>CP092863.1:69315453-69335425 GCA_030710605.1 Cordylochernes scorpioides | reverse complement strand
AACTTCCCTACTTTTGTATGCGATGAGACCACCAAACACGGACAGAGAGAAAGCTTTAAACGTCTCCACATAACACACTCCTGGGAAAGACCTCCCTGTATACCCATGGTCGCCTTTTATACACAAACATAGCCATATTTGTCCAATGACGTGGGAGGTCAGTTCTCTCCAAACACTGAGAAGCTAAACTTCTTATGTTTGTCAAAATAATTTGACAAGTTAGTAAATAGCTGAGAAATATACAAAGATGTTCACCAGGCTCATAAGACACTGAAAAATATTTTTTAAAGAAATGACGTCACAGTACCGATCAAACGACCCAGTTTAACCCCCCAGAGATTTCGACTGGCAACACCATCAGCCAAAAATACCTCGGCTACACCTGTGCTCCAGCTGTGGAACATCTTTGCCTCTCCACGGCTTGAGTCACGCTCTTCTGGAACACTACCAGCTCTTCAGGTAGAAATATGTCGATTTTACACTATTGTTTTCTATCTCTTATTATACACACTCATAGACAAGACTTAAGTAAGTTGTATCATTTAGCATGTATATCGGGATTCAGACAATAACTCTGAAAGATATTACAGCGACCTTAATTGAAGACACACTCATGAACAAAATTTATAGAAGATGTACCTTTTAGCATGTATATCGGGATTCAGACAATAAATCTAAAAGATATTACAGTAACCTTCATTGAAGACACACTAATAGCCAAAATTCAAGGAGGTTGTACCTTTTATCATGTATATCGGGATTCAGACAATAACTCTGAAAGATATTACAGTAACCTTTTTTGAAGACACACTCATGGACAAAACATAAGGAAGTTGTACCTTTTAGCATGTATATCGAGAGTCAGACAATAACTCTGAAAGATATTACAATGGCCTTTATTGAATATACACGAGATAACTAAGTGTGAACAAAATTGCCTCTGTCTCCTTCAAAATCAAAAATAGACGAACGGACATTCAAGACATTCTACTTCTTTAAGTGTTGTCCATGAGTGTTGAAGCAATTACCAGAGCTGTCTCCTGTACAAGCAAAATTCAATCTATTCCAGACTTTCTCTATATATCCCAGTAGGTCAACACCTGCTTGTACTACGACACAGTATGCCACTTTGCCAATCGAAATAGTGGTCAGTAAATTAACACAGAACACCTTCGTAATAAAACCAATTTTTTTTTCTTACTTGTAGCGATAATTATTTCCCCTATATAACGATAACCTTTTGACAGAATGGAGATATAAAGAATATCTATTCTATGTCATTTTTTGTAGAGTTATTCATCAAGGTGGAAATAGCAAGCTCCTTGGGATAAATTATGAAAAAAGGCATCGTGCAACTGAAAGTTACTGATGGCTTGCGCCATCTATCGGAATAAATATTAATTATTCTCGTGGATTTGTAAGTATTACAGAATTAGCCAAATACCCATTCTCGATTAATCAAGAAAAGCTAACCACGGACGCGTTTAGGGCTGTTGGCCCTCATCAGCGTGGTGCAAGCTGTACCTCAACGACTAAAAAACTGGTCATTCAGGCATCCTGAAAAATCATGAAACGGGTAGTTAAGGCCAGAATTGTGTGAGATCAGTAACTTTCAGTTGCACGATAAGGAGATGCCTTTTTTCATAATGTATGCACCTTATCCCAGTACAATATGTCTTTGTTTGTACAATATGTTTTTGTGTCCAATGAAGAGCCTCAGATGTCTCCATACATCTCTATCACAGCAATGTCCTCTATTTTAGGTGTGTAAAGTTGTTGTTGTGCCCAATGAAGAACCTCAGATGTCTCCATACATCTCTATCACAACAGCAGCAATGTCCACTATCTTGGGTATGTAAAGTTGTTGTTGTGTCAAATGAAGAGCCTCAGATGTCTCCATACATCTCTATCACAGCAATGTCCTCTATATTAGGTGTGTAAAGTTGTTGTTGTTGTGTCCAATGAAGAGCCTCAGATGTCTCCATACATCTCTATCACAGCAATGTCCTCTATTTTAGCTGTGTAAAGTTGTTGTTGTTGTGTCCAATGAAGAGCCTCAGATGTCTCCATACATCTCTATCACAGCAATGTCCTCTATTTTAGCTGTGTAAAGTTGTTGTTGTTGTGTCCAATGAAGAGCCTCAGATGTCTCCATACATCTCTATCACAGTAGCAGCAATGTCCACTATCTTGGATGTGTAAAGTTGCTGTTGTGTCCAATGAAGAGTCTCAGATGTCTCCATACATCTCTATCACAGCAGCAGCAATGTTCTCTATCTTGGGTGTGTAAAATTGTTGTTGTGTCCAATGAAGAGCCTCAGATGACTCCATACATCTCTATCACAGCAATGTCCTCTATTTTAGCTGTGTAAAGTTGTTGTTGTGTCCAATGAAGAGCCTCAGATGTCCCCATACATCTCTATCACAGCAGCAGCAATGTCCTCTATCTTGGGTGTGCAAAGTTGTTGTCGTGTCCAATGAAGAGCCTCAGATGTCTCCATACATCTCTATCACAGCAGCAGCAATGTCCTCTATCTTGGGTGTGCAAAGTTGTTGTCGTGTCCAATGAAGAGCCTCAGATGTCTCCATACATCTCTATCACAGCAGCAGCAATGTCCTCTATCTTGGGTGTGCAAAGTTGTTGTCGTGTCCAATGAAGAGCCTCAGATGTCTCCATACATCTCTATCACAGCAATGTCCTCTATCTTAGGTGTGTAAAGTTGTTGTTGTTGTGTCCAATGAAGAGCCTCAGATGTCTCCATACATCTCTATCACAGCAGCAGCAATGTCCACTATCTTGGGTGTGCAAAGTTGTTGTTGTCGTGTCCAATGAAGAGCCTCAGATGTCTCCATACATCTCTATCACAGCAATGTCCTCTATCTTAGGTGTGTAAAGTTGTTGTTGTCGTGTCCAATGAAGAGCCTCAGATGTCTCCATACATCTCTATCACAGCAATGTCCTCTATCTTAGGTGTGTAAAGTTGTTGTTGTTGTGTCCAATGAAGAGCCTCAGATGTCTCCATACATCTCTATCACAGCAGCAGCAAAGTCCATTATCTTAGGTGTGCAAAGTTGTTTTCGTGTCCAATGAAGATCCTCAGATGTCTCCATATATCTCTATCACAGCAATGTCCTCTATCTTAGGTGTGTAAAGTTGTTGTTGTTGTGTCTAATGAAGAGCCTAAGATGTCTCCATACATCTCTATCACAGCAGCAGCAATGTCCTCTATCTTGGGTGTGCAAAGTTGTTGTCGTGTCCAATGAAGAGCCTCAGATGTCTCCATATATCTCTATCACAGCAATGTCCTCTATCTTAGGTGTGTAAAGTTGTTGTTGTGTCCAATGAAGAGCCTCAGATGTCTCCATACATCTCTATCACAGCAGCAGCAATGCCCTCTATCTTGGTGTGTAAAGTTGTTGTTGTTGTTGTTGTTGTTGTGTCCAATGAAGAGCCTCAGATGTCCCCATACATCTCTATCACAGCAGCAGCAATGCCCTCTATCTTGGTGTGTAAAGTTGTTGTTGTTGTTGTTGTTGTCGTGTCCAATGAAGAGCCTCAGATATCTCCATACATCTATATCACAGCAGCAGCAATTTTCTCTATCTTGGGTATGTAAAGTTGTTGTCGTGTCCTATTATAGTTGTTGTACTATTTTTTCACATTCTAGGAATAAGCGTCTTTTTAGAACAATTTATTCCATAAATCTCTAGCTTTCAGACATAAAAGTCTTTCTACAGTTGAAAACACAATATTGTAGATTATAAACACAAGGTAATAAGACCAAATCTAAATAAATAAATAGTGTGTGACGATTTGGTAACAACATTGTTACCATCATCAGACAAAAGTACCGAATGATAAATTTTACCACAGCATGTTTTAAATAGTTATTGTTATCAAGTGTGTAAACAAGATAACAGATAAATAGTTTGTAACGTTTCGGTAATATCTTTCGAAAGATTGCTCCCACTGTACAATAAATCGATAAAGAGGGAGCAATCTCTCGAAATATTTTGAGAACATTTTTTTTTTTTTTGCTTTACAGATCCAGGTACGTCCTTTTATATAATCTTAACTATTTTTTGTAAATATATTTATGATTATCTTTCTAACCTGAAAAGTTCAGGTTCCTAATAGATATTATTGTTTCTCTTTTTGTTTACTTTCATGTGTAATAACTGTTTTTGTTTAAAAAATGTAAATCGACGCAATTATCCCTAGCCGGAATATTGCGTTTTGTGTGTTGAAATAAATAAATAATAAATCGCTAATAGATATAGAATTAAAATATATAATAGAAATGTTGTTTATAGTTATTTGGATGCAGATTTAACTTGGACTTTCACTGAGCGTTCTTATTGAATTTTATAATCAGATTCGATTTCTTTATTTGGATTTTATGGTGTGGGTTCAGAGAATAGTATATATATATTTGCATATCTCTAGTACACGTGGTACAGGCTATGATATCATGGTGGGTAGAAGTAGGCGACTGCTTTTACTGTAAATGCACCACATGTCTTACACATGTGAAAAGCAGCTCGACTTTGCACTTACAAATGTGCCAGAACCCTGTTTCGTTACTTGCACTCGCTGGTGGGGTTGGACTTTGCAAGAATCGGGGGCCATTGGAGCAATTTTTTGAGTGAAAATAAAAAAGTACCCAATGCGGGAATCGAACCCGGGTCGTAGCAGTCGAAAACCAACGGTTTAGACCATCCTTCCATCGACCCCCGTAGTATATTATAAATTTCCGGAATGTTTATTCTTCTGTTAATGTCATTGTTCTTTCTGGATATGATGGATTCTATGATGAGTCTCTGTCGTCTATTGGGGATGTTGAAGTGGTGGTGTCATGTCCATGGAGCAGATCAGATCGGTCCATGCACCCTGATCACAATACCGGCCAACTGAGGTTTCTTGTCCATGAAGCAGATCATATTTGTCCATGCACCCTGATCACAATACCAGCCAACTGTGGTGTCTTGTCCATGGAGCAGATCAGATCGGTCCATGCACCCTGATCACAATACCGGCCAACTGAGGTGTCTTGTCCATATGGATGTCCTCTTCTTGATTGATGTCTGTCATATAGAGGGCTGCAAGGATGGCCGGGTATATATGGTCCGGAGTGAGTTGGGTGTTGTAACAGTTATTGCAGTTCCTGTAGGATCTAGTCATGTCTGGGTTTATCTTCATTTCTTTAAAATGTCCTGTTCTGATTCTTGAAATTGTTGTTAATTCTCTGTTAATGTTGAGGTTGCATATGAGTTGGGGTATTTTGTAATGAGTTTGGCTATTATATTTGCATCTTTCAATGTTATTGAACTGGTTTCCAGTGACTGTTTTCGTCCTTCCTTCGCTAGGCTATCAGCCGGTTCATTGCCCTCTATTCCAACATGGGCTGGTATCCATTGCATGGTACATAGATGAACGTTTAAATAGTTATATATGGAGCAAGTTTAACATATACATTGCTATATTCCACACTAGCCTTTTCAGTGATTCGCTAACCAAGAATGCACGAAGGAGCGTGTGGCCATTGGACATGCGTCGGAACTGAAGGCTGTTGTTGGGTGCTGCGCTGCCCGGAGTACAGGAGCTCCATCTATGCTTTCTTTCTGTGGTGTATCTGTATAAGACCGGTGGTCTTAATAAAGCTGTATGTGTGTGTGTATTCAGAACACTTGTTGGGTTCTGTGCTGCCTGGTGTATAGGAACTCTATCTATGATTCCTTCCTGTGGTGAATCTGTATAAGACCTGTGGTAAAGCTGTGTATAGCTAGCCTGTACATGTGAGAACAACTAAGGTTAAACTAGAAAGCATACACATGCGCGGGTGGTAAACAAGAATAATATTTATTAACAAATAGGTAGATATGGCGCATGAGATCGGTTTATTGACGTGGGGTTACAGCGGCGGTAGTGTGAGCAGGCGGATTACAAGAGATGGTTTGATGATGATAAGTTGGGTTAAGACGACGTCACGGCAACCCTGGATGTAGCACTCAGTGGCAGAGTTGCCGAGTTGTTGTTGTTGTTGAGACTGTCGGAGGTGACGTAGTGTTCATGACAGAACTCCCGGATTCTACTGCAGGCTTCTCTCATATGGACCTCCGGCACCGTCAGGACGATTCGGAAGTAGTTGGGGTAGTCGAAGCACTGGGGCACACAGCGTCTGGTGTCAGTGGAATCCACAGTTTGGTTTCATCACAAGTCACAGCTTGGTGTCAGTGAAATTCAAAGCTTGGTTTCACTGCACTAGATAGCTTGGTGTCAGTGCAAACCCCAGGTTGGTTTCAGTACAAGTGAGGGTTGGTTTCAGTGCAACCCACAGCCTGATTTCAGTGCAAACCACAGATTGGTTTAAAAACAAACCCCAGGTTGGATTCAGTACAAGTAAGGGTTGGTTTCAGTGCAATCCACAGCCTAATTTCAGTGCAAACCACAGATTGGTTTAAAAACAAACCCCAGGTTGGTTTCAGTACAATTAAGGGTTGATATCAGTACAAACCATAACTTGGTTGGATGGCGGCTTCCATGACTCATTTTAGGACAGAATCCGGTGTTGGATCAATAAAGGAATATAGTCTAAACTCCTACAAGTGAGAGAAAGGTAATATATGGTTACTTCTGGTATCTCCTGGACGTTGACAGCTTGTGTCTGGTTGCTTTTACAGAGGTGATCTTTCATGTGAGGTTTTACTGTACTATGTAAATATAACCCATAACGTCATCTTTGTGTTGAGAATGATATTATTCAGAACTTATATATATATTCATGGACAGAACTTAAGGAAGGGTAAGGTCTATTGGCTCCGGTCGTCTGATTTTGAAGGAGACAGAGGCAATTTTGTTCACACTTGGTTATCTCGTGTGTCTTCAATAAAGGTCACTGTAATATCTTTCAGAGTTATTGTCTGAATCCCGATATACATGCTAAAAGGTACAACTTCCTTAAGTTTTGTCCATGAGTGTGTCTTCAATAAAGGTCACTGTAATATCTTTCAGAGTTATTGTCTGAATCCCGATATACATGCTAAAAGGTACAACTTCCTTAAGTTTTGTCCATGAGTGTGTCTTCAATAAAGGTCACTGTAATATCTTTCAGTTATTGTCTGAATCCAGATATACATGCTAAAAGGTACAACTTCCTTAAGTTTTGTCCATGAGTGTGTCTTCAATAAAGGTCACTGTAATATCTTTCAGAGTAATTGTCAATATCCCGATATACATGCTGAAAGGCACAACTTCCTTAAGTTTTGTCCATGAGTGTAATTATAAAAGAAATGAGTGGTACCATCCACACTACTAGACTATGTGGGGTGTGTACTGTGCCAAAAGAAGCAGAGGTACTGTAGATTGGACTCACCACTCCAGGAAGACAGAAGACGGACTGTTCCGCCATCATTTTCTCCACAAAATCCAAGTCATCCTTGAACTGAGGGTAGCATGACATCTGGATCTCCACCTGTCGACAAACGTCATACATTATATACAACCCCTGGTAGTGTCTCAACAGTAGATATTTACATTCCTTCAACCGTGGCATCAGCAGTGAAGTGGATATCAGTTTATATCATTTACTAGTGAATGTAGGATGTCAGTGGAAGGATGTTCTAAACCGTTGATTTTCGACCAATACGACCCGGGTTATATTCCCGCATTGGACACTTTTTTCTAATTAAAAATGCTCCAATGGCCCCCGATTCTTACAAAAGTCCAACCCCACCAGCGAGTGCAAGTAATCAAACGGGGCTCTGGCACATTTGTAAGTGCAAAGTCGAACTGCTTTTCACATGTGTAGATATGTGGTGCACTTACTGTAAAAGCAGTCGTCTACTTCTACCCACCATGATTATCATGGCCTGTCCCACGTGTACTAGGGATAAGCAAAAAAAAAAAAAACTTGCGTATGTACCCGGCTTCGCCCGGTTTTTACCCGAGTAAAAGTTTGCCTAACGAACATTTGTTAAAGCGATTCTAGAAAACATCCAATCCCTACTGAATCTATACTTGGCAAGATAACTTTATGTTTGATTATCTGCTCCACCTAGCTGTACCCGTTCACACATTGCTGTCTTTGAACAAAAAGACAGTTTTGATGCCTAAAACATAATTTATCAATGATAAAATGTATACAATACATCAAAATGAAAATTACATAACCTCTATTCAAGCTGAACATCGTTTTGTTTTATCTTTGTTAACTCTCAATGTCAATAACATCAAGTCAATTGGTCAATAGTCTTTTTCTTTCTTTTGGTCGACAAATCTTTGAAAATTATAAAAAGTGAATTTTTTTATGGAAGCGGAAATTTTGTAAATACAAAAAATATTCACATAAAAATGATAACTAACAAAAATTTATAATAAATATTGTAATCAGGATTTTTTTAAAACGTACAGAAGACTTTGAAAAAGCAGGTTACAAAGTTTCATTAAATTTATTCACACACACTTTAAAAAAATGTTAAAATCATGGCCACAAGAGAAAATATGGTAAAAAACACACCATGCGAGAAAAAGATGGGGTAAAGGAAAAAAGAGAAACAAATTTATTATGTCGATATCCCAGTGGCGACAATAACAAGTACATATCATAAAAAATAATATTTTATTTTTCTTTAGTTACTTTTTTTTTTCTTATCCCTAGTACACGTGGTACAGGCCATGATGGCCATCGTGGGTAGTTAGCGACTGCTTTTACTGTAAACGCACCACATGTCTACACATGTGAAAAGCAGTTCGACTTTGCACTTACAAAATGTGCCAGAGCCCCGTTTGGTTACTTGCACTCTCTGGTGGGGTTGGACTTTTGCAAGAATCGGGGGCCATTAGAGCATTTTTTTCTTTTTTTAAACAGAAAAAATTGTCCAATGCGGGAATCAAACCCGGGTCGTAGTGGTCGAAAACCAAACGGTTTAACCAGCCTTCCACCGACCCCCGTTTAGTTACTTCAGTACTTTCAATGTAAACTTGTATTTTTCTTGTAAATTCAAACTTGTATGATGAAAGGCTACATTCTGATCATGAAACTCAATCTTAAATAATCGATGGAAATGTAGAATATCTGTTTATTTATTTATTTATAGGTTTTTAACTTTTAATTAGACATTTTAAATTTATATTTGGACATTTTTCATTTCAATTTAGACACAAGGACTTTTTCCATGTGTCTAAATTGAAATGAAAAATATCTAAATTAAAATTGAAAATCTCTAAATAAAAATGAAAGTGTCTAAATTAAAATGAAAAATATCTAAATATAAATTTAAAATGTCTAATTAAAAGTTAAAAACCTATGAGAGTTGGCCAATGCCTATTTGTGTTATACAACATTTAACAAATAAACAACAAATTGTGTTATAATATGTATTATCAAGAAAAAACTCAGCAAACTCAGGGATGTAAGCAAACTACACGCTAAAGACTCACAAATAATTTCTTTACCGTATCTTTTTAATTCAATAAAAAGCCTTTTATATATAAAAAATATTTAAATATACTCTAAGATTAATAAAAATGTTTTAAAAATACCCAATTAGTAGCTACGTTTTATAAAATGCGAAAATAGTTACAAACGTCGTTTATAGATGGCAGCACTTATTGGCGTATGCATTAACATGCACAAAATGTCTCTTTTATATTTAATGGATTAATGCTATGGAAATATATTTTTTGGAATAAAGTTTTATTTAGAAAAAATAGTACAAAAATGAAATTGTACTGGGATCAGGTGAAGAAAAAAGACATCTTCTGATTGTGTAAAAGAAAGATGCTGATGGCTTACGCCATCTGTTGAACTAAATATCAACTAATCATTGATTTTCAATTATTCTAGGATTGAACAAATATCAATTCTAGATTAATCAAGAAAAGTTAACTACGTACGCGTTTGGGGCTGTTGGCCTTCATTAGCGTGGTGCAAACTGTACCTTAACATCATTAGAACACCGTTTTCATAAAGAGTCTTCAAAACATGAATGATCTTTTATTGGAGACTAGCGGATGTGCCCGGCTTCGCCCGGGTTTTACCCGAGTAAAGGTTTGTATAACGAACATTTGTTAAAACAATTCTCTATAAACATATAAAAAAAGAAAGATATATTTTGATGATTTGAAACTCGTAAATTTGAATCTCTCGATAAAGTGATCATTTTTTCCCGGTCCCTTGTGCCGTGTCATCCTGAATTTTTGTATTTCCTAATTTTCTATATTACAAAATAATCGTTTTATCTAGTGAGCATATTTTCCCGGTCCCTTGAAAAATACTCGATAAGTTGAATAAAATCATGGTCCTGAATCTCTCGATAAGGTGATCATTTTTTCCCGGTCCCTGTGTGCCGTGTCATCCCGAATTTTGTATTTCCTCGATAAAGTGAACATTTTTTACCGTTCCCTGTGAGCCGTGTCATCCTGAATTTTGCTTTCCTAATTCTATACATTACAAAATCATCGACACGGGATATCATTTAATGTTGTCTAAAGGGGGTTAAGAGAGCAGTCTCTTTCAAATGAAAAATGCTTTAATTAAGCAGATGTTTAAAGTATAATATATGAGAGAGGCAATCTTACAGGTTGTCGACGCTGTAAAATCCCTAGAGTGTTTTTGTAGCATCATGCTGTGACTCACACGATGACCCAAGGTCATCAGGAGCAGCAAACTAAGCCTATCTCCGTCTCAATGGTAGCGCTGCAAATATACAAATCTTCAAATAACTCTAAGGATATCTATATATATAAAAATGAATGTCTGTCTGTCTGTCTGTCTGTCTGTCTGTGTGTGTGTGTGTCCTCTATGGATTCAAAAACCATACATCCAATCGCCGTGAAATTTTGGGATATTATGAGGTGTATCCCCGGAAAGGTTTACGAAAAATAATTTCTTGAATATCTTGAATATCCTTAGAGTTATTTGCAGATTTGTATATTTGCAGCGCTACCATTGAGACGGAGATAGGCTTAGTTTGCTGCTCCTGATGACCTTGGGTCATCGTGTGAGTCACAGCATGATGCTACAAAAACACTCTAGGGATTTTACAGCGTCGACAACCTGTAAGATTGCCTCTCTCATATATTATACTTTAAACATCTGCTTAATTAAAGCATTTTTCATTTGAAAGAGACTGCTCTCTTAACCCCCTTTAGACAACATTAAATGATATCCCGTGTCGATGATTTTGTAATGTATAGAATTAGGAAAGCAAAATTCAGGATGACACGGCTCACAGGGAACGGTAAAAAATGTTCACTTTATCGAGGAAATACAAAATTCGGGATGACACGGCACACAGGGACCGGGAAAAAATGATCACCTTATCGAGAGATTCAGGACCATGATTTTATTCAACTTATCGAGTATTTTTCAAGGGACCGGGAAAATATGTTCACTAGATAAAACGATTATTTTGTAATATAGAAAATTAGGAAATACAAAATTCAGGATGACACGGCACAAGGGACCGGGAAAAAATGATCACTTTATCGAGAGATTCAAATTTACGAGTTTCAAATCATCAAAATATATCTTTCTTTTTTTATATGTTTATAGAGAATTGTTTTAACAAATGTTCGTTATACAAACCTTTACTCGGGTAAAACCCGGGCGAAGCCGGGCACATCCGCTAGTTCAAGATATTCAAGAAATTATTTTTCGTAAACCTTTCCGGGGATACACCTCATAATATCCCAAAATTTCACGGCGATTGGATGTATGGTTTTTGAATCCATAGAGGACACACACACACAGACAGACAGACAGACAGACAGACAGACAGACAGACATTCATTTTTATATATATAGACTAGACGAATGGCCCGGGCAACGCCCGGGTTTTACCCGAGTGCGAATATATTTTAAAAACGTTGTCTTGGGTGGTCGCTATAGACAGGGTGGTCTGTATAGACAGGTGTATGTATCACACAGCTGATAACAGGGTTGTCTAGAGTGGCCGCTATAGACAGGGTGGTCTGTATAGACAGGTGTATGTATCACACTGCTGATAACAGGGTTGCCTAAAGTGACCGCTATAGACAGGGTGGTCTGTATAGACAGGTGAATGTAACACACTGATGATAACAGGGTTGCCTAAAGTGACCGCTATAGACAGGGTGGACTGTTTGACAGGTGGATGTATCACACAGCTGATAACAGGGTTGTCTAGAGTGGCCGCTATAGACAGGTGTATGTATCACACAGCTGATAATAGGGTTATCTAGAATGGCCGCTATATACAGGGTGGTCTGTAAAGACAAGTGGATGTATCACACAGCTGATAACAGGGTTGTCTAGAGTGGTCGCTATAGGCAGGGTGGTCAGTGGTCGCTATAGACAGGGTGGTCTGTATAGACAGGTGGATGTAACACACTGCTGATAACAGGGTTGTCTAGAATGGCCGCTATAGACAGGTGTATGTATCACACAGCTGATAACAGGGTTGTCTAGAGGGGGGCAGGGAGGACACGTGTTCGCCGGCAGCCAATGGGCGCGCATTCTATCCGTGAGCTTCAGACAGAATAAGGCAATTATATATATAGATTGGTTACCTATAAGGTCATTTAGAATTTTCTCAAAATTTGAAATTTTATCTAATACGTTGTTGTTGTTGTCGTGTCCAATGAAGAGCCTCAGATGTCTCCATATATCACTATCACAGCAATGTCCACTATCTTGGGTGTGTAAAACTGCTGTTCTGGGTCTATGATGGGTCTTACAATTGAAACACGTAGATCTAACTTTCAAAGTAGCTATATTTTCTACAAGGATTATAGATAACTAGTATATCATCACCCAGATATTTAGACTATATACTGTCGCAATTTGTGCATACATGAAAATATTTTTATTTTTGATTTCAACACCTGATCTTTTTATCTTTTATTTTTTCTTTCATTTTTTCATGTGTTAAGCGTATTTATGCAAGTTTGGCCTTAAATACCTATTTCTTGGTTTTTCAAGAAGCCACTGGGATCAAAAATTATTTTTTGGTCTCAGTGGTACAGCCTACTCCACGCTGACGAGCGCCAAAAAGCGCGAAACGCGTTCATTGATGGGTTATCTTGATTTATCAAGAAATTGGGTTGGCCAAATATCAGGGAACAGGTTAAATCAATGTTTAGTTGATTTCTGTTCCACCAGATGGCGTTCTGCCTTCTGTAAAGCACATGTGCTCCTGGTCAGGATTTGCTATTTTTGTTTTTAATTTCAACACCTGATCTTTTTATCTTTTTTTTCTTTCATTTTTTTCATGAAAAATATGTGGAAAAAAATTGTAGATAAGTGAAAATCTACTGGTATCAAGTGGATAAATTAAGAAAATACATCTCTTGATTATGTAACTAAAAGTTGCTTATGGATTGCGCAATCTGTCGGAATATATATCAAGTCATCGTGGTGAATGAGGCCCAACAGCCCGAAACGCGTACGTGGCTAACTTATCTTGAATAATCCAGAATGGGGATTTGGCCAATTCGGTAATAATATTAGTTGATATTTATTAACATAAAGTAATAACGCATCATCTAAATATAAGAAGTGAAATTATTTAAGCATGTATGTTTCTTTTTAAAACATAAAACAAACTTCTACTGTCCTTACGTGATGAAAAAATATTGGGAGGGATTTGCAAATCAGTGGTAAACATTCCCAGTTGATGCTGACAGATGGCGCTAGCTACCGCTGGGAGGGTTCACCACTGATGAGCAAGGCCCTCCCATTAATTTTTCAATTGCAGTAAGGACAGTAGAATTTGTTTATTTTTAAAAAGAATTATACGCGTCTTTAATAGTTTCGAATTTTGAATTTCTATATTGGAATAGCACTGTACATATGATAGACAGATAGGCATAAGGAAGGATACCTACCATCATGTACATGGCCCCAGAAGGCATAATGGGATGGAGTCCTGGAATACGGATCAAAGCAGAGAAGGCCATCTGGGCATTGTCCTGCACAAGACATTCTGTTAGGTGACATATTAAGAAGAACATTGGAATCATAGGTACCACAGTGATATGATGAACACTGGTATCCATTCAACAGACCATTCTCATGTTTTTGTTAGCTTTCTACACCCTTATCCAATACAAGGTTATCCTAAAAGTTCGTAAACACTTGCAAAAAATTGAAATACCAATATTATTCGCTGTTATGTATAATGTCTTTGTATTATGTTTACATTAATTGTAATATTATTTATTCGCCGTTATAATATTATTCGCTGTTATGTATAATGTCTTTGTATTATGTTTACATTAATTGTATTATTATGTATTCGCCGTAATAATATTATTCGCTGTTATGTATAATGTCTTTGTATTATGTTTACATTAATTGTATTATTATGTATTCGCCGTAATAATATTATTCGCTGTTATGTATAATGTCTTTGTATTATGTTTACATTAATTGTATTATTATGTATTCGCCGTAATAATATTATTCGCTGTTATGTATAAATGTCTTTGTATTATGTATAAAGTAATTGTATTATTATGTATTCGCCGTAATAAAATTATTCGCCAAGTAATAAGAAAAAATACGAACTTTTTGGACAACCTTATATTTTGTGAGCAACCATCTCTTTGGCACTTTCACAAAGTTTTCCCACAAAGTTACCCTCAAGATAAACATTTAAATGCTACAGGCTTTCTTCTAACTTTAACAAATTCTTGTATTGGAAATTGAAATTTTGTTTAGAAAATGTATTAACTAGGCTGTCCAGATTCTGGTCGGTAGAGACTTGATTGTTGTCAAGATTCTGCGAAAAGAGGGATGTGTTATCAGGTACCCATCTGTATCTTTCAAAGCAGGGATAGACGGTTTCTTTCGTTCGTTTGAGATTAGATAAGTTAGACATGTTTATTGTTAGTGGAAGGTGGTCCGAGTATTAGAAATGGGATAACCAGATAAGTATGGGCTAGGAAACATTTAAGAAGAAATTCTTTGAATCCACGAAGAATTCTTGGAAAAGAAAGATATAAAATTGATGAAATAAGAAAAGAGACAACTAGCTGAGGTATATATAGTGTCAGTGAATAATTTTTATTTTAAAATAAATCAATAATATTTATATGAAAAATAGGCACTTCGGCCAGTTAGAGTTTTTATTTTCTCAACGTTTCGACAAAAAAATCTTTTGTCTTCGTCAGGAGAAGTAAATAAAATAAAGCATTTGGCAAGACGTTAAAATGTTTTATTTTTATTTACTTCTTCTGACGAAGACAAAAGATTTTTGTCGAAACGTTGAGAAAATAAAAAACTCTAACTGGCCGAAGTGTCTATTTTTCATATAAATATGAATGCCGGCCAGGCAACCTCTATCTTTACGAAAATTCTATAATACAAGTATCAGAGTCATCAAGCAACAATTCTCAATCAATTCTGTCACCGTTTGCTTTGTGAATGGAATAAATACCCAAATATGGCCATTTCTCATAACCATCGGTGGTTCAGTGGTAGAATGCTCGCCTGCCACGCAGGCGGCCCGGGTTCGATTCCCGGCAGATGCATTTTTTTTCTTTTTTTTACAATTTTTAAAACTCATTTATATATTATACAAGAATGACATCCACGGCGCCAATTTATAATTGTAACGAATTGTATTTGAATAAAGTCATATAATCGGGTAAAACCCGGGCGTTGCCCGGGTCATTCGGCTAGTCAATAATAATCATGATCTTGTCTGTATTATAACCAGTGTTTTCTTATTTATAAATAAACATTTTGTTTATTTCAATTGAAGGTATACTCGTCAACACTACCGTGACAACGGGTGATACTGGATTCTCCTCTATAGTAGCAGATTATTCCTTATTTTTTTAATACATTATTAATTTTGATATTTTTTTAGTATTTTGATACACTGTGAAATTGTCTCATTTTCTCTCTATATTGTAGCGTAGAAATCAAGTCATGGAATATCTTTGATGTAAGCGTATTTATTGATGACGTCACTACGACTAGTCGACAATTATCAACCAAACTATCTACAGCTAGAGAATATTGAACAAACAAGCAAAGAAATATTTTAAAGATGATTTTACAAATACAGAGTAATATATATTTTTATAATTTTTTCATTGAATAATAGTAAATTAAATAATAAATTAGTTCTTCGCCACAATATTATTAGTTTTAATTAGGGTTTTACATTAAATATTTGCCGTGTTAACAACACAACAAACACACAGCACATTATGAAGTTTGACTTTCTTAATTTTCTATGATACATTTTGGTGGAGATGCTGGGTACATTAGGGAAGACAAACTGAAGATCGCTGAGAAGACCTTGAGGGTGCTGTGATCTACATTTTACAAGACTGGCTCCAGGATTCCACTGACATGTCAAAGCCAAGACTTCCTTCCATGCTGACGATATCCCTATAGGCGATATGATGACAGAATTGCTTTTCACGCCGCAAGAAAAAGGACGCAAAGGTACTAGGGACAAAGTTCCAACAATCCGATGGAATCCTTGACAGAAACACGTCAGATCCATGTCAGTAGCAACAAAATTTTCAAGCTGTGGGTGTATGGGTGCTGTGATCTACATTTTCAGAGAATAACTCCAGGATTCCATCGCCGTGTTAAAGCCAAGACTTCCTTCCATGCTGGAGATGTCCCTATAGACGATACGACGACAAAGCCGCTTTTCACGCCGCAAGAAAAGGACGCAAAGGTACTATGAACAATGTTCCAAGAATACAATGGAATTATTGGCAGAAACAGGTTAGATCCATGTCAGTAGCAACAAGATTTTCAAACTGTGGGTCACAGCTCCCATAGGGAAGGAACTACGTAGCAGATTACTTATTATTTTATGAATATATATATATATTATTGATTTCGATATTTTTTTATACGTTTACACAATGTAAAATTTTCTCATTGCTTCTATATTTTATTAGTTTTAATTTGAGTTTTGCATTAAATAAATTAATACAAAGCAATAACGCACCATATATATATAGCAAAAGGAAACATTAATACACAAATGTTTCTTTCACACATAAATCTAATTTCTACTGTCCATACTGCGATACTGTGAGCCAAGACCTCCCAATATTTTCCATCACAGTCTAAGGACAGCATAAATTAGATCTATGTATGAAATAAACATTCGTGTATTAAGGTTTCCATTTGTTATTAAATAAATTGCCTTGTCATTCTGAAGTTTGTCTTTTTTAATTTTCTTTGTGATATTAGAAATTTTAATATATTATATATATCGTAATTTAAACAATGTGATATGTAAGTAATAAAGTATGACGTCTTTTCTAGTCGTTTCAAAGTGACACCAGCTTGCCACTGGACACCCGGGGGATCCAGAGAGGGACAAATAAGGGGCGTTGGTCTGGATGTTGACAGTTAGTTAGGTTACAGTGGATATTTTCAGAGAGGTCCGCTGAGTGCTAGGTCTCACGGCGGCCCTCGTGGCCGCCGTTTTGGCTCCTCTCTGCCCCCGTGGCTTCATGCAGGACGCCGAGCTTTCCTCAGTTAATCCTCAACTTTCCCCTAGTTCTGGTGCCACTTGAGAGGTACTAGGAGAGCGTCTTTTGATCCCAAACTTTGTCCTTACTGTCCCGTGCGGACTTCCCACTCTGCACGCCTTGCCACTCAACCCCGACTGCTTCCAACTCACTTGTTGTCTTACCCGGGTTTACGACATATATATATAGAGGTTTTACTCTATGAGAGGACACTCACGCTAGAGGAAACCTCTCTTTAAAAGACAGTTTCTATCGCAAAAAATTCCATTTTTACTATTTAGCAACTCTCTGGTAAGAGGACACTTCTCCCTAGAGAATGCTTTGACTATGCAATTAGGTGTTGTCCTTTAAAGGGAGGTTCTATTGTAGAATGATCTATTTATTATAATATATACATTTAAACGAAAGGAAATTGATCTAAAAATAATGGTTATCTATCTCTTCAATATATAGGTTTAGCATCTATTTTGACGGGAGAAGTGTCCATTCTTCTGTTAGTTTACACAAGGAGAGGAAAAACAACCTACCAAGACAATCTTAACAGTCTCCTGGAAGAAGGAAGAAGGAGTCTTGTGCAAGATAGCAGGAAGAGCTCCTTGGACAGGAGTGTTTGATCCCATAATCCTCTGGCTCAAAGCCTGGAGTCCCAGATGGACCTATGACACAACACGAACTCTCATTATAACTCGTAGAAAATCATAGTATAACATATGATTCAACATGGCACTTTGTAAAACTACATTTGAAATACTATCCCGCATGTGTTTCTTTTCAGAGAAAATTCAAAATTTATTTCAAGGAGAAATAACGATTATTTCTAACCTTTTGGATGAGGTATGAAAAAGTGAATTGTGAAGAGTAATGATAAACGGAAAAATAAAAGTGTCCAGGGATGGGAATCGAACCCACAGTGTTCCGCTTACCGGGCAGATGCCATGTCCACTAGGCTACCCTGGACATATTTTTCCGTTCGTAAATAATACATAAAGTAATTTATAATACAATATAAAGCGGCTTATGATTGTAGAACGACATTGGCACTTTGTACTTCCTATTTGATTACAAGAAATTCTGTGTATATCGTTAATTCTATTGGCTGAAGTATCCGACTATAAAATGAATGAAGTTTTTTTTACTTATCCCTAGTACACGTGGTACAAGCCATGATAATCATGGTGGATAGAAGTTGACGACTACTTTTACTGTAAGTACACCACATGTCTACATATGTGAAAAGCAGTTCGACTTTGCACTTACAAATGTGCCAGCTTATCCCTACACGTGGTACAAGCCATGATAATCATGGTGGATAGAAGTTGACAACTGCTTTTACTGTAAGTACACCACATGTCTACATATGTGAAAAGCAGTTCGACTTTGCACTTACAAATGTGCCAGCTTATCCCTACACGTGGTACAAGCCATGATAATCATGGTGGATAGAAGTCGACGACTACTTTTACTGTAAGTACACCACATGTCTACATATATGAAAAGCAGTTCGACTTTGCACTTACAAATGTGCCAGCTTATCCCTACACGTGGTACAAGCCATGATAATCATGGTGGATAGAAGTTGACGACTACTTTTACTGTAAGTACACCACATGTCTACACATTTGAAAAGCAGTTCGAATTTTGCACTTACAAATGTACCAGAGCCCCGTTTAGTCAATTGCACTCGTTTGTGGGGTTGAAATTTTGTAAGAATCGGGGGTCATTTTAAGATTTTTTTTTTTAATCAGAAAAAGTGTCCAATGCGGGAATCGAACCCGGGTTGTAGCGGTTGAAAATCAACGGATTAGACTATCACAATGGGGACAGTAGAAGTTTGATTTTTGTCAAAAAATAAACTTTCCTGGTTTGAATATTTTCTTATATATAGACGGGGAGTTATAATTAATAATTGATCATAAATAGTAATTAAAAACTAGGTATGTAGACATCAAACTCTTCGATTACCATAATTATAATACAATATAATATAATGCGGCTTATGATTGTAAAACGACATTTGAAAATTATCCCGCATGTGTTTCTTTTCAACGAAAAATCAAAATTTATTTCAAAGAGAAATAACGATTATTTTCAACCTCCTTATAACTCCCTTTGAGTGTAAAGATTGACGAGATGTCAATAAAGTTGTTTAATTGTCAATTGTCACACCTACGCCCGTTTAAGAACGATTTTTTTTAAATATATCAAAATAAGCATGTTTTATACAACTCCTTTTGAGTTTATAAGCTTATAAAAACGAGGTATGATGATCAAAATATTGTACAAGAAACCTATAGATTGAACATATTACATAGAGATGATTGTGTGACTCTATCCACTAGAATGTAAGTGACAGATACTGGCTGTAGGAGTTGAGAACATACCCGTCCACCAAGGATGTTGTTTCTATCTTGGATGAGGATCCAACCCATTCTCCATCCAGGAACCATGAACCTGGAAAACAGCCATGTTATTCCATGA
>CP092863.1:69282725-69315353 GCA_030710605.1 Cordylochernes scorpioides | reverse complement strand
GGTTTATTGACGTGGGGTTACAGCGGCGGTAGTGTGAGCAGGCGGATTACAAGAGATGATTTGATGATGATAAGTTGGGTTAAGACGACGTCACGGCAACCCTGGATGTAGCACTCAGTGGCAGAGTTGCCGAGTTGTTGTTGTTGTTGAGACTGTCGGAGGTGACGTAGTGTTCATGACAGAACTCCCGGATTCTACTGCAGGCTTCTCTCATGTGGACCTCCGGCACCGTCAGGACAATTCGGAAGTAGTTGGGGTAGTCGAAGCACTGGGGCACACAGCGTCTGGTGTCAGTGGAATCCACAGTATGGTTTCAGCACAAGTCACAGCTTGGTGTCAGTGAAATTCAAAGCTTGGTTTCACTGCACTAGACAGCTTGGTGTCAGTGCAAACCCCAGGTTGGTTAAAGTACAAGTGAGGGTTGGTTTCAGTGCAATCCACAGCCTGATTTCAGTGCAAACCACAGATTGGTTTAAAACCAAACCCCAGGTTGGTTTCAGTATAAGTAAGGGTTAGTTTCAGTGCAATCCACAGCCTGATTTCAGTGCAAACCACAGATTGGTTTAAAAAAACCTGGTTGGTTTCAGTACAAGTAAGGGTTGGTTTCAATGCAATCCACAGCCTGATTTCAGTGCAAACCACAGATTAGTTTAAAAACAAACCCCAGGTTGGTTTCAGTACAAGTAAGGGTTGGTTTCAGTGCAATCCATAGCCTGATTTCAGTGCAAACCACAGATTGGTTTAAAAACAAACCCCAGGTTGGTTTCAGTACAAACCATAACTTGGTTGGATGGTGGCTTCCATGACTCATTTTAGGACAGAATCCGGTGTTGGATCAATAAAGGAATATAGTCTAAACTCCTACAAGTGAGAGAAAGGTAATATATGGTTACTTCTGGTATCTCCTGGACGTTGACAGCTTGTGTCTGGTTGCTTTTACAGAGGTGATCGTTCATGTGAGGTTTTAATGTACTATGTAAATATAACCCATAACGTCATTTTTGTGTTAAGAATGATATTATTCAGAACTTATATATATATTCATGGACAGAACTTAAGGAAGGGTAAGGTCTATTGGCTCTGGTCGTCTGATTTTGAAGGAGACAGAGGCAATTTTGTTCACACTTGGTTATCTCGTGTGTCTTCAATAAAGGTCACTGTAATATCTTTCAGAGTTATTGTCTGAATCCCGATATACAAGCTAAAAGGTACAACTTCCTTAAGTTTTGTCCATGAGTGTGTCTTCAATAAAGGTCACTGTAATATCTTTCAGAGTTATTGTCTGAATCCCGATATACAAGCTAAAAGGTACAACTTCCTTAAGTTTTGTCCATGAGTGTGTCTTCAATAAAGGTCACTGTAATATCTTTCAGAGTAATTGTCTGAATCCCGATATACAAGCTAAAAGGTACAACTTCCTTAAGTTTTGTCCATGAGTGTGTCTTCAATAAAGGTCACTGTAATATCTTTCAGAGTAATTGTCAATATCCCGATATACATGCTGAAAGGCACAACTTCCTTAAGTTTTGTCCATGAGTGTGTCTTCAATAAAGGTCACTGTAATATCTTTCAGAGTAATTGTCAATATCCCGATATACATGCTAAAAGGCACAACCTCCTTAAGTTTTGTCCATGAGTGTAATTATAAAAGAAATGAGTGGTACCATCCACACTACTAGACTATGTGGGGTGTGTACTGTGCCAAAAGAAGCAGAGGTACTGTAGATTGGACTCACCACTCCAGGCAGACAGAAGACGGACTGTTCCGCCATCATTTTCTCCACAAAATCCAAGTCATCCTTGAACTGAGGGTAGCACGACATCTGGATCTCCACCTGTTGACAAACGTCATACATTATATACAACCTCTGGTAGTGTCTCAACAGTAGATATTTACATTCCGTCAACCGTGGCATCATCAGTGAAGTGGATATCAGTTTATATCATTTACTAGCGAATGTAGGATGTCAGTGGAAGGATGTTTTAAACCGTTTATTTTCGACCAATACGACCCGGGTTATATTCCCGCATTGGACACTTTTTTCTAATTAAAAAATGCTCCAATTGCCCCCGATTCTTACAAAAGTCCAACCCCACCAGCGAGTGCAAGTAATCAAACGGGGCTCTGGCACATTTGTAAGTGCAAAGTCGAACTGCTTTTCACATGTGTAGATATGTGGTGTACTTACAGTAATAGCAGTCGCCTATTTCTACCCACCATGATTATCATGGCCTGTACCACGTGTACTAGGGATAAGCAAAAAAAAAAAAAACTAGCGTATGTACCCGGCTTCGCCCGGTTTTTACCCGAGTAAAAGTTTGCCTAACGAACATTTGTTAAAGCGATTCTAGAAAACATCCAATCCCTACTGAATCTATACTTGGCAAGATAACTTTATGTTTGATTATCTGCTCCACCTAGCTGTACCCGTTCACACGTTGCTGTCTTTGAACAAAAAGACAGTTTTGATGCCTAAAACATAATTTATCAATGATAAAATGTATACAATACATCAAAATTAAAATTACATAACCTCTATTCAAGCTGAACAGTTATCTTTGTTAACTCTCAATGTCAATAACATCAAGTCAATTGGTCAATAGTCTTTTTCTTTCTTTGGTCGACAAATCTTTGAAAATTATAAAAAGTGAATTTTTTTATGGAAGCGGAAATTTTGTAAATACAAAAATATTCACATAAAAATGATAACTAACAAAAATTTATAATAAATATTGTAATCAGGATTTTTTTAAAACGTACAGAAGACTTTGAAAAAGCAGGTTACAAAGTTTTATTAAATTTATTCACACACACTTTTAAAAAATGTTAAAATCATGGCCACAAGAGAAAATATGGTAAAAAACACACCATGTGAGAAAAAGATGGGGTAAAGGAAAAAAGAGAAACAAATTTATTATGTCGATATCCCAGTGGCGACAATAACAAGTATATATCATAAAAAATAATAATTTAGTTTTCTTTAGTTATTTTTTATTTGCTTATCCCTAGTACACGTGGTACAGGCCATGGTGGGTAGTTAGCGACTGCTTTTACTGTAAGCGCACCACATGTCTACACATGTGAAAAGCAGTTTGACTTTGCACTTACAAAATGTGCCAGAGCCCCGTTTGGTTACTTGCACTCGCTGGTGGGGTTGGACTTTTGCAAGAATCGGGGGCCATTAGAGCATTTTTTCTTTTTTTTAAACAGAAAAAATTGTCCAATGCGGGAATCAAACCCGGGTCGTAGTGGTCGAAAACCAAACGGTTTAACCAGCCTTCCACCGACCCCCGTTTAGATACTTCAGTACTTTCAATGTAAACTTGTATTTTTCTTGTATATTCAAACTTGTATGATGAAAGGCTACATTCTGATAATGAAACTCAATCTTGAATAATCGATAGAAATGTAGAATATCTGTTTATTTATTTATTTATAGGTTTTTAACTTTTAATTAGACATTTTTGTTAAAATAAATGTGTTTCAGCAACCCTGGCAGTACAGAACAAAGGAGTGTATTAGCCCTAATGTTTACCTTTTAGTAAGTTGTAAATAATTCTCTAATTATAATATGTTTGTTTTCCTTTTAAAGATAATAAAATAAGATATTATCTTAATTTGTAGTATATTTATGTGTTAAATAAACTACAAAATAACAGATTATGAGACTGAAGTTTAAATAATAACAAAGAAATATAAAGAACGTGTTTTTAGTAAGTACAACTTTGAATATATTTTAAAATGAGCGTAATTAATTCTAATTTGCCAATTTTGACTGGTACAAATTTCAACAGCTGGAAATTTAGAGTTAAACTATTGTTAGAAGAAAAACAAATACATCTAACATTAGAAAAGGAAATTAATGATTTTGTCGATGAAAAAGAACGCGAGTTATTTGCAATTAAAGATGCAAAGGCAAAATCTACGCTTGTTCAATGTTTAACTGATAAACATCTAGACATAATTAAAGATGCAAAAACAGCTAAAGAAATGATGAAAGCGCTCGAAAATATATTTGAAAGAAAAAGCGTGTTTACAAAGCTAACACTAAAAAGAAAGTTGTTGACTTTAAAATGCAAACATAATGAAAAATTAGAGGACCATTTTCTTAAATTTGATTCTATAATTCGTGAATTGGATAATATAGGTTCCAAAATGGATGAATCTGACAAAATATGTCATCTATTATTGTCATTGAATGAAGAGTATGAAAATGTAATCACAGCAATAGAAACAATAAATTCTGAAATCAAAATGGAATTTGTTAAGGCAAGATTGCTGGATGAAGAACTCAAAAGGAAAAATAAACAAGGGGAACCTAGGAATGAAGAAATGACATTTGGATCATTCACATTTACTTGTTATAATTGTGGCAAGAAAGGTCACAAGGCTACAGAATGTAGAAATAAAAATAAATTTTTCAAAAGAGAAAAGAATCAAACACAAAAAGAGAGAAATGAAAGACAAAAAGAGAGTCAACCTAGACAACAAGCCTATCAGATGGATGGCAAACTATCATTTGTAGCAATGAATGCTATAGATTACTATGAAAATGATCATTTTATTTTAGACTCAGGAGCAACACAGAACCTGATCAAAAGTGAATTAGAAAAATATATGACAGATGTGAAGGTTTCAGAACATAAGGTTGAAATTCATATGGCAAATGGTGAAAAGATGTCTCAGCTAATAAAAGTGGAACTTTAAATGTAAAAATCAATAATATCCCAATAGCAATCCATGGACTAATAGTTGATGGCATTAAACAGAACTTATTGTCAGTAGGAAAAATTACACAACAGGGCCACCAAGTGATATTTAAACAAGATGAAGTAATTATAATTACAAGAAACCATAATTTTAAGTGTAATAATTATAGAAACTTGTATACTCACTTAAAATAGAAATAGACAGTAACCCTGAAAGTGTTACAGCGCATGCAGTCAAAACTGATGACACATTGTGGCACAGAAGATTGGGACATCTGAATAGATACAGCTTAAAGAAATTAGGGCTACCAAGTTCACAAGAGAAATGTGAAACCTGTATCAAAGGAAAAAGCACAAGAAGATCATTTGAGAAAACCTGGAAGACAACTAAGGAAATTGGAGAACTGATTCATTCAGACTTATCAGGACCAATTGATCCACCAACATATGATGGAGAAATATATTTTCAGGTACTAATAGATGTCTACTCACACTTTGTAGTAGTGAGACTTCTCAAATCAAAAAGTGAAGCCGAACAAAACATAATTGATTTTATCAAGTTGATAAAAACTCAACATAACAAGAAAACAAGAAAAATTAGAGTAGATAATGGTAAGGAATTTTCATCTGGAAACTTCAAGCAGTTTTGCAGAACAAAAGGAATTCAAATAGAATATACCTCACCTTACACACCACAACAAAATGGCACATCTGAAAGAATGAACCGAACATTGATTGATAAAGTGAGAACAAAGTTGGCAGAAACAAATCTACCAAAATATCTCTGGGGAGAAGCCATTTACTGCTCAGCATACGAATTAAACAGAAGTCCAACAAGTGCGAACAAAGGAATACCTCCGGCTAGCATATGGTATAAACAAAATGACCTATCCAAACTTAAGGTTTTTGGCTCAAGAGCTTGGAGACTTATTCTACCCAAACCAAGAAAACTAGATGCTAGAGCAAAATCAACAATCATGGTTGGATACAGTGGTAGCGGATATCGCATCTGGGATCCGGAAACTGATAAAGTAATGATTTCAACAGATGTAACATTTGATGAAACATTAACTAAATTTGATAAAGAAATCATCTCAGACCAAACAGAACCTAAAAGAATAATAACTGAACCTCAAGATGAGGAAGAAACCCCACAAACATCGGAACAATCAGACAAAGAAGAAAGTGTAACTACAAGATCGGGTCGAATAATCAAACCACCAAAGTATCAAGAAGATTATGAACTATATTCAGTATATTGCTTGTTTACAAATGATGAAGATCCAGTTTCTTACAATCAAGCAATTAGGCAAAAAGAATGGAAAGAAGCAGAATATGTAGCAGCTGATGCTTCTATACATGACCTAGTTCATCTGAAAGAAATAAATAAGGACTTTTCATCATTTGAGGACACAACTTTGCTAGTGGACAACAAGAGTGCTATCTGCATGGCCAAAACTTTTGAAAACTCCAAAAGAAGTAAACACATTGATATAAGAACTCACTACATAAAGGATTTATTGGCCAAAGACATAATCAAAATAGACTACATTGAGGGATGCAGAAACATAGCAGACATGTTAACCAAACCCTTATGTAAAGACATGTTGAACAAATTCATGAAACTTTCCAACATGGGATGAAAATTGTGCAATTGACATTTGTGAAAATGCCAATTGAGGGGGGGGGGGGGGTGTTAAAATAAATGTGTTTCAGCAACCCTGGCAGTACAGAACAAAGGAGTGTATTAGCCCTAATGTTTACCTTTTAGTAAGTTGTAAATAATTCTCTAATTATAATATGTTTGTTTTCCTTTTAAAGATAATAAAATAAGATATTATCTTAATTTGTAGTATATTTATGTGTTAAATAAACTACAAAATAACAATTTTAAATTTATATTTGGACATTTTCCATTTCAATTTAGACACAAGGACTTTTCTATAAAAAGTCCATGTGTCTAAATTGAAATGAAAAAAATGCCTAAATTAAAATTGAAAATCTCTAAATAAAAATGAAAGTGTCTAAATTAAAATGAAAAAAAAAGTCTAAATATAAATTTAAAAATGTCTAATTAAAAGTTAAAAACCTATATCTGAGAGTTGGCCAATGCCTATTTGTGTTATAGTTTCAAGAAAAAACTCAAACCATGTACGCATTTTGAGATGTAAGCAAACTACACGCTGAAAACTCACAAAGAATTTCTTTACCTCATCTTTTTAATTCTAGAAAAAGGGTATTTTATATCAAAATTATTTAAATATACTCTAAAATTAATAAAAATGTTTTAAAAATACACAATTAGTAGCTACGTTTTATAAAATGCGAAAATAGTTACAAACGTCGTTTATAGATGGCAGCACTTATTGGCGTATGCATTAACATGCACAAAATGTCTCTTTTATAACACATATTTAATGGATTAATGCTATGGAAATATATTTTTTGGAATAAAGTTTTATTAAAAAAATAGTACAAAAATGAAATTGTACTGGGATCGGGTGAATAAATGAAGAAAAAAGACATCTTCTGATTGTGTAAAAGAAAGATGCTGATGGCTTACTGTTGAACTAAATATCAACTAATTATTGATTTTCAATTATTCTAGGATTGAACAAATATCAATTCTAGATTAATCAAGAAAAGTTAACCGCGTAGGCGTTTCGGGCTGTTGGCCTTCATTAGCGTGATGCAAACTGTACCTTAACATCATTAGAACACCGTTTTCATGAAGAGGCTTCAAAACATGAGTGATCTTTTATTGGAGATTAGTTACCTATAAGGTCATTTAGAATTTTCTCAAAATTTGAAATTTTATCTAATACGTTGTTGTTGTTGTCGTGTCCAATGAAGAGCCTCAGATGTCTCCATACATCTCTATCACAGCAATGTCCACTATCTTGGGTGTGTAAAGCTGCTGTTCTGGGTCTATGATGGGTCTTACAATTGAAACACGTAGATCTAACTTTCAAAGTAGCTATGTTTTCTACAAGGATTATAGATAACTAGCAAATCATCACCCAGATATTTAGACTATATACTGTCTCAATTTGTGCATACATGAAAATATTTTTATTTTTGATTTCAACACCTGATCTTTTTATCTTTTATTTTTTTCTTTCATTTTTTCATGTTTTAAGCGTATTTATGCAAGTTTGGCCTTAAATACCTATTTCTTGGTTTTTCAAGAAGCCACTGGGATCAAAAATTATTTTTGGTCTCAGTGGTACAGCCTACTCCACGCTGACGAGCGCCAAAAAGCGCGAAACGCGTTCATTGATGGCTTATCTTGATTTATCAAGAAATTGGGTTGGCCAAATATCAGGGAACAGGTTAAATCAATGTTTAGTTGATTTCTGTTCCACCAGATGGCGTTCTGCCTTCTGTAAAGCACATGTGCTCCTGGTCAGGATTTGCTATTTTTGTTTTTGATTTCAACACCTGATCTTTTTATCTTTTATTTTTTCTTTCATTTTTTTCATGAAAAATATGTGGAAAAAAAATTGTAGATAAGTGAAAATCTACTGGTATCAAGTGGATAAATTAAGAAAATACATCTCTAGATTGTGTAACTAAAAGTTGCTTATGGATTGCACAATCTGTCGGAATATACACTGCGTGACATTGAAAATGGAACACCAAGAAATAGTGGCCAGAAAGTGATGAAACTCGGCAGACAGAGAGAGACAGGGACGAACAATAAGTGATCTTTATTTCAAAATGATAGTAATAATACAGAGCGAGAACGGCGTCGGCTTAGTAGCAAGTAGGACCACCGCGGACGGCGATGCACGCAGCAACACGTCTAGGTAGAGAGTCAATTAGAGTACGGATGGCGTCCTGAGGGATGGTTCTCCATTCCCTCTCAACCATTTGCCACAGTTCGTCTTCTAAACGCGGCTGTGGCAAGGCATGCAAACGGCGTCCAATGATGTCCCAGACGTGCTCGATTGGTGAGAGATCAGGAGAGTACGGTGGCCAGGGAAGCATCTGTACATCTTGCAGAGCTTGTTGACTAATGCGAGCAGTGTGCGGTCGGGGGTTATCTTGCTGATAAAAGACATTGGGTACCCCCTGAAGGTAGGGGAGTGTCACCGGTCGCAGCACATCATCAACGTATCGTTGGGCCGTCATAATGCCCTGAATACGAAGTAAAGGTGAACTGGAATCGTACGCGATTGCGCCCCAAACCGTGATTCCACGTTGTCGCACGGTGGGGCGTTCCACAATTGCTGCCGGATTGGACCTTTCTCCACGTCGACGC
Organism: Cordylochernes scorpioides; assembly: GCA_030710605.1. Taxonomy (NCBI): domain Eukaryota; kingdom Metazoa; phylum Arthropoda; class Arachnida; order Pseudoscorpiones; family Chernetidae; genus Cordylochernes; species Cordylochernes scorpioides. Next base: position 69,306,379 of record CP092863.1, on the reverse strand, counting down.
CACACGCGTACACGGCGACTATCACTGGACAAGCAGAAACGCGACTCATCTGAGAACACGACCCTGTGCCATTCCGTCATCCACGTCGATCTAGCCCGGCACCATTCCAAACGTCGGCGCCTATTCGGTGGGGTCAATGGCAGTCTTCTTAGCGGACGGCATGAGTGCAATCCATTAGCAACCAATCTACGGGAAATGGTTCTGGTCGAGATGGAATGATCTAGGGTGTCTTGCACATTTGCAGGATGGCGGTACAAGTGGCTTGTGGGGCCGCCACTGCTTGTCGAAGGATACGCCGATCCACACGTGCTGACGTAACTCTGGTTGCACCGACATTCCTATAAATTGCCACATTTCCTTGTTCCAACCATCTTCTCCACAGTCGGTGCACCGTGGACGCACCAAGGTGTGTATCAGCTGCGATTTGACGTATGGACCAACCTGCCCTTTTCAGTCCGATCACCATGCCCCTCGTAAAAGCGTCTGTCTGCTTGAACTGCCTCCGTTTACGATGACCTGGCATTCTCTGTTATTACACATGTCTTTTGACACAAGAACAAAATTTCTACAATGATTTTTCTTGAAGAAATAACGACACGAATACTGTCCTTTCTGCAAGTTCCTTCCCTTATATCTTACTCCATGTGCGCACGAGGGCTGCGCATTTTACATCATTTGCATAACTCGGTTAGGCGCGTCTACCCTGAAATTTGCATTATTTTCTGGCCACTATTTCTAGGTGTTCCATTTTCAATGTCACGCAGTGTATATCAAGTCATCGTGGTGAATGAGGACCAACAGCCCGTAACGTGTACGTGGTTAACTTATCTTGAATAATCCAGAATGGGTATTTGGCCAATTCGGTAATAATATTAGTTGATATTTATCAACATCTACTTATATATTTGCCTTATTCTGTCTGTTTGTTTGTCTGTTTGCTTGTCTGAAGCTCACGGATGGGAATTTTCATAACCATCGGTGGTTCAGTGGTAGAATGCTCGCCTGCCACGCGGGCGGCCCGGGTTCGATTCCCGGCCGATGCATTTTTTTTTTTTTTACAATTTTTAAAACTCATTTATATATTATACAAGAATGACATCCACGGCACCAATTTATAATTGTAACGAATAGTATTTGAATTAAAACATTACTAAAATATATACGCACTCGGGTAAAACCCGGGCGTTGCCCGGGCCATTCGTCTAGTAAAGTAATAACGCGTCATCTAAATATAAGAAATGCAATTATTTAAGCATGTATGTTTCTTTTTAAAACATAAATCAAACTTCTACTGTCCTTACGTGATGAAAAAATATTGGGAGGGCTTTGCAAATCAGTGGTGAACATTCCCAGTTGATATTTATGCTGACAGATGGCGCTAGCTACCGCTGGGAGGGTTCACCACTGATGAGCAAGGCCCTCCCATTAATTTTTCCATTACACTAAGGACATTAGAAATTGTTTATTTTTAAAAAGAATTATACGCGTCTTTAATAGTTTCGAATTTTGAATTTCTATATTGGAATAGCACTGTACATATGATAGACAGATAGGCATAACGAAGGATACCTACCATCATGTACATGGCCCCAGAAGGCATAATGGGATGAAGTCCTGGAATACGGATCAAAGCAGAGAAGGCCATCTGGGCATTGTCCTGCACAAGACATTCTGTTAGGTGACATATTAAGAAGAACATTGGAAGCATAGGTACCACAGTGATATGATGAACACTGGTATCCATTCAACAGACCATTCTCATATCTTTATTAGCGTTTTACACCCTTCTTCAATAGAAGGTTGTCCCAAAAGTTCGTAAAAACTTGCAAAAAAATGAAATACCAATATTATTCGCTGTTATGTATAATGTCTTTGTATTATGTTTACATTAATTGTATTATTATGTATTCGCCGTAATAATATTATTCGCTGTTATGTATAATGTCTTTGTATTATGTTTACATTAATTGTATTATTATGTATTCGCCGTAATAATATTATTCGCCGTTATGTATAATGTCTTTGTATTATGTGTAAAGTAATTGTATTATTATGTATTCGCCGTAATAATATTATTCGCCGTTATGTATAATGTCTTTGTATTATGTATAAATTAATTGTATTATTATGTATTCGCCGTAATAATATTATTCGCTGTTATGTATAATGTCTTTGTATTATGTATAAAGTAATTGTATTATTATATATTCGCCGTAATAAAATTATTCGCCAAGTAATAAGAAAAAATACGAACTTTTTGGACAACCTTATATTTTGTGAGCAACCATCTCTTTGGCACTTTCACAAAGTTTTCCCACAAAGTTACCCTCAAGATAAACATTTAAATGCTACAGGCTTTCTTCTAACTTTAACAAATTCTTGTATTGGAAATTGAAATTTTGTTTAGAAAATGTATCAACTAGGCTGTCCAGATTCTGGTCGGTAGAGACTTGATTGTTGTCAAGATTCTGCGAAAAGAGGGATGTGTTATCAGGTACCCATCTGTATCTTTCAAAGCAGGGATAGACGGTTTCTTTCGTTCGTTTGAGATTAGATAAGTTAGACATGTTTATTGTTAGTGGAAGGTGGTCCGAGTATTAGAAATGGGATAACCAGATAAGTATGGGCTAGGAAACATTTAAGAAGAAATTCTTTGAATCCACGAAAAATTATTGGGAAAGAAAGATATGAAATTGATGAAATAAGAAAAAAATACAACTAGCTGAGGCCTATATAGTGTCAGTGAATAATTTATTTAAAAATAAATCAATAATATTTAGATGAAAAATAGACACTTCGGCCATTTGGAGTTTTTTATTTTCTCAACGTTTCGACAAAAATCTTTTGTCTTCGTCAGGAGAAGTAAATAAAAATAAAGCATTTGGTAAGACGTTAAAATGATTTATTTTTATTTACTTCTTCTGACGAAGACAAAAGATTTTTGTCGAAACGTTAAGAAAATAAAAAACTCTAACTGGTGTCTATTTTTTATATAAATATGAATGCCGGCCAGGCAGCCTCTATATTTACGAAAATCAATGATAATCATGATCTTGTTCGTATTATAAACAGTGTTTTCTTATTTATAAATAAACATTTTGTTTATTTCAATTGAACGTCTCCTCGTCAACACTACCGTGACAACTGGGGATACAGGATTCTCCTCTATAGTAGCAGATTATTCTTTATTTTATGAATACATTATTAATTTTGATATTTTTTTAGTATTTTGATACACTGTGAAATTGTCTCATTGTCTCTCTATATTGTAGCGTAGAAATCAAGTCATGGAATATCTTAAGATGTAAGCGTATTTATTGATGACGTCAGTACGACCAGTTGACAATTATCAACCAAACTATCTACAGCTAGAGAATATTGAACAAACAAGCTAAGAAATATTTTAAAGATGATTTTACAAATACAGAGTAATATAAAACGAAAATTGCAATTATACCGCGAATGTTTCTTTTAAACAAAAATCGAAATTTATTTTAAAGAGAAATAACGATTATTTCTAACTTTAAGGATGAAGTATGATAGGATGAATTGTGAAGAGTAATGACAAACGGAAAAATAAAAGTGTCCAGGGATGGGAATCGAACCCACGACCTTCCGCTTACCGGGCAGATGCCATGTCCACTAGGCTACCCTGGACATATTTCTCCGTTCGTAAATATTATATAAAGTAATATAATATAAAATTATATAACGTAATATATATTTTTATAATCTGTTGAATATATATATTTTATTTGAATAATATTAAATATTAAATAATAAAGTATTTCTTCGCCACAATATTATTAGTTTTAATTAGGCTTTTACATTAAATATTTGCCGTGTTAACAACACAACAAACACACAGCATATCATGAAGTTTGACTTTCTTAATTTTCTATGTTACATTTTGGTGGAGATGCTGGGTACATTAGGGAAGACAAACTGAAGATCGCTGAGAAGACCTTGAGGGTGCTGTGATCTACATTTTACAAGACTGGCTCCAGGATCCCACTGCCATGTCAAGGACAAGACTTCCTTCCATGCTGACGATGTCCCTATAGACGATATGACGATAGAGTTGCTTTTCACGCCGCAAGAAAAAGGACGCAAAGGTACTAGGGACAAAGTTCCAACAATCCGATGGAATCCTTGACAGAAACACGTCAGATCCATGTCAGTAGCAACAAAATTTTCAAGCTGTGGGTGTATGGGTGCTGTGATCTACATTTTCAGAGAATGACTCCAGGATTCCATCGCCGTGTTAAAGCCAAGACTTCCTTCCATGCTGGAGATGTCCCTATAGACGATACGGCGACAAAGCCGCTTTTCACGCCGCAAGAAAAAGGACGCAAAGGTACTATGAACAATGTTCCAAGAATACAATGGAATTATTGGCAGAAACAGGTTAGATCCATGTCAGTAGCAACAAGATTTTCAAACTGTGGGTCACAGCTCCCATAGGGAAGGAACTACGTAGCAGATTATTTATTATTTTATGAATATATATTATTAATTTCGATATATTTTTTATACGTTTACACAATGTGAAATTTTCTCATTGCTTCTATATTTTATTAGTTTTAATTTGAGTTTTGCATTAAATAAATTAATACAAAGCAATAACGCACCATCTATATATATCAAATGGAAACATTAATACACGAATGTTTCTTTCACACATCAATCTAATTTCTACTGTCCTTACTGCGATGCTGATGAGCCCTCCCAATATTTTCCATCACAGTATAAGGACAGCATAAATTAGATCTATGTATGAAATAAACATTCGTGTATTAAGGTTTCCATTTGTTATTAAATAAATTGCCTTGTCATTCTGAAGTTTGTCTTTTTAAATTTTCTTTGTGATATTAGAAATTTTAATATATTATATATATCGTAATTTAAACAATGTGATATGTAAGTAATAAAGTATGACGTCTTTTCTAGTCGTTTCAAAGTGACACCAGCTTGCCACTGGACACCCGGGGGATCCAGGGAGGGATAAATAAGGGGCGTTGGTCTGGATGTTGACAGTTAGTTAGGTTACAGTGGATATTTTCGGAGAGGCCCGCTGAGTGCTAGGACTCACGGCGGCCCTGGTGGCCGCCGTTTTGGCTCCTCTCTGCCCCCGCGGCTTCATGCAGGATGCCGAGCTTTCCTCAGTTAATCCTCAACTTTCCCCTAGTTCTGGTGCCACTTGAGAAGTACTAGGAGAGCGTCTTTTGATCCCAAACTTTGTCCTTACTGTCCCGTGCGGACTTCCCACTCTGCACGCCTTGCCACTCAACCCCGACTGCTTCCAACTCGCTTGTTGGCTTACCCGGGTTTACGACATATATATAGAGGTTTTACTCTATGAGAGGACACTCACGCTAGAGGAAACCTCTCTTTAAAGGACAGTTTCTATCGCCAAAAATTCCATTTTTACTATTTAGCAACTCTCTGGTAAGAGGACACTTCTCCCTTGAGAATACTTTGACTATGCAATCAGGTGTTGTCCTTTACAGGGAGGTTCTATTGTAGAATGATCTATTTATTATAAGATATACATTTAAACGAAAGGAAATTGATCTAAAAATAATGGTTATCTCTCTCTTCAATATATAGGTTTAGCATCTATTTTGACGGGAGAAGTGTCCATTCTTCTGTTAGTTTACACAAGGAGAGGGAAAACAACCTACCAAGACAATCTTAACAGTCTCCTGGAAGAAAGAAGAAGGAGTCTTGTGCAAGATAGCAGGAAGAGCTCCTTGGACAGGAGTGTTTGATCCCATAATCCTCTGGCTCAAAGCCTGGAGTCCCAGATGGACCTATGACACAACACGAACTCTCATTATAACTCGTAGAAAATCATAGTACAACATATGATTCAACATGGCACTTTGTAAAACTACATTTGAAATACTATCCCGCATGTGTTTCTTTTCAGAGAAAATTCAAAATTTATTTCAAGGAGAAATAACGATTATTTCTAACCTTTTGGATGAGGTATGAAAAGGTGAATTGTGAAGAGTAATGATAAACGGAAAAATAAAAGTGTCCAGGGATGGGAATCGAACCCACAGTGTTCCGCTTACCGGGCAGATGCCATGTCCACTAGGCTACCCTGGACATATTTTTCCTTTCGTAAATAATACATAAAGTAATTTATAATGCAATATAAAGCGGCTTATGATTGTAGAACGACATTGGCACTTCGTACTTCCTATTTGATTACAAGAAATTCTGTGTATCGTTAATTCTATTGGCTGAAGTATCCGACTATAAAATGAATGAAGTTTTTTTTACTTATCCCTAGTACACGTGGTACAAGCCATGATAATCATGGTGGATAGAAGTTGACGACTACTTTTACTGTAAGTACACCACATGTCTACATATATGAAAAGCAGTTCGACTTTGCACTTACAAATGTGCCAGCTTATCCCTACACGTGGTACAAGCCATGATAATCATGGTGGATAGAAGTTGACAACTGCTTTTACTGTAAGTACACCACATGTCTACACATTTGAAAAGCAGTTCGAATTTTGCACTTACAAATGTACCAGAGCCCCGTTTAGTCAATTGCACTCGTTTGTGGGGTTGAAATTTTGTAAGAATCGGGGGTCATTTTAAGATTTTTTTTTTTAAATCAGAAAAAAGTGTCCAATGCGGGAATCGAACCCGGGTTGTAGCGGTTGAAAATCAATTAATTATAATTAATTGATATCTAGAAATATCTATATTTAAAATAGTAAACAAAGGAGAGAGAGCAAAGAATAAAAGTCTCGTGGCCACGCGGCCTCGCAGGGGTAACCTCCACAGGAAGTGACGTCAGCTCCAGGGTTGCTGAGCCAGCAATTTCACTTCGCTACAATATATAGACGGTGAGTTATTGCATTATAATTAATAATTGATCATAAATAGTAATTAAAAACTAGGTATGTAGACATCAAACTCTTCGATTACCATAATTATAATACAATATAATATAATGCGGCTTGTGATTGTAAAACGACATTTGAAAATTATCCCGCATGTGTTTCTTTTCAACGAAAAATCAAAATTTATTTCAAAGAGAAATAACGATTATTTCCAACCTCCTTATAACTCCCTTTGAGTGTAAAGATTGACGAGATGTCAATAAAGTTGTTTAATTGTCAATTGTCACACCTACGCCCGTTTAAGAACGATTTTTTTTAAATATATCAAAATAAGCATGTTTTATACAACTCCTTTTGAGTTTATAAGCTTATAAAAACGAGATATGATGATCAAAATATTGTACAAGAAACCTATAGATTGAACATATTACATAGAGATGATTGTGTGACTCTATCCATTAGAATGTAAGTGACAGATACTGGCTGTAGGAGTTGAGAACATACCCGTCCACCAAGGATGTTGTTTCTATCTTGGATGAGGATCCAACCCATTCTCCATCCAGGAACCATGAACCTGGAAAACAGCCATGTCATTCCATGATTTATCATCCTACCTACTACTAAAACATCGTCATCAAACAATTATTTAATAAGAAATACACCGAATCACTATTAAAATAATAAAACGGGTTTCTATAGATGTGTTTATTTTCATTTCATTAATGTAATCTCAAGATTTCAGGTATCTCTGCCCTTCTACAGGAGAACATAAAACATCTGAACTTACAGAAGTACATAAAACTTCAGGAATTCATAAAACTGTTTTATATGTTCACCTGTAACTCCGCCTTTGCCGGTCCCAAGCCCGGATGAAAAAGGAGGAGGGGGAGCAGTAACAAGCTCACTAAAAAACCTGGGCTCAGCTGGCCATGCTGATAGTACCCTGTAAGGGCTCCTAATCCAGGGATACAGGATGAGCAGTGTTTGTACTCCATGTTAGGAGCGGCTGTACATAGCGTCTGTTCCTTATGTCAGAGGCGGCCATTTGTTTTGGAGCTAAGTCGGCCTGCCACTGAGTAGTACTCCCAGTCTTAATGACAAAGGTAGACGCATTCTACTTCACTCAATCATGATGGTTGTCAAATCTCAACCATCAAAATATTAAGTTCTACAAGTTTGACACCCTAATATGATTGAATGGAGATAAGAAAGAAGAAGATATGTTCACCCGTAGAAAGGCAGAGATGCCATAAATCTTGAGATTACATCAATAAAAAGAAAGCTCATCTCCAGAAACCTTTTGTATTATTTTTTAAATCTATATTTTAGAGATTTAAATCAAGTATAAAATGTTCTGAGATTGGAATTTTCGGGAACTACGTACCTCTTAGTGATTCCTCCGCAGGTCAGCACTGGCACGTTGGTGGAAAGTGACGCTAGCGGGATGAAAGGATGTCCCGGGAACACCTACAGCCAACATATATGTCTTTGAGTATGAATATCAAACCTCCAGGGAAAATATCTTTTCCAAAAACCTTTTCATTCTCTAGCATTCAAGTACGAACGCCCTTCTACGGGAGAAAACATGGTATAATGATACCACGTTGTCTGTATGTTTTCTCCTGTAAGAAGGGCGTTGAAAAGTATCTTTTCAAAAATATTTTCTATTCTCAAGCTTTCAAGTACGAACGCCCTTCTATAAGAGAAAACATGGTATAGTTAAACCATGTTGTTTGTATGTTCTCTGTATGTTTTCTACTGTAAGAAGGGCGTTTAAAAGTATCTTTTCCAAAAACCTTTTCATTCTCTAGCATTCAAGTACGAACGCCCTTCTACGGGAGAAAACATGGTATAATGATACCATGTTGTCTGTATGTTTTCTCCTGTAAGAAGGGCGTTTAAAAGTTTCTTCTCAAAAAAACCTTTTCATTCTCTAGCACTCAAGTATGAACACCCTTCTATTAGAGAAAACATGGTATAGTTATACCATGTTTTTTGTATGTTCTCTGTATGTTTTCTCCTGTAAGAAGGGCGTTGAAAAGTATATTTTCAAAAAAAACTTTTCATTCTCTAGCATTCAAGTACGAACACCCTTCTATAAGAGAAAAAAGGGTATAGTTAAACCATGTTGTATGAATGTTGTCTGTATGTTTTCTCCTGTAAGAAGGGCATTGAAAAGTATCTTTTCAAAACACCTTTTCATTATCTAGTTTTCAAGTACGAACTCCCTTCTATAAGATAAAACATGGTATAGTTAAACCATGTTGTCTGAATGTTGTCTGTATGTTTTCTACTGTAGAAAGGCGTTCGTGCCTGAAAGCTATAGAATAGAAAAGGTTTTTGAAAAGATACTTTATCCTGGAGGCCTGATATTTTAGTCAGTATTGATACAAGGGATTATTGTATTGACATATATGTCTTTGTCAGTGATGGATAACTTACGAAGTCGCTGTAGATCTCATCAGCAATGATGGGGACAAAGTTGCGAGCTGCCACCTGCAGTATATCCAGTTGATGGTTACGGCTGAAGACAGAGCCGCAGGGATTGGAAGGATTGTTGACCACAATAGCCACAGTCTGCTGGTCAATCTGTCGTTCCATATCTTCCAGATCAACCTCCCAGCCACGTTCGGGCTACAACACAACACAAACCAGTATATTCTCTCTCTCTTCGGCGTCGGCCTCCATCCCGAGGCAATAAATATCACAAGTGTGGCGAAGGCTACCATCTAGAAGTACCATCTTGGTCTTGAGTTGGGTAATGCCAGCTATCACCTCGACCTGCCCACTCTGTGGGAAAGAACTCTCGCAGTCCATCGGTGGCTGAGTCTTTCTCGCGGTGGGCACCACCAATGAAGACCTTGTATATGTATATTTATCAATTATTTTATCTATTTATTCATATATCTATTATTATTAATCTTATTTATTCATTTTATGTATTTAACCTTATATAATCTTATATGGACGTTATAATAAATCAGTTTCAATCTCTCTCTCTATCTACCAGCGCCTTCCTCGACCACTACTGTACCAACAGAGACATCTGCCAAAGAGACGTATTCAACCTAACATGACAGAACATTCAAATAAAAAACTGTTCATCTTGGATATTAAAATACACGAGGTGTTTATTAGCGATCAGAATGTTTGCCTTTTTCAAAAGCTTCTTTAAAAAAAGACGAACGTTTTGATTGTCGAGATATCAATAAACGCAATTTTAATTTTAATCCAAGATGTGCCGTTTTTTTATTTGGATGATAAATTAAATGGATTGCGATATTTTAATAACAGAAAATAATTAGAGTAATAAAGGAAGGTGAGCATTCACTTGAAGTTGGAAATGACTTTTAAAGTCGTAAGAACCTACTATTAGGTAACGGCATATGGACCAAATCCACCACACTAAATCTCTTCAGACCACTTTGCAATAGGTAAAGGAGTTATAGAAGAACATTTTTCAAGGAGGAAACTGATCTAAAAAAAGCATAGAGCTTTTTTACCGTCAAATTAAACGTCAAAACTAGATGTCATCTAGTGATCTTTGTCGATCAATCTCAATCTCTCTGCAGGCCTGGCTCTTCGGTGTCGGCCTCCATCCCGAGGCAATGACAACTGTAGCTACCATCTACAAGTACCATCTTGGTCTTGAGGTGGGTAACACCAGCCATCACCTCGACCTGCCCACTCTGTGGGAAAGAATTCTTGTGAATATATAATAGAAAAAGTGGCGTTCTGCCATCTAAATGTACCATCTTGGTCTTGAGGTGGGTAACACCAGCCATCACCTCGACCTGCCCACTCTGTGGGAAAGAATTCTTGTGAATATATAATAGAAAAAGTGGCGTTCTGCCATCTAAATGTACCATCTTGGTCTTGAGGTGGGTAACACCAGCCATCACCTCGACCTGCCCACTCTGTGGGAAAGAATTCTTGTGAATATATAATAGAAAAAGTGGCGTTCTGCCATCTAAATGTACCATCTTGGTCTTGAGGTGGGTAACACCAGCCATCACCTCGACCTGCCCACTCTGTGGGAAAGAATTCTTGTGAATATATAATAGAAAAAGTGGCGTTCTGCCATCTAAAAAACACATGTGCTCGTAGTCAGGATATGCCTTCTTTATTTTTAATATATATATATATGGTAATAAGAGGTGGGGAGAGAAATAAGGACATCACAAGTTGGAAGAGGAACCCAGGCAACCAGAGAGAGACGGGACTGGCACAGCCGGCCAGCCGTTCATGTCGCACACAATCCCCAACTGTCTTAATAGTCCTGAGGTGTTAACTGACGTGTGGTCGCCCCTTGGAATGTCGCTGGTGTCTCAAGTGACCGGACTTTACCCTCCCGTCTCTCTCTGTGTTGTCTGTAGGTTGGCTTTATTATTCCTGGAAGAGTATATATAATGCCGCCAGGAGGCGAAACTGACCGGACGTGTGTCGCTAGGCTCCGATAGTTCCGGTAAATATTGTTTTAAATTTTAAGTTTACCTATTGTATAATTTATAAAAGTTATATAAATTGTTTAATTTAAAAATATTTTAACCTTTTAAATTGGCAATCACTGTTCAAAAGTTTAGGAGATTTCCCTTTTTTTGTTTTTGTTTTATTGTCATTTTTGAAATACTTTTCCATTGTTGTTTTCGCACAAATATGCAAAAATAGAATATGGAAATAATTATTCAAACTTTAAATGATAAGTTGGATGAAATTTATAACTATTTTGACAAAAAAGTTCAACAAAATCAAAAAAATCTAACTAAAAATGATATTACATTTTTGTCAACTATGGTTAGGCAAACCAAGGATGGTATTTCAACTTTAAAAGAAATAAATAACCAAGATATATTGGAACTAATGAAAACAACAATTACTGATGTTATGGATCAAAAACTGAAAGGGATCCAAGAAGAACTAGTTAAAACAACTCCAACATATGCTCAAGTAGCTCGTTCAGAAACATCACAAGATTACATTAAAAAAAAACAAAATTTACATAAGGAGTTCACAATAGTGGCAACACCTATAAATGTGGAAGATAATACAAAAATGTATCAAACTATATCAAGCAAAGTTAAAAAGCTTAGGGACGAAGGAAAAAAAAAATAAAGATTAACAAAATTATAAATGCTAGGAAATCTGTAATAATAAAGACCCCTACAGAATCAGACGTGGAATCTCTAAATGATGAGTTAGGCAGGGCAGAGGAACTCGCTAATATTAGCAAAATTTATATCCCCAAACCAAGAGATCCTACAGTAGTAGTTAAGAATGTTAATAAACTTACAGAAACCTCTAATTTTACTAAAACAATCTGTAGTATGAACCCTGAATTAAACGAAATGGAAAATGATATCCATGTTCTGTTTAGCATGAAATCGAACACGCCCCACCACAACATAGTTCTTAGGGTTTCTCCAAAGGTTTACCAGATCCTTAAAAATATGAATAATAAATTATATACAGACTTTGAACGCTGTTTTGTGGAAGATAAGATTCTGGTAAAACAATGTCAGAGATGCCTTCAATTTAATCCCAACCATAAATTGGCCGATTGTACTAATGTCGAGATATGTAAACTATGCGGCGCGCAAGGAATTCATGACTGTTCAAAAATTTGCAATTGTTATAACTGTATAAAACATCCTAAATTTAGAAACTCGCCGAATCATAGAGCTAATTCCTCGGATTGTCCTTTTTACAAAATACAAATAGATAGAATTATCCAACGAACGAGATATCATCCAACCGACAATTAGGCAAATTTCGCAGCTGAGATTATTGTTTATTTAGTTTGAATATCATGCAGGGAAAAGGAATTAAATGTTTACAACAAAATGTAAGAAAAAGTATCTTGGCACTGAATGAGCTTCAAGCTTCTATAAAAGACAACCCACCAGATATCATCCTAATACAGGAACCTTATCTGATTGATAGAGATGTAATTTTCGATTTAGAATCTCAAATAGTGCATTCAACAACAGATGAACAAATATACACTGCAACGATCTTTATGAATAAGTGTTTAAAATACAATAAAATCAATAAATTCACAAACTCCTTTTGTACAACCACCTCTATAAATTCAGCGGAATCAAATACTGTTATTGCTAACTTTTATATTCATCCACATAGATTTAATGACACTCATCAAAAATTTATCAAGGAGCTTCTAGATACCTACAATCAACAACCTATTATACTATGTGGCGACCTCAATTCTAGACACCCAGTCTGGTTTGATCCGACGACTAATTCCAATGGTTTCAAATTCTACTCCATCATAGATGAACATAGCCTATTCATCCATAATCTAAAGATACCCACCTGCCGAAATTCAAGCATTATAGATCTTACGATTTCAAACAAAAAATCAATAAGTTTTGTACAAAACTGGAAGACGACTATTTTGACGAGCATTTCAGATCACGTTGCAATAACCTTTGACATTTATCATAATTTTAACAGGCAAAGGACAGTTCAAAACTCAACATGGAAATTTATAGAGAAAGATGCTGATTGGAAAACATTTACCGAAAAAATTTCAATACAAGATGTAGATAACATTATCACCAAGATAAACCACGCGTCAACCATCGAAGATATTGACAACATTGTAAAGACTCTCACACAAATAATTAGAGAGGCAGCTTATCTGTCCCTAAATGTCAAGACAAGAAGCGGAAATCATAAAACAAATACATACTGGTGGGATGGGAAGTTGGAGAAATTGAAAAACGATTTCCACTATATTAGAAATTTGTATCATCGGCATGGAGCGATCTATGAAAAGACCTATAAATCAATGAGAAATAAATATTTAAATAAAATTAAAAAGGCAAAAAGAGCGAGTTGGAGAAATTTTATAGAAGAAAGTCATTCAACTAACGCATTTGGTAATGCTTATAGGATTTACAAGTCATTGAGATCAAAAAATAGAAATTTAGGATTACCTCTAATTGATAATTTACCAGATCATTTAAAGATCGACAAAATAAAAAGTTTAATGAACGATCTATTTCCGGATGATATTGTAGGTTTGGATAAAGATGATCATATTTTGATTAGAAATTATACTCCTAAATATAAAAATAAAAGTAGTGTTCATATCGAATCTAAGGAAATAGAGGAAACAATTTTAAAAACTAATATTAAAAAAGCACCGGGCCCAGATTACATTAGTAACAATATGATCAGACAAGCTAAAATAAAAATAATCCCAATTCTGCATCAATTATTCAATAAATGTATAGAAATGGGATACTATCCGGATGAATGGAAAAAATCATTCTTAAAAATAATTCCAAAACCAGGCAAAACGAGTTATGAAGTAAATAAAAGTTATAGACCTATATCATTGACATCTAATCTCTCTAAAACATTTGAGAATATAATAAAAAATAAATTAAGTAACTATTATTTAGAAAATAATCTATTGAGCTCAAGGCAGCATGGCTTTATGAAATCTAGATCAACTATTACTGGAATGGAAAAAATTATAGAAACTATATTGAAACATAAACAAAATGAATTGACTTCCTTGATAGCTATAGATATAGCTGGTGCATTCGACAATGCATGGTGGCCTGCGATTATAAAACGAATGGATAATGACAACGTTCCCTCAGATTTAATACGGATCATAAAATCTTATTTGAATAAAGAAAGGGAGGTGAAATTTACATACGAATCAGAAACTTTTTATAAGAAAATAACTAAAGGATGTCCACAGGGTGGACCTTTATCACCACTTCTGTGGAATATTTTGCTAAATGATTTGTTGATAAATTTCGAAGCAATTAATGCAGATATTATATGTTATGCAGACGATGCTACAATAATTTGCTGGAATAAGACTATTGAAGGACTAAAAACCGCAAGTGAACACACCTTAAATTATGTGATCCAATGGTGTAATAGAAATAAATTAACGATCAGTACAGAGAAAACTAATTTGCTATACCTGCACAACAGAGAAAAAATACCTATCGAGGTTAATAACAATATAATCAGGCCGGTCAAGCAAGTAAAAATTCTGGGAATGAAATTTTCAAATCACAAATGGAAAAATAAAGTTAACTTTACTCCACATGTAAATGATATTCTGTGTAAGGCAGGGCGTATGAAAATTTTATTATGTTCACTAAGCGGCAACGTATGGGGTTTAGATACACAAAAGAGGTTAACTTTATATAAAAATATAATAAGGCCTGTACTTACATACGGATCAGAAATTTGGCTTAAATATTTAAACAATCGTTCTAAACAAAAACTGAATTCCATGCAGTACCAGATCATTTTATGGGCAGTTAGAGCTTATAAAACCACATCATCTAACTGTGTGCATAGTTTGGCAAAAATTCCACTCCTAATAGACTATATAGAATCTAGAATAATCAAATATGATCTAACTCATCTGTCCACTGAAGATATAATTACTTATGAACCCCATGCTCCAAGTATAGTCAAATCATTCTTACACGCAAAAATGAAGGAAAATTTTGACAATACTAATGAAATTTTCAGAAGCTTTTTCGTGTCTGGAATTCCAAGATTTTTCCGTCCAAATTTTTATAATATCCAATTCATTACAGATCATGGTAATTTTGGGAAATTTTTGGCAACTATCGGCGCGGTGAAGGAACCAGGATGCTTCTGCGGAGGTGAAATTCAGGACTCGAAACATCTACTTATGAATTGCCCAATTTTCCGGGTTTATAGAGAAGACAAATTTGGTCGTATTGGACGGCTTGATGAATTTGTAGGCAATAAGGAGAGGTGCAAAAGTTTTGATCAATTTTGCAAATTTATTTACAACTTTCTTTTAAATTGGAAAAGGGAGAGGGAAAATTAGAAGGAAAAGAATTGCGATGCTTGCTTTGTGTGTTTTGCTTTGTTGTTTGTTTTTCTCTTCGGACAATTTTCTTTGTTAATTATGTAAAATAGTGAATTAAACAGGATTGTATATAGCCGATTTGTTGTGATGTAGAGAGAGGTCTCGACGCAAATATCCCTGAGTTTGGGATATCGCGTTTCATGATGTTAATAAAATAATAAAAAAAAAAAATCCTGGAAGAGTATATATTATGTCATATATATATGTCACATTCTGCTTATAAATTATTAATAGATGTAAATTTTTACGCTGTCAGTAATTATGCAAATATTTGTAACTATAAATAAAAGACGCGTGATTCAAATAAAGTTAGTTAGTCAGACGGTTGATTGTTCTCTCTTTCTTTACGTAAAACATCTGCATATTGGCGTGTACAGATCATCATAAAGACGTTACAGAATTTGATGACATCGACATTAACGCCCGAAGGCGAGATCTGGTTCTCCGAAATTTCATAGCCGAGGTAAGTTATCCTTTTCATAAAGGACTATATTATATATTTATCAATTATTTTTTTATATTTTTTCATATATTTATATCTATTTATTCATATATTTATCATTTAATTAAAAAGCATGAAACTCCTCTCTCCCGTCAAATTAAACGTCAAAACTAGACGTTATCTATTGATCGGTCAGCGAATGGCGTATAGTTTTGATGTTTAATTTGACGGAAGAGGAGTTCTATGCTTTTTTAGATAGAATTGTTCTAGAGCTTAAATGCCAACCCCATCCTAGAAACTCTGTATAGAGACTATTATAGGGAGGAGATTGTCTCCCCATCACCCAATCATGATGGTTGTCAAAGCTTGATACCCTAATATGATTGAGTGAAGATAAGAAAGAAGAAGAAGACAGTTATCTTGAAGATAAACATGAATTAAGAGGTTGCCTGACCAGAATTTATAGTTTTTTAAAATAAAATACACTTTTTTTTGACCAGTAAATGTTTTTATAAACAATACTTAAAATTATACCGCATAAGTTTCTTTTCTATGAAAAATCAATATTTATTTTAAAGAGAAATATTACTATTTCTAACTTTTTGTTAGAAATAGTAATATTTAGTAAATATATATATAATATAATATATTATATAATAAAAAGTTAGAAATAGTAATATTTCTCTTTAAAATAAATATTGATTTTTCATAGAAAAGAAACTTATGCGGTATAATTTTAAGTATTGTTTATAATCACACGCCGCAGTCCTTTATAATGTTTTTATTTTTTCGATGTTTCTACAAAACCACAACACATACTTCAGAACATCCATTTGGAGACCATAGTTTCTAGTTATTGTTCCTCATCAGTCAAGGGATAACTTTGAATTTATGAGATTCAAACGAGATTAATGAAATAATCAGATTTGACCAAAGAGGTGCTTAGCTGGCAATTGAGCAGAGGTCTGAAGGAATTCCTCGACATGGCAATAGTCAGGGAAATCTGTCCAGGACGCAATGTGACATCGAACCTGATGACCCTCAGTGATATTCCTCTGATGAAAATATTTAATTTTACGTTTTTTCTCACCTATTAACCCTATATAATCTTATATGGACGATTGGTACAAGTATATTCAATCTCAAGCTCTCTCTGCAGGCCTGACTCTTCAGCGTCTCTAGGTGAACGCTTCTCAGTTTTCCAAAACTGAAGTAGTGGCTTTGTCACCGACCTGAGGCTGCTAGTTTGTGGCGACGGTCAATAGATGGTGTCTAGTTTTGATGGGAGAGGCGACTTTTGCCTTTATAGGTTTTTATCTGTTTATCTAAGCTTCTTATTGGGTTGAAAAGAGTTGATCCATGCTGCAGTGTGATTGGTGGACTTACCAGGAGGTTGTAGAACTTGATCTTGATGCCCTGACTGTTGGCGAGAGTCTGGTAGAGCGGGAATCCTGGCCTTGGTACCAGGATGTTCTGTCCTGGGTTGGCCAATACGCTGATGCAGAAGTCTAGAGCTTGGGAGCATCCATTGGTCAAGATAACATCCTGGACAACCATTCATACTTATTAGCACGCATCGTTAGTAAAGCAGTAAGACTGGAAAAAATTGCTAGTATCACTTACAGTTATTACAAAGCAATAACTACTCTATTGTAGTTGTAGTGGTCTGCGCACAATAGGCAAAAAGATGTACCATGCAATGGATACCAGCCCATGTTGTAATAGAAGTCAATGAACAGGCTGATGACCTAGCGAAGGAAGGACGAAAACAGGCACTGGAAACCAGTTCAATAACATTGAAAGATGCAAATATAATAGCAAAACTTATTGCAAAAACCAAAATGCCCCAACTCATATGCAACCTCAACATTAACAGAGAATTAACAACAATTTCAAGAATCAGAACAGGACATTTTAAAGGAATGAAGATAAACCCAGACGTAACTAGATCCAACAGTAACTGCAATAACTGTCACAACACCCAACTCACTCCGGACCATATATACCCGGCCATCCATGCAGCCCTCTATATGACAAACATCAATCCAGAAGAGGACATCCATACAGACAAGGCACCACAGTTGGCTGGTATTGTGATCAGGGTGCATGGACCGATATGATTTACTCCATGGACAAGACACCACAGTTGGCCGGTATTGTGATCAGGGTGCATGGACCGATATGATTTACTCCATGGACAAGACATCACAGTTGGCTGGTATTGTGATCAGGGTGCATGGACCGATATGATTTACTCCATGGACAAGACACCACTACCACAAAGCAATAACACGCCATCTATATATAACAAATGAAGACATTAAGACGCGAGTGTTTCTTTCACAAATAAATCAAACTTCTACTGTCTTTACTGCGATGTAAAGATATTGGGAAGGCTTGGCTAATCAGTGGTGAACCCTCCCAGCGGTTTCACCAATTTAATCTACCAGACCGCTTCTTTAGAGCTCCAATACTGTATTGGATCATTCTGTTTATATATGCTACACTGAAGGATGGAATCTCAGAAATGGTATTCGAGCAAACTATGGACATAAGCTTATAGGATAGTAGAATTATGTTGAATATAGAGGTTGCCTGGCCAGCATTCATATTTCTTTAAATTAAGAGACACTAAAGCCAATTTTTTTATTTTCTCGATATTTCTAAAAAAAATATTTTGTCCTCCTCATGAAAAAAGTCAAGCATTTGTCAAGGCGTTATAAATCTATAATACAAAAAAAAAAAGATAATTATAGAGATGTGTCCTCTAGATTAAGTTTTATCTAATGAAGTTTCTACTGTCGTATGAAAATTTCCTTAATTTCATTTTTTTGTCTTTCATAGAAATAAAGCAAATATTAGCATTTTAAAATTATTATTATTAATTATATGGTTAGCCCATTAGGTTCCTGGAGCCACCACATACAGAAGTCACCCGGGCTGACATCTTGGTTTTATTTACAATGTCATCCTAGGAGCAGTGGCCACCCAGACCTCGAAGGTTCACAAGCCTGCATGCGAAGCATGCACCTATGCTGCTAATATGGCCACCGTACCAAAAGGAATGATGCATTCTCCATGCACCGAGCGGCCATTGTTTGGCCCCTCGCGCCCGCCATTATGGTCTGGCTCCATGGGGGTGACCAATCAACCCACAGGCGTCTCCGAGAATTCATGGTTGCTGACCGAGCCCTCCCGTTCGGACTTGGCTTAACCCGTCCTACGCTCCAATAGGACTCCCCCCCCCCCCTTGGCCCTCGGACCCTTTGTTCACAGTACTCCCTGAATCTGCCGACGAATCAAGGACCTCTGAGGTTCCGAGGTTTACACAGGGAACCAACGCGAAGGCGGGAGGGTGTTACTACTGTGTGCACCCCTTGGTTTTTCATGGTTATTTACAATGTCAGGGGAATTACTGAGGTGAGCAGATTTATTTCTTGGGAGATTTTCTAGGAATGCTGGACTTAGGTTGGTGATCTCTAGGAGTGTGGCCGTCAGAAATCTTTGGTATTGTAAGGTTGGGTAGGTGAAAAGGAAACGTGATTCATATCAACACACACACAAAAAAAGAGAAATTCTCAAAATATGTTTATCATTACTCTGTTATTAATTTTTTCTATTATCATTTAAAACGACTTTTAAAACATTCTAAACTCTCTACAAAATCTGGATCTCTAATGTTTTCATGCGTTGAATAATGTAAATAACTCATGTAAATAAACTTTTCTCCTTGTTTGGCGCAAGTATCCCTTGCGGGATATAGCGCTTTGGAAATAAAATATTTGTTAATTTAAAACGACTTTTGATAAGTTCTACAGCAAATGTTTCTTTTGAACGAAAAATCGTAATTTATTTTAAGGAGAAATATTCTTAATCCTGTTGATGGGTCGTTAATACCTAAAAGCTTGAAACGTGAACATTAAGATACTTCATCCTTATTGATTTCATTTTTCTTCTTCTAAAGGTCCTTTATTACGAATATTTTCTCACAATGAATATCTTCTTATTTAAAAAACCGCTAGCTTTCAAGCGTAAATCGCTCTTCATACTCATTATGAGAAAATATTCGTAATTTTACAACTTTTTTCACAATTTTATCATGAATAAAGATCCTTTATTCACTGCGGCCTGTGATTGTAAAACGACACTTGAAGTTACACCGCATGAGTTTCTTTTCAATGAAAAAATCAAAATTTATTTCAAGGTGAAATATTGACTATTTCTAAACTTTTTGGATGAGGTATGAAAGGGTGAATTATGAAGAGTAATGATGAACGGAAAAATAAAAGTGTCCAGGGATGGGAATCGAACCCACAATGTTCCGCTTACCGGGCAGATGCCATGTCCACTAGGCTATTTCTAGGCTATTTTAAAGATCCTTTATACTCACGGGAGTTGTTATTTTTTGTCAAGGAACAACGTAACATTATTATTAAGAAAAAAAATTGCCTAATTCTGGATTCGATCCCAGGTCGTAATGTCAACAGTGTATACCCTCACGTACATATATT
The DNA here is from genome assembly GCA_030710605.1 of Cordylochernes scorpioides. Lineage (NCBI taxonomy): Eukaryota > Metazoa > Arthropoda > Arachnida > Pseudoscorpiones > Chernetidae > Cordylochernes > Cordylochernes scorpioides. Next base: position 69,285,658 of record CP092863.1, on the reverse strand, counting down.
ATTTATAACCAGTATAATACTATATAATACGGCTTATGATTTTAAAACGACGTTTGAAATATTTTACCGCAAATGTTTATTTTGAACGAAAAATCGTTATTTATTTTAAGGAGAAATAACGACTATTTCTATCCTTAGGGATGAAGTATGTAAGAATGAATTGTGAAGAGTAATGAATGATAAACGGAAAGATAAAAGTGTTAAGGAATGGGAATCGAACCCACAGTGTTCCGCTTACCGGACAGATGCCATGTCCACTAGGCTACTCTGGACATATTTTTCCGTTTGTAAATATTATATAAAGTTAATTTATAATACAATATAAACAATTTTACAATCATAAGCTGCATTACATTGTATTATAAATTATCATTTAAGTTACAAAGTTCGAAACTTTTCAAATTCTTTTTCTAAACGTAGTTTTAAATAAATTTGTGAAGTAAATTGTTCATTGTATATTATATTTGAAATTTAATAGCTCATTAAATTGTTATTTAAAATAAGAAAATAATTATTTTTAGTTTTTAATTCATATATTAATTAACTTTGATGGTCCATTGAAATCACCATTAAAAAGTTAATCTTTTAATTGTCATGTTCATGTGAGGTAAAGACACCTATAAAGTGGCAATAAACCTAGGTAATGTGCCATAGAGATTCGTCAATACGACTTCAAAAAAGATTAATACAGTTTTTATGTTTGTATTACACGTTTTATGGTTTTTTATATAAAGTTGTCCTAAAAGTTCGTGTTTTCTTATTACTTGGCGAATAATATTATTACGGCGAATACAAAATAATACAATTACTTTATACATAATACAAAGACATTATATATAACGGCGAATAATATTATTACGGCGAATACATAATAATACAATTACTTTATACATAATACAAAGACATTAAACTCCGCCTTTACCGGTCCCAAGCCCGGATGAAAAAGGAGGAGGGGGAGCAGTAACAAGCTCACTAAAAAACCTGGGCTCAGCTGGCCCAGCTGATAGTACCCGGTATGGACTCCTAATCCAGGGATACAGGATGAGCATCGTTTGTACTCCATGTTAGGAGCAGCTGTACATGGAGTCTGTTCCTCATGTTAGAGGCGGCCATTTCTTTTAGAGCTAAGTCGGCCTGCCACTGAGTAGTGCTCCCAGTCTTAATAACAAAGGCAGACGCATACTACTTCATCCAGATATAATTGAGTGGAGATAAGAAAGAAGAAGACAAGGACATTATACATAATGGAGAATAATATTATGTCGAATAATATTGGTATTTAATTTTTTGTAAGTGTTTACGAACTTTTGGGATAACCTTATAGTAGATTATAAAACCATATTGGCATAACTTTAATGGAGATAGGTGGTATTCTAGTAGATTCGCTCTTAGAATCTTGTTCCTCTTGATTCCATCGAGGATCAACAATGTAAACATGTCGATTTATATGTAATTCTAATAAAGATTTTTCTTTGCTTTTACATTTTGATATAATCAATATGAAATTTAGGGCATGGTTTCTTTTCATGGGTCTGTTGTCAATTTAGGTCTAAACAGTAAAAACTTACTTTTGCATCAATAGTAAGTCCAGAATTGGCACTGTATCGTGCCACCGCGTCTCTGCTTTCCTGGAATCCTGGAACACCACTCACAGATAACACAACATCTTCATTTAGAAATTTACAATAACATTTGAATAGCATGGAAATTTTGCCGGGAGGATATTGATCTAAAGAAACAAAGGTCGCCTCTCCCGTCAAAATAGACGTCAAAACTAGACGCCATCTATTGACCGTCACCGCAAACTAGCGGTCTCGGATTGGTGACAAAGCCACAACACCAGCTTTGGCAAACTAAAATGTTTAGACGTCTATTTTGACGGGAGAAGCGACCTTTTTCTCTTTAGATCAATATCCTCCCGGCAAAATTTCCATCTATATTTCAGCCATAGATTTGGCCCAGCCACTTTGCCAGCTAAACACCTCTTTGGCAGATTGTCAAGATTCCATTAGATCCCATGTGGATCTCATGGAATAAAGTCCGCCCTAGACTGACGAGGGCCATTAGCCCGAAATCATGGTCTCTAGGTGGACGCTTTTCAGTTTCTCTTCACAATTCATCCTATCATACTTCATCCCTAAGGTTAGAAATAATTGTTATTTCTCATTGAAATAAATTTCAATTTTTTGTTCAAAAGAAACATTTGTGGTATAATTGTAAAATTTCGTTCTACAATTATAAGCCACATTATATTGTATTATAGAATAATTAAATTTTAAAAATGACCAAAAATTAAAATGAAATTTATACGGTCATGTGTAACATGGGTCGTTTACATGTTGACAAACAACAATATTATGAAAAAAGGCATCTCCTTATCGTGCAATTGAAAGTTTCTGATGGCTTGTGCCATCTATCGGAATAATTTATGCACCATATCCCAGAACAATGTCACTTTATTCCGATAGATGGCGCAAGCCATCAGCAACTTTCAGTTTCACGATAAAGAGATGCCTTTTTTCATAATTTATGCACCTTATCCCAGTACAATGTCATATTTTTAGTATGTTTTCACATAACAATAATATGTTGGGCATACCTGTACTGGGTGCATAGCCGTCAAACTTGTGGGAACGGACACTGTCCACTACAGCTTCAGTGATCTCCTCACAGGGTCGCATGTTTCCGAATACTGTCGGGTCTCCTGTCGCATTGTCACCCATTAGTCAATCAATCACACAAGGCATATACATAAGTTAACAATGAGTTAAGACATAATGCAACACACACACACAATGGAGATGTAATTTTCTTAATTGGTGTGAAATTTCTCATTAAAACGCATTGTCATCAATCAGTTACACAAGACATATGAGGGGGTCGGTGGAAGGATGGTCTAAACCGTTAGTTTTCGAATGCTACGACCCGGGTTC
>CP092863.1:69233620-69282625 GCA_030710605.1 Cordylochernes scorpioides | reverse complement strand
TTTATCATCCTACCTACTACTAAAACATCGTCATCAAACATTTATTTAATAAGAAATACACTAAATCAATATTAAAATAATAAAACGGGTTTCTATAGATGTGTTTATTTTCATTTTATTAATGTAATCTCAAGATTTCAGGCATCTCTGCCCTTCTACAGGAGAACATAAAACATCTGAACGTACAGAAGTACATAAAACTTCAGGAGTTCATAAAACTGTTTTATATGTTCACCTGTAACTCCGCCTTTGCCGGTCCCAAGCCCGGATGAAAAAGTAGGAGGGGGAGCAGTAACAAGCTCACTAAAAAACCTGGGCTCAGCTGGCCATGCTGATAGTACCCTGTAAGGGCTCCTGATCCAGGGATACAGGATGAGTCTATACTCCATGTTAGAGCGGCTGCACATAGCGTCTGTTCCTCATATCAGAGATGGCCATTTCTTTTAGAGCCAAGTCGGCCTGCCACTGAGTATTGCTCCCAGTCTTAATGACAAAGGTAGACGTATTCTACTTCACCCAATCATGATGGTTGTCAAATCTAAACCATCAAAGTATCAAGCTTTACAAGCTTGATACCCTAATATGATTGAATGGAGATAAGAAAGAAGAAGATATGTTGATCCGTAGAAGGGCAGAGATGCCCGAAATCTTGAGATTACATTAATAAAAATAAACTTATCTCCAGGAATCTGTTGTCTTATTCTAATCAATATTTAGGAGATTCAAATAAAGTAAAATGAGATAGGAATGCTTGGGAACTACGTACCTCTTAGTGATTCCTCCGCAGGTCAGCACTGGCACGTTGGTGGAAAGTGAAGCTAGAGGGATGAAAGGATGTCCCGGGAACACCTACAGCCAATATGTATGTCTTTCAGTGAAAATATCAGGTCTCCAGGGAAAATATCTTTTCAAAAACCTTTTAAATCTCTAGCTTTCAAGAACGAACGCCTTTCTACAGTAGAAAACATGGTTATAATTATACCATTATTACATGTTTTCTCTTGTAGAAGGGCATTGAAAAGTATCTCTTCAAAAAATATTTTTTAATCTCTAGCTTTCAAGTACGAACGCCCTTCTAAAGGAGAAAACATGGTATAGTTAAACCATGTTGTATGAATGTTGTCTGTATGTTTTCTCCTGTAAGAAGGGCATTGAAAAGTATCTTTTCAAAAAACCTTTTCATTCTCTAGCTTTCAAGTACGAACGCCCTTCTACGGGAGAAAACATGGTATAATGATACCATTAAAATTTTACACAAATAAATTTACTGGCAATGCGTTTCTTTTTTAAATCTCTACAGACCTTACTGCAATGATATGATTTAATGAATGAGAGGGCTTGGCTCATCAGTAGTGAACCCTCTCAGCGGTTTCGCCAAATTAATCTCTAATATGATTTAATGAATGAGAGGGCTTGGCTCATCAGTAGTGAACCCTCTCAGCGGTTTCGCCAAATTAATCTCTATATGATTTAATGAATGAGAGGGCTTGGCTCATCAGTAGTGAACCCTCTCAGCGGTTTCGCCAAATTAATCTCTATATGATTTAATGAATGAGAGGGCTTGGCTCATCAGTAGTGAACCCTCTTAGAGATTAATTTGGCGAAACCGCTGAGAGGGTTCACTACTGATGAGCCAAGCCCTCTCATTCATTAAATCATATAGAGATTAATTTGGCGAAACCGCTGAGAGGGTTCACTACTGATGAGCCAAGCCCTCTCATTCATTAAATCATATAGAGATTAATTTGGCGAAACCGCTGAGAGGGTTCACTACTGATGAGCCAAGCCCTCTCATTCATTAAATCATATAGAGATTAATTTGGCGAAACCGCTGAGAGGGTTCACTACTGATGAGCCAAGCCCTCTCATTCATTAAATCATATTAGAGATTAATTTGGCGAAACCGCTGAGAGGGTTCACTACTGATGAGCCAAGCCCTCTCATTCATTAAATCATATTTAGAGATTAATTTGGCGAAACCGCTGAGAGGGTTCACTACTGATGAGCCAAGCCCTCTCATTCATTAAATCATATCATTGCAGTAAGGTCTGTAGAGATTTAAAAAAGAAACGCATTGCCAGTAAATTTATTTGTGTAAAATTTTAACGATAGAGGGCAATAAAATTTAATTTAATAATGATACCATGTTGTCTGAATGTTGTCTGTATGTTTTCTCCTGTAAGAAGGGCGTTTAAAAGTTTCTTCTCAAAAAAAACCTTTTCATTCTCTAGCGTTCAAGTACGAACACCCTTCTATTAGAGAAAACATGGTATAGTTATACCATGTTTTTTGTATGTTCTCTGTATGTTTTCTCCTGTAAGAAGGGCATTGAAAAGTATCTTTTCAAAACACCTTTTTATTCTCTAGCATTCAAGTACGAACTCCCTTCTATAAGAGAAAAAAGGGTATAGTTAAACCATGTTGTTTGTATGTTGTCTGTATGTTTTCTCATGTAAGAAGGGCGTTGAAAAGTATCTTTTCCAAAAACCTTTTTATTCTCTAGCATTCAAGTACGAACTCCCTTCTATAAGAGAAAAAAGGGTATAGTTAAACCATGTTGTTTGTATGTTGTCTGTATGTTTTCTCATGTAAGAAGGGCGTTGAAAAGTATCTTTTCCAAAAACCTTTTTATTCTCTAGCATTCAAGTACGAACTCCCTTCTATAAGAGAAAAAAGGGTATAGTTAAACCATGTTGTCTGAATGTTGTCTGTATGTTTTCTCATGTAAGAAGGGCGTTGAAAAGTATCTTTTCCAAAAATCTTTTTATTCTCTAGCATTCAAGTACGAACTCCCTTCTATAAGAGAAAAAAGGGTATAGTTAAACCATGTTGTTTGTATGTTGTCTGTATGTTTTCTCATGTAAGAAGGGCGTTGAAAAGTATCTTTTCCAAAAACCTTTTTATTCTCTAGCATTCAAGTACGAACTCCCTTCTATAAGAGAAAAAAGGGTATAGTTAAACCATGTTGTCTGAATGTTGTCTGTATGTTTTCTACTGTAGAAAGGCGTTCGTGCCTGAAAGCTATAGAATAGAAAAGGTTTTTGAAAAGATACTTTATCCTGGAGGCCTGATATTTTAGTCAGTATTGATACAAGGGATTATTGTATTGACATATATGTCTTTGTCAGTGATGGATAACTTACGAAGTCGCTGTAGATCTCATCAGCAATGATGGGGACAAAGTTGCGAGCTGCCACCTGCAGTATGTCCAGTTGATGGTTACGGCTGAAGACAGAGCCGCAAGGATTGGAAGGATTGTTGACCACAATAGCCACAGTCTGCTGGTCAATCTGTCGTTCCATGTCTTCAAGATCAACCTCCCAGCCACGTTCGGGCTACAACACAACACAAACCAGTATATTCTCTCTCTCTTCGGCGTCGGCCTCCATTCCGAGGCAATAAATATCACAAGTGTGGCTACCAGCTACAAGTACCATCTTGGTCTTGAGTTAGGTAACACCAGCCATCACATCGACCTGCCCACTCTGTGAACTCTCGCAGTCCATCGGTGGCGGAGTCTTTCTCGCGGTGGGCGCCACCAATGACGACTTGTATATATATATTGTAGATGGTAGCCATACTTGTCATTGCCTCGGGATGGAGGCCGACGCCGAAGAGCCAGGCCTGCAGAGAGATTGAGATTGATCGACAAAGATCACTAGATGACGTCTAGTTTTGACGTTTAATTTGACGGTAAAGGAGCTCTATGCTTTTTTTAGATCAGTTTCCTCCTGAAAAATGTTCTTCTATAACTCCTTTACCTGTTGCAAATTGGTCTGAAGAGATTTAGTGTGGTGAATTTGATCCATATGCCGTCAGAATGTTATATATAAGTATATTTATCAATTATTTTATCTATTTATTCATATATCTATTATTATTAATCTTATTTATTCATTTTATGTATTTAACCTTATATAATATTATATGGACGTTATAATAAATCAGTTTCAATCTCAATCTCTCTCTATCTACCAGCGCCTTCCTCGACCACTACTGTACCAACAGAGACATCTGCCAAAGAGACGTATTCAACCTAACATGACAGAACATTCAAATAAAAAACTGTTCATCTTGGATATTAAAATACACGAGGTGTTTATTAGCGATCAGAATGTTTGCCTTTTTCAAAAGCTTCTTTAAAAAAAGACGAACGTTTTGATTGTCGAGATATCAATAAACGCAATTTTCATTTTAATCCAAGATGTGCCGTTTTTTTAAATTGAATGATAAATTATTGCGATATTTTAATAACAGAAAATAATTAGAGCAATAAAGAGGAACGGAAGGTGAGCATTCACTTGAAGTTGGAAATGACTTTTAAAGTCGGAAGAACCTACTATTAGGTAACGGCATATGGATACAATCCACCACATCAAATCTCTTCAGAAGCAAAAGGTAGAGAAGTAATAGATGAACATTTTTCCAGGAGGAAACTGATATAAAAAAAGCATAGGGCACCTCTCCCGTCAAATTAAACGTCAAAACTAGACGTCATCTAGTGATCTTTGTCGATCAATCTCAATCTCTCTTTCTGCAGGCCTGGCTCTTCGGCATCGGCCTCCATCCCGAGGCAATGACAACTGTGGCTACCATCTATAAGTACCATCTTGGTCTTGAGGTGGGTAACACCAGCCATCACATCGACCTGCCCACTCTGTGGGAAAGAATTCTTGTGAATATATAATAGAAAAAGTGGCGTTCTGCCATCTAAATGTACCATCTTGGTCTTGAGGTGGGTAACACCAGCCATCACATCGACCTGCCCACTCTGTGGGAGAGAATTCTTGTGAATATATAATAGAAAAAGTGGCGTTCTGCCATCTACAAGTACCATCTTGGTCTTGAGGTGGGTAACACCAGCCATCACATCGACCTGCCCACTCTGTGGGAAAGAAATCTTGTGAATATATAATAGAAAAAGTGGCGTTCTGCCATCTACAAGTACCATCTTGGTCTTGAGGTGGGTAACACCAGCCATCACATCGACCTGCCCACTCTGTGGGAAAGAAATCTTGTGAATATATAATAGAAAAAGTGGCGTTCTGCCATCTTAAAAACACATGTGCTCGTAGTCAGGATATGCCTTCTTTATTTTTAATATATATATATGTGGTAATAAGAGGTGGGGAGAGAAATAAGGACATCACAAGTTGGAAGAGGAACCCAGGCAACCAGAGAGAGACGGGACTGGCACAGCCGGGCGGCCGTTCGTGTCGCACACAATCCCCAACTATCTTAAAAGTCCTGAGGTGTTAACTGACGTGTGGTCGCCCCTTGGAATGTCGCTGGTGTCTCAAGTGACCGAACTTTACCCTCCCGTTTCTCTCTGGGTTGTCTGTAGGTTGGCTTTATTATTCCTGGAAGAGTATATATTATGTCATATATATATGTCACATTCTGATTATAAATTATTAATAGATGTAAATTTTTACGCTGTCAGTAATTATGCAAATATTTGTAACTATAAATAAAAGACGCGTGATTCAAATAAAGTTAGTTAGTCAGACGGTTGATTGTTCTCTTTTCTTTACGTAAAAGACCTGCATATTGGCGTGTACAGATCATCATAAAGACGTTACAGAATTTGATGACATCGACATTAACGCCCGAAGGCGAGATCTGGTTCTCCGAAATTTCATAGCCGAGGTAAGTTATCCTTTTCATAAAGGACTATATTATATATTTATCAATTATTTTTTATATTTTTTCATATATTTATATATATTTATTCATATATTTATCATTTAATTAAAAAGCATAAAACTCCTCTCTCCCGTCAAATTAAACGTCAAAACTAGACGTTATCTATTGATCGGTCAGCGAATGGCGTATAGTTTTGATGTTTAATTTGACGGAAGAGGAGTTCTATGCTTTTTTAGATAGAATTGTTCTAGAGCTTAAATGCCAACCCCATCCTAGAAACTCTGTATAGAGACTATTATAGGGAGGAGATTGTCTCCCCATCACCCAATCATGATGGTTGTCAAAGCTTGATACCCTAATATGATTGAGTGAAGATAAGAAAGAAGAAGACAGTTATCTTGGAAATAAACATGAATTAAGAGGTTGCCTGACCAGAATTTATAGTTCTTTAAAATAAAATACACTTTTTGACCAGTAAATGTTTTTATAAACAATACTTAAAATTATACCGCATAAGTTTCTTTTCTATGAAAAATCAATATTTATTTTAAAGAGAAATATTACTAAAAACTTAAAACTCTTCCGGTGTACAACTTATGAATAAACGTATCATTAAATGGAAGATAGGTATCTTTTATTTGTAAACGTTACGAGCTTTCGGGCAAACGCCCTTCTACAGGTTTGACCCTTTTTTTTTTTTTTTTCTCTTTTTTTTTTGTATTGATATGGTAATAAGATGTTGTATACTAGATTTTTAACTATGTAAAAAAGGAATAGATTAACTTGAAACAAAAATATCATAAATTTCAGGAATTTCTATTTTTCTATTTATGCTTTTAAGTTTGGTGGATACTATGGATTCTAACATTAATCTTTGGTGTAGGTTGGGTATGTTACGGTAATGGATAGTGGGGTGGTTGGTATTAAAAGAGTGGCCAGTGGATGCAACATGCTGATAGATGAGGGAACGTGGGTCGTTGTTGTTAATGTTGCGGGTGTGTTCTGACATTCTAATGGCGACGGTTCTACCTGTCTCACCCACATAAGTGGCGGAACAATGTTCGCATGAGACAGAGTAGACCGCCCCAGAAGAATCCAGAGGACTGAGTTGGGTACCAGTTTTTGTAATGGGGTGTCGGAGAAGTGAGTGGATACTGGGGGTATTAATGAAAAAGGTGCGAATGCCAAATGGCCTGATGAGACGGGAGATACTAACTGTTAAGGGAGAATAGGGCAACATGCAGGTAGTCCTGAAGACTGGGGGAGGATTGGAGGGAGCGGGAGAATAGGTATGTTTATTAATGAATGTTAGTGGATAGGAGGCGGCGGTGAGATGGGAAATGATACGGGCTTTTTCTGTGGTTTTAAAGATGGGTAGAGAGCAGTGTTCAAACCTGTAGAAGGGCGTTTGCCCGAAAGCTCGTAACGTTTACAAATAAAAGATACCTATCTTCCATTTAATGATACGTTTATTCATAAGAAATATTACTATTTCTAGCTTTTTGTTAGAAATAGTAATATTTAGTAAATATATATATAATATAATATATTATATAATAAAAAGTTAGAAATAGTAATATTTCTCTTTAAAAAAAAAATATTGATTTTTCATAGAAAAGAAACTTATGCGGTATAATTTTAAGTATTGTTTATAATCACACGCCGCAGTCCTTTATAATGTTTTTATTTTTTCGATGTTTCTACAAAACCACAACACATACTTCAGAACGTCATCTGGAGACCATAGTTTCTAGTTAATGTTCCTCATCAGTCAAGGGATAACGTTGAATTTATGAGATTCGAACGAGATTAATGAAATAATCAGATTTGACCAAAGAGGTGCTTAGCTGGCAATTGAGCAGAGGTCTGAAGCTATTCCTTGACATGGCAATAGTCAGGGAGATCTGTCCAGGGTGGAATGTGACATCATACCAGACGACCCTCAGTAGGATTCGTCTGATGAAAATAATATTTAATTTTACGTTTTTTCTCACCTATTAACCCTATATAATCTTATATGGACGATTGGTACAAGTATATTCAATCTCAAGCTCTCTCTTTCTCTCTCTGCAGGTCTGATTCTTCAGCGTCTCTAGCTGGACGTTTCTCAGTTTGCCAAAGCTGGTATTGTTGCTTTGTCATCGACCTGAGGTTGCTAGTTTGTGGCGATGATCAATAGATGGCGTCTAGTTTTGATGGAAGAGGAGAATTTTGTCTTTATATATTTTATCTGTTTTTCTAAGCTTCTTATTGGGTTGAAAAGAGTTGATCCATGTTGCAGTGTGATTGATGGACTCACCAGAAGGTTGTAGAACTTAATCTTGATGCCCTGACTGTTGGCGAGAGTCTGGTAGAGCGGGAATCCTGGCCTTGGTACTAGGATGTTCTGTCCTGGGTTGGCCAACACGCTGATGCAGAAGTCTAGAGCTTGGGAGCATCCATTGGTCAAGATAACATCCTGGACAACCATTCATACTTATTAGCACGCATCGTTAGTAAAGCAGTAAGACTGGAAAAAATTGCTGGTATCACTTACAGTTATTACAAAGCAATAACTACTCTATTGTAGTTGTAGTGGTCTGCGCACAATAGGCAAAAAGATGTACCATGCAATGGATACCAGCCCATGTTGTAATAGAAGTCAATGAACAGGCTGATAGCCTAGCGAAGGAAGGACGAAAACAGGCACTGGAAACTAGTTCAATAACACTGAAAGACGCACATACAATAGCAAAATCAAAACTCTTACAAAAATTAAAATATCCCAGCCCATATTTAACCTCAACATTAACAAAGAATTAACAACAACAATTTCAAGAATCAGAACAGGACATTTTAAAGGAATGAAGATAAACCCAGACGTAACTAGATCCAACAGGAACTGCAATAACTGTTACAACACCCAACTCACTCCGGACCATATATACCTGACCATCCTTGTAGCCCTCTATATGGCAGACATCAATCCAGAAGAGGACATCCATACGGACAAGGTATCTCAGTTGGCTGGTATTGTGATCAGGGTGCATGGACCGATATGATTTACTCCATGGACAAGACACCACTACCACAAAGCAATGACGTGCCATCTATATATAACAAATGAAAACATTAAGACGCGAGTGTTTCTTTCACAAATAAATCAAACTTCTACTGTCCTTACTGCGATGTAAAGATATTGGGAAAGCTTGGCTAATCAGTGGTGAACCCTCCCAGCGGTTTCACCAATTTAATCTACCAGACCGCTTCTTTTAAACTCTAATACTGTATTGGATCATTCTGCTTATATATGCTACACTGAAGGGTGGAATCTTAGAAATGGTGTTTAAGTAAACTATGGACATAAGCTTATAGGACAGTAGAATAATCATGAAGGTTACCTGGCCAGCATCCATATTTCTTTAAGAGACACTAAAGCCAGAATTTTTTTTTATTTTCTCGATGTATCTACAAAAATCCTTTGTCCTCCATCATGAAAAAATATCAAATATTTGTCAAGGCGTTATAAATGTATAAAACAAAAAAAAGATAATTATAAAGAGATGTCCTCTAGCTTGAGTTTTATCTAATGAAGTTTCTACTGTCGTATGAAAATTTCCTTAATTTCATTTTTTTTTGTCTTTCAATAGAAATAAAGCAAATATTAACATTTTAAAATTATTATTATTAATTATATAGTTGACCCAGTAGGTTCCTGGAGCCACCACGTACAGAAGTCACCCGGGCTGACATCTTCTTGGTTTTATTTACAAGGTCATCCTAGGAGCAGTGGCCACCCAGACCTCGAAGGTTCACAAGCCTGCATGCGAAGCATGCACCTATGCTGCTAATATGGCCACCGTACCAAAAGGAATGATGCATTCTCCATGCACCGAGCGGCCATTGTTTGGCCCCTCGCGTCCGCCATTATGGTCTGGCTCCATGGGGGTGACCAATCAAACCCACAGGCGTCTCCGAGAATTCATGGCAAGGTTGCTGACCGAGCCCTCCCGTTCGGAATTGGCCTAATCCGTCCTACGCTCCAATTGGACTCCCCCCTTTGGCTCTCATACCCTTTGTTCACAGTACTCCCTGAATCTGCCGATGAATCAAGGACCTCTGAGGTTCCGAGGTTTACACAGGGAACCAACGCGAAGGCGGGAGGGTGGTACTGCTGTGTGCACCCCTTGGTTTTTCATGGTTATTTACAATGTCAGTGGAATTACTGAGGTGAGCAGATTTCTTTCTTGGGAGATTTTCTAGGAATGTGGCTGTAATTAGGTTGGTGATCTCTAGGAAGGTGGCCGTCAGGAATCTTTGGTATTGGAAGGTTGGGCAAGTGAAAAGGTGGTGTGATCCATATTAACACTAAACGAATGAGAAATTCTGAAAATATGTTTATCATATTACTCTGTTATTAATTTTTACTAATATAATTTAAAACGAATTTTAAAACATTTTAAACTTTCTACAAAATCTGGATCTCTAATGTTTTCATGCGTTGAATAATGTAAATAACTTATATAAATAAACTTTTCTCCTTGTTTGGCGCAAGTATCCCTTGCGGGATATGACGCTTTGGAAATAAAATAATTGATAATTTAAAACGACTTTTGATAAGTTTTACCGCAAATGTTTCTTTTGAACGAAAAATCGTAATTTATTTTAAGGAGAAATATTCTTAATGCTGTTGATTGGTCGTTAATACCTCAAAGCTTGAAACGTGAACATTAAGATACTCATCCTTGGTGATTTTTTTTTCTTTTTCTAAAGATCCTTTATTACAAATATTTTCTCACAATGAGTATCTTTTTATTTAAAAACCGCTAGCTTTCAAGCGTAAATCGCTCTTCATACTCATTATGAGAAAATATTCGTAATTTTACAACTTTTTTTCCCAATTCTATCATGAATAAAGATCATTTATACTCACGGGAGTTGTTCTTTTGTCAAAGAACAACGTAACATTATTATTATATTTTTAAAAAAAATTGCCTAATTCTGGATTCGATGTATACCCTTACATACATATAATATATATTACCAGTATAATACAATATAATGCGGCTTATGATTGTAAAACAACACTTGAAGTTACACCGCATGAGTTTCTTTTCAATGAAAAAATCAAAATTTATTTCAAGGTGAAATATTGACTATTTCTAACTTTTTGGATGAAGTATGAAAGGGTGAATTATGAAGAGTAATGATGAACGGAAAAATAAAAGTACCAGGGATGGGAATCGAACCCACAATGTTCCGCTTACCGGGCAGATGCCATGTCCACTAGGTTATTTTAAATATCCTTTATACTCACGGGAGTTGTTCTTTTGTCAAGGAACAACGTAACATTATTATTAAGAAAAAAAAATTGCCTAATTCTGGATTCGATCCCAGGTCGTAATGTCAACAGTGTATACCTTCACGTACATATATTATACATAACCAGTAAAATACAATATAATGCGGCTTATGATTGTAAAACGACGTTTGAAAAATTTTACCGCGAATGTTTCTTTCAAACGAAAAATTGTAATTTATTTTAAAGAGAAATAACGACTATTTCTATCCTTAGAGATGAAGTATGATAGGATGAATTGTGAAGAGTAATGATAAACGGAAAATAAAAGTGTCCAGGGATGGGAACCCACAGTGTTCCACTTACCGGGCAGATGCCATGTCCACTAGGCTACCCTAGACATATTTTTCCATTTATAAATATTATATGTGTATAGATGGCGCGTTATTGCTTTGTGTTAATTTATTCCTACTGGCCTTGTCTTTATAGTTTGCTGAAGAGCATTGCTCGAAGCAAATATTTGAATGTAATTCTACTGTCCTATAAGCTTATGTCCATGGTTTGCTTGAAAACCATTTCTAAGATTCCATCCTTCGGTGTGGCATATGGGGGCAGAGTGATCCAATACGGTATTAGAGCTCTGGGAAGCGGTCTGGTGGATTGAATTGGCGAAACCGCTGGGAGGGTTCACCACTGATGGGCCAAGCCCTCCCAATATATTTTTTCATCGCAGTAAGGGCAGTAGAAGTTCGTTTTATGTATAAAAGAAACATTCGCGCTTTTAAGTCCTTTTATTTTATAAATATTATGTAGAGTTAATTTATAATAAAATATAATCAATTTTACAGTCATAAACCGCATTATATTGTATAATAAATTATCATTTAAGTTACAAAATTTGAAAAACATTTTAAAATTCTTTTATACTTAAACGTAGTTTTAAATAAATTTGTGAAGTAAATCGTTCATTGTATATTATATTTAAAATTTAATAGCTCATTAAATTGTTATTTAAAATAAGAAAATAATTATTTTTAGTTTTTTAATTGGTATATTCATTAACTTTGATGGTCCATTGAAATCGCCATTAAAAAGTTAATCTTTTAATTGTCATGTTCATGTGAGGTAAAGACACCTATAAAGTGGTAATAAAACTAGGTAATGTGCAATAGATATTCGTCAATACGACTTCAAAAAAGATTAATACAGTTTTTATGTTTGTATTACACGTTTTATGGTTTTTTATATAAGGTTGTCCTAAAATTTCGTGTTTTCTTATTACTTGGCGAATAATGTTTTTACGGCGAATACATAATAATACAATTACTTTATACATATTACAAAGACATTAAACTCCGCCTTTACCGGTTCCAAGCCCGGATGAAAAAGGAGGAGAGGGAGCAGTAACAAGCTCACTAAAAAAAACCTGGGCTCAGCTGGCCCGGCTGATAGTACCCTGTAAGGACTCCTAATCCAGGGATACAGGATGAGCATCGTTTGTACTCCATGTTAGGAGCAGCTGTACATGGCGTCTGTTCCTCATGTCAGAAGCGACCATTTCTTTTGGAGCTAAGTCAACCTGCCACTGAGTAGTGCTCCCAGTCTTAATAACAAAGGCAGACGCATACTACTTCATCCAGATATAATTGAGTGGAGATAAGAAAGAAGAAGACAAGGACATTATACATAATGGAGAATAATATTATGTCGAATAATATTGGTATTTCAATTTTTTGTAAGTGTTTACGAACTTTTGGGATAACCTTGTAGTAGATTATAAAGCCATATTGGCATAACTTTAATGGAGATTGGTGATATTCTAGTAGATTCGCTCTTCAAACCTTGTTCCTCTTGATTCCATCGAGGATCAACAATGTAAACATGTCGATTTATATGTAATTCTAATAAAGATTTTTCTCTGCTTTTACATTTTGATATACTCAATAAGGAAGCTAGGGCATGGTTTCTTTTCATGGGTCTGTTGTTAATTTAGGTCTAAAGAGTAAAAACTTACTTTTGCATCAATAGTAAGTCCAGAATTGGCACTGTATCGTGCCACCGCGTCTCTGCTCTCCTGGAATCCTGGAACACCACTCACTGATGACACAACATCTTCATTTAGAAATTTACAATAACATTTGAATAGCATGGAAATTTTGCCGGGAGGATATTGATCTAAAGAAACAAAGGGCGCCTCTCCCGTCAAAATAGACGTCAAAACTAGACGCCATCTATTGACCGTCACCGCAAACTAGCGGTCTCGGATTGGTGACAAAGCCACAACACCAGCTTTGGCAAACTGAAAAGTTTTGACGTCTATTTTGACGGGAGAAGCGACCTTTTTCTCTTTAGATCAATATCCTCCCGGCAAAATTTTCATCTATATTTTAGCCATAGATTTGGCCCAGCCACTTTGCCAGCTAAACACCTCTTTGGTAGATTGTCAATATTCCATTAGATCCCGTGTGGATCTCATGGAATAAAGTCCGCCCTAGACTGACGAAGGCCATTAGCCCGAAATCATGGTCTCTAGGTGGACGCTTTTCAGTTTCTCTTCACAATTCATCCTATCATACTTCATCCCTAAGGTTAGAAATAATTGTTATTTCTCATTGAAATAAATTTCAATTTTTTGTTCAAAAGAAACATTTGTGGTATAATTGTAAAATTTCGTTCTACAATTATAAGCCACATTATATTGTATTATAGAATAATTAAATTTAAAAAATGACCAAAAATTAAAATGAAATTTATACGGTCATGTGTAACATGGGTCGTTTACATGTTGACAAACAACAATATTGTGAAAAAAGGCATCTCCTTATCGTGCAATTGAAAGTTTCTGATGGCTTGTGCCATCTATCGGAATAATTTATGCACCATATCCCAGTACAATGTCACTTTATTCCGATAGATGGCGCAAGCCATCAGCAACTTTCAGTTTCACGATAAAGAGATGCCTTTTTTCATAATTTATGCACCTTATCCAAGTGCAATATCACATTTGTACTATTTTTTTCACATAACAACAATATGTTAGGCTTACCTGTACTGGGTGCATAGCCGTCAAACTTGTGGGACCGGACACTGTCCACTACAGCTTCAGTGATCTCCTCACAGGGTCGCATGTTTCCGAATACTGTCGGGTCTCCTGTCGCATTGTCACACATTAGTCAATCAATCACACAAGGTATATACATAAGTTAACAATGAGTTAAGACATAACGCAACAATGGATATGTGATTTTCTTAATTGTTGTGAAATCTCTCATTAAAACGTATTGTCATTCATCAATCAGTCATATAATACATATTCCGAAACATAATACAACACCATTGTACAGTGGGCTACCTAGAGTGAAGTCTGTACGCCTGAACATGATACAGCAATGGAGATTTAGGTTTTCGTTATTGTCTGGAATCTCTCATTATAACTGGTTTTAGTATAAGCACCGTATTGTTTTAACAAGAGCCGTCATGATTTTCATATTTTTGCATCAATTCGCCCTACATTTATTCAAAATATTCTATGATATTTATTATTTATTTAAAACAGATTATTTAGATTATCATCATTCCTTTTGTAATATTGTTTTTGTACATATATCTTTATTGGATATTGGAGTGAGAGAGGACCTAGACCAAGACTGCGGATCACGACCTACGAGGAAGACAACGAATAAATAAACGTAATAACTTTAAAAGGTAATTTATTTACTTTTACTTTTATTTATTTGCTTTGAGTATGGAAACCTGCTCGGGAAACGTGTATAACACCAATAAGGAAGAAACCAAGGTCGACGACCCTGCAAAGCTGCAACTTGGTGCAATAATATATAAGAGATACAGATACTGTACGAACACAAATACTGAAATACTATCCAGCGTAATACTATACAAAACTTAAGGAAGTTGTACCTTTCAGCATATATATCAGAATTCAGACAATAACTCTGAAAGATATTACAGTGACCTTTATTGAAAACACACTCATGGACAAAACTTAAGGAAGTTGTACCTTTCAGCATATATATCAGAATTCAGACAATAACTCTGAAAGATATTACAGTGACCTTTATTGAAGACACACTCATGGACAAAACTTAAGGAAGTTGTACCTTTCAGCATATATATCAGAATTCAGACAATAACTCTGAAAGATATTACAGTGACCTTTATTGAAGACACACTCATGGACAAAACTTAAGGAAGTTGTACCTTTTAGCATGTATATCGGAATTCAGACAATAACTCTGAAAGATATTACAGTGACCTTTATTGAAGACACACTCATGGACAAAACTTAAGGAAGTTGTACCTTTCAGCATGTATATCTGAATTCAGACAATAACTCTGAAAGATATTACAGTGACCTTTATTGAAGACACACTCATGGACAAAACTTAAGGAAGTTGTACCTTTTAGCATGTATATCGGGATTCAGACAATAACTCTGAAAGATATTACAGTGACCTTTATTGAAGACACACTCATGGACAAAACTTAAGGAAGTTGTACCTTTCAGCATATATATCGGGATTCATACAATAACTCTGAAAGATATTACAGTGACCTTTATTGAAGACACACTCATGGACAGAACTTAAGGAAGTTGTACCTTTCAGCATATATATCAGAATTCAGACAATAACTCTGAAAGATATTACAGTGACCTTTATTGAAGACACACTCATGGACAAAACTTAAGGAAGTTGTACCTTTTAGCATGTATATCGGGATTCAGACAATAACTCTGAAAGATATTACTGTGACCTTTATTGAAGACACACTCATGGACAAAATTTAAGGAAGTTGTACCTTTCAGCATATATATCGGAATTCAGACAATAACTCTGAAAGATATTACAGTGACCTTTATTGAAGACACACTCATGGACAAAACTTAAGGAGGTTGTACCTTTTAGCATGTATATCGGGATTCAGACAATAAATCTGAAATATATTACAGTGACCTTTATTGAAGACACCCTCATGGACAAAACTTAAGGAAGTTGTACCTTTTAGCATGTATATCGGGATTCAGACAATAACTCTGAAAGATATTACATTGACCTTTATTGAAGACACCCTCATGGACAAAACTTAAGGAAGCTCTACCTTTTAGCATGTATATCGGGATTCAGACAATAACTCTGAAAGATATTACAGTGACCTTTATTGAAGACACACTCATGGACAAAACTTAAGGAAGTTGTACCTCTTACCATGTATATCGGGATCCAGACAATAACTCTGAAAGATATTACAGTGACCTTTACTGAAGACACAATCATGGACAAAACTTAAGGAAGTTGTACCTTTTAGCATGTATATCGGGATTCAGACAATAACTCTGAAAGATATTACATTGACCTTTATTGAAGACACCCTCATGGACAAAACTTAAGGAAGTTGTACCTTTTAGCATGTATATCGGGATTCAGACAATAACTCTGAAAGATATTACATTGACCTTTATTGAAGACACCCTCATGGACAAAACTTAAGGAAGTTGTACCTTTTAGCATGTATATTGGGATTCAGACAATAACTCTGAAAGATATTTGATATACAGTGAACTTTATTAAAGAAACGAGATAACCAAGTGTGATAAAAAAATTGCTTTGTCTCCTTCAAAAAAATAGACGAACGGGCACTGCCTTTAGTTTTGTCCATGAGTGTTTTTCTAAAGTCAATATGATCATCCATTTATTGGAATCTATAAACATTCAGCATGTAAAGGAACAAAAATTCACGCTAATACAATATTAGAACGGCCTGGATATTAAACTGGCCAAAACCGCTGGGAGCCATGCTCTTCTTATCTGATTTATCGCAGTATAAAGTCTAAAAAATAGCTTATATACAGTTAAACCTGTCAATAGCGCCCCCTCTTGGGACTCACCAAAATAGGGTGCTATAGAGAGGAGGTGCTATAGACAGGTCACTTTTAATGTAAATCGCATCGTACTACATACAGTTAAACCTGTCTATAGCGCCCCCTCTTGGGACTCACCAAAATAGGGTGCTATAGAGAGGAGGTGCTATAGACAGGTCACTTTTAATGTAAATCGCATCGTACTACGTACAGTTAAACCTGTCTATAGCGCCTCCTCTAAGGACTCACCAAAATAGGGTGCTATAGACAGGTGGTGCTATAGACAGGTCACTTTTAATGTAAATCGCATCGTACTACATATTTAAAATCGAGCGCTATAGAGAGGGAGGTGCTATTTAGAGGGGGCGCTATAGACAGATTTAACTGTATATATATTTATATATAATATGATGTAATATCTTGTCATCTGTTATAAATCTCTTTCCCCAAGAGTCTAGCTTCAGTATCAGTATAGAAGGAAAACAGCCATATGCAATATTATTGCGGTATGATAGATTAAACTGGCGAAACCGCTGGGAGGGTTCACCACTGATGAGCCAGACACTCCCATTATTTTATCATTGCAATGAGGACAGTAGAATATTGTTTCAAAAAGAATCTTAGGGTCAAAAAGGGTTTATATATAATATGCATATGATAGGGAAAGTTAGAGAATCTTGGTTTTAATGTAATCTCAGGTTCTGACCAACTTTTACCGGCATAGCTCCTTAGCATGCGAGAGCTCAGTGACATTTCAAAAGATCAGGAAAGAATGTACCTCGACAGTGTTGTAAGAACCTTTCGGTTACGTAATTCAAATATGTCCAACGGTTACGTCATGAATGGCCAATACTATTCCAAGCAGGCAACTGGGTTTACTGCTGTTGGATTACAGCAAGGTTTTGTTTTCTGACCCCGTTTGTGGGTAGAGTCGTGGGAATATATGGTAATACCTTCTGGTGATAGTGTAGTATACTTAGTATCTTGTAGGTAGTGTAGTTCTGGAGTACATCTAGTGTCTTCTAGGTAGTGTAGTTCCTATGTCTAGTTCCTAGTCACGTGGCCCCTGTGATACTTGTTCAGAGGTACAACTACTACAATAGGAAGGATACAGAGAAGATTAGCATGGCCCCTGTGATACCAGTTCAGAGGTACAACTACTACAATAGGAACGATACAGAGAAGATTAGCATGGCCCCTGTGATACCAGTTCGGCGGTAAAACTACTACAATATGAACGATACAGAGAAGATTAGCATGGCCCCTGTGATACCAGTTCGGCGGTACAACTACTACAATAGGAACAATACAGAGAAGATTAGCATGGCCCCTGTGATACCAGTTCGGCGGTAAAACTACTACAATATGAAGAATACAGAGAAGATTAGCATTGCCCCTGTGATACCAGTTCGGCGGTACAACTGCTACAATAGGAAGGATACAGAGAAGATTAGCATGGCCCCTGTGATACCAGTTCGGCGGTACAACTACTACAATAGGAAGGATACAGATAAGATTAGCATGTCTCCTGTGATACTTGTTCAGAGGTACAACTACTACAATAGGAACGATACAGAGAAGATTAGCATGTCTCCTGTGATACTTGTTCAGAGGTACAACTACTACAATAGTAACGATACAGAGAAGATTAGCATGTCTCCTGTGATACTTGTTCAGAGGTACAACTACTACAATAGGAACGATACAGAGAAGATTAGCATGTCTCCTGTGATACTTGTTCAGAGGTACAACTACTACAATAGGAACGATACAGAGAAGATTAGCATGTCTCCTGTGATACTTGTTCAGAGGTACAACTACTACAATAGGAACGATACAGAGAATATTAGCTATGACCCCTGTGATACATGTTCGGCGGTAAAACTACTACAATATGAACGATACAGAGAAGATTAGCATGGCCCCTGTGATACCAGTTCGGCGGTAAAACTACTACAATATGAACGATACAGAGAAGATTAGCATTGCCCCTGTGATACCAGTTCGGCGGTACAAATACTACAATAGGAAGGATACAGAGAATATTAGCATGGCCCCTGTGATACCAGTTCGGCGGTAAAACTACTACAATAGGAAGGATATAGAGAAGATAAGCATGGCCCCTGTGATACCAGTTCGGCGGTACAACTACTACAATAGGAACGATACAGAGAAGATTAGCATGTCTCCTGTGATACTTGTTCAGAGGTACAACTACTACAATAGGAACGATACAGAGAAGATTAGCATGTCTCCTGTGATACTTGTTCAGAGGTACAACTACTACAATAGGAACGATACAGAGAAGATTAGCATGTCTCCTGTGATACTTGTTCAGTGGTAAAACTACTATAATAAGAAATCCAGAGCAGCGTAGCTTTTGAAATACTTGTTCAGTATTCAAGTTAATACAATAGGAATCTTACAAAGAAGATTAGCATGACCTTTCTGTCTCTTGTTAAGCGATACAAGTATTACAATAGGATGGATGCAGGACAAAAGAACAGTTTCTCTACGGTATTATCTAAGCGGTACAACCATTCTAACAGGAAGACTACAAATGAATCAACATTAACAATTATTTTATTTCCAAAGCGCTATATCCCGCAAGGGATACTTGCGCCAAACAAGGAGAAAAGTTTATTTATATAAGTTATTTACATTATATTCAACACATGAAAGCATTAGAGATCCAGATTTTGTAGAAAGTTTAGAATGTATTTACAAAATGAATTGAACTTTAAATATGATTTTTTATCGGAAATCAAATCGTTAAGTTCACAAACAACTAGTTCATTCTTCATTCTATAATCTTGAAATGCTGGGCAATTGATCAGTACATGTCTTGAGGTTTGTTCCTCAATACCACAAAAGCAACTTGAATCCTCCACTGCCTTTATTCTATTTAAAAAACCTTTGAAAAATGAGTATTATAAAAATTTGAACGAAAGTATTTAGGGATTTCTTGGAGAAAAAAGCTTAAGAAAGTATTATAACATGTTCCCTGCCAAACTCTCCAATCTACAAACGGATTGAGTGATATATAAATCAGTTTGATAAAAGTTCACGGAACAAAACGGAATCTAAAATTAAACAAAAAGAGACAAAATTAGACATTAATGGATAACACTTCGAACGTGACCTCAGTAAATGGGGTCGAGATTAAGCAAGCTATCATAAAACTTGGTTTCACCATGAACTTGGTTACCAGTAGGTTAAGTACATGGGGTCGAGGGTATTTTTAGTGACAACTTTCTTCTCCCGTATCAGGACACGTTTGTCATTGTCACTTCCTGGATTCTTCAATGGTGACATACTCTCTTGTTTATCTATCTCTGGATTAAATGATAACACTTTTGACGTTTTTGTCTATATCGATTCCAGCCAATAGAAGCATTCCATTGCCATTTAACTTGATATATCGATTACCTGATTGGTTATCTTAAAGCTAGGGGGATGGCTCATCTTTCCTCAACCACTATTTCCGGAGATCAAAGAACTGATGACCCTATTCCAATTCACATAGCTATGTTGAGCGTTGACCAAAATCCGGGAAATTTTATAGTGCTTTCTATTGATAGAAATTCTAACTATTTCTCTAATCCATTTTTGTCTTTTTTTTTTTTAATCTAAAGTGGTATCCTTTATATATCGGAAAATTCTGGAGGCTGTTGTTGGGTTCTGCGTTAACTGGAGTATGGGAGCTCCATTTATGCTTCCTTCCTGTGGTGAATCTGTATAAGACTAGTGGTCTTAATAAAGCTGTATGTGTGTGTATTCAGAACAATTGTTGGGTTCTGTGCTGCCTGGAGTATAGGAGCTCTATCTATACTTCCTTCCTGTGGTGAATCTGTATAAGACTGGTGGTCTTAATAAAGCTGTATGTGTGAGTATTCAGAACAATTGTTGGGTTCTGTGCTGCCTGGAGTATAGGAGCTCTATCTATACTTCCTTCCTGTGGTGAATCTGTATAAGACCGGTGGTCTTAATAAAGCTGTATGTGTGTGTATATTCAGAACAATTGTTGAGTTCTGCGCTGCCTGGAATATAGAAGCTCTATCTATGCTTCCTTTCTGTGGTGAATCTGTATAAGATTGGTGGTCTTAATAAAGCTGTGTGTATATTCAGAACAATTGTTGCGTTCTGTGCTGCCTGGAGTATAGGAGCTCCATCTATGCTTCCTTCCTGTGGTGAATCTGTATAAGACCGGTGATCTTAATAAAGCTGTATGTGTGTGTATATTCAGAACAATTGTTGGGTTCTGTGCTGCCTGGAGTATAGGAGCTCTATCTATGCTTCCTTTCTGTGGTGAATCTGTATAAGACCGGTGATCTTAATAAAGCTGTGTGTGTATATTCAGAAAAATTGTTGGATTCTGTGCTGTCTGGAGTATAGGAGCTCCATCTATGCTTCCTTTCTGTGGTGAATCTGTATAAGACCGGTGATCTTAATAAAGCTGTATGTGTGTATTCAGAACAATTGTTGGGTTCTGTGCTGTCTGGAGTATAGGAGCTCTATCTATGCTTCCTTTCTGTGGTGAATCTGTTAAAGACCGGTGGTCTTAATAAAGCTGTGTGTATATATTCAGAACAATTGTTGGGCTCTGTGCTGCCTGGAGTATAGGAGCTCTATCTATGTTTCCTTCCTGTGGTGAATCTGTATATGACTGGTGGTCGTCTGAGCTGTCGATTTATTAAACTAATTAAGAACTATTATACTCAAATGACGGCAACAGTCAGATGGCGGGGTTCCTTCACGGAGGCTATCAAAATACAAGCGGGAGTATTGCAGGGGGAGCCGTTGTCACCTTATTTATTCATTCTCTTCCTAAACGATCTGGTACCCTGTTCGATGAATCAGAATTGCCAGGCTTAAATCTTGAGATTTATGGAACTATACACCTTTTACTGTATGCAGACGACATAGTGATCTTAGGAGAATCGAAAATAAATTTGCAACTGAAGATTAACTTACTTAAAAAGTGCTTAGAAGAGAACTGCCTAACGTTAAACCAAAATAAATCTAAAATAATGGTGTTTAGAAACGGTGGAAGGACAGCTCGTTCCGAGACATGGTTTTGGGGTCAGCAACCCCTGACAATAGTAGCTAAGTATACATATCTGGGTTACCCGCTGACTACAAAAATTTCGACCCAATATGCTTCCCAATACTTTATAAACAAAGCACTGAATGCAATTAATGCACTTTGGAGAATCCTTACAAAGGCGCGAATAAAGTTCTTTACCTCAGTGATGAAACTTCTTGACACTTTTGTTCTTCCTACGTTACTATATGCGGCACCAATGTGGGCAATTAACCAGCTGAAGACAGTCAATAATACCCAAGATGCATTTCTTCGTCGTCTCTAAGACTTACCAAACTTCACACCAGGATATATCCTCAGAAGAGAATGTGGAAGAATATCAACTGAACTTAATGCTGTAAAACTCACATTAAAGTTTTGGGTCATGATCTTAAAAATGGAGACGAGCAGATTACCACATGCTTGCTTAAACTATCTCTGGAAAGTCACCGCGAAAAAGGAAATAGAAAACAGTTTAACTCAAAATTTAATAAAAATTTTAGACTCTAAGGGATATTCCTTTCTTAAGGGCTGCGAAGACTACTTAGCCATACAGAAAGAACTGCCAGGCATAATTAGAACCACCACAGACCAACTAATTCAAAACGATCAGATGAAAATCATTGATTCAACCCACTTTGCTCACTACAAATTTTTGAGTGAATCATTCATGACAGAGGAGTACCTACGATTAAATATCTCGCTTCCCAACAAAAGACTAGTTGCACAACATAGAGTTTTATGGCAATTTTTCAGGGAAGAAAGAAAAGACTTCTGGAAAGAAAATGGCCGGAACTGTTTACTTTGTAAGGATCTCATGGATGATAATTTGGTTCACTATTTCTTCCAATGCCCTCTCTTAACAGAAAAACGTACTGAAATTTTCCCAAGCCCTAATTTTGGTCAATTTAGATACCATCGCATATGTCAACTTCTCTCTTCAGCTCTGGATGATAAATTACTGATTGTTAGATACTTTAAGTTCTGCACAGAAGCTGGGCGCATAAGAAAGAATGCAGGGCAAAGGATACTGGAGGATGACCTATCTGTAAATAGGTAACTGAATGTGAGACAAACTTCATTTTGTTGTAAATGTTTCCTCTTCCCTCTCCTCTTGTTGATGTGTAAATACGGCGAATCCTATATGGGGCGGAATGCCCTAAATAAAGGCTTTTGTTGTTGTTATTGTTGTTTGTTGACTGGTGGTCTTAATAAAGCGGTATGTGTATGTATATTCAGAACAATTGTTGGGTTCAGTGCTGCCTTGAGTATAGGAGCTCTATCTGTGCTTCCTTCTTTGGTGACCTTTATAAGACTGGAAGTCTTAATAAAGCTGTATGTATGTATATTCAGAACAATTGTTGGGTTCTGTGCTGCCTAGAGTATAGGAGCTCCATCTATGCTTCCTTCCTGTGGTGAATCTGTATAAGACCGGAGGTCTTAATAAAGCGGTATGTGTATGTACAGGGTGTACCAGGTAAATTGGGAATTTCAACAATGGTATTTTAACTGAAATTTTTTGCAAGTAAAAATTAAAATATCCGAATGAAATTTGACACAGTAGTAGATAAAAGGATATAGGTTTTATTTATTCAATGTAGTTTCCATTATTAGCTACAACAGTCTCGAGGCGAGTGCGGAATGAAGCACAGGCCTTGGCGACGATGACCTTGTCCATTTGGGTCATAACCGTGTGAACTGCTTTCTTGACAGACTGGATGGTGGTATGAGGAGCTTTGTTGACATCTCTCTCAACAACGCCCCATACATAGTAGTCGAGGGGATTGCAATCTGGAGAATTAGAGGGCCAAATATCAGGACCCCAGTGACTAGGGACGTTAAGTGTCAGCCACGATTGTGTCTTTTTTGCCTTATGGGCTGGAGCTGAGTCCTGTTGGAAGACATACTTCCTTCCTGCGGCCACCATGTCCATCCAAGGCTTCACAACGGTCTCCAGAACATTGATGTAGGTGTCAGCGTTCATCCTAAGGCCCTTCTCAAAGAAATGGGGAGGCATGACATCACCTTCACTGCTGATAACGCCAAGGACCATTACGGAGGCAGGAAATTTCGTGTGCATCACGACAGGTATCTCTGAGGGGTCTTTACAGATCCAGCGATCATTCCTGGGATTTACGTTTTGGTCCACGTCAAAGTTCTTTTCGTCAGAGAAGAACCTTAGCATGCCAAAAAGAGTCGTGTTTCAGGTTGTTGAGGAGGGCAGCAGCCTTTCCTTTTCTGTTATTCTTCATATTCTCAGTCAGCAACTGACCT
The DNA here is from genome assembly GCA_030710605.1 of Cordylochernes scorpioides. Classification (NCBI taxonomy): domain Eukaryota; kingdom Metazoa; phylum Arthropoda; class Arachnida; order Pseudoscorpiones; family Chernetidae; genus Cordylochernes; species Cordylochernes scorpioides. The sequence continues at coordinate 69,258,466 of CP092863.1, read as the reverse complement.
TTCCGAAGGGCATAAGACTTGAGACCAAGGTCCTCATGGATAGTTCTGACGATTGTCATAGAGCCAACGTCCATTTCCTTGGCTATGGCCCTCATGCTCTTCCCAGGGTTTCAATCAATCTTCTCCTTGACATTTTTGACAAATTCTTCGCCTCTTACCCTGTCCGATCGACGCGAGTGCTTTTTCCTTGTAGCTATCCCCTCTTTGTTACTGTCGGCCTCATCAAACTGCTTCTTGACACGATAAATAGTGGTTTTGGGCAACTTAAGAAAATCCACTATCTCTTTGGGGCTCCTTCCGGCGCGCAGAGCAACGATGATGGCAGCTCGATTTTCAAATTCTCGGTTACTCTTCATCACTACACTGCGCACACATGTACTGTTGCATTTTACATGAATATGGCTACGTAATGAAAAAAAAACAAGTTTTTAATCTCAAGTAGTTTTTGTTTTATGGACTGTCAAAGTTAGTCCCAATATACCTGGTACACCCTGTATATCAGAAATATTGTTGGGTTCTGTGCTGCCTGGAGTATAGGAGCTCCATCTATGCTTCCTTCCTGTGGTGAATCTGTATAAGACTGGAGGTCTTAATAAAGCTGTATGTATGTGTATATATTCAGAACAATTGTTGGGTTCTGTACTGCCTGGAGTATAGGAGCTCCATCTATGCTTCCTTCCTGAGGTGAATCTGTATAAGACTGGTGGTCTTAATAAAGCTATGTGTGTGTATATTCAGAACAATTGTTGGGTTCTGTGTTGCCTGGAGTATAGGAGCTCCATCTATGCTTCCTTCCTGTGGTGAATCTGTATAAGACCGGTGGTCTTAATAAAGCTGTGTGTGTGTATATTCAGAACAATTGTTAGGTTCTGTGCTGCCTGGAGTATAGAAGCTCTATCTATGCTTCCTTTCTGTGGTGAATCTGTATAAGATTGGTGGTCTTAATAAAGCTGTATGTGTGTGTATATTCAGAACAATTGTTGAGTTCTGCGCTGCCTGGAATATAGAAGCTCTATCTATGCTTCCTTTCTGTGGTGAATCTGTATAAAATTGGTGGTCTTAATAAAGCTGTGTGTGTATATTCAGAACAATTGTTGGGTTCTGTGCTGCCTGGAGTATAGGAGCTCCATCTATGCTTCCTTCCTGTGGTGAATCTGTATAAGACTGGTGGTCTTAATAAAGCTGTGTGTGTATATTCAGAACAATTGTTGGGTTCTGTGCTGCCTGGCGTATAGGAGTTCTATCTATGCTTCCTTCCTGTGGTGAATCTGTATAAGACCGGTGGTCTTAATAAAGCTGTATGTGTTTGAATATATTCAGAACAATTGTTGGGTTCTGTGCTGCCTGGCGTATAGGAGTTCTATCTATGCTTCCTTCCTGTGGTGAATCTGTATAAGACTGGTGGTCTTAATAAAGCTGTGTGTATATTCAGAAAAACTGTTGGGGTCTGTGCTGCCTGGAGTATAGGAGCTCCATCTATGCTTCCTTCTTGTGGCGAATCTGTATAAGACTGGTGGTCTTAATAAAGCTATATGTTTGTATAGCTAAAAAAAAAAAAGATAACATGTAAAATATATTAAAACAATTTGTGGGATTTAGTGAACAAATCATGAAACTGAGAGATTCACGACAGAAAAATTGAGATCATGAGAGCTCTGATATGTATTTACACCTAATTAACTAATGATTAATTTATAACGTCTTTTGTAATTGCTTTATTCTTAAATTTTCTGACGAGGACAATATTTTTTTGTCGAAACGTCGAAAAAATAAAATTGTTCATGGTCAAAGTGTCTATTAGTATTAAAAATATGATTATTGGCCAGAAATAACCTCTATCTCCTAGTTACTATAGTCTGGTATGTTACCATTTGCCGTTCTTGAAATATATGAATTTGCTAATCCATGTTCATCATTTGGTAGTAGAGGTTTTGATCATACAGAGTATAAGCAGTTACAAACCTCTTTGTACCATGATATTCATTGCCTCTGCCATATATATTCGGGATATTGTGGGTGAAAGAGTTCATATACATATTTTATACTTATGTACAAAACCTAAGGAAGTTGTGCCTTTTAGCATGTATATCGGGATTCAGATAATAACTCTGAAAGATATTAAAGTGACCTTTATTGAAGATACACTCATGGACAAAACTTAAGGAAGTTCTACCTTTCAGAAAAAAAAAACAATATACTGTTAAACCTGTCTATAGCACTCCCTCTCTATAGCGCCCGATTTTAAATACATAGTACGATGCGATTTACATTAAAAGTGACCTGTTTTTAGCAACCCCTCTCTATAGCACCTTATTTTGGTGAGTCCCAAGAGGGGGCGCTATAGACAGGCTTAACTGTAGCACGATGCGATTTACATTAAAAGTGACCTATCTATAGCACCCCCTCTTTATAGCACTCTATTTTTGTGAGTCACAAGAGGGGGCGCTATAGACAGGTTTAACAGTACGATGCGATTTACAATAAAAGGGGCCTGTCTATAGCACCCAGTCTCTATAGCATTCTATTTTGATGAGTCCCAAGAAGGGGCGCTATAGACAGGTTTAACTGTACAATAGTTATAGCTTAGATCTGGTGGATAAAATTGGTGAAATATCCTGGAAGACTCCCCACTGAGGAATTACCACTCTTTCCAAATATCTTCTAAATCTACATTTCATCAGTTTTAGAAATGTTCAACTCTAGATAGAGAAAGTCATATTCTCATAATCAAAAAGGAAAACATTCACTGCAGGATTTGTGGAAATAGGATACCTGTCGAAATCTCCCACTATATCATAGAATGCAAATATTTAGGTGAAGAAAGAGAAAAATACTCTTAAAAACACCTTCTGGAGACTTAACAACCCACTGAAGACGCTGAGAACTATTTCAGAAAAGAAAAATATACCAATAGAACTTTATAATTTCTACAGATCAATTGTAAATAGATTCATACACAAAAGAGGTAGTGAGGGAAGTTTTAGAACAGATGTGTAAATAAATCCCTTTTCAAACAAAGGCTCACGTACACATGGGGAAAGGGAGAAAAAATTACTGTATTATTTTGTTGTTGTATGGCGAATCCAGGGCAATGGGCCCTAATAAAAGCCTTTTTGTTGTTGTTGTAGAAATGCATCCTTTATATTAAACAAACGGCATTGAATACTTACAAATCTCAACATAGAATGTATGTGCTATACATTTCCTACTTCTATACTATATGTTACATTAGGGCGCCATTTGTTATCAAAAATTCAAACTATTTTAGACGCGTATGTTTCTTTTTTAATATTAAACAATTTTATATTGCCCTTACTGCAATGATAAAATTAATGGGAAGGCCTGACTCATCAGTGGTGAACCCTCCCAGCGGTTTCGCCAGTTTAATTTACCATAACGCTGTAATATTGCATTTGTCTGTTTTACTACTAATAAAATATTAACGCGGTATGGTAGATTAAACTGGCGAAACCGCTGGGAGGGTTCATCACTGATGAGCCAGGCCCGTCCATTAATTTTTCAATGCAGTAAGGGCAGTAGAATTTTTTTTTATTTTTTTTTTAATCATACGCGTAAAAAATAGACTAAATTTTACTTATATACTATAACCGCTGAAACCCGGGTTATATTCCCGCATTGGGCACTTTTTTCTGAATAAAAAAAAAGCTCTTCAATGACCCCCGATTCTTGCAAAAGTCCAACCCCAACAGCGAGTACAAGTTATCAAACGGGGCTCTGGCATATTTGTAAGTGCAAAGTCGAACTGCTATCCACATGTGTAGACATGTGGTGTACTTACAGTAAAATCAATCACCTACTTCTACCCACCATGATTATCATGGCCTGTACTATATGTACTAGGGATAAGCAAATAAATGTATTTCTACTGTCCTCAAATCTTTATATCCATAGTTCATTTAAAATACTTTTTCTAAGCGAACAGCTTCAGTATCACTATAAAAGGAAAACAGTTAAATACAATATTACAGCGGTATGGTAGATTAAACTGGCCTAAACTGTAGGAAGGGTTTACTACTGATGAGCCAGGACTTTTCATTATTTTATCATTGCAGTAAGGATAGTAGACAATTATTTTAATTTTGAAATGAATCATACACGTCTAAACTTCAATTTTCTATATAAAAAAGGATGATAAAAAAGCTAGAAGTCCATATCATGGGATTTTATAGAATTTCAAGTAATGAAGTAGTATTCATTGCAGAGTAGGGGCAAAAGAAAATTATTTTATTATTTTGTAAATAATCTTACGTGTTAAAAATTACTTTCAATTTTTTATACTTCGGATTAAAAAATGAGTAAAATTAGCAGACCTCCATTGCAAAGAATCTTTTCAAAACCCATTTAATCTCTATCTCTCGCTTGTTCGGTGATACAACTATTACAATTGGAACGATACAGTGAAGATTAGCGTGGCCCCTGTGATACCACTTCAGCGGTACAACTACTACAATAGGAACGATACAGATAAGATTAGCATGGCCCCTGTGATACCAGTTTGGCAGTACAACTACTACAATAGGAAAGATACAGAGATGATTAGCATGGTCCCTGTGATACCAGTTCGGCGGTACAACTACTACAATAGGAACGATACAGAAAAGATTAGCATGGCCCAGGTGATACCAGTTCGGCGGTACAACTACTACAATAGGAACGATACAGAGAAGATTAGCATTGCCCCTGTGATACCAGTTCGGCGGTACAACTACTACAATAGGAACGATACAGAGAAGATTAGCATGACCCCTGTGATACCAGTTCGGCGGTACAACTACTACAATAGGAACGATACAGAGAAGATTAGCATGACCCCTGTGATACCAGTTCGGCGGTACAACTACTACAATAGGAACGATACAGAGAAGATTAGCATTGCCCCTGTGATACCAGTTCGGCGGTACAACTACTACAATAGGAACGATACAGAGAAGATTAGCATGACCCCTGTGATACCAGTTCGGCGGTACAACTACTACAATAGGAAGGATACAGAGAAGATTAGCATGGCCCCTGTGATACCAGTTCGGCGGTACAACTACTACAATAGGAACGATACAGAGAAGATTAGCATGACCCCTGTGATACCAGTTCGGCGGTACAACTACTACAATAGGAACGATACAGAGAAGATTAGCATGGCCCCTGTGATACCAGTTCGGCGGTACAACTACTACAATAGGAACGATACAGAGAAGATTAGCATGACCCCTGTGATACCAGTTCGGCGGTACAACTACTACAATAGGAACGATACAGAGAAGATTAGCATTGCCCCTGTGATACCAGTTCGGCGGTACAACTACTACAATAGGAACGATACAGAGAAGATTAGCATGACCCCTGTGATACCAGTTCGGCGGTACAACTACTACAATAGGAACGATACAGAGAAGATTTGCAATGGCCCCTGGGATACCAGTTCGGCGCTACAACTACTACAATAGGAACGATACAGAGAAGATTAGCAATGGCCCCTGTGATACCAGTTCGGCGGTAAATCTACTACAATTGGAACGATACAGAGAAGATTAGCATGACCCCTGTGATACCAGTTCGGCGGTACAACTACTACAATAGGAACGATACAGAGAAGATTTGCAATGGCCCCTGGGCTACCAGTTCGGCGGTACAACTACTACAATAGGAACGATACAGAGAAGATTAGCAATGGCCCCTGTGATACCAGTTCGGCGGTAAATCTACTACAATTGGAACGATACAGAGAAGATTGGCATGATCCCTGTGATACCAGTTCGGCGGTACAACTACTACAATAGGAACGATACAGAGAATATTAGCAATGGCCCCGGTGATACCAGTTCGGCGGTACAACTACTACAATAGGAACGATACAGAGAAGATTAGCATGGCCCCTGTGATATCAGTTCGGCGGTACAACTACTACAATAGGAACGATACAGAGAAGATTTGCAATGGCCCCTGTGATACCAGTTCGGCGGTACAACTACTACAATAGGAACGATACAGAGAAGATTAGCAATGGCCCCTGTGATACCAGTTCGGCGGTAAATCTACTACAATAGGAACGATACAGAGAAGATTAGCATGACCCCTGTGATACTAGTTCGGCGGTACAACTACTACAATAGGAACGATACAGAGAAGATTAGCATGGCCCCTGTGATACCAGTTCGGCGGTACAACTACTACAATAGGAACAATACAGAGATTAGAATGGCACCCGTGATACCAGTTCGGCGGTACAACTACTACAATATGAACGATACAGAGAATATTAGCAATGGCCCCGGTGATACCAGTTCGGCGGTACAACTACTACAATAGGAACGATACAGAGAAGATTAGCATGGCCCCTGTGATATCAGTTCGGCGGTACAACTACTACAATAGGAACGATACAGAGAAGATTTGCAATGGCCCCTGTGATACCAGTTCGGCGGTACAACTACTACAATAGGAACGATACAGAGAAGATTAGCAATGGCCCCTGTGATACCAGTTCGGCGGTATATCTACTACAATAGGAACGATACAGAGAAGATTAGCATGACCCCTGTGATACCAGTTCGGCGGTACAACTACTACAATAGGAACGATACAGAGAAGATTAGCATGGCCCCTGTGATACCAGTTCGGCGGTACAACTACTACAATAGGAACAATACAGAGATTAGAATGGCACCCGTGATACCAGTTCGGCGGTACAACTACTACAATAGGAACGATACAGAGAAGATTAGCATGGCCCCTGTGATACCAGTTCGGCGGTACAACTACTACAATAGGAACGATACAGAGAAGATTAGCATGGCCCCTGTGATACCAGTTCGGCGGTACAACTACTACAATAGGAACAATACAGAGAAGATTAGAATGACCCCTGCGCATGGATGACACGCAAAATCATGAAGCGTTTAGCTTTCAGGCACGAATTCCCTTCTTACAGGAGAAAACAGAAGGGCGTAGGTTACCGAAAGCTTGAGATTAAAAGGTTTTAAAGATACTTTTCACTGTATGTCTGATATTTTTACTCAATATATCTACAAAGGATTTATCAATGAATTAGGGTACTAATTGTAGTACAAAAAGGTAGAAAGTAAGTAATGAAAGGTTACAGGTACCTATGGATAGGGCCAGGACAGGCTTGGCAGGGTTAGGACGTAGCTCCATGTTCTCAACGATGTAGCGGATAGGATTGACTGTCTGGGTGGCCAGTCGCGACACAGATATTCTCCATCCGGTCCTCATTGCTTCGTCCTTTCTAACGTCCAGCAGTTCTACCTGACCTCTTTATACTTGTCACAAGGTCACCCGCTGACCTGTCCTATCACGTGTCTGTCATCGCCGCCTCTCTCTTCTCTTTTCTTTCTCTCTTTTTCTCTTTTTTTTGCATATCATCTTACCTTATGATATAGATACGAATCACGAAAACTTCCACTTTTTTCTGAAAAGGAATAAAATCTAACGCCGACGAGATTTTATTATTATTGAATACTGGGTTAACTTTCAAACCACAGGATCTTCTTTGTCAATCTTTTACAAACTTAAATGTACAAGGTTAGGTCAATATGTAATGCCCAATCATCAATATTTTTTTTTATTTGACAAACCATAAACATTGTATATATTAATACCTAACTATTAGCTATATATCATTCAATATATCCACCTTCCCTCTGTACATATTTGGTCCAGCGTTCTTTCCAACTCAGAAAAGCACTTTAGCAAAATGCTACATCTAGCTTTCTGAACTACCATCTAACCTCATGATGTAACATTTCATCATTTTCAAATGTTCTACCGCGTAGAGAATTCTTTAATTTACCAAATAGGTAGAAGTCGGAAGGAGCCAGGTCAGGACTGTAAGCAGAGTGAGGCATCAAAGTCCACCCATATCTGCAAATTTGAGTCAATGTCTGTTGCGCGTTGTGATGTCTTGCATTTTCCTGATGAAATTTGATTTGACAGTCTTTTAGGCCCGGTATTTTTGTTGAAATGGCTCTTTTTAGATTTTAAGATGACTTACAATATCTTTCCTTGTTGATGGAAGTATTTTTTCCAAGCATGTCCATGAATATAAACCCATCTTGGTCCCAACAGACCGTGATCATGATTTTGTCTTTGGAAAGGAAAAGCCTTGTTTTATTCGTGACTGGAGACATTTTATGGGTCCATTGCATTGATTGAAACGTTGAAGGATCATAATGATAAACCCAATTCTTATCACACGTTATGACTCCTTTAAAAGCTTCAAAATATGGTTCTGGGTAAGATTCGATGAGGTCTAAACAAATTTCTTTCCGGGATGACATCATTTCTTGTGTTAGAAGCTTTGGCGCCCATTTTGAGCTCAATTTTCGATAGCCAAGATCTGAAAGTAGTTTAATAAAACTTCCTTTAGAGATTGAAAGATTTTTCATCAATTGATATGTCGTTATTGTCCGGTTATTCTTGGAAATTTCCTTAACAATAGCAAAATTTTGGTCTGTTGTGACAGTTGAAGATTTACCTGGCCTCTCTTTGTCATGAAGATCAAAATCACCTTTCTGGAACCCATCTCTGTATAGTGCTTCTATCCAATGTTTCGTTTCCATATACTGGCTGAAGTTTTGAGTGAATTGTTGTGGCTGAAATGTCACCGGACTTAAAGAGGAACTCGGTCACCGACCGTTGTCGGATTCTTGTGTTCACATTAGGCTCCATATCTGAATATAAATACAAAATATAAACCAATTCTGATTACAGATATGAAATTCAGAGTGTTTTATTTACCATAAAACATGTTTTTAGGATAATAAATTATTTATATTCTGCTAGGGGTGATTGTGTATCACTTATTGATCCAACCTTGTATTATTGTACGTCTTCTTCTTCTTCTTTCTTATCTCCACTCAATCATATTAGGATATCAAGTTGTGACCCTTGATGGTGTCTGTTTGACAACCATCATGACTGGGTGAAGTAGAATGCGTCTGCCTTTGTCATTAAGACTGGGAGCACTACTCAGTGGCAGGCTGACTTAGCTCCAAACGGAGTACAAACCCTGCTCATCCTGTATCCCTAGATTTGGAGCCCTTACAGGGTAGTATCAGCCGGGCCAGCTGAACCCAGGTTTTTTTAGTGAGCTTGGTACTGCTCCACCTCCTCCTTTTTCATCCGGGCTTGGGACCGGCAAAGGCGGAGTTATTAAATTTATTATTTTACGTGACAAACAATAACCGAGCTGTCTTCGAATATGACAATGCCACTCCAGTTTTTACTCCATATTTGCTCCCGTCTATGAAGACTTCCACTCCGTTTCCAGTCGGCAAGCCCTCAGTACAGTTCCAACTCGGCATTCAATCCACCTCCTTATCTGGTTCCGAAGGAGGGTTCCGACTTATGGACTTTCTAGGCCTGGGTCGTTTTCTGATCCCAAGAATACGTGATAAACAGGCGTAAAGACTTCAGTCTAGGTAGCTCACTATCCATTGGACTCTTTATTATTATTTTAATAATATAAGAATGGTTATTTACAAATTCTCAAAAAGTATAAAAAGCGAGTTTATAGAGCCAAGAGGTCGAGAGAGAAGCGATGAACGTAGCCATATACATGAGGTAATGTGAGACAGCAGCTCACGTAGATTGTCTCGAGGGGGGAATTCCACAGTTCGAGCGCATTATCAGCCAGGTAATAAGTGCATTGGTGTACGTGACAAAACTGGTTAAAGGTACGAGGGTCAATATGGAGGAGGAAGTCCTATTAGAGTGTAGGATGGGTTTACCTAAGTCCAAGAAGAATGGCCCGGACAGCAACATGGCTGATATCAACTGCCGTAGACGCCTGTGAGTTGATTGGTAGATCCCATTGAGTTAGACCATGAAGGTGGGCGTGAAGGGCCATACCAAATGGCTGCTCGGTGCATGGAGAATGCATCAGTTCATACTGGCTGGTAAACTGGATGACAGAGGTGCAGCTTCGGCTTCAGGCGTTCAAGCAATACAAGATTAGGTAGTCAAATCTTCCACCGGTTTATGTGACAATATCAGCTTGTCTTGCAGGTCGGGAAAAGGCAGAAACGCCCACCCCACACCCTTGGGGATGAGTGAGTGTAGAAGCGACTCCGTGTGGGGACTTCCACGCCAGTAGGATCACTGACGGTAGGTCCACTCCGTGTTCTTGATTCTTCGTTCTGTGTGTGCGCGATTGGGAACGTCCTTGCCGAGCGCATCATGAAAACCATAGAGTACACACAGCAGTAACACCCTACAGCCTTTACGAGTTTCCCCGTGTCAATCTCGTATCTCAGAGGTCCCTGATTCGTCGGCAGATTTAGATAGTACTGGGAACTAAGGGTACGAAGGACAAAAAAAAAAAAAAGGGGGGGGGGGGGGGTGGGAATTTCTATTGGAGCGTAGGACGTGTTTACCCAAGTCCAAGAGAGATAGCCCGGACAGCAATCTGGCTGGCCACACGGTGCATGGAGCATGCACCAGTTCCTACTGACTGGAAATCTGGATGACAGAGGTGCATCTGTAGCTACAGGCGTTCAAGCTTAACAGCTTAAGTAGCCAAACCACCTATCGGTGACAATAGAGAGATTTTGTTAGGATCTGAGGTAGAGAGAGAGAGAGAGATTGAGATTGAAACTACTTTATTTCAAAGTCCATATAAGATTATAGTTAAAGTAAACGAAAAAATTGCGCTACAAATATTAAAAAATAAAAATACAACCTTTCGCAATGAGTTTCTTTTATTATAATAAAAGAAACTCATTGCGAAAGGTTGTATTTTTATTTTTAATATAAGATTATATATGGCTAATTACAAAATTGAATAAATACAATAATAAATAAGATTATATAATCTACTTATATAATTGCCTTATTCTGTCTGTGTGAAGTTCACGGATAGATTTTGGTCAGAATGGATAAAATAAAAAAAGTGTCAAGGGATGGGAATCGAACCCACTTTCCGCTTAACGGGCAGATGCCATGACCACTAGGCTACCCTGGACATATTTTTCCGTTCATAAAGTTAATATATAATTATAAATATTATAATTGTATATCTATATTAATAAAATGGAAATTTCATAAGTGGACATCACTAAAAACTTTCGTTACAATGCATCAATTTCAACCAAATTTTCAACATTTATGTAAAACGAGATGGAGCAGGTTTTGCTTAACATCAAAATATACAGGGTGATCCAAAAGTCCCGCACAACTTAAAAAATTAATAACTCCGCGAATATTTGCGCTAGAGCAATGCGGTAAACACCATTGTGTTCAGGATGCAATGGGATTTTTTATGGCAAATAATGAAAAATTCGAAATTGATTTTAGTTACAACTTTATTCGCTAGATGGCGCCCTACCAGAATCAGCGATTCAGCGGCCAAATTGTTTGATAAATCGAAAAATATAACTGAGCGACACGCATTTTTACTTTTTGAATACCAGGAAAGAACCCTAATAATATCAAATGATAAATTAATAAAACACCATTTCGCCAAAAGTTAGAAGAAATGGTTAACGATTTTTAAATACAATCTGAGATATGTAAAATAGGTATATGCAAATTAAAACATGTAGCAAAAAAAAAACCTGATATTTTAGATGCGGTTTGCTGGAATCCTCTCAGCTATTTATATTTCGAAAATAATAATTTTCTATTTTTTTTTTAAATTCAACTCTCTCTCAGTATCGATTATATTTATTTTAATTCATTTGAAAAATATTTATCTATCTCTGATGATTTATTTTACTCTGGAATGCCGTTGTTGTTTTTGTCGTGTCCAATAAAGAGCCTCAGATTATTTTCGTTTGGCCAACAAAAAATGTCCAATTTATATACACATATATTCTTACATAATGAGACTTTAAAGAATACAAATAATCTTCATCTATTTACATACACAACACATCTCCCCCCTTAACAATACTCCAGTCGGTCTAGGGGTTTCCTGGCTCTCTGAGGTCTAGGACTGCGGACGGGCACTTGCACAGCGGCAACCTCCGGTTTAGGAGTGCAAGAGGGCACGTGCACAGCAACAGGCCCTGGTATAGGAGTGCAAGAGGGTACGTGCACAGAAGCAGTCTCTTCCTTGTTTCCTGATGTAACCTCTGGAACCTCCTCTTCACTTTATTTCTGACTTCCACCTACAGGCTTCTCTCCTGATGTTCGAGGAAGTATCAAATTTCTTGTCTCCACTTGTTTCTTTCTTACAGGTCGCAACGACGCCCTCGCAACTTATAAGGTAGTGACGGTAGCTCAATAATTCCAAAATGGTACCTTTTTACCGTTTAGGCCAGTTGCATAGTTGAGGAAATAAACCTCGCAACCTGTAGTAAACTGCTCCTGCCTTCTTACGGCCTTATGAAATACCTCTCGCGGATTTCCCATCTTGGTATTAAATTCGAGAATCTTGATCTTAAACTTCTCTTAATTAGCAGTTCCGCCGGGGAATTCCTTTATTACAGTTTGGGAGAATGCTCTATGAGCAAATAGGAAACTTTGTAGATTTGTCTCAAAATCATCATTTCTATTATTCTTTCTCTAAAGGTTTTTAAACTCTCTCACATATCTCTCAGCTAAACCATTTGTACTAGGATTATACGGACTGGTCTTAGTGTGCCGTATACCATTCATTTTGGTAAATTGCTCGAATTCATCGGAGACAAACTGTCTTCCGTTATCTGTAACAAAAAATTAGGGCAATCCAATTCTGGCGAGAATTTCTCTCTAGATGACTTATAATCGTTTTTCTGGTAATATCTTTGATGATAAAAATTTCTATCCACTTTGAGTATGCGTTCACGAGAACCAAAACCATTCTTCCCATGAACGGACCCGCTAGATCAAGATGAAGTCGATGCCACGGTTTTTCGGGCCAAGTCCATTCCGAGATGGTAGCCGGGGGCATGCTTGCCGATTCTTGGCATACTCTACATTCTCTAGTTAACTCCTCGATGTTACTGTCTATGCCTGGCCACCAGGAAATACCGTCTGGCAATCATCTTCATTTTAACAATCCCCATGTGTATTTCATGCAAGTCATTTAAAATTAAAGATCTTAATTTTTCGGGAATTACCACTCTTTCACGCCATTGAAGACAACCAAACTCCAAACTTAATTCCTCATTGATCTTATAATGAGGAGCTAGTGGGTTTTCTCTCGGTACCCTTGTGAATTTCCACACACAGTTGCCTTCTCTAACATTCCTTAATACTATAGACAGTATTTTATCTTGGGGCGTCTCATTGCCACCTCCATAATAAAAGAGAACGGTAACTCATTCGACTTCCTAAGAAGAAGTACCTGGTCTTCATCAAGAGACTCCCTGACACTCGATTCTAAAGGAAGACGTGACAATGCGTCAACGTTGGAATTATCACTAGTTTTTCGAAATTTCACAGTATAATTAAATGCAGCTAATTTTAAGGACCATCTTTTAGTTCTGGATGATGCACATATGGGAATTGGTTTATGAGGTGAAAATATATGAATTAAGGGTCGGTTGTCTGTGACCAATAAAAGATTTCGTCCTAGTAAGTATTGTCTGAATTTCTCAACGCCAAAAGTTATGCTCAACGCTTTCTTATCTAGTTGAGAGAAACGTTTTTCCGCTTCAGTTAATGTTCTAGAAGCAAAAGCTATAGGGCATTCTTCCTTTCTATCATTTCTATGACTCAGAATTTCGCCTAGTCCTTAGTCTATTAATAATGATTTACATTTTTAAAATAACATTCGATATTTTTTCGTCCAATTCCATCTACAATTTTTATTCAAAATTTGATAGAATAGCGCTAAAATGTTTGCTATATTCTTTATGAATCTATAATAATAAATTAAGAGTCCTATGAAGGATCTCAATTGAGAAACATTATTTAGGTTCAGGCGCCTCTATTACTGCTTTAATTTTATTTTCTAAGGGATGCAGTCCATATTTATCCATTTTAAACCCTAAATATTCCACCGATTTCTTTTTAAATTTACATTTATATCTGTTTAAATTTAAACCTTTTTCTAGCAATCATCTAAACACTAGATCCAACTTTTGTTCATGATCTTCAAAGTATTTTACTGCAACCAAAATATCATCTCTGTAGCAGGCCACACCTGGCAAATCAGCAAATAGACCTTCCATAATCCTCTGAAATTTATTTGGTGCTATCGCTACGTCATATGATAGTCTTTTATAACAGAGCTCCGACATCGGGTCGCTCGAATCAGCGTTCGCCTTTTTTCAGGTATTACTCGGCCGAGTCCGATTAAATCAGCCTGTCAGGCTCCTAGACATCCTACCTAGAGTAAAAATATAGTCTTTTATAAGAAAACAACCTCTTTGTTGTGTTTATATCAACAACAGCTTTGGCTTCTTCCGCTAACATTACTTGTAAGTAAGCCTGTGATAGGTCTAGAGTCGAAAGTACGGTGCTTGTAGATAATTTTGAAAAGATATCATCGATCGATGGAATGGGATACCTATTTAATTCTATTGCTTTATTAGCTGTACATCTAAAATCACCACATATCCTTACACTACCATCCTTTTTTGATGCCGGTACTATTGGAGCGGTCCAATATGCATGAACTATAAGTTATAAAATGCAAGAATTAACTAAACGATCAATTTCACTCTCTTTTTTGTTTTTTAGAGAGAAAGGTAAACTTCTGGCCTTACAAACAACAGGAGTCACATCCTTATGTCCTTTAGACAGCCCAAATCTTTGTTAAACAAATCTGCATACCTATCCATCAAATTTTTATGTATTTAAATATATTTCTATTATATTCATTATTTAAAATTTTAAAGCTAAACAATATAGAATAATCAAGTTTCAACTGTTTAAGCCATTCTCTTCCTAATAAAATTACCTGGATTTTTTCATTTACAACTATTAATCGTAAATATTGGTTGGCTTCTTTTACAAAAACATTTCTTTGATCTATAATCTCTATTGATTTACCACAAAAAGATTTTTATCTTAAATTTGTTGGAAATAATCTTTTACCTTGCCAATAATTCTTATAAATATCATTAGGTATTAACGTAACTGGACTTCCTGTATCTATTGTAAAGCACAAAGAATAATCATCTACTGTTAAATTTATTGTGGCATCAATTTCGCCCTGTACAGAATATATAGAGTCCTCTTGTACAAATTTACATCCACACATTCTTTTACTAGCTTTGCAGACCCTACTTAAATGACCCAGTTTATTACATTTTAAAACAAGTCTTTGTTCTATGAGGTAAAACAGATGCCACGGGTGGATGTATTTCACCACATCTATACCACACTATTTTGCCTTTGCCACTTTGCCTGAAAGGCCTATACTGCGCCGTACTATTATTGTACTTACCCTTTTTATCCTTTCAATTCACAGGGGATATATTGGCCACTAATTTATCTTGTAATTCTCTTGTATTTATCTCCGCCAATTCGAACGAGATCGCCACTGCAAAAACTTTATCCAGGGTGACATCGTCGTCCTCTTGTAGTAGCTTCTTTTGCAGGATTTCCGACTTGATTCCAGCCACAAAACGGTCTCGCATCATGGTTCCCAACATATCGACGAAATTACAATTTATTGCCAAATGTTTCAAATATCTAAGATATTCCGAAATTGATTCTCCTTCTCTTTAAAAATCTGCATCGCTGTGGTATCACTTTCTTCTTTGGATCCAAATGCAGCTTAATTCTTTGAATGATAGTATCATAGGATTGATCTTTCATTAGACCAGGAAGAAAATGTCGTTTCCCTGCTTTAAAGTTTCAGAATCTGGTAGCGAGGTAAAAATCAGCACTTTAATCTCCTCCTTCAGATGCCAAAAAGAAAGCCTCAATTTTTTGTACAAAAAGATCGAAGTGTCCTCCACTGGGCTATAGCATCTAAAAGGTACTATTAACTTTGAACTTGTCATGCTGATCTATTCTACTCCTTTGTTTTCTTGATCCAGATAGTTTAAAATATGTAATCTTAACCCATTTTCCTATTTTCCTCTCCATAATCCGAGAGTCAGATTTGTTTAAAAGATGTAGTTGTTATACTTGCATAGACGCCGTTTTCCTCAGCTTTTTACTGACTCTGTAGATCGCGCATCCTCGTCGCCACTTTTGTTGTGTCGTAATTAGACGTACAAGAGCTCAAACTTGACCATGGCCAACAACAAATGTCCAATTTATATATACATATATTTTTACATAATGAGGCTTTAAATAATACAAATAATTGCAATTATACCGCGAATTTTTCTTTCAAACAAAAATCGAAATCTATGACAAACGGAAAAATAAAAGTGTCCAGGGGCGGGAATCGAACCCACAACCTTCTGCTTGTGAAGGTTGTGGGTTCGATTCCCGCCCCTGGACACTTTTATTTTTCCGTTCGTCATTACTCTTCACAATTCATTCTATCATGCTTCATCCTTAAAGTTAGAAATAATCGTTATTTCTCTTTAAAATAGATTTCGATTTTTGTTTAAAAGAAACATTCGCGGTATAATTGCAATTTTCGTTTTACAATCATCAGCCGCGTTATATTGTATTTTAAATACAAATAATATTCATCTATTTACATAAACAACGGTTAATATATAGCGAGAAGAGTAGAGGACTGAGCACAGATCCCTGAGGTACACCAGCCCATGTTCTTCGGTCCTTGGAAAATGTTCCATTGACCCGAACCTTTATCCTTCTTCCCCTTAAGAAGTCTGCAATCCAGATTAAGGTTTTTTCTCTTACTCCGATGTTGTGCAGCCTTTCAAATAATTTCTACACTCGATCAAAAGCTGAGGTCATATCCAAGAATACGGCCGTTGTCTTCTTTGGCGGTTTTTCCTAGACATCTATTATTGATTGACAGAAGTAGAACAGTTTATCAGTTGTACAGTGTCTGGATCTTTAGGCAGTTTGGTAGAAGTTTATTTTATTATTGTTAGTGAGCCAGACTATGAGCCTGGAGTGGATAATTCATTCTGTTATTTTACAAAGTATGCTGGTAAGAGCAATTGGCCGATAGTTCTTGCATTCCTTAGCATCTTTGTTTGGTTTCAGTATTGGCACTATAATTGATATCTTCCAATTCTTTGGTAGTTTACCAGTTTGCCATGAAATGTTCAGTATTCGTAGTAGTTGATTTTTAGCTTCGTCTCCAAAGTGTTTAATCATTTGACCAAAGATTAGAGCATCTCCAGGTGACATCTTGGATTTAACTTTCCTATTGATGAATTTAGCTCATTCAGTGTGAAGTCTCTCGAGTTAATATCTTGTTGATGGTAATTTCTTGCTTGTCTAACTAACTTGTTTATATTATTTTTTAGAGTCCTGCCTTCATTCGTATAGCTGAGTCTGGAAGTGCTTGAAGATATTCAGCAATTATGTCAGCCATCTGTTTGTTCGTTCTCGCTGTTCATATGGAGGATTAGTGTTGGTTTTGATTGTTTTATAACACTAATTATATTCCAGTGATGGCTTTCCTTTTTTGGATCCATTTTTTTCGCAGAATTCTGCCCATTTTTCTTGTTTGAATATCCAAATTTCTTGTTCTATTTTGTGACTAATTTCAATGAGTTCCTTTATGATTTCTTCTGTTTTATTTGTTTTAAGAAGTTCATTTTTATTGTCTCTCTCTGCAAACATTGCCTCGATATTGTGGTCCTTCCAGTAAAGTATTCACAGGTCTTTACGTCTACCTCTAGGTATCGATACTTTTGCAGCTTTGGATATGTTCAAAGAGAATTTTTCCAATTTTTTGTCAATCGTTCTGTGATTTAATTCTTCGTTGCACAGTTCTTCAAGATTTTTTGTATTTTTTTTTCCAGTGTTCTTTTATTCTGTTGGAAATTCTCAATTTTGAATTTTAGGGTTGTTAAAATTGGTCTGTGGTCACTGATTGCACTTTTCAGAATTTTCCATTGTGTTGTGGGTGCGATGCTGTAATTTATCGCTGTGATGTCTATTGCGGATTCTGTGCCTGTGGACTTGGATAGATAGGTGTTCTTTTCGTTATTTAACGGCGTAAGGTCGAGGTCGGTTAGCATGTCCTCAACCTGCTGACCTTTGTTATCCTGGACAGGTGATCCCCAAGTTGGTCTTTCGGCGTTAAAATCACCAAGTATGATTGCGATATCCGAAGACGCTTCACTTAATGTCTCTATCAGGCCTGTATTGAAGCTAGTATTATCGTGGTAATAAACATTTTTGATTGGAATTGTTTTATCTGTAAGATAGATTTCTATTGCCTTAGCTTCTGTCGTGCTTTCTCTAGGCTTACTCTGATTATAGGCGATTTCCTTAAATTTGATTTCTAGAGTTTTAATCAAAACGGCAAGTCCTCCCCGAATTTTCCGGTCTTTCCATTCGTAGTGTTGTATAATCTTTGATATTGAATCTCAGATTCTGATTCAATTTTGTCTCCTGAGGACAATTAATATGTACATTGTTGTCACAGAGAAGACAAGTCAGCTCTTTATTTTCCTCTGGGTACCATTTATATTGAGTTGTAGTAGATTGAATTGTGTCCTCGTAGTAGAATTCTCATCATGAGCTCGAGCTGCAGATCCTGACGCGGCGGTTACCCCGGACGCGGTAGCATTACTGGAGATATCAGTTTTGCTCTTCATTTGAAAATGGGTGCCGTTGCAACGTTAGTCATCTTGGAAACGAACCAGAATTTGGTCAAATATTCCAAGGGTCCAGGGGGGACCGCAAGGAGGTGTGGTCGAACATCTCCCCTTCCCCCTGGAATGCCGTCACTACAGGATAAAGCATTCTTGGTGAATATTTTTAATTGTGATTCAGAATCTGCCACTGAAGCTTTACGAGCGTTTCGTTCCTTTAAAGATATTCGAAGCGGTAAAGGACCAATGAGTTGCTACTCTCTAAAGCGATTGATTAAAAGTTTTGAGGAAACTGGATCTCTAGAAGCTAAACCTCGGAGTGGAAGACCATCGACATGCAAGTCAGTGGCTGTTACGGTTTTGCAGAATGCTGAAGCTATTGAAACGTTATCCACGTATGGAGAAGTAAGTGTTAGACAAGTTTCTCGACAAACGGGGATTTCGTATGGAACAGTTTGGGAGAACACACATTTAGAATTTTTCTATAAAAATATCCTAACAAAATTCAAAGTTTTCACGAGTTGAAAGTCAGCGATTTTGAGTAGCGTCAAGAATTCGCTGCATGGGTTTTCCGGCAAATTGATATTGATGAAAACTGGCTGTCAAATGTTCTAAGAACAGATGATGCTCACCTTTATCTAAAGGGAGAATTTAACATTCAAAACTTCCTCATTTTGGCAACAGAAAACCCTAGGATATTTACAGAAATGCCACTTCATCAGCACAGAGTTACAGTTTTGTGTGGGTTCACTTCTTCTTTTATTATTGGGCCATTTTTCTTTGAAAAAATCAATAGAAGAACTTTTAAAACCGTTTTTGTAACTGGTAAACGTTATGTTCAACTTTTGAGAGAAAAGGTTATTCCCATATTGCAGGACAGACAAGCACTAAGCGAAATAACATTCATGCAAGATGGAGGACCTCCTCATATCTCCCGCGGTGCCAAACAATTGCTGAAGGATAAGTTCGGTGGAATTCGTTGATAAGTCGCCACTTTATATACCAGTGGCCTCCAATATCACCAGACTTGACGCCTTACAATTTCGGTTATGGGGTTACATTAAGTCGCGTTTTTATCGATGCCGGCCTACCACATTGGCCATGTTGAAGGCTTCTATCAGATGGCACGTTTTATAAATTTCAACTATTTAATTGTGACCATTCTGTCATCAATCGTCTGCAGGCGGTGTTTGAGAATGAAGGGCGCCACATTGAGCAAGGATTGTGACCTAATACAAGAGAGAAGGCAGTTACCTCATGTGTTATATTTTGCAGCTACTTGTTTTGGGTTATGGGAATAATAAATCCTGTCCTCACATCTTGACTCTTTTTTTTTCTGTGAACAGTAATTTTTTGTTTGTCATTTGCCCACATCAGGCCAAAGTTAAATAGTCAAGTGTCGTCAATTAGTCAAGAAACTATATATTTCTTATAGCACGAAATCCTATTAGTAGTGCCATCATAATTTTTGGTACTATATAAACATTTCAAAAATCGTGTATTGATATCAGTAGTTATTTTCAAACATTCAATTTATTTCACAAAACTCCATCTAAAATATAAATATTCTTTGCTACATGTTTTAATTTGCATATACCTATTTCACATATCTCAGATTCTATTTAAAAATCGTCAACCAATTCTTCTAACTTTTGGCGAAATGGTGTTTTATTAATTTATCATTTGATATTATTAGGGTTCTTTCCTGGTATTCAAAAAGGAAAAATACGTGTCGTTCAGTTATATTTTTCAATTTATCAAACAATTTGGCCTCTGAATCTCTGATTCTGGTAGAGCGCCATCTAGCGAATAAAGTTGTAACTAAAATCAATTTCGAATTTTTCATTATTTGCCATAAAATATCCCATTGCATCCTGAACACAATGGTGTTTACCGCATTGCTCTAGCGCAAATATTCGCGGAGTTATTAATTTTTTAAATTGTGCGGGACTTTTGGATCACCCTGTATTTCCTAACATTAACATGCGTAACTTCGCTGTTATCGATTAAATACAAAAAAAATCAACAGAGTTAATTTTATTTATATATAAATACAAAATTAAATTTCAACAGAGTTAATTTTTTTTTACATACTAGCTAATAATCTCAATCTAAAAAATATTCAAAACAAGCAATTTTAAGATAACACCATATGTAAAACAGTCGGCCAAGAAAACAACAACGATATTACATCTTTCTCACATATTCACACACAATCTTGATTAATAATTAAAACTAATATTTAACATTGTTTATTATACTTCAACTTTTATTTCTACATTTGTTTTTAAATACCCAATTGTTTTATCATGTTTCTAATTTCGCCTAACAAATATACAAATTTATAGTGACCAACATATGCAAATTTTATCTTTGTTTTTATTTAACTTATAATATCGTAAACATAACATCCATTGTATGCATTTTTCTGTTCACCTTCCGTGGTTTCTCTTTTCTCTGATAGTTTTTAGGTGTAGTATATTTTCTTATTACTAGACTACAAACATTCCCTCGAGAAAAACCTGGGCGAAGCCGGGTACATCCGCTAGTAATTTATAATTGTAACGAATAGTATTTGAATTAAAACGTTTTTAAAATATATACGCACTCGGGCCATTCGTCTAATGATAAATATAGGAATAAATAGATATAAAGAGATAAAAATAAATGATAAATATACATATATAAATATATACAGGCTTCATTGGTGGGGCCCACTACGGGAAAGACTCCGTCACCGATGGACTGCGAGAGTTCTTTCCCACAGAGTGGGCAGGTCGATGTGATGGCTGGTGTTACCCACCTCAAGACCAAGATGGTACTTGTAGATGGTAGCCTTCGCCACACAGAGAGAGCGAGAGAAAGAGTCTAAATTACCGTTTATAGATTACTTGTGAAAAAAAAAAAAATACTCGAAACAAATGTATTTCTAAAGTCTCTTCAAAGAATTTATATCCATAGTTTACCTAAATACCATCATTAAGAATTCCTCTGAAGAGTCCCGGATACACGATCCGAATATTCGTATACAATATTACAGCGGTCTGGTAGATTGAATTGACGAAACCGCTGGGAGGTTTCACCAATGATCAACCAAGCCCTTCCAATCATTTTTATCGCAGTAAGGACAGTAGAAGTTTGT
This sequence comes from Cordylochernes scorpioides, assembly GCA_030710605.1. Classification (NCBI taxonomy): domain Eukaryota; kingdom Metazoa; phylum Arthropoda; class Arachnida; order Pseudoscorpiones; family Chernetidae; genus Cordylochernes; species Cordylochernes scorpioides. Next base: position 69,236,710 of record CP092863.1, on the reverse strand, counting down.
TTTATGTGTAAAAGCAACATTCGTGCCTTAATGCTTCCATGTCTTATATATGAATATCACGTTATCACCTTATATATTGTAACATGGATGACAAGGCCAAGATACCAGAGTAAAGTTGGGGAAAGAGGGGTGGACTCTAGCGGCCCCCGCTGCCATGTGGCAGGCTCTAAAAACAGCATTCCTGTGTTGGGGAGGACAGAGTCTGGTGACATCTGCGGCAAGTAGAAGACGTGGCGACTTGTCTCCGGGCGTGTGGATGATCCTACAAGGCGGTGCCAGGAGAGCCTGACATCGAAGCGGCCTACAAACCGGTGTAAGTCCAGGCTGCATGTGTATAGTGTGGAACGGGACGTTTCACAAGAGGACATCCACGGAGCCAAGGATACTTCTGACGGGGAGTTGAAGGCAAGTCCCACTCATTGTATTTCTTCTGTTAGTGAGACATAATAAAGCGCTAACTTTAGCTACATCCCTTCAAATTCACATGTGTATCTTTGTGTCATCCTGAGTAGACAAAGTACACGAATAGCGTCTGGGTACGACGGAACGGTATTCTTTGTTGGAAGAGACCGAAGGTAAACGCGACGAATTTCTTTATTTAAAAAGGATGCAAACTTTCCTAACGTCTACCTTTAGTCTCTTCTAACAATGGAGTCCTGTGATTCCTTCTATGGTAAATAAATTCTCTTTCTACGAGAAATTTCTTAACCAGCAAATGAGTTTTGCAAACTTAGCAAATTTATGTACCAACACTTCGGTCTCACCTCTGTCATCTTCAGTACAAGTACATAATGGAGGGTAACACCACTCGCTATATTTTGTCGCAAATTATGTATTATTTTATTAACACAGTATCATTTTGATGTTTATACTTTGCTACTCTGTAAACTTCCACCTTTGGTTATCTTTTGTTTATAATTCATAGTTTGTTCTTGCCTGAAATAAATTGTTGTCTCCTCCTGAAGTTTTTGTCTTCCCTAATTTTCCACGTGGCATTTTGATGGAGTTGCTGGGTAAGTTAGGGAAGACAAACTGAAGACCGCCGAGAAGACCTTGAAGCCATGGGTGCTGTGATCTACATTTTCAGAGACTGGCTCCAGGATTCCACCGCCGTGTCAAAGCCAAGACTTACCTCCAAGATGACGATGTCCCTATAGACGATACGACGACAAAGCCGCTATTCACGCCGCAAAAAAAAAAGGACGCAAAGGTACTAGGGACAAAGTTCCAAGACTTCGATGGAATCCTTGACAGAAGCACGTCAGATCCATTTCAGTATCTACAATAATTGTTAGCTGTGGGTCACAGCTCCCATAGGGAAGAAGCTTTGTAACAAAACATTTATTAATTTTATTATTTTTATTAACTGAGTGGTCATTTTTATGTTTATCGTGACTTATCTTTTGTTTACCATTCATAGTTTGTCCTTGCCTTAAAATAAATTGTTGTCTCCTCCTGAAGTTTTTGTCTTCCCTAATTTTCCATGTGGCATTATTGTAACTTCAATTATAATTATATATTTCTATTTATATACTTCTCCCTTCAAAAGTTGATATATAAACGGGTTTAATAAATGCGAAATAACAAAAAAGAAAAGAGGTTTGTGTGTGAGAAAATACCTTTGATACTTCGGTCTCACCTCTGTCATCTTCAGTACAAGTACATAATGTAAGGTAGCATCATTCGCTATATATTGTAACTTCAATATTATAATTATATAGTCTTATATATACTTCTCCCTTTAAAAGTTGACAAAGAGGCTTAATAAATGCAACATAATAAAAAGGAAAAGAGTTATATGTGTGAGAAAATACCTATGATGATAGGTCTTTACGTGAATACAAAAACTAGAGAAGATATGATATATAAATCATATAGTGTAAAATAGATGACAAGCTATCCAAAAAGCCAAGATAGCAGAGCAAGGTTGGGGGAAGAGAGGTGGACTCCAGCTGCGGGGGATGGTCATATGTGAGGGAACATGCACAAAAAACTATATTCGTGTGGGGAAAAGGAGAGTCTGGTCACATCTGTGGCGAGTGGAAGACACGGCGTTGCCTCCAGGGATGTGAATGAACCTACAAGACGGTACCAGACAATTTGACAATTGAAACAAATTTTATTAACTTGTCAATAATTTACATTAGAAATGAGAATAATGAAAAAACTAATATACAGGTTATCATGCGGGGGAGATGTGCCCCGGCGGTGAACCTTCTTTCCCAGGCGATGAGCGGGTGGTCAGCCCAACCTGTACGAAGTACCGGTAGATGATGGATTTGGCCGACGCCAGGATGGCCAGGTCGTCATCTTCGAGACCAGACCCGAAAATCCAGGCCCGGAGATCAGGGGGTCGCCTGAGGACACTGAAGGCTTCGGTGATGAGGGGCCTAATACGCCTGCAGCTCCAGTAGCGATGGTCAAGGGAGACGGTACCAGAGAAGCTTGCCCGACCTGGGCGGGAGCCGGCCGTAGACAAGGACGATCCTTCTGATGTCGGATATTGTAGACAAGTCCATCTATCTAGTTCCATCAACAACTCCTGGCAACAAAGTATATCAGCTGTATCTACAACATTGAACCTTGTACGCAAACAGTGAGCGCTGAAAAGCGTCCTAACAATATTGCCACGTTGAAAATTAGGAAAGAAAAACTTCAGGATGACACAGCAATTTATTTAAGTCATGAAAAAACTATGAATAATAAACGAAAAGATGAGTAATGAGGGAAGTTTACAGAGTTGCATAATAAAAACATAAAAAAATGAGACTATGTTAATAAAATAATAAATACTTTGCTACATAGCTCCTTCCCTACGGGAGCTGTGACCCACAGCTTGCAATTATTGTAGTTACTGACATGGATCTGACGTGCTTCTGCCAAGGATTCCATCGAAGTCTTGGAACTTTGTCCTTAGTACTTTTACGTCCTTTTTCTTGCGGCGTGAAGAGCGGCTTTGTCGTCGTATTGTCGTCTATAGGGACATTGTCATCTTGGAGGGAAGTCTTGGTTTTGACACGGTGGTGGAATCCTGGAGCCAGTCTCTGAAAATGTATATCACAGCATCCATTGCCTCTAGGTCTTCACGGT
>CP092863.1:69206443-69233520 GCA_030710605.1 Cordylochernes scorpioides | reverse complement strand
GATCACCGTGAAGACCTAGAGGCAATGGATGCTGTGATATACATTTTCAGAGACTGGCTCCAGGATTCCACCGCCGTGTCAAAACCAAGACTTCCCTCCAAGATGACAATGTCCCTATAGACGACAATACGACGACAAATCCGCTCTTCACGCCGCAAGAAAAAGGACGCAAAGGTAATAAGGACAAAGTTCCAAGCTTTAGACAGAATCCTTGGCAGAAACAAGTCAGATCCATGTCAGTATCTACAAGATTTACAAGCTGTAGGTCACAGCTCCCATAGGGAAGGAGCTATGTAGCAAAGTATTTATTATTTTATTAACATAGTATCATTTTTTTATGTTTTTATTATGCAACTCTGTAAACTTCCCTCATTACTCATCTTTTCGTTTATTATTCATAGTTTTTTCATTACTTAAATAAATTGCTGTGTCATCCTGAAGTTTGTCTTTCCTAATTTTCAACGTGGCAATATTGTTAGGACGCTTTTCAGCGCTCACTGTTTGCGTACAAGGTTCAATGTTGTAGATACAGCTGATATACTTTGTTGCCAGGAGTTGTTGATGGAACTAGATAGATGGACTTGTCTACAATATCCGACATCAGAAGGATCGTCCTTGTCTACGGCCGGCTCCCGCCCAGGTCGGGCAAGCTTCTCTGGTACCGTCTCCCTTGACCATCGCTACTGGAGCTGCAGGCGTATTAGGCCCCTCATCATCGAAGCCTTCAGTGTCTTCAGGCGACCCCCTGACCTACGGGCCTGGATTTCCGGGTCTGGCCTCGAAGATGACGACCTGGCCATCCTGGCGTCGGCCAAATCCATCATCTACCGGTACTTGGTACAGGTTGGACTGACCACCCGCTCATCGCCTGGGAAAGAAGGTTCACCGCCGGGGCACATCTCCCCCGCATGATAACCTGTATATTAGTTTTTCCATTATTCTCATTTCTAATGTAAATTATTGACAAGTTAATAAAATTTGTTTCAATTGTCAAATTGTCTGGTACCGTCTTGTAGGTTCATTCACATCCCTGGAGGCAACGCCGTGTCTTCCACTCGCCACAGATGTGACCAGACTCTCCTTTTCCCCACACGAATATAGTTTTTTGTGCATGTTCCCCTCACATATGACCATCCCCCGCAGCTGGAGTCCACCTCTCCTTCCCCAACTTTACTCTTGTATCTTGGCGTCTTGGATAGCTTTTCATCCATTTTACACAATATGATTTATATATCATATCTTTTCTAGTTTTTTTTTTTGTATTCGTGTAAAGACCTATCATCAAAAGTATTTTCTCACACATAAACCTCTTTTCCTTTTTATTATTTCGCATTTATTAAGCCCGTTTCTCAACTTTTGAAGGGAGAAGTATATAAATGGAACTATATAATTATAATATTGAAGTTACAATATATAGCGAGTGGTGTTACCTTACATTATGTACTTGTACTGAAGATGACAGCGGTGAGACCGAAGTATCGGTACATCTTCTTCTTTCTTATCTCCACTCAATGATATTAGGGTATCAAGCTTGTAGAGCTTGACAACCATTTTGACTGGTTGAAGTAGAATGTGTCTGCCTTTGTCATTAAGACGGGGAGCACTACTCAGTGGCAGGCCGACTTAGCTCCAAAAGAAATGGCCGCCTCTGATATGAGGAACAGACGCCATGTGCAGCCGCTCCTAACATGGAGTACAAACAATTCTTATCCTGTATCACTGGATTAGGAGCCCTTACAGGGTACTATCAGCCGGGCCAGCTAAGCCCAGGTTTTTTAGTGAGCTTGTTACTGCTCCCCCTCCTCCTTTTTCATCCGGGCTTGAGACCGACAAAGGCGGAGTTATTAATTTGCCAAATTTTCAAAACACATTTTCTGGTTAAGAAATTTCTTGTAGAAAGAGAATTTATTTACCATAGAAGGAATCGCGAGATAAGATTGTTGGGAAGAGACTAAAGGTAAACGTTCCGAAAGCTTGCAGCCTTTTTAAATAAAGAAATTCTTCGCGTTTACCTTCGGTCTCTTCCAACAAAGAATACCGTTACGTCGTACCCAGACGCTATTCGTGTACTTTGTCTACTCAGGATGTCACAAAGATACACATGTGAGTTCGAAGGGATTGCAGCTAAAGTTAGCGCTTTATTATGTCTCACTAACAGAAGGAATACAATGAGTGGGACTTGCCTTCAACTCCCCGTCAGAAGAATCCTTGGCGCCGTTGATGTCCTCTTGTGGAACCTCCCGTTCCACACTATTCAAGTCCAGCCTGGACTTACACCGGCTTGTAGGCCGCTCAGATGTCAGTCTCTCCTGGCACCGCCTTGTAGGATCATCCACACGTCCGGAGGCAAGTTGCCACGTCTTCTCCTTGCCGCAGATGTAACCAGACTCTGTCCTCCCCCACACAGGAATGTTGTTTTTAGCGCCTGCCACATGGCAGCGGGGGCCGCTAGAGTCCACCCCTCTTTCCCCAACTTTACTCTGGTATCTTGGCCTTGTCATCCATGTTACAATATAGTGGGTGATAACATGCCATCTATATATAATAAATGAAAGCATTAAAGAACGAATGTTTCTTTTATACATAAAACAAACTTCCACTGTCCTTACTGCGATAAAAATGATTGGAAGGGCTTGGTTGATCATTGGTGAAACCTCCCAGCGGTTTCGTCAATTCAATCTACCAGACCGCTGTAATATTGTATACGAATATTCGGATCGTGTATCCGGGACTCTTCAGAGGAATTCTTAATGATGGTATTTAGGTAAACTATGGATATAAATTCTTTGAAGAGACTTTAGAAATACATTTGTTTCGAGTATTGCTCATTCTCAAGCAATCTATAAACGGTAATTTAGACTCTTTCTCTCGCTTCTTGGTCTTGAGGTGGGTAACACCAGCCATCACATCGACCTGCCCACTCTGTGGGAAAGAACTCTCGCAGTCCATCGGTGACGGAGTCTTTCCCGTAGTGGGCCCCACCAATGAAGCCTGTATATATTTATATATGTATATTTATCAATTATTTTTATCTCTTTATATCTATTTATTCCTATATTTATCATTAGACGAATGGCCCGAGTGCGTATATATTTTAAAAACGTTTTAATTCAAATACTATTCGTTACAATTATAAATTATATACAATTATAATATTTATAATTATATATTAACTTTATGAACGGAAAAATATGTCCAGGGTAGCCTAGTGGTCATGGCATCTGCCCGTTAAGCGGAAGGTCGTGGGTTCGATTCCCATCCCTTGACACTTTTTTTATTTTATCCATTCTGACCAAAATCTATCCGTGAACTTCACACAGTGAACTTCACACAGACAGAATAAGGCAATTATATAAGTAGATTATATAATCTTATTTATTATTGTATTTATTCAATTTTGTAATTAACCATATATAATCTTATATTAAAAATAAAAATACAACCTTTCGCAATGAGTTTCTTTTATTATAATAAAAGAAACTCATTGCGAAAGGTTGTATTCTTATTTTTTAATATTTGTAGCGCAATATTTTCGTTTACTTTAACTATAATCTTATATGGACTTTGAAATAAAGTAGTTTCAATCTCAATCTCTCTCTCTCTCTACCTCAGATCCTAACAAAATCTCTCTATTGTCACCGATAGGTGGTTTGGCTACTTAAGCTGTTAAGCTTGAACGCCTGTAGCTACAGATGCACCTCTGTCATCCAGATTTCCAGTCAGTAGGAACTGGTGCATGCTCCATGCACCGTGTGGCCAGCCAGATTGCTGTCCGGGCTATCTCTCTTGGACTTGGGTAAACACGTCCTACGCTCCAATAGGAATTCCCCCCCCCCCCTTTTTTTTTTTTTTTGTCCTTCGTACCCTTAGTTCCCAGTACTATCTAAATCTGCCGACGAATCAGGGACCTCTGAGATACGAGATTGACACGGGGAAACTCGTAAAGGCTGTAGGGTGTTACTGCTGTGTGTACTCTATGGTTTTCATGATGCGCTCGGCAAGGACGTTCCCAATCGCGCACACACAGAACGAAGAATCAAGAACACGGAGCGGACCTACCGTCAGTGATCCTACTGGCGTGGAAGTCCCCACACGGAGTCGCTTCTACACTCACTCATCCCCAAGGGTGTGGGGTTGGCGTTTCTGCCTTTTCCCGACCTGCAAGAGAAGCTGATATTGTCACATAAACCGGTGGAAGATTTGACTACCTAATCTTGTATTGCTTGAACGCCTGAAGCCGAAGCTGCACCTCTGTCATCCAGTTTACCAGCCAGTATGAACTGATGCATTCTCCATGCACCGAGCAGCCATTTGGTATGGCCCTTCACGCCCACCTTCATGGTCTAACTCAATGGGATCTACCAATCAACCCACAGGCGTCTACGGGAGTTGATCTCAGCCATGTTGCTGTCCGGGCCTTTCTGCTTGAATTTGGGTAAACCCATCCTACACTCTAATAGGACTTCCTCCTCCCTATTGGCCCTCGTACCTTTAACCAGTTTTGTCACGTACACCAATGCACTTATTACCTGGCTGATAATGCGCTCGAACTGTGGAATTCTCTCTCTCTCTCTCCCCCCTCGAGACAATCTACGTGAGCTGCTGTCTCACATTACCTCATGTATATGGCTACGTTCATTGCTTCTCTCTCGACTTCTTGGCCCTCTAAACTATCTTTTTATACTTTTTGAGAATATTTATACCACTCTTATATTATTAAAATAAAAAAATAAAAAAATAGTAAAGCGTCCCCAATGGAAGTGAGCTACCTAGACTGAAGTCTTTACGCCTGTTTATCACGTATTCTTGGGATCAGAAAACCACCCAGGCCTAGAAAGTCCATAAGTCGGAACCTTCCTTCGGACCCAGATAAGGAGGTGGATTGAATGCCGAGTTGGAACTGGACTGAGGGCTCGCCGACTGGAAACGGAGTGGAAGTCTTCATAGACGGGAGCAAATATGGAGTAAATACTGGGGCTGGCATTGTCATATTCAGAGACAGTTCGGTTATTGTTTGTCACGTACAATAATACAAGGTTGGGTCAATAAGTAATACACAATCACCCCTATTAAAATATATAAATAATTTATTATCATAAAATACATTTTTTCTGGTGAATAAAACACTCTGCTTTTTATATCTGTAATCAGAATTGATTTATCTTTTGTATTTTTTCAGATATGGAGCTTAATGTAAACACAAAAATCCGACAACGGTCGGTGAGCCGAGTTCCTCTTTAAGTCCGGTGACATTTCAGCCACAACAATTCACTCAAAACTTCAGCCAGTATATGAAAACGAAACATTGGATAGAAGCACTATACAGAGATGGGTTCAGCGCTTCCAGAAAGGTGATTTTTATCTTCATGACAAAGAGAGGCCAGGTAAACCTTTAACTGTCACAACAGACCAACATTTGGCTCTTGTTGAGGAAATTGTCAAGAATAACCGGACAATAACGACATATCAATTGATGAAAAATCTTTCAATCTGTAAAGGAAGTTTTATTAAACTACTTTCAGATCTTGGCTATCGAAAATAGAGCTCAAAATAGGCGCCAAAGCTTCTAACACAAGAAATGATGTCATCCCGGAAAGAAATATGTTTAGACCTCATCGAATCTTACCCAGAACTATCTTTTGAGACCTTTAAAGGAGTCATAACGTGTGATAAGACTTGGGTTTATCATTATGATCCTTCAACGTTTCAATCAATGCAATGGACTCATAAAATTTCTCCAGTCACGAAAAAACCAAGGCTTTCCCTTTCCAAAGACAAAATCATGATCACGGTATATTGGGACCAAGATGAGCTCATATTCATGGACACGCTTGAAAAATATACTTCCATCAATAAGGAAAGATATTGTAAATCATTAGAAAAGCTAAAGAGAGCCATTTCAACAAAAAGGCCGGGCCTAAAAGACTGTCAAATCAAATTACATCAGGTAAATGTAAGACCTCACACCGAGCAACAGACATTGGCTCAAATTGGCAGATATGGGTGGACTTTGATGCCTCACCCAGCTTACAGCCCAGACCTGGCTCCTACCGACTTCTACCTATTTGGTAAATTAAAGAATTCTCTACGCGGGATAACATTTGAAAATGATGAAATGTTACATCATGAAGTTAGAGGGTGGTTCAGAAAGCAAGATGTAGCATTTTACCATAGTTGTGAGTTGGAAAGAACGCTGGACCAAATATGTACAGAGGGAAGGTGGATATATTGAATGATGCTGATATATATAGCTAATAGCTAGGTTTTCATATATACAAAGTTTATGGTTTGTCAAATAAAAAAAATATTGATGATTGTGAATTACTTATTGACCTAATCTTGTACATTCAACTCTCTAAAAGCTTAACAAAGAAGATCCTGTAGTTTGAAAGTTAACTCAGTATTCAATAATAAAAAAATCTCGTCGTGGTTAGATTTTATTTCTTCTTAAGAAAAAAGTGGAAGTTTTTCTCATTCGTATCTTCATCACAAGGTAAGATGATATGCAAAAAAGAGAGAAAGAGCGAGAGAGAAGAGAAGAGAGAGGCGGCGATGACAGACACGTGATAGGACAGGTCAGCGGGTGACCTTGTGACAAGTATAAAGAGGTCAGGTAGAACTGCTGGACGTTAGAAAGGACGAAGCAATGAGGACCGGATGGAGAATATCTGTGTCGCGACTGGCCACCCAGACAGTCAATCCTATCCGCTACATCGTTGAGAACATGGAGCTACGTCCTAACCCTGCCAAGCCTGTCCTGGCCCTATCCATAGGTACCTGTAAACCTTTCATTACTTCCTTTCTACCTTTTTTATACTATAATTAGTACCCTAATTAATTAAAATAATCCCTTTTTTTATCAGTATTGAGTAAAAAAATCAGATCTACAGTGAAAAGTATCTTTAAAACCTTTTAATCTCAAGCTTTCGGTAACCTACGCCCTTCTGTTTTCTCCTGTAAGAAGGGAATTCGTGCCTGAAAGCTAAAACGCTTCATGATTTTGCGTATCATCCATGCGTAGGGGTCATTGCTAATCTTCTCTGTATCGTTCCTATTGTAGTAGTTGTATCGCCGAACTGGTATCACAGGGGCCATGCTAATCTTCTCTGTGTCCTTCCTATTGTAGTAGTTGAACCGCCGAACTGGTAACACAGGGGCCATGCTAATCTTCTCTGTGTCCTTCCTATTGTGGTAGTTGTACCGCCGAACTGGTATCACAGGGACCATGCTAATTTTTTCTGTTTCGTTCCTATTGTAGTAGTTGTACCGCCGAACTGGTAACACAGGGGCCATGCTAATCTTCTCTGTGTCCTTCCTATTGTGGTAGTTGTACCGCCGAACTGGTATCACAGGGGCCATGCTAATTTTCTCTGTTTCGTTCCTATTGTAGTAGTTGTTTCGCCGAACTGGTATCACAGGAGCCATGCTAATCTTCTCTGTATCGTTCCTATTGTAGTAGTTGTATCGCCGAAGTGGTATCACAGGGGACATGTTAATCTTCTCTATATCCTTCCTATTGTAGTAGTTGTACCGCCGAACTGGTATCACAGGGGCCATGCTAATCTTCTCTGTATCGTTCCTATTGTAGTAGTTGTATCGCCGAACTGGTATCACAGGGGACATGTTAATCTTCTCTATATCCTTCCTATTGTAGTAGTTGTACCGCCGAACTGGTATCACAGGGGCCATGCTAATCTCCTATGTATCGTTCATATTGTAGTAGTTGTACCGCCGAACTGGTATCACAGGGGACATGTTAATCTTCTCTGTGTCCTTCCAATTGTAGTAGTTGTACCGCCGAACTGGATTCACAGGGGCTATGCTAATCTCCTATGTATCGTTCATATTGTAGTAGTTGTACCGCCGAACTGATATCACAGGGCCAATGCTAATCTTCTCTGTATCGTTACTATTGTAGTAGTTGTACCGCCGAACTGGATTCACAGGGGCCATGCTAATCTTCTCTGTATCGTTCCTATTGTAGTAGTTGTACCGCTGAACTGGTATCACAGGGGCCATGGTAATCTTCTCTGTATCGTTCCTATTGTAGTAGTTGTACCGCTGAACTGGTATCACAGGGGCCATGGTAAACTTCTCTGTATCGTTCCTATTGAAGTAGTTGTACCGCTGAACTGGTATCACAGGGGCCATGCTAATCTTCTCTGTATTGTTCCTATTGTGGTAGTTGTACCGCTAAACTGGTATCACAGGGGCCATGGTAAACTTCTCTGTATCGTTCCTATTGTAGTAGTTGTACCGCCGAACTGGTATCACAGGGGCCATGCTAATCTTCTCTGTATCGTTCCTATTGTAGTAGTTGTACAGCCGAACTGGTATCACAGGGAACATGCTCATTTTCTCTGTATCGTTCCTATTGTAGTAATTGTACCGCCGAAATGATATCACAGGGGCCATGCTAATCTTCTCTGTATCCTTCCTATTGTAGTAGTTGTACCGCCGAACTGGTATCACAGGGACCATGCTAATCTTCTCTGTATTGTTCCTATTGTAGTAGTTGTACCGCCGAACTGGTATCACAGGGGCCATTCTAATCTTCTCTGTATTGTTCCTATTATAGTAGTTGTACCGCCGAACTGGTATCACAGGGAAAATGCTAATCTTCTTTGTATCCTTCCTATTGTAGTAGTTGTACCGCCGAACTGGGATCACAGGGGCCATGCTAATCTTCTCTGTATCGTTCCTATTGTAGTAGTTGTACCGCCGAACTGGTATCACAGGGGCCATGCTAATCTTCTCTGTATCGTTCCTATTGTAGTAGTTGTACCGCCGAACTGGTATCACAGGGGCCATGCTAATCTTCTCTGTGTATCGTTCCTATTATAGTAGTTGTACCGCCGAACTGGTATCACGGGAGCCATTCTAATCTTCTCTGTGTATCGTTCCTATCGTAGTAGTTGCACCGCCGAACTGGCATCACAGGGGTCATGCTAATCTTCTATGCATCCTTCCTATTGTAGTAGTTGTACCGCCGAATTGGTATCACAGGGGTCATGCTAATCTTCTCTGTATTGTTCCTATTGTAGTAGTTGTACCGCCGAACTGGTATTACGGGAGCCATGCTAATCTTCTCTGTGTATCGTTCCTATTGTAATAGTTGCACCGCCGAACTGGCATCACTGGGGTCATGCTAATCTTCTCTGTATCGTTCCTATTGTAGTAGTTGTACCGCCGAACTGGTATCACAGGGGCCATGCTTATCTTCTCTGTGTATCGTTCCTATTGTAGTAGTTGTACCGCCGAACTGGTATCACAGGGGCCATGCTAGTCTTCTCTGTATCGTTCCTATTGTAGTAGTTTTACCATCGAACTGGTATCACAGGGGCCAAGCTAGTCTTCTCTGTATCGTTCCTATTGTAGTAGTTGTACTGTTGAACTGGTATCACAGGGGCCATGCTAGTCTTCTCTGTATCGTTCCTATTGTAGTAGTTGTACCACCGAACTGGTATCACAGGGGCCATGCTAATCTTCTCTGTATCGTTCCTATTGTAGTAGTTGTACCGCCGAACTGGTATCACAGGGGCCATGCTAGTCTTCTCTGTATCGTTCCTATTGTAGTAGTTGTACCGCCGAACTGGTATCAAAGGGGCCATGCTAATATTCTCTGTATCGTTCCTATTGTAGTAGTTGTACCGCCGAACTGGTATCACAGGGGCCATGCTAGTCTTCTCTGTATCGTTCCTATTGTAGTAGTTGTACCGCCGAACTGGTATCACAGGGGCCATGCTAATCTTCTCTGTATCGTTCCTATTGTAGTAGTTGTACCGCCGAACTGGTATCACAGGGGCCATGCTAGTCTTCTCTGTATCGTTCCTATTGTAGTAGTTGTACCGCCGAACTGGTATCAAAGGGGCCATGCTAATATTCTCTGTATCGTTCCTATTGTAGTAGTTGTACCGCCGAACTGGTATCACAGGGGCCATGCTAGTCTTCTCTGTATCGTTCCTATTGTAGTAGTTGTACCGCCGAACTGGTATCACAGGGGCCATGCTAATATTCTCTGTATCGTTCCTTTTGTAGTAGTTGTACCGCCGAACTGGTATCACAGGGGCCATGCTAGTCTTCTCTGTATCGTTCCTATTGTAGTAGTTGTACCGCCGAACTGGTATCACAGGGGCCATGCTAATCTTCTCTGTATCGTTCCTATTGTAGTAGTTGTACCGCCGAACTGGTATCACAGGGGCCATGCTAGTCTTCTCTGTATCGTTCCTATTGTAGTAGTTGTACCGCCGAACTGGTATCAAAGGGGCCATGCTAATATTCTCTGTATCGTTCCTATTGTAGTAGTTGTACCGCCGAACTGGTATCACAGGGGCCATGCTAGTCTTCTCTGTATCGTTCCTATTGTAGTAGTTGTACTGCCGAACTGGTATCACAGGGGCCATGCTAATCTTCTCTGTATCGTTCCTATTGTAGTAGTTGTACCGCCGAACTGGTATCACAGGGGCCATGCTAATCTTCTCTGTATCGTTCCTATTGTAGTAGTTGTACCGCCGAACTGGTATCACAGGGGCCATGCTAATCTTCTCTGTATCGTTCCTATTGTAGTAGTTGTACCGCCGAACTGGTATCACAGGGGCCATGCTAATCTTCTCTGTATCGTTCCTATTGTAGTAGTTGTACCGCCGAATAAGTGTGTATCGATAGATAGACATTAAATGGTTTTTGAAAAGATTCTTTGCAATGGAGGTCTGCTAATTTTACTCATTTTTTAATACGAAGTATAAAAAATTGAAAGTAATTTTCAACGCGTAAGATTATTTACAAAATAATAAAATAATTTTCTACTTCCGTTAATCTGCAATGGATACTCCTTCATTACTTGAAATACGATAAATTTTCATGATATGGACTTCTAGCCTTTTCATCATCCTTTTTATATATAAAATTGAAGTTTTGACGCATATGATTCTTTTCAAAATTAAAATAATTTCTACTATCCTTACTGCAATGATGAAATAATGAAAAGACCTGGCTCATCAGTAGTAAACCCTTCCTGCGGTTTAGGCCAGTTTAATCTTCCATACCGCTGTAATATTGAATTTAACTGTTGTTCTTTTATACCGATACTAAAGATGTTCTCTTGAAAAATGTATTTTAAATGAACTATGAATATAAAGCTTTAAAGACAGTAGAAATACATATTTTGCTTATCCCTAGTATAATCAGAAAAAAAGTGCCCAATGTGGGAATCGAACCCGGGTCATAGCGGTCGAAAACCAACGGTTTAGACCATCTAAAAATACATATACGTATAGATATACAACATGCTTAAAATGCTAAAGGTTTAATATAGACTTTATTTTTCTTTTACTGTAAGTGCACCACATGCCTACACATGTGAAAAGCAGTTCGACTTTGCACTTACAAATGTACCAGAGTCCCGTTTGGTTACTTGCACTCGAGGGTAGGGTTGGACTTTTGCAAGAATCAGGGGTCATTGAAACATTTTTTTTTTATTCAGAAAAAAGTGCCCAATGCGGGAATATAACCCGGGTCGCAGCGGTTATAGTAAAGAAGTAAAAATTTAATCTATTTTTTACCCGTATGATTTGAAAAAAAAATCAAAACAAAATTCTACTGCCCTTACTGCATTGAAAAATTAATGGACGGGCCTGGCTCATCAGTGGTAAACCCTCCCTGCGGTTTCGCCAGTTTAATCTACCATATTGCGGTAATATTGCATTATTAGTAAAACAGACAAATGCAATATTACAGCGGTATGATAGATTAAATTGGCGAAAATGCTGGGAGGGTTCACCATTGATGAATCAGGCCTTCCCATTAATTTTATCATTGTAGTAAGGGCAATATAAAATTGTTTAATATTAAAAAAAGAAACATACGCGTCTAAAATAGTTTCAATTTTCGATAACAGATGGCGCGCTAATGTAACATATACCATAGTCGTAGGAAATGTATAGCACATACATTGTATGTTGAGATTAGTAAGTATTCAATGCCGTTTTGTTTATTATAAAGGATGCATTTCTACAGCAACAAAAAGGCTTTTATTAGGGCCCATTGCCCTGGATTCGCCATACAACAACAAAATAATACAGTTTTTTTTCTCCCTTTCCCCATGTGCACGTGAGCCTTTGTTTGAAAAGGGATTTATTTACACATCTGTTCTAAAACTTTCCTCACTACCTCTTTTGTGTATGAATCTATTTACAATTGATCTGTAGAAATTATAAAGTTCTATTGCTATATTTTTCTTTTCTGAAATAGTTCTCAGCGTCTTCAGTGGGTTGCCTAATCTCCAGAAGGTGTTTTTGAGATTTTTTTCTCTTTTTTCATCTAAATATTTGAATTCTATGATATAGTGGGAGATTTCATCAGATATCATATTTCCACAAATCCTGCAGTGAATGTTTTCCTTTTTGATGATGAGAATATGACTTTCTCTATCTAGAGTTGAACATTTCTACAACGGATGAAATAAAGATTTAGAAGATATTTGAAAATTGTTAATTCATCAACATTTTTTACCAATTTTATCCATCAGATAAAGCTATAACTATTGTACAGTTAAACCTGTCTAAAGCGCCCCCTCTTGAGATTCACCAAAATAGGATGCTATAGAGAGGGGGTACTATAGACAGTTCACTTTTAATGTAAATCGCATCGTACTACAGTTAAACCTGTCTATATCGCCCCCTCTTGAGATTCACCAAAATAGAATGCTATAGAGAGGGGGTACTATAGACAGTTCACTTTTAATGTAAATCGCATCGTACTACAGTTAAACCTGTCTATAGCGCCCCCTCTTGAGATTCACCAAAATAGGATGCTATAGAGAGGGGGTACTATAGACAGTTCACTTTTAATGTAAATCGCATCGCACTACAGTTAAACCTGTCTATAGCGCCCCCTCTTGAGATTCACCAAAATAGGATGCTATAGAGAGGGGGTACTATAGACAGTTCACTTTTAATGTAAATCGCATCGTACTACAGTTAAACCTGTCTATAGCGCCCCCTCTTGGGACTCACCAAAATAGGATGCTATAGAGAGGGGGTACTATAGACAGTTCACTTTTAATGTAAATCGCATCGTACTACAGTTAAACCTGTCTATAGCGCCCCCTCTTGGGACTCACCAAAATAGGATGCTATAGACAGGTCACTTTTAATGTAAATCGCATCGCACTACAGTTAAACCTGTCTATAGCGCCCCCTCTTGAGATTCACCAAAATAGGGTGCTATAGAGAGGGGATGCTATAGACAGGTCACTTTTAATGTAAATCGCATCGCACTACAGTTAAACCTGTCTATAGCGCCCCCTCTTGAGATTCACCAAAATAGGGTGCTATAGAGAGGGGGTGCTATAGACAGGTCACTTTTAATGTAAATCGCATCGTACTACAGTTAAACCTGTCTATAGCGCCCCCTCTTGAGATTCACCAAAATAGGGTGCTAGAGAGGGGATGCTATAGACAGGTCACTTTTAATGTAAATCGCATCGCACTACAGTTAAACCTGTCTATAGCGCCCCCTCTTGGGACTCACCAAAATAGGGTGCTATAGAGAGGGGGTGCTATAGACAGGTCACTTTTAATGTAAATCGCATCGCACTACAGTTAAACCTGTCTATAGCGCCCCCTCTTGGGACTCACCAAAATAGGGTGCTATAGAGAGGGGGTGCTATAGACAGGTCACTTTTAATGTAAATCGCATCGCACTACAGTTAAACCTGTCTATAGCGCCCCCTCTTGGGACTCACCAAAATAGGGTGCTATAGAGAGGGGGTGCTATAGACAGGTCACTTTTAATGTAAATCGCATCGCACTACAGTTAAACCTGTCTATAGCGCCCCCTCTTGGGACTCACCAAAATAGGGTGCTATAGAGAGGGGGTGCTATAGACAGGTCACTTTTAATGTAAATCGCATCGCACTACAGTTAAACCTGTCTATAGCGCCCCCTCTTGGGACTCACCAAAATAGGGTGCTATAGAGAGGGGGTGCTATAGACAGGTCACTTTTAATGTAAATCGCATCGCACTACAGTTAAACCTGTCTATAGCGCCCCCTCTTGGGACTCACCAAAATAGGGTGCTATAGAGAGGGGGTACTATAGACAGTTCACTTTTAATGTAAATCGCATCGTACTACAGTTAAACCTATCTATAGCGCCCCCTCTTGGGACTCACCAAAATAGGATGCTATAGACAGGTCACTTTTAATGTAAATCGCATCGCACTACAGTTAAACCTGTCTATAGCGCCCCCTCTTGAGATTCACCAAAATAGGGTGCTATAGAGAGGGGATGCTATAGACAGGTCACTTTTAATGTAAATCGCATCGCACTACAGTTAAACCTGTCTATAGCGCCCCCTCTTGAGATTCACCAAAATAGGGTGCTATAGAGAGGGGGTGCTATAGACAGGTCACTTTTAATGTAAATCGCATCGTACTACAGTTAAACCTGTCTATAGCGCCCCCTCTTGAGATTCACCAAAATAGGGTGCTATAGAGAGGGGATGCTATAGACAGGTCACTTTTAATGTAAATCGCATCGCACTACAGTTAAACCTGTCTATAGCGCCCCCTCTTGGGACTCACCAAAATAGGGTGCTATAGAGAGGGGGTGCTATAGACAGGTCACTTTTAATGTAAATCGCATCGCACTACAGTTAAACCTGTCTATAGCTCCCCCTCTTGGGACTCACCAAAATAGGGTGCTATAGAGAGGGGGTGCTATAGACAGGTCACTTTTAATGTAAATCGCATCGTACTACTATACTATCGTATTTAACTGTATATTGTGTGTGATTCTACTTATATAAAATTGATTTAAATCTCTTGTGTGAACATAAATAAAACAATACCAGAGGTTTCTGGAGATGAGTTTCTTTTTCCATTCATTAAGGTAGTCTCAACCTCTCGGACATCCATGTCATAGTTATTTGTAACTAGCCGAATGACCCGGGCAACGCCCGTGTTTTACCCGATTGAATGTTTTTATTCAAATACTATTTGTTACAATTATAAATTGGCGCCTTATATAAATTCATATATTAGTTAATAACTATAGCCTATGTGCTTTATCTGTCTATGTACTGTTGGCTTCCGTAAGCGTCTCTTACTGGGAAAAAGAAAGAGAGGATTCTATTTAGTTATTAACTAATATATGCATTACAAAAACCAAAAAGCGGGTGGGGGGCAAAGTGTCTCGCGCAGTGGCGGCGCCATCGTAGCCAACCAATAGGAGAGCGCCATTCCAAAAAAAAAAAAAGCAAACGGTGACAGAGATGAAGAATTATTAAGAACGCATGACGCTCGTAACTGTATATAATTTATTTTGGCATCAGGCGACGTTTTATTCGTTCATGTATGTTATCCTGTAGAAGGGCAATGGTGCCTGAAAGCTTGAAACTGTGTTAATAAAATGAAAAGAAGTTCATCTCCAGATATCTGTGGTATTGTTTGATTCTATTTCTATAGTGTTTGTACTTGGAGGTTTACTCTTAGTGAATTACAGACATTTTCGTCTTTTATATTTACACTCATGGATATAATTTGAGGAATTGGAAAGTCTTTAATATTGCCAGTTGTATTTTTTTAAGGAGACAGAAGCAATTTTGTTCACACTTTGTTATCTCGTGTGTCTTCAATTAAGGTCACTGTAATATCTTTCAGAGTTATTGTCTGAATCCCGATATACATGCTAAAAGGTACAACTTCCTTAAGTTTTGTCCATGAGTGTGTCTTCAATAAAGGTCACTGTAATATCTTTCAGAGTTATTGTCTGAATCCCGATATACATGCTAAAAGGTACAACTTCCTTAAGCTTTGTCCATGAGTGTGTCTTCAATAAAGGTCACTGTAATATCTTTCAGAGTTATTGTCTGAATCCCGATATACATGCTAAAAGGTACAACTTCCTTAAGCTTTGTCCATGAGTGTGTCTTCAATAAAGGTTACTGTAATATCGTTCAGAGTTATTATCTGAATCCCGATATACATGCTAAAAGGTACAACTTCCTTAAGTTTTGTCCATGAGTGTGTCGTCAATAAAGGTCACTGTAATATCTTTCAGAGTTATTGTCTGAATCCCGATATACATGCTAAAAGGTACAACTTCCTTAAGCTTTGTCCATGAGTGTGTCTTCAATAAAGGTCACTGTAATATCTTTCAGAGTTATTGTCTGAATCCCGATATACATGCTAAAAGGTACAACTTCCTTAAGCTTTGTCCATGAGTGTGTCTTCAATAAAGGTTACTGTAATATCGTTCAGAGTTATTATCTGAATCCCGATATACATGCTAAAAGGTACAACTTCCTTAAGTTTTGTCCATGAGTGTGTCTTCAATAAAGGTTACTGTAATATATTTCAGAGTTATTGTCTGAATCCCGATATACATGCTAAAAGGCACAACTTCCTTAAGTTTTTGTACATAAGTATAAAATATGTATATGAACTCTTTCACCCACAATATCCCGAATATATATGGTAGAGGCCATGAATATCATGGTACAAAGAGGTTTGTAGCTGCTTATACTCTGTATGATAAAAACCTAAACTACCAGACCATTATAATCATGGTGAACAGGGATTTGCAAATTCTTATATTTAAAGAACGGCAAATGGCAATATACCAGATTATAGTAACTAGGAGATAGAGGTTGTTTCTGGCCAATATTCAAATTTTTAATACTAATAGACACTTTGACCAAGAACAATTTTATTTTTTCGACGTTTCGACAAAATATTGTCCTCATCAGGAAAAAAAAGAATAAAGCAATTAGAAAAGACGTTATAAATTAATTATTAGTTAATTAGGTGCAAATACTTACATATCAGAATTCTCATGATTTCATAATTTCTGTCGTAAATCTCTCAGTTTCATGATTTGTTCAATTAATTACACAATTTTTAAAAAATATATTTTACATTTTATCTTTTTTAAAAATCTATAAACACGTATAGTTTTATTAAGACCACCAGTCTTATACAGATTTACCACACAAAGGAAGCATAGATGGAGCTCCTATACTCCAGGCAGCACAGAACCCAACACCTGTTCTGAATATACATACATACAGCTTTATTAAGACCATTGGTCTTATACAGATTCACCACAGGAAGGAAGCATAGAGCTCCTATACTCCAGGCAGCACAGAACCCAACAATTGTTCTGAATATACACACACATATAGCTTTATTAAGACCACCGGTCTTATACAAATTCACCACAGGAAGGAAGCACAAATGGAGCTCCTATACTCCAGGCAGCACAGAACCCAACAATTGTTCTGAATATACACATACAGCTTTATTAAAACCACCGGTCTTATACAGATTCACCACAGGAAGGAAGCATAAATGGAGCTCCTATACTCCAGGCAGCACAGAACCCAACAATTGTTCTGAATATACACATACAGCTTTATTAAAACCACCGGTCTTATACAGATTCACCACAGGAAGGAAGCACAAATGGAGCTCCTATACTCCAGGTAGCACAGAACCCAACAATTGTTCTGAATATACACATACAGCTTTATTAAAACCACCGGTCTTATACAGATTCACCACAGGAAGGAAGCATAAATGGAGCTCCTATATTCCAGGCAGCGTAGAACTCAAGAATATTTCTGAATATATATATGCTATAAATAATTGTTTGTTGTTAGATAAAGGGTTGATAAGACAAAGGATCGATAAGATAAAGGGTTGATGGTGCAGTCGTGATAATAAAAAGATAATTATTTACCGTCAAGTAGCTTTTATTTTCAATTACTTGAGGAAAGATTACACATTAGTTATTTTCACATTATATAGAATTTATAAAGTTAATCCTATATCAGTAATTCAAAAAGATAGATATGTTAACTACGCATATTTACAACAAAACTGAAAGTTATTCTAAAAACGATGATAACAAAAGTAGAATTATCAATGAATAAAAATGAAATATATATATTTTTAAATATGGAAATATTTGAGTTTTTAGATTATATAATATACACATATACAGCTTTATTATGACCACCGGTCTTATACAGATTCACCACAGGAAAGAAGTATTGATGAGGCTCCTCTACTCCAGTTAGCACAGAACCCAACAACTGTCTCCAGCTTTTTCCATGAAATAAAGGATACCACTTCAGATAAAAGAAAAGACAAAAACGGATTAGAGAAATAGTTAGAATTTCTATCAATAGAAGGTGCTATAAAATTTCCCGGATTTTGGTCAACGGTCAACATAGTTATGCGACTAGGAATGGTGTCATCAGTTCGTTGATCTCCGGAAATAGTGGTTGAGGAAAGATGAGCCATCCCCCTAGCTTTAAGATAACCAATCAGGTAATCGATATATCAAGTTAAATGGCAATGGAATGCTTCTATTGGCTGGAATCGATATAGACAAAAACGTCAAAAGTGTTATCATTTAATCCAGAGATAGATAAACAAGAGAGTATGCCACCATTAAAGAATCCAGGAAGTGACAATGACAAACGTGTCCTGATACGGGAGAAGAAAGTTGCCACTAAAAATACCCTCGACCCCATGTACTTAACCTACTGTAACCAAGTTCATGGTGAAACCAAGTTTTATGATAGCTTGCTTAATCTCGACCCCATTTACTGAGGTCACGTTCGAAGTGTTGTCCATTAATGTCTAATTTTGTCTCTTTTTGTTTAATTTTAGATTCCGTTTTGTTCCGTGAACTTTTATCAAACTGATTTATATATCACTCAATCCGTTTGTAGATTGGAGAGTACCGCAGGGAACATGTTATAATACTTTCTTAAGCTTTTTTCCTAAGAAATCCCTAAATACTTTCGTCCAAATTTTTATAATACTCATTTTTCAAAAGTTTTTAAAATAGAATAAAGGCAGTGGAGGATTCAATTGCTTTTTTGGTATTGAGAAACAAACCTCAAGACATCTACTGATCGATTGCCCAGCATTTCAAGATTATAGAATGAAGAATGAACTAGTTGTTTGTGAACTTAACGATTTGATTTCCGATAAAAAATCATATTTAAAGTTCAATTCATTTTGTAAATACATTATAAACTTTCTACAAAATCTGGATCTCTAATGCTTTCATGTGTTGAATAATGTAAATAACTTATGTAAATAAACGTTTCTCCTTGTTTGGCGCAAGTATCCCTTGCGGGATATAGCACTTTGGAAATAAAATAATTGTTAATGTTGATTCTATTTGTAGTCTTCCTGTTGGAAGTTGTACAGCTTAGATAATACCGTAGAGAAACTGTTCTTTTGTCCTGCATCCATCCTATTGTATTACTTGTATCGCTCAACAAGAGACAGAAAGGTCATGCTAATCTTCTTTGTAAGCTTCCTATTGTATTAACTTGAATACTGAACAAGTATTTCAAAAGCTACGCTGCTCTGGATTTCTTATTATAGTCGTTTTACCACTGAACAAGTATCACAGGGGCCACGCTAATCTTCTCTGTATTGTTCCTATTGTAGTAGTTTTACCGCCGAACTGGTATCACAGGGGCCATGCTAATCTTTTCTGTATCGTTCCTATTGTAGTAGTTGTACCGCCGAACTGGTATCACAAGGACCATGCTAATCTTCTCTGTATCCTTCCTCTTGTAGTAGTTATACCGCCGAACTGGTATCACAGGGGCCATGCTAATCTTCTCTGTATCGTTCCTATTGTAGTAGTTGTACCGCCGAACTGGTATCACAGGGGCCATGCTAATCTTTTCTGTATCGTTCCTATTGTAGTAGTTGTACCGCCGAACTGGTATCACAAGGACCATGCTAATCTTCTCTGTATCCTTCCTCTTGTAGTAGTTTTACCGCCGAACTGGTATCACAGGGGCCATGCTAATCTTCTCTGTATCCTTCCTCTTGTAGCAGTTATACCGCCGAACTGGTATCACAGGGGCCATGCTAATCTTCTCTGTATCCTTCCTCTTGTAGTAGTTTTACCGCCGAACTGGTATCACAGGAGCCATGCTAATCTTCTCTGTATCCTTCCTCTTGTAGTAGTTTTACCGCCGAACTGGTATCACAGGGGCCATGCTAATCTTCTCTGTATCCTTCCTTTTGTAGCAGTTATACCGCCGAACTGGTATCACAGGGGCCATGCTAATCTTCTCTGTGTGTATTGTTCCTATTGTAGTAGTTGTACCGCCGAACTGGTATCACAGGGGTCATGCTAATATTCTCTGTATCGTTCGTATTGTGGTAGTTGTACCGCCGAACTGGTATCACAGGGGCCATGCTTATCTTCTCTGTATCCTTCCTATTGTAGTAGTTGTACCGCCGAACTGGTATCACAGGGGCCATGCTAATCTTCTCTGTATTGTTCCTATTGTAGTAGTTGTACCGCCGAACTGGTATCACAGGGGCAATGCTAATCTTCTCTGTATCGTTCCTATTGTAGTAGTTGTACCGCCGAACTGGTATCACAGGGGCCATGCTAATCTTCTCTGTATTGTTCCTATTGTAGTAGTTGTACCGCCGAACTGGTATCACAGGGGCCATGCTAATCTTCTCTGTATCGTTCCTATTGTAGTAGTTGTACCGCCGAACTGGTATCACAGGGGCAATGCTAATCTTCTCTGTATCGTTCCTATTGTAGTAGTTGTACCGCCGAACTGGTATCACAGGGGCAATGCTAATCTTCTCTGTATCGTTCCTATTGTAGTAGTTGTACCGCCGAACTGGTATCACAGGGGCCATGCTGATCTTCTCTGTATCGTTCCTATTGTAGTAGGTGTACCGCCGAACTGGTATCACAGGAGCCATGCTAATATTCTCTGTATCGTTCCTATTGTAGTAGGTGTACCGCCGAACTGGTATCACAGGAGCCATGCTAATATTCTCTGTATCGTTCCTATTGTAGTAGTTGTACCACCGAACTGGTATCACAGGGGCCATGCTGATCTTCTCTGTATCGTTCCTATTGTAGTAGGTGTACCGCCGAACTGGTATCACAGGAGCCATGCTAATATTCTCTGTATCGTTCCTATTGTAGTAGTTGTACCACCGAACTGGTATCACAGGGGTCATGCTAATTTTCTCTGTATCCTTCCTATTGTAGTAGTTGTACCGCCGAACTGGTATCACAGGAAAATTGCTAATCTTCTCTGTATCCTTCCTATTGTAATAGTTGTACCACCGAACAAGTATCACAGGGGTCATGCTAATCTTCTCTGTATCCTTCCTATTGTAGTAGTTTTACCGCCGAACTGGTATCACAGGGGCCATGCTAATATTCTCTGTATCGTTCATATTGTAGTAGTTGTACCACTGAACAAGTATCACAGGAGACATGTTGTTTTCTTTGTATCCTTCTTCTTGTAGTAGTTGCACCTCTGAACAAGTATCACAGGGGCATGTGACTAGGAACTAGACATAGGAACTACACTACCTACAAGACACTAAATGTACTCCAGAACTACACTACCTACAAGATACTAAGTATACTACACCATCACCAGAAGGTATTACCATATATTCCCACGATTCTACCCACAAACGGGGTCAGAAAACAAAACCTTGCTGTAATCCAACAGCAGTAAACCCAGTTGCCCGCTTGGAATAGTATTGGCCATTCATGACGTAACCGTTGGACATATTTGAATTACGTAACCGAAAGGTTCTTACAACACTGTCGAGGTACATTCTTTCCTGATCTTTTGAAATGTCACTGAGCTCTCGCATGCTAAGGAGCTATGCCGGTAAAAGTTGGTCAGAACCTGAGATTACATTAAAACCAAGATTCTCTAACTTTCCATATCATATTCATATTATATTTAAACCCTTTTTGACGCGTATGATTCTTTTTGAAACAATTGTCTACTGTCCTCATTGCAATGATAAAATAATGGGAGTGCCTGGCTCATCAGTGGTGAACCCTTCCAGCGGTTTCGCCAGTTTAATCTATCATACCGCAATAATATTGCATTTGGCTGTTTTCCTTCTATACTGATACTGAAGCTAGACTCTTGGGGAAGGAGATTTATAACAGATGACAAGATATTACATCATATTATATATAAATATATATACAGTTAAAACTGTCTATAGCGCACCCACTAAATAACGCCCGATTTTAAATACATAGTACGATGCGATTTACATTATAGGTGACCTGTCTATAGCACCCCGTCTCTAAAGCACCCTATTTTGGTGAGTCCCAAGAGGAGGCGCTATAGATAGGTTTAACTGTATGTAGTACGATGCGATTTACATTAAAAGTGAACTGTCTATAGCACCCCCTCTCCATAGGACCCTATTTTGGTGAGTCCCAAGAAGGGACGCTATAGACAGGTTTAACTGTATATAAGCTATTTTTTAGACTTTATACTGCGATGAATCAGATAAGAAGAGCATGGCTCATCAATAGAGAACCCTCTCAGCGGTTTTGGCCAGTTTAATATCCAGGCCGTTCTAATATTGTATTAGCGTGAATTTTTGTTCCTTTACATACTGAATGTTTATAGATTCCAATAAATGGATGATCATATTGACTTTAGAAAAACACTCATGGACAAAACTAAAGGCAGTGCCCGTTCTTCTATTTTTTTTAAGGAGACAAAGCAATTTTTTGATCACACTTGGTTATCTCGTTTCTTTAATAAAGTTCACTGTATATCAAATATCTTTCAGAGTTATTGTCTGAATCCCAATATACATGCTAAAAGGTACAACTTCCTTAAGTTTTGTCCATGAGTGTGTCTTCAATAAAGGTCACTGTAATATATTTCAGATTTATTGTCTGAATCCCGATATACATGCTAAAAGGTAGAGCTTCCTTAAGTTTTGTCCATGAGGGTGTCTTCAATAAAGGTCAATGTAATATCTTTCAGAGTTATTGTCTGAATCCCGATATACATGCTAAAAGGTACAACTTCCTTAAGTTTTGTCCATGAGGGTGTCTTCAATAAAGGTCAATGTAATATCTTACAGAGTTATTGTCTGAATCCCGATATACATGCTAAAAGGTACAACTTCCTTAAGTTTTGACCATGATTGTGTCTTCAATAAAGGTCACTGTAATATCTTTCAGAGTTATTGTCTGAATCCCGATATACATGGTAAAAGGTACAACTTCCTTAAGTTTTGTCCATGAGTGTGTCTTCAATAAAGGTCACTGTAATATCTTTCAGAGTTATTGTCTGAATCCCGATATACATGGTAAAAGTTACAACTTCCTTAAGTTTTGTCCATGAGTGTGTCTTCAATAAAGGTCACTGTAATATCTTTCAGAGTTATTGTCTGAATCCCGATATACATGGTAAAAGGTACAACTTCCTTAAGTTTTGTCCATGAGTGTGTCTTCAATAAAGGTCACTGTAATATCTTTCAGAGTTATTGTATGAATCCCGATATACATGCTAAATGGTACAACTTCCTTGAGTTTTGTCCATGAGTGTGTCTTCAATAAAGGTCACTGTAATATCTTTCAGAGTTATTGTCTGAATCCCGATATACATGCTAAAAGGTACAACTTCCTTAAGTTTTGTCCATGAGTGTGTCTTCAATAAAGGTCACTGTAATATCTTTCAGAGTTATTGTCTGAATCCCGATATACATACTAAAAGGTACAACTTCCTTAAGTTTTGTCCATGAGTGTGTCTTCAATAAAGGTCACTGTAATATCTTTCAGAGTTATTGTATGAATCCCGATATACATGCTAAATGGTACAACTTCCTTGAGTTTTATCCATGAGTGTGTCTTCAAAAAAGGTCACTGTAATATCTTTCAGAGTTATTGTCTGAATCCCGATATACATGCTAAAAGGTACAACTTCCTTAAGTTTTGTCCATGAGTGTGTCTTCAATAAAGGTTACTGTAATATCTTTCAGAGTTATTGTATGAATCCCGATATACATGCTAAATGGTACAACTTCCTTGAGTTTTGTCCATGAGTGTGTCTTCAATAAAGGTCACTGTAATATCTTTCAGAGTTATTGTCTGAATCCCGATATACATGCTAAAAAGTACAACTTCCTTAAGTTTTGTCCATGAGTGTGTCTTCAATAAAGGTAACTGTAATATCTTTCAGAGTTATTGTCTGAATCCCGATATACATGCTAAAAGGTACAACTTCCTTAAGTTTTGTCTATGAGTGTGTCTTCAATAAAGGTAACTGTAATATCTTTCAGAGTTATTGTCTGAATCCCGATATACATGCTAAAAGGTACAACTTCCTTAAGTTTTGTTTATGAGTGTGTCTTCAATAAAGGTAACTGTAATATCTTTCAGAGTTATTGTCTGAATCCCGATATACATGCTAAAAGGTACAACTTCCTTAAGTTTTGTCTATGAGTGTGTCTTCAATAAAGGTAACTGTAATATCTTTCAGAGTTATTGTCTGAATCCCGATATACATGCTAAATGGTACAACTTCCTTAAGTTTTGTCTATAAGTGTGTCTTCAATAAAGGTAACTGTAATATCTTTCAGAGTTATTGTCTGAATCCCGATATACATGCTAAAAGGTACAACTTCCTTAAGTTTTGTCTATGAGTGTGTCTTCAATAAAGGTAACTGTAATATCTTTCAGAGTTATTGTCTGAATCCCGATATACATGCTAAAAGGTACAACTTCCTTAAGTTTTGTCTATGAGTGTGTCTTCAATAAAGGTAACTGTAATATCTTTCAGAGATATTGTCTGAATCCCGATATACATGCTAAAAGGTACAACTTCCTTAAGTTTTGTCCATGAGTGTGTCTTCAATAAAGGTCACTGTAATATCTTTCAGAGTTATTGTCTGAATCCCGATATACATGCTAAAAGGTACAACTTCCTTAAGTTTTGTCCATGAGTGTGTCTTCAATAAAGGTCACTGTAATATCTTTCAGAGTTATTGTCTGAATCCCGATATACATGCTAAAAGGTACAACTTCCTTAAGTTTTGTCCATGAGTGTGTCTTCAATAAAGGTCACTGTAATATATTTCAGAGTTATTGTCTGAATCCCGATATACATACTAAAAGGTACAACTTCCTTAAGTTTTGTCCATGAGTGTGTCTTCAATAAAGGTCACTGTAATATATTTCAGAGTTATTGTCTGAATCCCGATATACATGCTAAAAGGTACAACTTCCTTAAGTTTTGTCCATGAGTGTGTCTTCAATAAAGGTCACTGTAATATCTTTCAGAGTTATTGTCTGAATCCCGATATACATACTAAAAGGTACAACTTCCTTAAGTTTTGTCCATGAGTGTGTCTTCAATAAAGGTCACTGTAATATCTTTCAGAGTTATTGTCTGAATCCCGATATACATACTAAAAGGTACAACTTCCTTAAGTTTTGTCCATGAGTGTGTCTTCAATAAAGGTCACTGTAATATCTTTCAGAGTTATTGTCTGAATCCCGATATACATACTAAAAGGTACAACTTCCTTAAGTTTTGTCCATGAGAGTGTCTTCAATAAAGGTCACTGTAATATATTTCAGAGTTATTGTCTGAATCCCGATATACATGCTAAAAGGTACAACTTCCTTAAGGTTTGTCCATGAGTGTGTTTTCAATAAAGGTCACTGTAATATATTTCAGAGTTATTGTCTGAACCCCGATATACATACTAAAAGGTACAACTTCCTTAAGTTTTGTCCATGAGTATATACAGAGCATCCCAATACAAGATTATAGAGGTATGGTAGATTAAACTGGCGAAACCGCTGGGAGAGTTCATCACTGATGAGCCAGGCACGTTTGCATTTATTGTCACTGTAAGTACAGTAGGAAGTTGGTTTATTTACAAAAGAAAATATAGCGCTGGGTAGTACTACAGTATTTTTGTTTGTACAGTATCTGTATCTATTATATATTGTTGCACCAAGTTGCAGCTTTGCAGGGTCGTCGACCTCGGTATCTTCCTTATTGGTGTTATACACCTTATTGGTGAATATATTTATTCGTGGTCTTCCTCGTAGGTCGTGATCCGCAGTCTTCGTCTAGGTCCTCTCTCCCTCCAATAACCAATCAAGATATATGTACAATAACAATATTAAAAAAGGAATTATAAATACAAGTATCAGAGTCATCAACAATCAATTCTGTCATCGTTTGATTTTGTGAATGGAATAAATGCCCAAATATGCCATTTCTTATAAGCATCGGTGGTTCAGTGGTAGAATGCTCTCCTGCCACGCGGGCGGCCCGGGTTCGATTCCCGGCCGATGCATTTTTTTTTTTTTACAATTTTTAAAACTCATTTATATTATTATCTTATATATAAAAGTCAATGCCTGTTGTCTGTTTCGCGATAAACTCAAAAACTACTGAACCAATTGGTACCAAATTTTGCATGTCGCTTTTTATAAACCCGTATTGCTATTCTATGGCACTTCTACCATTTATTATTGATGTTATTTCAGTATGAAGGAAATTGCATTCGGGGGAATTCTCGGGCGAAGCCGGGTCATTCGTCTAGTGAAACTATAAAAAGGAATGATGATAATCTGAATAATCTGTTTTAAATAAATATTAAATATCATAGAATATTTTGAATAAATGTAGGGCGAATTGATGCAAAAATATGAAAATCATGACGGCTCTTGTTAAAATAATACGGTGCTTATACTAAAACC
Organism: Cordylochernes scorpioides; assembly: GCA_030710605.1. Classification (NCBI taxonomy): domain Eukaryota; kingdom Metazoa; phylum Arthropoda; class Arachnida; order Pseudoscorpiones; family Chernetidae; genus Cordylochernes; species Cordylochernes scorpioides. The sequence continues at coordinate 69,206,950 of CP092863.1, read as the reverse complement.
AGTTATAATGAGAGAATCCAGACAATAACGAAAATCTAAATCTCCATTGCTGTATTATGTTTAGACGTACAGACTTCACTCTAGGTAGCCCACTGTACAATGGTGTTGCATTATGTTTCTGAATATGTATTATATGACTGATTGATGAATGACAATACGTTTTAATGAGAGATTTCACAACAATTGAGAAAATCACATTTCCATTGTTGCATTATGTCTTAACTCATTGTTAACTTCTGAATATATCTTGTGTTTTTTTTTTTGTTTATCCCTAGTACACGTGGTACAGGCCATGATAATCACGGTGGGTAGAAGTTGGCGACTGCTTTTACTGTAAGTGCACCACATGTCTACACATGTGAAAAGCAGTTCGACTTTTCACTTACAAATGTGCCAGAGCCCCATTTGGTTACTTGCACTCGCTGGTGGTGTTGGACTTTTGCAAGACTCGGGGGCCATTGGAGCATTTTATTTTTAAACAGAAAAAAAGTGTCCAATGCGGGAATC
>CP092863.1:69124993-69206343 GCA_030710605.1 Cordylochernes scorpioides | reverse complement strand
CATAAGTCACAGAGATTAATCATGGAAGCGCTCATATCAAGGCAATACAACACCATCAACAGAAAGATAGACCTTCCATATGACCTATTATACCCCAATAATGTTTAATAATATAGAACTCAATAGAGAATATAACTACAAAATAATAAGTCATATTCAACCAATAATCGAACACTCAAGATATAATAAACAACAAGTAATATGCAAATAATAATCTGCTCAATGAAATTAATGCCAATATGCAAATATCCGGCCAAAACAAATGTATGTTATGAATAATTTGTTTGTTATTGTTAGATAAAGGGTTGATAAGACAAAGGATAGATAAGATAAAGGGTTGAAGTGCAGTCGTGATAAGAAAAAGATAATTATTTATCATCAAGTAGTTTTTATTTTCAATTACTTGGGAAATATTACACATTGGCTACTTTCACATTATATAGAATTTATAAAGTTAATCCTATATTAGTGATTTAAAAGGATAGATATGTTAACTACGCATATTTACAACAAAACTGAAAGTCATTCTAAAACGATGATAACAAAAGTAAAAATATCAATGAATAAAAATAAAATATATATTTTTTAAAATATAGAAATATTTGAGTTTCGCGTCCCTCGGGTAGAAAATGTTAATTAATATATTTTATTACTCCTGCGTAAACTTCTCTCATTGCTTCTTTTGTATTCTATCAATTTTAATTTGTGCTTGTCTGACGAGTAACATGCCTGGCTATATTCTGATTGGCTGACTTCTTTGAGCATTCTGGAAAGATCTACTCCGGAATATATAGGGATGCGTAAGTCATGTCAGGAACAAGAACAAAGCTGCGTGGTGTACTCCAAGCAATCGTGAGCTGTTGTCTTAAGAGGTCAGACTGCTGCTTACCGCCGAAGCTGTTGTACTTCGTGGAAGATTCTAGAAGGTTCTACCAACTTCTGCTTCCTGTTCTGCTCCTGTATTACCTTCAGAATATCACCTGCCTATCACTACTGTAGGTACAATACTTAGATACAAAAATTATTTATTCATTTATTTATTTCTCTTTTTTTTCTCTATATTTTACTTTATTTCCAATAATATCTATTTGGATTTTTCCCGTTCTCCGGAATATTTCAAGAAAATTATGATTTGTCATTCCAATTCTTATATTCTTTCCTATCCACCATCTATGGGGAGGTTTCTGAAGATATAGTACTGGGGGCGATCCTATATCTCACTGAGAGGTGGCAACTCCTCAGGCAGCTCTCGCCAGAAAACCATTCTGTGCGAATTCCTCAACATGACAATTGAACATGTTGGTGACAACATCTCCATTATGGCCAAGTACCTATCCGGACTCAGGACGGCTTGTAACCCTTGATGTAATCTAGGCATCCCTCGGGGAAGGTCTCGAGTCAGATGTCATGTATATATTTTATTATAAAGCTGATAGCTGTAATCTTGTTGTAACTTTGTTTTTATGTTAACTGGAAGTCGATAAAGTATGTTCCAATCAATCCAATTCTTCAATAATGCTTTGTGTGTTTTCTCCTTGATAATGATAATTCTTTATTATTATTAACAAATTATTTCTAAATTTCCTTATTAATATTTTGATATTAAGAAAAAATCGACAAAAATTCTACATTGTTATCTGTATTGAATGAATATTCAAATTTTTAGGCTCTTTGGAGTCTGGAAGTATATCAAAATGGATTACAAAATTTCAAAATAAATATAGAAATTAAAATTAGTCCTGTTATGTAATTGAAGTAAGTAAGAAGGATGAATCCGTAACCAATTTAACTTTACATATTTTTTATTTGTTCATAAAGGGCACATCTTGGATTCAATAAATAATCTTTTATTTCCGATATTTCAATGGGCTAAACGGCCATCTTTTTCAAGGATCTCATCCCCTCTCGCGGCAAGCCGCGCATTACACTTGAAAGTAGCTGTAGATAGTTTGGTTGGTTTGTTAATATTTGTCGACTGGTCGTGGTGACGTTATCAATAAATACTTTCACATCTCCAGATATACAAAGACTTGATTTCTACGTCATTATATAGTCAATTTTTATTAAACATACAGAGCATCTAGTATTCTGTAATTTGGCATACTTGTTTACGCCTGATGACAATGCAATTTGACAAAATTTCAGATTTCTGTAGGTCGGGATAATCGAACTTGTTGGAATATTGCACAGAGTAATAATGACTATAGATGAGCTCGTGTTTGAAAAGGAACTTGTATGTATATAATATTTAGCTATTGAGGCTTGCCGCGAGAGGGGATGAGATCCTTGAAAAAGATGGCCGTTTAGCCCATTGAAATATCGGAAATAAAATATTATTTATTGAATCCAAGATGTGCCCTTTATGAACAAATAAAACAATATGGATTGCTCTATTTTCAGAATATTATTTATTATTAATAGCAATTATATGAAACAAATCTTGGTATATATGTCTACATGAAAACAATAGCTAAATATTATATGCATAAAAGTTCCTTTTCAAACACGAGCTCATCTATAGTCATTATTACTCTGTGTAATATTCCAACAAGTTCGATTATCCCGACCTACAGAAATCTGAAATTTTGTCAAATTGCATTGTCATCAGGCGTAAACAAGTATGCCAAATTACAGAATACTAGATGCTCTGTATGTTTAATAAAAATTGACTATATAATGACGTAGAAATCAAGTCTTTGTATATCTGGAGATGTGAAAGTATTTATTGATAATGTCACCACGACCAGTCGACAAATATTAACAAACCAACCATACTATCTACAGCTAGGGAATCTTGAACAAGCAAGAAAAGAAATATTTTAAAGATGTATTTACAAATACAGAGTAATATATATTTTTAAATTCTGTTGAATATTTTCATTGAATAATATTAAATTAAATAATAAATATTTCTTCGCCACAATATGATTTGTCTTGATGCTATAGGATGCCTGGCCGGTATTCATATTTCTTTATAAATTAGATACTTAGGCCAGTTAGAGTTTTACCAAATGCTTTATTTATTTCTCCTGACGAAGACAAAAAAATTTTGTTGAAACATTGAGAAAATAAAACTTAAACTGACCGAAATTTCTAATTTATAAAGAAATATAATTTTGTAGACTGATAGATGGATAGACATGGAAGCAAGTTAAATAAGAATTTTAAAAAGAGAGGATTGTTTGTGTTTGTAAGATGTTACTTTAAGAAATACAGTGGACTCTCCTATAACGCGAGTTTTTACAACGCGATTTCGTACAACGCGATAAAAAAATTGCGACAAATTTATTTATACAACGCGAATTTTCGTATAACGCGTTATAAAATAAAACAATTTACCCTAACAACATTCGCGTTATACAAGTTTTATTTCGTACAATGCGAATTCCTATAACGCGATTTTATACAACAGGGAACACATTAATCGCGTTATAGGAGAGTCTACTGTACATGCGTTAAGTGCCCATAAATTTCTATTGGGATCTGTCTTAGTGTTTCATGGTTTCTTTAAGGGCGTAACCGATCTAACTCTTTCTATTCTAAGGGCATACCACGTCAGCAATTGCGTCAGCTGTCAGATCCCATAGAATAACATGATGTTTATGGTCGTTCTCTCCTTGGAAAATCTTCCCCAGACACAACGCTTACAACATTTCTCTCAGTTTCTCAAACAAACCCATAAAACTAAGGTGGTATCTATTTATAGGATAAAAATCCAAGTACTTTTCCTAAGAAGGCATTTTCAAATGTTCGTAGAAATCTGTTTTTTTTTTAATGTCTTTTTTTGCTAATTGGAAGTTTTTTTTTTTTTTTTGTTTTAGACAAACATCTTTCCTAAGTATTTCAATCTGTTATGTAAGTTTTGAATCTCTTTGCTGAATTATCTTTTGAGACATAACAACTCTTGGTAAAAAGTAATCTATATTGCAAATGAAAACATTCGCGTCTTAATGTTTTAATTTTCTATATATATATATATATATAGATTGTTGGGAATAAAGAAAAGATAAAAAAATGAATTAATTATTTTTTTTTTTTTTGCTTATCCCTAGTACACGTGGTACAGGCCATGATAATCATGGTGGGTAGTTAGCGACTGCTTTTTACTGTAAGCGCACCACATGTCTACACATGTGAAAAGCAGTTCGACTTTGCACTTACAAATGCCAGAGCCCGGTTTGGTTACTTGCACTCGCTGGTGGGGTTGGACTTTTGCAAGAATCGGGGGCCATTGGAGCTTTTTTTTTTTTTTTTAAACAGAAAAAAGTGTCCAATGCGGGAATCGAACCCGGGTCCTAGTGGTCGAAAACCAAACGGTTTAACCAGCCTTCCACCGACCCCCTTAATTAATTTAGAAAACCATGAATAACCAAATGACTAATTTAAATAGATATTTTTGTGTCTAACTATTGCAGCGATAGGCAGGTGGTATTCCTGAGGATATTGAGCGACATGGATTGATGATCTCAAATATAATGGGCTTTATTTAACTATGATCAATAACTCATAAAATTAGACCTATACAGTTGGAGCAAGTTTCCGGTTATTTTGCCAATAATCTTTTTGCCAATTTAAGCCTCTTCTCTTTCCTTAATTTCCCCAGTGGGCTTTTTCTCAACTAGAGCTCTTTCACTTTCCTTTTTCCCTTTCCTCAGTTTCAACAGGGTTTATCTCAACTTGAGATCTTTCTCTTTCTTCACTTTCTACCAGAGGCTTCCCATAGATTTCTTTATCCCTTTATTCTTCAGAGCACGAGTATTCTATCTCCTAGGCTCTATTCTCTTCAGAGCACGAGTATTTTATCTCCTAGGCTCTATTTTCTTCAGAGCACGAGTATTCTATCTCCTAGGCTCTATTTTCTTCAGAGCACGAGTATTCTATCTCCTAGGCTCTATTCTCTTCAGAGCACGAGTATTCTATCTCCTAGGCTCTATTTTCTTCAGAGCACGAGTATTCTATCTCCCAGGCTCTATTTTCTTCAGAGCACGAGTATTCTATCTCCCAGGCTCTATTTTCTTCAGAGCACGAGTATTCTATCTCCTAGGCTCTATTTTCTTCAGAGCACGAGTATTCTATCTCCTAGGCTCTATTCTCTTCAGAGCACGAGTATTCTATCTCCTAGGCTCTATTTTCTTCAGAGCACGAGTATTCTATCTCCTAGGCTCTATTCTCTTCTTCAACATAAATCTCACCAATCCCCTGCAAATCTCCAACTCTGCCAATATCCACTCACACCGGTCATCCCGCCGTGCCTTTTATACATTCCTTTCCCGTTCAAAGTCTCACCCGATTGGTTCTCGTGATCCGCGGATGATACTATACAAATGATCTTATGCAAATCACACTATGTAAATTATCTATTTTTAACATAGATGGTGTGTTATTGCTTTATAAAAAGAAATCTATGTTGATTTTATATTTTAAAAATTAGAAAGTAATGTGAGATTTTAATGAATTTATCCTTTTTATATGAAATGGAAGCATTAAAGCGGATGAATGTTTCTTTTAAGCATAAAACTAACTCTTCTACTATCCTTACTGCAATGAAAAATATTGAGAGAGCTTGGTTCATCAGTGGTGAACCCTCCCAGCGGTTTCACCAATTTAATCTACCAGACCGCTTCTTAGATCTCTAATACTGTATTGGATCATTCTGCTTATATATGCTATACTGAAGGGTGGAATCTTAGAAATGGTATTTAAGTAAATTATGGACATAAGCTTTTAGGACAGTAAATTACATATAAATATTTACATCGAGCAATGTTCTTCCGCAAACAATAAGAACAAGGACAGTTAGGTATAATTATAAGGCAATAACATGCCATATACGTACCGTATCACATATAAGAAATGAACGAATTAAAGCATGAATGTTTTCATCGCAGTAAGGACAGTAGAAGTTTGTTTTATGTTTAAAAAAGAAACATTCGTGTTTTTATGCTTCCATTTCTTATTTATAAATGGCATGTTATCGCCTTATTATTAATCCTTTTTGTATCTAATCATCTCCCTTACGGCCATACCACATGGAAAACACCGGTTCTCGTCCGATCACCGAAGTTAAGCAAAGTCAGGCCTGGCCAGTACTTGGGAGGGTGACCACCTGGGAACACCGGGTATTGCTGTTACCATTTTTATTTTGGTTAGCAGCCCCGTAAATAAAGATATTTTTCCTATCTAATCATTTTCTCAATATTTTTCTCTAATCTTTATAGTTTTGTCGTGGCCACAAGTTGACAATGCATGTCTGTCACACAAGAAACAAGATGGCTGTTTCCCGTTGGCTTCCATGAAAAGTTGTTTTTCTAAAATGATATCGCAAAGATCCATCACACAGATGTACTTCCGCTATGGCCACAAATTGACAATGCCTGACCGTCACACAAGAAACAAGATGGCTGTTTCCCTTTGGCTTCCATGAAAGTTGTTTTCCTAAAATGATATCTCAAAAATCCTTCACACAGATTTGGCACTAGAATACTCCACAATTTATAGCAAAATTGTTATTTTGACTCGTGCTTTAGATATTGTACAAAATTTGAAATACCGCGTAAGAACGCCCTTGCCGCCTTAGAATAATTTTTAACGCTTTGCCAAATGTTTTAATTTTTTTTTTCGCTCCTGACGAGGACAAAAGATTTTTGTTTAAACATCGAGATGATAAAAAAGATTTACTGGCCGAAGTATCTTTAATTTGAAGAACTATGAATTCCGGCCAGGCAGCCTCTATCTTTACAAAATTATAATAATAATAATAATATAATATATATTTTTAGAACATTTGTTGGTTGTAAGTTGGCTTGGAAAAGAATATACACCCATACCTCGCTTTGCGTCGGGGTTAGGTTCCAAAAAAACACGACGCAAATTGAAACGACGCAAAGTGAAAATATGTGGAGGCGCAATCAAAAACAAAGGTGTTGCCATATTTTAGGTAAAAAAAATTCAAAAAAAAAAAAAATTAAAGACTCGAATCCAAAACAACGCAACTTCGAAAATCTAACGACGCACAGTGAAAATCAGTAAATATTAAGCAGCGACGCAAAAAAACGCAAAATGAAACGACGCAAAGCGAGGTATTGGTGTGTATAGCTATATAAACCAATTATTTATTTTATTATCAATGCTTCAGTGACCGGCTGTTACTCCCCTCAGTCTAATGATTATTTTGAATTCTATTCCAAGTATAAAAAGGATTTAAACCACCTGAAGAGAGTGAAAACAAGCCACTGAAACGTCGAGAAATAGATAAGTTGATGTGGCTGTGTTTTTTCCCAATGGTAAAATTAATGTTAAAATTATTCAAAATCAAATCGAGAGGGACGATGGAAGGACGGTCTAAACCGTTGGTTTTCGACCGCAACGACCCGGGTTTGATTCCCGTATTGGACACTTTTTTTCTGATTAAATAAAATGCTCCAAAGGCCCCCGATTCTTGCAAAAGTCCAATCCTACTAGCGAGTGCAAGTAACCAAACGGGGCTCTGGCACATTTGTAAATGCAAAGTTAAACTGTTTTTCAAATGTGTAGACATGTGGTGCACTTACAGTAAAAGCAGTTGCTTACTTCTACCCACCATGATTATCATGGCCTGTACCACGTGTATTAGGGATAAGCAAAAATTTAAATCGAGTAAACATTCCCAATAATGCTGGAAAATATTCCAAAAGTATATTAACAACTCTCCACGTTTTATTAATTTTATAGGATAAGTGTCGAATTAGGAAATTTAAATTTGTCGTTGATGAAAAAAAAAAGTAATCATCTGTGTTTATGTAGAGAACATCGGATTATTCTAATGTTGGTAAGAGTTCAAAAGTGGTTTTGCATTTAAAAAATATTTTATTGCTTTTTTAACGTGACATATATCAGAATATTCACCTCAAAACCTTCTACTCATTTTTTTCTCTTCATTATTTTCTATTTATATGGACAAAACTTGAGATGGCTTTAGCATTTAGCATGTATATCGAGATTCAGACAATAACTCTGAAAGATATTACAGTGACCTTTATTGAAGACACACTCATGGACAACACTTAAGGAAGTTGTTCCTTTTAGCATGTATATTGGGATTCAGACAATAACTCTGGGAGATATTACAGTGACCTTTATTGAAGACACACTCATTAACAACACTTAAGGAAGTTGTTCCTTTTAGCATGTATATTGGGATTCAGACAATAACTCTGGGAGATATTACAGTGACCTTTATTGAAGACACACTCATGTACACTTAAGGAAGTTGTTCCTTTTAGCATGTTTATTGGGATTCAGACAATAACTCTAAAAGATATTACAGTGTCCTTTATTGAAGACACACTCATGGACAGAACTTAAGAAGGTTGTACCTTTTAGCATGTATATATTGGTATACAGACAATAACTGTGAAAGATATTACAGTGACCTTAATTGAAGACACACTCGTGGAAAGAACTTAAGGAAGTTGTACCTTTTAGCATGCATATCGAGATTCAGACAATAACTCTGTAAGATATTACAGTGACCTTTATTGAAGACACACTCATGGACAGAACTTAAGGAAGTTGTACCTTTTAGCATGTATATCGAGATTTAGACAATAACTCTGTAAGATATTACAGTGACCTTTATTGAAGACACACTCATGGAAAAAAACTTAAGGAAGTTGTACCTTTTAGCATGTTTATTGGGATTCAGACAATAACTCTGAAAGATAATGCAGTGTCCTTTATTGAAGACACACTCATGGACAGAACTTAAGAAGGTTGTACCTTTTAGCATGTATATATTGGTATACAGACAATAACTGTGAAAGATATTACAGTGACCTTAATTGAAGACACACTCGTAGAAAGAACTTAAGGAAGTTGTACCTTTTAGCATGCATATCGAGATTTAGACAATGACTCTGTAAGATATTACAGTGACCTTTATTGAAGACACACTCATGGACAGAACTTAAGGAAGTTGTACCTTTTAGAATGCATATCGAGATTCAGACAATAACTCTGAAAGATATTACAGTGACCTTTATTGAAGACACACTCATGGAAAAAAACTTAAGGAAGTTGTACCTTTTAGCATGTATATCGGGAGTCAGTCAATCACTCTGAAAGCTATTACAGTGAATTTATTGAAGACTCACTCATTGACAGAACTTAAGGAAGTTGTACCTTTTAGCATGTTTATTGGGATTCAGACAATAACTCTGAAAGATATTACAGTGTCCTTTATTGAAAACACACTCATGGACAGAACTTAAGAAGTTTGTACCTTTTAGCATGTATATTGGGATACAGACAATAACTCTGGAAGATATTACAGTGACCTTTATTGAAGACACACTCATTGACAACACTTAAGGAAGTTGTACCTTTTAGCATGTATATCGGGATTCAGACAATAACTCTGGAAGATAATACAGTGACCTTTATTGAAGACACACTCATGGGCAGAACTTAAGAAGGTTGTGCCTTTTAGCATGTATATTGGGATACAGACAATAACTGTGAAAGATATTACAGTGACCTTTATTGAAGACACACTCATAGACAAAACTTAAGGAAGTTGTACCGTTTAACATGTATATTGGGATTCAGAAAATAACTCTGGGAGATATTACAGTGACCTTTATTGAAGACACACTCATGGACAAAACTTAAGGAAGTTGTACCTTTAAGCATGTATATCGGGATTCAGACAATAACTCTGGAAGATATTACAGTGACCTTTATTGAAGACACACTCATTGACAACACTTAAGGAAGTTGTACCTTTTAGCATGCATATCGAGATTCAGACAATAACTCTGAAATATATTACTGTGAACTTTATTGAAGACACACTCATGGACAAAACTTAAGGAAGTTGTACCTTTTAGCATGTATATCGGGATTCAGACAATAACTCTGGAAGTTATTACAATGACCTTTATTGAAGACACACTCATTGACAAAACTTAAGGAAGTTGCACATTTTAGCATCTATATCGGGATTCAGACAATAACTCTGAAAGATATTACATTGACCTTTATTGAAGACACACTCGTGGACTGAACTTGAGGAAGTTGTACCTTTTAGCATGTATAGCGGGATTCAGACAATAACTCTGAAAGATATTACAGTGACCTTTATTGAAGACACACTCATGGACAAAACTTAAGGAAGTTGTACCTTTTAGCATGTATATCGATATTCAGACAATATCTCTGAAAGATATTACAGTGACCTTTATTGAAGACACACTCATGGACAAAACTTAAGGAAGTTGTACCTTTTAGCATGTATATCGGGATTCAGACAATAACTCTGAAAGATATTACAGGGACCTTTATTGAAGACACACTCATGGACAAAACTTAAGGAAGTTGTACCTTTTAGCATGCATATCGAGATTCAGACAATAACTCTGAAAGATATTACAGTGACCTTTTTTGAAGACACACTCGTGGACTGAACTTGAGGAAGTTGTACCTTTTAGCATGTATAGCGGGATTCAGACAATAACTCTGAAAGATATTACAGTGACCTTTATTGAAGACACACTCATGGACAAAACTTAAGGAAGTTGTACCTTTTAGCATGCATATCGATATTCAGACAATAACTCTGAAAGATATTACAGTGACCTTTATTGAAGACACACTCGTGGACTGAACTTGAGGAAGTTGTACCTTTTAGCATGTATAGCGGGATTCAGACAATAACTCTGAAAGATATTACAGTGACCTTTATTGAAGACACACTCATGGACAAAACTTAAGGAAGTTGTACCTTTTAGCATGTATATCGGGATTCAGACAATAACTCTGGGAGATATTACAGTGACCTTTATTGAAGACACACTCATTGACAAAACTTAAGGAAGTTGTACCTTTTAGCATGTATATCGGGATTCAGACAATAACTCTGGAAGATATTACAGTGACCTTTATTGAAGACACACTCATTAACAACACTTAAGAAGTTGTTCCTTTTAGCATGTATATTGGGATTCAGACAATAACTCTGGGAGATATTACAGTGACCTTTATTGAAGACACACTCATTGACAACACTTAAGGAAGTTGTTCCTTTTAGCATGTATATTGGGATTCAGACAATACCTCTGGGAGATATTACATTGACCTTTATTGAAGACACACTCATTGACAACACTTAAGGAAGTTGTTCCTTTTAGCATGTATATTGGGATTCAGACAATAACTCTGGGAGATATTACAGTGACCTTTATTGAAGACACACTCATGGACAAAACTTAAGGAAGTTGTACCTTTAAGCATGTATATCGGGATTCAGACAATAACTCTGGAAGATATTACAGTGACCTTTATTGAAGACACACTAATTGACAACACTAAAGGAAGTTGTACATTTTAGCATGTATATCGGGATTCAGACAATAACTGGGAGATATTACAGTGACCTTTATTGAAGACACACTCATGTACAACACCTAAGGAAGTTGTTCCTTTTAGCATTTTTATTGGGATTCAGACAATAACTCTGAAAGATAATACAGTGACCTTAATTGAAGACACACTCGTGGACAGAACTTAAGGAAGTTGTACCTTTTAGCATGTATATCGGGATTCAGACAATAACTCTGAAAGATATTACAGTGACCTTTATTGAAGACATACTCATGGACTGAACTTGAGGAAGTTGTACCTTTTAGCATGTATATCGGGATTCAGACAATAACTATGAAAGATATTACAGTGACCTTTATTGAAGACACACTCATGGACAGAACTTAAGGAAGTTGTACCTTTTAGAATGCATATCGAGATTCAGGCAATAACTCTGAAAGATATTACAGTGACCTTTATTGAAGACACACTCATGGACAGAACTTAAGGAAGTTGTACCTTTTAGCATGCATATCGAGATTCAGACAATAACTCTGAAAGATATTACAGTGACCTTTATTGAAGACACACTCATGGACAGAACTTGAGGAAGTTGTACCTTTTAGCATGTATATCGGGATTCAGACAATAACTCTGAAAGATATTACAGTGACCTTTATTGAAGACACACTCATGGACAGAACTTAAGGAAGTTGTACCTTTTAGCATGCATATCGAGATTCAGACAATAACTCTGAAAGATATTACAGTGACCTTTATTGAAGACACACTCATGGACAGAACTTGAGGAAGTTGTACCTTTTAGCATGTATATCGGGATTCAGACAATAACTCTGAAAGATATTACAGTGACCTTTATTGAAGACACACTCATGGACAGAACTTAAGGAAGTTGTACCTTTTAGCATGCATATCGAGATTCAGACAATAACTCTGAAAGATATTACAGTGACCTTTATTGAAGACACACTCATGGACAGAACTTGAGGAAGTTGTACCTTTTAGCATGTATATCGGGATTCAGACAATAACTCTGAAAGATATTACAGTGACCTTTATTGAAGACACACTCATGGACAGAACTTAAGGAAGTTGTACCTTTTAGAATGCATATCGAGATTCAGGCAATAACTCTGAAAGATATTACAGTGACCTTTATTGAAGACACACTCATGGACAGAACTTAAGGAAGTTGTACCTTTTAGAATGCATATCGAGATTCAGGCAATAACTCTGAAAGATATTACAGTGACCTTTATTGAAGACACACTCATGGACAAAACTTAAGGAAGTTGTACCTTTTAGCACGTATATCGGGATTCAGTCAATAACTCTGAAAGCTATTACAGTGAATTTATTGAAGACACACTCATTGACAACACTTAAGGATGTTGTTCCTTTTAGCATGTTTATTGGGATTCAGACAATAACTCTGAAAGATATTACAGTGTCCTTTATTAAAGACACACTCATGGACAGAACTTAAGAAGGTTGTACCTTTTAGCATGTATATTGGGATACAGACAATAATTGTGAAAGATATTACAGTGACCTTTATTGAAGACACACTCGTGGACAGAACATAAGGAAGTTGTACCTTTCAGCATGTATATCGGAGTTCAGACAATAACTCTGGAAGATATTACAGTGAACTTTATTGAAGACACATTCATGGACAAAACTTAAGGAAGTTGTACCTTTTAGCATGCATATTGAGATTCAGACCATAAGTCTGAAAGATATTACAGTGACCTTTATTGAAGACACACTCGTGGACCAAACTCAAGGAAGTTGTACCTTTTAGCATGTATATGGGGATTCAGACAATAGCTCTGAAAGATATTACAGTGACCTTTATTGAAGACACACTCATGGACAAAACTTAAGGAAGTTGTACCTTTTAGCATGTATATCGGAGTTCAGACAATAACTCTGAGAGATATTACAGTGACCTTTATTGAAGACATACTCATGGACAAAACTTAAGAAAGTTGCACCTTTTAGCATGTATATCGGAATTCAGAAAATAACTCCTGAAAGATATTAAAGTGACCTTTATTTAAGACATAATCATGGACAAAACTTAAGGAAGTTGCACCTTTTAGCATGTATATCGGGATTCAGGCAATAACTCGGAAAGATATTACAGTGACCTTTATTGAAGACAGACTCATGGAAAATACTTAAGGAAGTTGTACTTTTTAGCATGTATATCGAGATTCAGACAATAACTATGAAAGATATTACAGTGACCTTTATTGAAGACACACTCATGGGCAAAACTTAAGGAAGTTGTACCTTTTGCATGTATATCGGAGTTCAGACAATAACTCTGATAGATATTACAGTGACCTTTATTGAAGACACACCTATGGAAAAAACTTAAGGAAGTTGTACCTTTCAGCATGTATATCGGGATTCAGACAATAACTCTGAAAGATATTACAGTGACCTTTATTGAAGACACACTCATGGACAGAACTTGAGGAAGTTGTACTTTTTAGCATGTATATCGGGATTCAGACAATAACTCTGAAAGATATTACAGTGACCTTTATTGAAGACACACTCATGGACAGAACTTAAGGAAGTTGTACCTTTTAGCATGCATATCGAGATTCAGACAATAACTCTGAAAGATATTACAGTGACCTTTATTGAAGACACACTCATGGACAGAACTTGAGGAAGTTGTACCTTTTAGCATGTATATCGGGATTCAGACAATAACTCTGAAAGATATTACAGTGACCTTTATTGAAGACACACTCATGGACAGAACTTAAGGAAGTTGTACCTTTTAGAATGCATATCGAGATTCAGGCAATAACTCTGAAAGATATTACAGTGACCTTTATTGAAGACACACTCATGGACAGAACTTAAGGAAGTTGTACCTTTTAGCGTGCATATCGAGATTCAGACAATAACTCTGAAAGATATTACAGTGACCTTTATTGAAGACACACTCATGGACAGAACTTAAGGAAGTTGTACCTTTTAGCATGCATATCGAGATTCAGACAATAACTCTGAAAGATATTACAGTGACCTTTATTGAAGACACACTCATGGACAGAACTTAAGGAAGTTGTACCTTATAGAATGCATATCGAGATTCAGGCAATAACTCTGAAAGATATTACAGTGACCTTTATTGAAGACACACTCATGGACAGAACTTAAGGAAGTTGTACCTTTTAGCGTGCATATCGAGATTCAGACAATAACTCTGAAAGATATTACAGTGACCTTTATTGAAGACACACTCATGGACAGAACTTGAGGAAGTTGTACCTTTTAGCATGTATATCGGGATTCAGACAATAACTCTGAAAGATATTACAGTGACCTTTATTGAAGACACACTCATGGACAGAACTTAAGGAAGTTGTACCTTTTAGCATGCATATAGAGATTCAGACAATAACTCTGAAAGATATTACAGTGACCTTTATTGAAGACACACTCATGGACAGAACTTGAGGAAGTTGTACCTTTTAGCATGTATATCGGGATTCAGACAATAACTCTGAAAGATATTACAGTGACCTTTATTGAAGACACACTCATGGACAGAACTTAAGGAAGTTGTACCTTTTAGCATGCATATCGAGATTCAGACAATAACTCTGAAAGATATTACAGTGACCTTTATTGAAGACACACTCATGGACAGAACTTGAGGAAGTTGTACCTTTTAGCATGTATATCGGGATTCAGACAATAACTCTAAAAGATATTACAGTGACCTTTATTGAAGACACACTCATGGACAGAACTTAAGGAAGTTGTACCTTTTAGAATGCATATCGAGATTCAGGCAATAACTCTGAAAGATATTACAGTGACCTTTATTGAAGACACACTCATGGACAGAACTTAAGGAAGTTGTACCTTTTAGCGTGCATATCGAGATTCAGACAATAACTCTGAAAGATATTACAGTGACCTTTATTGAAGACACACTCATGGACAGAACTTAAGGAAGTTGTACCTTTTAGAATGCATATCGAGATTCAGGCAATAACTCTGAAATATATTACAGTGACCTTTATTGAAGACACACTCATGGACAAAACTTAAGGAAGTTGTACCTTTTAGCACGTATATCGGGATTCAGTCAATAACTCTGAAAGCTATTACAGTGAATTTATTGAAGACACACTCATTGACAACACTTAAGGATGTTGTTCCTTTTAGCATGTTTATTGGGATTCAGACAATAACTCTGAAAGATATTACAGTGTCCTTTATTAAAGACACACTCATGGACAGAACTTAAGAAGGTTGTACCTTTTAGCATGTATATTGGGATACAGACAATAATTGTGAAAGATATTACAGTGACCTTTATTGAAGACACACTCGTGGACAGAACATAAGGAAGTTGTACCTTTTAGCATGTATATCGGAGTTCAGACAATAACTCTGGAAGATATTACAGTGAACTTTATTGAAGACACATTCATGGACAAAACTTAAGGAAGTTGTACCTTTTAGCATGCATATTGAGATTCAGACCATAAGTCTGAAAGATATTACAGTGACCTTTATTGAAGACACACTCGTGGACCAAACTCAAGGAAGTTGTACCTTTTAGCATGTATATGGGGATTCAGACAATAGCTCTGAAAGATATTACAGTGACCTTTATTGAAGACACACTCATGGACAGAACTTAAGGAAGTTGTACCTTTTAGCATGCATATCGAGATTCAGACAATAACTCTGAAAGATATTACAGTGACCTTTATTGAAGACACACTCATGGACAAAACTTAAGGAAGTTGTACCTTTTAGCATGTATATCGGAGTTCAGACAATAACTCTGAGAGATATTACAGTGACCTTTATTGAAGACATACTCATGGACAAAACTTAAGAAAGTTGCACCTTTTAGCATGTATATCGGAATTCAGAAAATAACTCCTAAAAGATATTAAAGTGACCTTTATTTAAGACATAATCATGGACAAAACTTAAGGAAGTTGCACCTTTTAGCATGTATATCGGGATTCAGGCAATAACTCGGAAAGATATTACAGTGACCTTTATTGAAGACAGACTCATGGAAAATACTTAAGGAAGTTGTACTTTTTAGCATGTATATCGAGATTCAGACAATAACTATGAAAGATATTACAGTGACCTTTATTGAAGACACACTCATGGGCAAAACTTAAGGAAGTTGTACCTTTTGCATGTATATCGGAGTTCAGACAATAACTCTGATAGATATTACAGTGACCTTTATTGAAGACACACCTATGGAAAAAACTTAAGGAAGTTGTACCTTTCAGCATGTATATCGGGATTCAGACAATAACTCTGAAAGATATTACAGTGACCTTTATTGAAGACACACTCATGGACAGAACTTGAGGAAGTTGTACTTTTTAGCATGTATATCGGGATTCAGACAATAACTCTGAAAGATATTACAGTGACCTTTATTGAAGACACACTCATGGACAGAACTTAAGGAAGTTGTACCTTTTAGCATGCATATCGAGATTCAGACAATAACTCTGAAAGATATTACAGTGACCTTTATTGAAGACACACTCATGGACAGAACTTGAGGAAGTTGTACCTTTTAGCATATATATCGGGATTCAGACAATAACTCTGAAAGATATTACAGTGACCTTTATTGAAGACACACTCATGGACAGAACTTAAGGAAGTTGTACCTTTTAGAATGCATATCGAGATTCAGGCAATAACTCTGAAAGATATTACAGTGACCTTTATTGAAGACACACTCATGGACAGAACTTAAGGAAGTTGTACCTTTTAGCGTGCATATCGAGATTCAGACAATAACTCTGAAAGATATTACAGTGACCTTTATTGAAGACACACTCATGGAAAAACTTAAGGAAGTTTTACCTTTTAGCATGTATATCGGGATTCAGACAATAACCCTGAAAGATATTACAGTGACCTTTATTGAAGACACACTCATGGAAAAACTTAAGGAAGTTTTACCTTTTAGCATGTATATCGGGATTCAGACAATAACTCTGAAAGATATTACAGTGACCTTTATTGAAGACACACTCATGGACAAAACTTAAGGAAGTTGTACCTTTTACCATATATATCGGGATTCAGACAATAAATCTGAAAGATATCTGATACACAGTAACCTTTATTGAAGACACATGAGATAACCAAAGTGTTAACAAAATTGCCTTTACCTCCTACAAAAAGGTTGAAAACCGACAACAAACAGATATGAAACTTCCTTGAGTTTTGTTCATGAGTTCATATACGCGTCAATCAAAAAGAAAAATACCACTAAACAAACAGAAGCAAAATTATTGCATCGTATTTGAGTGTCTTTGTGAGCCTTTGCATTCGAGTTATGAAAAATGCCATAGTACCAGCGTTGAGAAATTAGGAAGGTGAACCTGAAGTCGATGGATTTGGGTGGCAATGACTATCATCAACCCAGGATAGATTTGAATCCAACAAGGAACTCTTATAATCTCTTGAATCATCCAAAGAGATCAATCTATGGAACATACGAATGTTTCAGCCATTCCGCCCTTACAAATACCTCTTCAGCGACTCTAAAATGTAGAGATTGAGATTAAAAGTTTTTTTTCTTTTGATTATCCTTAGTACACGTGGTACAGGCCATGATAATCATGGTGAGTAGAAGTATGCGACTGCTTTTACTGTAAGTGCACCACATGTCTACACATGTGAAAAGCGGTTCGACTTTTTTTGCACTTACAAATATGCCAGAACCCCGTTTGGTTACTTGCACTCGCTGTTAGGGTTTGACTTTTGCAAGGATCGGGACCATTGGAGCATTTTCATTTTTTTTATAAATCAGAAAAAAGTGCCCAATGCGGTAATCGAACCCGGGTCGTATCGGTCGAAAACGAACGGTTTAGACCATCCTTCCACCGACCCCCTGAGACTGAAAGTGATTTTTATTACAATGTCCATATAAGATTATATAAGGTAAGTAGGAGAAAAAAAGTAAAATTAAATATTATTTTCATCAGAAGAATCCCACAGATGGTCGTCTGGTATGACGTCACGTCCTGAAGTCGGACAGATCTCCCCGACTATTGCCATGTTGAAAAATTCCTTCAGAACTCTGCTCAGGTGACAGGTACTCGAGGATATCATCCCTGTTAGAAGGGGAGACAACAGCTATCTCCTCCAAGAGGTTGATGATGATGAAGTAGTGGCCGCGGTTCTACACCGCTCCGACAGAGAAAAACTCCCCGATGAACTCTCGCCTGGAAACAGGAAAATACTATACGAATTCCTTGGCGATGCAATTGAGCACGTTGGGGACACAAATTCCGTTATAAGCACGGGCCCTTCCGAACTCAGGGCGGCTTTGAACATTTGACATTGTTCAGACGCCTCTTCAGAGAAGGCTCATGTCTGATGTATATATATATATTATTATATACATATTTTTAATTTTGCACTATATAATCTTATATGGACATTGATATTAAGTAGTTTTAATCTCAATCTCTTTATCCTCCCTATAATAGCCTCTATACAGGGGTTCTAGGATAATGTTGGCATTGAAGATCTCGAGCATGCAGAAAGTGAAATGTATTCCCCAGACATTGGGTGGTTGTGTCCAGCGAGGTGTGAAAGATATTTAGGAAGTGCTACCCACTTCAGATAATTTACGAGACAACGTCCTTGTTAAAACTTCCAAATAAACTTTTATTACCACAAAACCAATTAAAAGGAATATTTGATTTGGCATCGCAATCAAGGCGATTTCCTTCTAAACAAGGCGTGGCGATAGAGACTTCTGGATTTATGGTACTCGGAGACCTGCCAAATGGTGTTGGAATGTTGGGCTTCCTCGAGTGTGGTCCGTGTTAGCCATGATGGGTAGTGACAGCTTGTACTGTAAGTACACCACATGTCTACACATGTAGTACCAGGCCATAGGTAGTGACTGCTTGTACTGTAAGTACACCACATGTCTACACATGTAGTACCAGGCCATAGGTAGTGACAGCTTGTACTGTAAGTACACCACATGTCTACACATGTAGTACCAGGCCATAGGTAGTGACTGCTTGTTCTGTAAGTACACCACATGTCTACACATGTAGTACCAGGCCATAGGTAGTGACTGCTTGTTCTGTAAGTACACCACATGTCTACACATGTAGTACCAGGCCATAGGTAGTGACTGCTTGTTCTGTAAGTACACCACATGTCTACACATGTAGTACCAGGCCATAGGTAGTGACTGCTTGTACTGTAAGTACACCATATGTCTACACATGTATTACAATGTTATGGTAATCATGAGTGATGAGTAGATAATATTAACTCATCGTACTATTAAAACTCACTATATTCATTGCCTTTTGAGTATGATAAATACAAAACTAATAATTCGATGTAAATCAAAATAGAAATGGGGTGCTTTTGGGGCGAGTGCAACACAGAAATATTCAATTCTACATGATTAGATAATGGATTGGAATAAAAATCGATATTTCAGGCAAAGGAGGCTTCTACATAAGGAAAGTCAGAAAGTAATAAGTGGTCGACTCAGCCTTAGAGACTGAGACAAGGAAATCCCCACAGAATGTACATAATGTCATCACTCCAAACAGAACGTGAATATCTCTGACTGCAGAACTCCACTAGTCATTCTTGTGGCAAATGACAACTCAGATATCAGATTGAGTTGGAAGTAGAGAGAATGCACAATGCCAGGTATCGGTAAACCTTTGAATCAAAAGAGTCAAAAATTACAATTTACCAAATTTCAAAGTTTTTAATTATAGGTAGTTTAAAAGGTCACCACAAGTAGCGAGTACAACAGTGTTAAGTACATTGTAGAAACTGTAGAAGTCACCACAAGTAGCTAGTACAACAGTGGTGGTGCATTGTAGAAACTGTAGAAAGTCATCACAAGTAGCTAATACAACAGTCTACATTGTAGAAACTGTAGAAAGTCACCACAAGTAGCTAGTACAACAGTCTACGATTTAGAAACGGTAGAAAGTCACCACAAGTAGCTAATACAACAGTCTACATTGTAGAAACTGTAGAAAGTCACCACAAGTAGCTAATACAACAGTCTACATTGTAGAAACTGTAGAAAGTCACCACAAGTAGCTAATACAACAGTCTACATTGTAGAAACTGTAGAAAGTCACCACAAGTAGCTAATACAACAGTCTACATTGTAGAAACTGTAGAAAGTCACCACAAGTAGCTAATACAACAGTCTACATTGTAGAAACTGTAGAAAGTCACCACAAGTAGCTAATACAACAGTCTACATTGTAGAAACTGTAGAAAGTCACCACAAGTAGCTAATACAACAGTCTACATTGTAGAAACTGTAGAAAGTCACCACAAGTAGCTAATACAACAGTGTTAGGTACATTGTAGAAACTTTAGAAAGTCACCACAAGTAGCCATTACAACAGTGTTAGGTACATTGTAGAAACTGTAGAAAGTCACCACAAGTAGCTAGTACAACAGTCTACATTGTAGAAACTGTAGAAAGTCACCACAAGTAGCTATAACAACAGTGTTAGGTACATTGTAGAAACTGTAGAAAGTCCCCAAAAGTAGCTAGTACAAGAGTGTTAAGTACATTGTAGAAACTGTAGAAGGTCACCACAAGTAGCCATTACAACAGTGTTAGGTACATTGTAGAAACTGTAGAAAGTCACCACAAGTAGCTAATACAACAGTCTACATTGTAGAAACTGTAGAAAGTCACCACAAGTAGCTAATACAACAGTCTACATTGTAGAAACTGTAGAAAGTCACCACAAGTAGCTAATACAACAGTCTACATTGTAGAAACTGTAGAAAGTCACCACAAGTAGCTAATACAACAGCCTACATTGTAGAAACTGTAGAAAGTCACCACAAGTAGCTAATACAACAGTCTACATTGTAGAAACTGTAGAAAGTCACCACAAGTAGCTAATACAACAGTCTACATTGTAGAAACTGTAGAAAGTCACCACAAGTAGCTAATACAACCATCTACATTGTAGAAACTGTAGAAAGTCACCACAAGTAGCTATTACAACAGTGTTAGGTACATTGTAGAAACTGTAGAAAGTCCCCACAAGTAGCTAGTACAAGAGTGTTAAGTACATTGTAGAAACTGTAGAAAGTCACCACAAGTAGCCATTACAACAGTGTTAGGTATATTGTAGAAACTGTAGAAAGTCACCACAAGTATCTAGAACAAGAGTGTTAGGTCCATGTAAGAATTGGGTAAAGTTTTCAACTAACAATAATCGCGCCTCTGAAGATCCTCATGGGCTACGATATCGTCTCTGCGCAAAGCTTCTTGCAAAGGTCCTTGTAAGTAGTGTAAAAGGTCATCTCAAGTTTTTAAAGAGCACTCAATATCTTCTTGCCAACAATAAATAGTACTCACATAAATAATATTTACATATGGAACTATATGAAGAACCGCAGCTTCTCATCCAAAGAGGCGCATGTGGCTTGGGAGCCACATTTGCCGACCCTTGCACTAGGCCTTTTTTGGCAAAACGAGTAAATATTCATTATGCTTATTGAACTTTCAGATCAATTTGGGCAAATAAAGGTACATACATGGAAAAGCAGTAATGACTATTGGTCAAATGAAGTAGAATCACGTGAAAATAAGAAGAGATTATCTAATAATATTGTTTTTTTCCAAGGTCTATCTTATAAAAAGGCATTTTCTTATCGTGCAACTGAAATTTGTTGATGGCTTGCGCCATCAATCGGAATAGTTGATATTTATTCCGATAGATGACGCAAGCCATCAGCAACTTTCAGTTACACAATAAGGAGATGCCTTTCTCATAATTTATGCACCCTATCAAAGTACAATATCACATTTTTACTATTTTTTCACAGAGGCCAATCTATTATTTTGAAAACGAACTGGTGTAAATACAGCTCGCTGTTCAAACCATATAGAATTGAGGGATTATCTTCCAATACAGCGATGGAAACGAGAACAGAAAAAGGAATCGAGTAAACGGGAATAAAAGAATTGTATAATTTACTTCTAGTAATTTTCATTTGGAATATAATTATCCAACATTCAGTTTCAAAATTATCTTGTTCTCTTTTTCACTTAGGTGTCGGCCTCCATCCCGAGGCAATGACAAGTGTAGCTACCATCTACAAGTACCATCTTGGTCTTGAGGTGGGTAACACCAGCCATCACATCGACCTGCCCACTCTGTGGGAGAGAACTCTCGCAGTCCATCGGTGGCGGAGTCTTTCCCGCGGTGGGCGCCACCAATGAAGACCTTGTATATATTTATATATATATGTGTATATGTGGCAATATAGTGGTAAATGATGTGGTGAGGTGAGAAATAATCACACGACGAGTTGTTAGAGCAAAAAAATCCAGGCAGCCAGCCGAGAGGGAAAGAGGTGGCGAGTGCTGTCTACTGCACGACCGTTTTTTCCCTGTGTACACAAGCGGGGCAAACAAAAGATTAGTCGCCAGGTGTTGACGCCCCCCTCAGGAATGTGGTCAACAAAGGGTCGCAAGTTAGTTATCTTCGAATCGACTACGTCTCTCTCTCTCTGGTCGGCTGCAGATTTACTTTATTATTCCTGTAAGAGCATATATTATGACATATGGCCCCCGTTGAAGAAGGCTGAACATGGTTTAAGTATATTTAAAGCTGGAGAAGCCAGGAATAGAGAAAATAATTTTACAGTTAAAATTAGTTAAGGTAATGGTGACATAGTTTTATGTAAATAAAATACTGTATAGTACACAAGTAAATATTATTTACAAGCAGTTTTACAACACCGGAGAGTTTGACATTTATGGGAGATTTTGAAAATATCAAGGTTGTAAAAGGCTATATACAATAAATTCTAATGTATTATATGGGAAATGTTATTGAGAGGTGTGAACAAGGAGAAGAAGAGTCACATACATATGATGAAATTCTGAAGATTATTAAGACTGGGGAACTCTACAGTTTAAGATATTTTTCAGGCGGACATGGCAAGGGGAAACTTGTCATGGGCTTTCTATGCTATAAGTGTAGAGTACGAGAAATGAGGTTGAGGTTGGCAATTGTGTGAGCTCAGGACTGAGGTAAATATCGAACTACATACGATGTTAGAACCTCGGCGAACAGAGCGAGGGGAAACTTGCTTTGGGCCAATCTAACTTATCTATGCAGTTACTTGTTTAGCGAGTCCAAGGGGAAAAGTCCCGTGTGTAGGTGAGGATGTCGGATGGACTTATATTTAATTTGCGGAAAGTATGCGCGCACAGTGCCAAAAATTGGGACGAGGACTGCGTTGTCCGTTACAAGTGACAAGCTGCTCGGACACGAGGTGTTTGAACCGTCGTGGGAGCTTGTGCAAGGCGATGATTTCGCGGTGGGTTGAAAGTAAGACCCATGTCTGCGCGAAATGATGACGGACCGGACAGAATCAGCGACGATGTTTAACGTACCTCCGTGGGAAATATCGGAGGTAGGCTATATCGTGCTGGTTTGGACAATGGACAAACATAGATTTGAAGACAGGGTCCGTGTGGCGAACGTGTGGCGCGAGAGGAAGGGGCGAACTGTGTCGCTCGATGCAGATTGTTCAAGTGCGAACAAAAAGGGGTTGATAAATATCTAGCAGTTAGTCAATCTGCACCCTGTGACGAACACACCATTGGCTAGATGGCGTGGGTCGGTGGATATGCTAGAGATGAACTACGAAATAAATTATCATAAATGAAGGGCGAAGGTTAGGATTTTGAAATGACAATATAGAAGTTCGATAATTGATTAATCAATAATTCTATAAAAGGTCCTGAGCTGGTATAAAGTTGACAAAGTTGTAAGAATGAGAGGGGCATTAAGGGAAAGATAGATAAGAGTCACCAAGGGTTGGTTCTAAGCAAGGCTCACGTGGTGGTTGTAATTCTTCGACGCCTGAAGTACAGGGTGAATTTTGAATCGATTAGGGAAAGAAATTATTTTTCGTGAGCCGTGCTTACAAGTAGGAGAGGTCTATACAAAAGTTTAGGTGCTGGAGGCATATTTTTATAAATAATTTGATTATGAAAAATCTATTGTTAATAGTAAAAATCGTAAAGCGTTAATAGGTAGAATTCCATTTTTTTTTTTTTTAAGATTTTTTTTTAAAAGAGTTACGTTAAAATGGAAATTATTTAATTAAAATGATGATTGTTACATCTACTGGTAAGGTAACTCATTAAATGGGTTTCACATAGTTAGATATAATATGGATAATAAGATCACTGTTAATAGGGGTGGAGAGATAAATGGAAATATTGGGACAATTTACAAGGAATGACTTATTTAAAGAATGAATGGACGGGGTAAAACAATTTCACTTACAGGTTATGCTGGTTTAGAGAGCAGGTAAGTTCATTGAGATTCAGGAGAGTTCTGTCTGTGACACTGAGCGTATCAGTGTTGTACATCACAGTAGCGGCAGGGATATGGCGGAGTCTTGTCCATGATGGTGGAAGGTGTCCTGCTCTGGCGCGGCGATCGTTCTTGAGTAGATCTAGTGCTGGAAGAAGTGCGTGGCAGCTCCATCTCCGTCGTAGGTGAATACTTCTTCGGAATCACGGTTCAAAGGTTGGCGAGGAAGGGGTTGAGGGCTCGAAGAGGAGTGGTTACAGTTGAGTTGGGTTTGGTCGATCATCGTGGCTTGGCTTCTTGTTTCTTCATGCTCCGGTATATGAGGGATTCGCTTCCCGGTCAGATCTTATCCTGTCGACTTTTCAATGTGGCAATATAGTGGTAAATGATGTGGTGAGGTGAGAAATAATCACACGACGAGTTGTTAGAGCAAAAAAATCCAGGCAGCCAGCCGAGAGGGAAAGAGGTGGCGAGTGCTGTCTACTGCACGACCGTTTTTTCCCTGTGTACACAAGCGGGGCAAACAAAAGATTAGTCGCCAGGTGTTGACGCCCCCCTCAGGAATGTGGTCAACAAAGGGTCGCAAGTTAGTTATCTTCGAATCGACTACGTCTCTCTCTCTCTCTGGTCGGCTGCAGATTTACTTTATTATTCCTGTAAGAGCATATATTATGACATATATGTCATAATATATACTCTTCCTGGAATAATAAAGCAAACCTACAGTAAACCCAGAGAGAGACGGGCAGCTAAAGTCCGGTCATTTAAGACACCAGCGACATTCCAAGGGGCGACCAGAGGGGCCCGTGAGTTCTCGGGACTATTAAGACAGTTGGCGATTGTTTTCGACTCGAACGGACGCCCGGCTGTTGCCGGGCCCGTCTCTCTCTCTCTCTGGTTGCCTAGGTTCCTCTTCCAACTTGTGGTGTCCTTATTTATCTTTCCCCACCTTATTATTATATTGCCACATAAAAAGTCGACAGGATAAGACCTGGCCGGGAAGCAAATCCCTCATATACCAGAGTATGAAGAAAACAAGAAGCAAGACCACGATGATCGGACAAACCCACAATCAAGTTCCACAATAATTTACAACCAACTCAACTGTAGCCACTTCTCTTCGAGCTCTCACCCCCTTCCTCGCCAACTTTTGAACCGTTACCCTGAAGAAGTGATCACCTACGACGGAGATGAACCTGCCGCACCCTTCTCCCAGCACTAGATCTGCCCAAGAACGATCGCCGCGCCAGAGCAGGACACCTCCCACCACCATGGACTCCGCCATACCCCCGCCGCTACTGTGGTGGACAACACTGGCCCGTACAGCAGACAGAACCCTCCCTCAATGAACTCAATGAATCTACTTTCTCTCTAAACCAACATAACCTGTAAATGCAATTGTTTTACCCCTCTCATTCTTACAACTTTGTTAACCTTCTACCAGCCCATGACCTTCTATAAAATTATTAATTTTTCAATTATCGAACTACTATTGCCACTAATCTCCACTCTTCATTTACGATAATATATTTTGTAGAATTTCTCTCTAGCATATCCACCGACCCACACCATCTAGCCACTGGTGTGTTCGTCACAGGATGCAGATTGACTAACTGCTAGATGTTTATCAACTCCTTTTTGTTCGCACTCGAACAATCTGCATCGAGCGGCACAGTTCGCTCCTTCTCCTCGCGCCACACATTTGCCACCGGACCCTGTCTTCAAATTTATGTTTGTCCCTTGTCCATACCAGCACGACATAACCTACGTCCGATATTTCCCACGGAAGTACGTTAAACATCGTCGCTGATCTTGTCCGGTCCGTCATCATTTCGCGCAGACATGGGTTTTACGTTCAACCCGTCGCGAAATCATCGCCTCGCACAAGCTCCCACGACGGTTCAAACACCTCGTGTACGAGAAGCTTGTCACCTGTAAAGGACAACACCGTCCTCGTCTCAATTTTTGGCACTGTGCGCGCACACTTTCCTTCAATTAGCTAAAACTACTAGAGTCTCTTAGTATCGAAATAATTAAGGTAAAAAGGCCCAAAGCAAGTTTCCCCTCGCTCTGTTCGCCTATATTCTACCTTTGTATCTCGAACTATTTTATCTTCTCAAATTAACTATAAGTCCATGCGACTTCCTCACCTACACACGGGACTTTTCCCCTCGGACTAGCTACACGAGTAACTGCATAGATAAGGTAGAATGGCCCAAAGCAAGTTTCCCCTCGCTCTGTTCGCCAAATTTCTAACATTGTATCTAGTCCTATGTTTACCTCAGTTCTGAACTCACGCAATTTCCACCCTCAACCTCATTTCTCGTACTCTACATCTATAGCATAGAAAGCCCATGCCAAGTCTTCCCCTTGCCATGTCCGCCTGAAAACATATCTTAAAGTGTAGAGTTCCCCAGTCTTAATGGCCTTAAGATTTTCACCATGTGTATGTGACTCCCCTTCTCCTTGTTCACACTCCTCAATAGCATTTACCTTATAATATATTAGATGTTATTGTATATAGCCTTTTATAACTTTGATATTATCAAGAATTCCCTTAAATTTCTAACTCTCCGGTGTTGTAAAACTGCTTGTAAATATTATTTACTTGTGTACTATACAATATTTTATTTACATAAAACTATGTCACCATAACCTTAAATAATTTCAACTATAAAATTATTTTCTCTATTCCTGGCTTCTCCAGCTTTAAGTATACTCAAACCATGTTCAGCCTTCTTCAACGGGGGCCATATGTCATAATATATACTCTTCCTGGAATAATAAAGCAAATCTACAGTCGACCAGAGAGAGAGAGAACGCAGCTAAGGCCGGTCACTTGATATAGCAGTCACATTCCAAGGGGGCGACCGCAGGGCCTTTTCTTGGAACCTCAGTTCTATGTTTACTCAGTCGGGGGGGTGGTGGCCACACAAGACGTGCATTTCCGCGGTGGCAGCCCGCTAGCGCTCCCTCTCTCCCTCGGTTTGCTGGGTTCCATCTTCCAAACTTGTTGTTTCCTTATTTCTCACTCACTACATTATTATCACTATAGTGCCACATCGAAAGTCGACAGGATCTTATTACATATATATATGTATATGTCATAATATATACTCTTCCTGGAATAATAAAGCAAACCTACAGTCAACCCAGAGAGAGACGGGCAGCTAAAGTCCGGTCATTTAAGACACCAGCGACATTCCAAGGGGCGACCAGAGGGGCCCGTGAGTTCTCGGGACTATTAAGACAGTTGGCGATTGTGTTCGACTCGAACGGCCGTCCGGCTGTTGCCGGGCCCGTCTCTCTCTCTGGTTGCCTGGGTTCCTCTTCAAACTTGTGGTGTCCTTATTTATCTTTCCCCACCTTATTATTATATTACACCACATATATTTATCAATTATTTATATCTATTTATTCATATATCTATCATTATTAATCTTATTTATTCATTTTATGTATTTAACCTTATATGGACATTGTAATAAATCAGTTTCAATCTCAATCTTTCTCTCTCTCTCATCATGAAGTTATTGTTTCTGTGTATTGAGCTAATTTTAGGGTGTAGTATGAGTTTGAAGAACAGAGAGAAATTTTATGATACCAATGAGATAAGCGTTGAAATTTAATAAATTAAATTTAATTGCCATTTTTTTATCGTTAAAATTTTACACAAATAAATTTACTGGCAATGCGTTTCTTTTTAATACAATAGTAGAGCGGTCTGGAGATTAATTTGTC
The DNA here is from genome assembly GCA_030710605.1 of Cordylochernes scorpioides. NCBI lineage: Eukaryota > Metazoa > Arthropoda > Arachnida > Pseudoscorpiones > Chernetidae > Cordylochernes > Cordylochernes scorpioides. Next base: position 69,177,838 of record CP092863.1, on the reverse strand, counting down.
GAAACCGCTGAGATAGTTCACTACTGATAAACCAAACCCTCTCATTCAATAACTTATATCATTGCAGTAAGGTCTGTAGAGATAATATTTGATGATATTTAAAAGAAACACATTGCCAGTAAATTTATTTGTTGAAATTTAAATTTACAATATAGGATTAAAATCCGAAGATGAAAGTTTATGTGTTAATGAAAGTTAAAGGATATTCATTATCATTTAGGTTATACGTTGTTGACTAGTTTTATTTCCATTTCCTAGAAATGTGATTGTTAACAATTAAAACAATAGAAAAATATATTTTGTAGGGGATATCAGCCAAAATAATTTAAAGTGTAATATATAAATAAGGTCTAAGACTCTTTTTCTTTTAATTAATATTTATTTTGTAAGTGCTTGGTAACAAAGCTATTTTCCGACTTCAACTATCTGAACAACTTATTTGAATTTTGGGAACAAAGCTATCTTCCGACCTCAACTATCGAAACATACTTTTTGGATCTTGAGGACAAGGCTATATTCTGATCTCAATTATAGGAACATACTGTTGGATCTTGGGAACAAAGCTATCTTCCGACCTCAACTATCGGAACATACTTATGGATCTTGAGGACAAGGCTATATTCTGATCTCAATTATCGGAACATACTTATGGATCTTGAGGACAAGGCTATATTCTGATCTCAACTATCGGAACATACTTTTGGATCTTGAGGACAAGGCTATATTCTGACCTCAACTATCGGAACATACTGTTGGATCTTGGGAACAAAGCTATCTTCAGACCTCAACTATCGGAACATACTGTTGGATCTTGGGAACAAAGCTATCTTCAGACCTCAACTATCGGAACATACTGTTGGATCTTGGGAACAAAGATATCTTCTGACCTCAACTATCGGAACATACTGTTGGAACTTGGGAACAAAGCTATCTTCTGACATCAACTATCGGAACATACTGTTGGAACTTGGGAACAAAGCTATCTTTAGACCTCAACTTTCGGAACATACTGTTGGAACTTGGGAACAAAGCTATCTTCTGACATCAACTATCGGAACATACTGTTGAATCTTGGAAACAAAGCTATTATCAGGATAGATTTTTAGCCAACAACACCGATCCAAGAGTCAGGATAGGATATTCCCAGGGAGATAAACCAACTTAGAGGTATTGCCAGAAAGTTACGTAAACCAAGGCTGACATTTACACCTGCGGAATTTGGTTTATAGGCCCTACCCTCGTAACATGCAAGTCATTAACATCTCGATTGGGCCACCCTCTTATTGCCAGGCCGCGAGATGCGTCAGCTTCTGGTTTGTTTGTTTGTTTATACCATAAATATCGCCATGTTTGTTTATGTCATAGTTGTTGTTTAATTGGTGTATAGCATGGTTTGTGGGTCGGTAGAAGGGTGGTCTAAAACATTGGTTTTTGACCGCTACGACCCGGAATTGAATCCCGCATTGGACACTATTTTCTGATTCAAAAAATGCTCCAATGGTCTCCGATTCTGGCAAAATTCCAAACCAACCAGCGAGTGAAAGTAACCAAACGGGGCTCTGGTACACTTGTAAATGCATAGTCGAACTATTTTTTCACATGTGTAGACATTGCATTTACGAATGTATCAGAGCCCGGTTTATTTACTTTCACTCGCTGGTTGGGTTGGAATTTTGCAAGAATCTGGGACCATTGGAGCAACTATTTTTCGAACTATTTTTTCACATGTGTAGACATGTGGTGCACTTACAGTAAAAGCAGCCGCTAACTATCCACCATTATTTATCATGGCCTGTATCATGTGCACTAGGGATACTTTTTAAAATATTTTGTTCATTCCATGGTTGTTGGCTTCTTCATGCCATTGCTAATATCCCAGTTTTTTTCAAATTCCAAAACTCTTGTCTTTTGTGTTTGTGCCATGACTTTAGATATGCTCATATCATGGTTGTTTGATTTGTTTTATCCTTGATTTTACTGGTTGTGGGTATTGTTTGTTTATTCTATGTTTGATCAATTTGTTCATACTGTGGATTGCCTATACCACAGCGGTTTTCTTCTTTGTCTATTCCATAGCGGCTGTCTTCTTAACTTATACCATAGCGGTTGTATGATTTATTTATTTTACATAAATTTCCAACTCCGCCTTTGGCGGTCCCAAGCCCGGATGGAAAAGGAGGAGGAGGAGCAGTAACAAGCTCACTAAAAAACCTGGGCTCAGCTGGCCCGGCTGATAGTACCCTGTAAGAGCTCCTAATCCAGGGATACAGGATGAGCAGCGTTTGTACCCCATGTTAGTAGCGGCTGCAAATGGTATCTGTTCCTCATGTCAGAGGCGGCCATTTCTTTTGTAGCTAAGTCGGCCTGCCACTGAGTAGTGCTCCCAGTCTTAATGACAAAGCAGACACATTCTACTTCACCCACATCAACAAGCTCTACAAGCTTGATATCCTAATATTATTGAGTGGAGATAAGAAAGAAGAAGACATAAATTTACTTCTTTGCTTATAAAATAATAATAAATTTCTTTTCCTCCAATTTACCCAGACTAATCTATTAGCTTGATTGTCTTTATATGATTTCTCCGTACATATAAATATCATATTACCATTAAGGTACTATTACCTTTTTCCTGTATGTATCCTACATTTCTGCTTCGAGAATCTGTATAAGACTAAAAGGTTTTAATAAAGCTTTTTTATTGTTGTTTGCTTATAAAATAGCTCTTTTCAGATGTGTTTATACCCTAGCTCTTGCCTGATAAATTTCTACCATGGTTTATATAGCCGAAGTTCATTTTCTAATGATTTTTGTGTCTATTTTTCATAAATAATTCATTCTTGTTCATTATATAATTCCGAATATTTCCTTTACATCTCATTATTATGTTGTTACAAATTTCTACTACAAAACACTGAAAGTTTATGAGTGTATGTTGCAATAACTTCTCTGAAACGGAAAATTTTATGGACATGTCATGTTTACATTGGTTATAGGTGCAATTTTCAAAGGTTAATTGGTGTTTTATAGTTTATGAAAAAGGCATCTCCTTATCGTGCAACTGAAAGTTGCTGATGGCTTGCGCCATCTATTGGAATAAATATCAACTATTATCTGGATTTTAACTTTCTGGAATAATTAAAAATCAACGAGAATAGTTGATATTTATTCCGATAGATGGCGTAAGCTATCAGAAACTTTCAGTTTAACGATGAGGAAATCCCTTTTTCATAATTTATGCACCTTATCCCTGTACAGTATCACATTTGTACTATTTTTTCATATTGTATATTATAGGTTATCTCAATTTAGAGATTGGAAGTCATATTTCTTATCACGAATATTCCAATGAATAAAAATTCTGCAGTGGCGTATCATAAACAGATGCATTAGGCAACCATGCATCCACACAATTCGATATAGTGAAAGATTATATATAAAGAAAGCATATCCTGAACAGAAGTACATGTGCTTTTTAGATGGCAGAGCGCCATCTAGTGGAACAGAAATCAACAAAACATTTCAAATCTTTTTGGTCCCAGAGGCTTCTTGAGAGACCAATAAATGGGTATTTAAGGCCAAAATTGCGAAAATACGCTTAACATATGAAAAAATAATAGAAAAAATAAAAAGGTCAGGTTTTAATATAAAAAATAAAGAAGACATATCCTGACCAAGAGCACATAAGCTTTTTAGATGGCAGAACGCCATCTAGAAAGCTTATGTGGTCTTGGTCTCAGGATATGTCTTCTTTATTTTCAATATATATATATATAAATAATGAAGAAAAAAGATAAATATAATGAGTAAGATAATTTTATATTATTATTTTTAGATGAATATATATATTTTTTTATTTCCCTTATATGTCTATTATCAATATTACTATTTTTCTTTATATACGAGGTGTGTTCAAAGAGTATCGCGACTTTTGAATGTTCGCGGGTTACGTATATTCGAATTTCGATCTTTTTGTGGCTTTATGTTGGTACTCATATCTCTCACTTATGCCGACAAGCTCGGCCATTTTGAATGTTCACTTAATTGTTGACAGCTGCTTTGCTTGCAGGTGTTTTGGATCGTCTTCGATTTTTACCTATTAAAAAAAATGGATCAAAGAACCTGTATCAAATTTTGTGTGAAAAACGAAATTAAGTGCGCGGATGCATTCCGAATGTTGACTGTGGCATACGGAGAAGCTACCTTGGACCGAAGCAACGTTTATCGGTGGTACAAAATGTTCTCAGAAGGCCGAGAAGATGTGAACGACGAAGAGCGTGCCGGACGCCCGAGCACTTCAACAACAGACGAAAAAATTAATGAAGTGGAGAAAATGATATTGGCCAATCGTCGAATCACCGTTAGAGAAGTTGCTGAGGACCTAAACATATCGATTGGCTCGTGCCGTTCGATTTTTATCAATGATTAGCGGACCCGCCCGGCTTCGCCCGGGTTTTACCCGAGTGAATGTTTGTCTAACGAACATTTGTTAAAACAATTCTCTTTAAACTTATAAAACGTACTCGGCTTCGCCCGGGGTTTTACCCGAGTAAAGGTTTGTCTAGCGAACATTTGTTAAAACAATTCTCTAAAAACTTATTAAAAAATAAAAAAGATATATTTTGATAATTTGAAACTCGTAAATTTGAATCTCTCGATAAAGTGAACATTTTTTCCCGGTCCATGTGTGCCTTGTCATCCTGAATTTTGTCTTTCCTAATTTTCTACATTAGAAAATCATAGTTTTATCTAGTGAACATTTTTTCTCGGTCCCTTGAGAAATACTCGATAAGTTGAATAAAATCAATATTAATTGGTTCCCTCGGTAATTGGAAGTTAAAGGAATAATATCTTCGCCTTGGAATTGTATCATTATTCTTGTCGCAAATAAATTGCCGTGTCATCCTGAGATAATCTTACTTTTGATAAATAATATTTAAGATAACAAACTTAGTGATAAGAAAACTTGTTATCATCGTCACAATGGGGGCGCTGCTTGCGAGTTAAATCTACAAATCTGCAAATAACTCTAAGGATATTCAAGATATTCATGAAATTATTTTTCAAAAACCTTCCCGGTGATATACCTAATAATATCCCAAAATTTCACGGCGATTGGATGTATGGTTTTTGAATCTATAGAGTACAGACAGACAGACATTCAATTATATATATTTAAGATAATATAAAAGAGTTTTAAAAATTGTAAAAAAAAAAAAAAAAATGCATCGGCCGGGAATCGAACCCGGGCCGCCCGCGTGGCAGGCGAGCATTCTACCACTGAACCATCGATGCTTAAAAAAATGGCCATATTTAGGTATTCATTCCATTCCGGATTAGTCCGCGTAAAAAAAGTTCTTCAAATGAAAAAAAAAGAAATAGCCAAAAAACTAATCAAAATGCAGCCGAAAATTTTCCTCAGGTTTATAAAAAGCGACATGCAAAATATGGTACCAATTGGTTCAGTAGTTTTTGAGTTTATCGCGAAACAGACAGACAGACAGAAATTGACTTTTATATATATATATAGAGATCTACTCTTCATTGTTGGCTTTTTATCTTACATTCATTCTTCATTGTTGACTTTTTATATTACATTTACTCTTCATTGTTTGCTTTTTATCTTACATTCACTCTTCATTGTTGGCTTTTTATCTTACATTCATTCTTCATTGTTGGCTTTTTATATTACATTCACTCTTCATTGTTGGCTTTTCATCTTACATTCATTCTTCATTGTTGGCTTTTTATATTACATTCACTCTTCATTGTTGGCTTTTTATCTTACATTCATTCTTCATTGTTGGCTTTTTATATTACATTCACTCTTCATTGTTGGCTTTTTATCTTACATTCATTCTTCATTGTTGGCTTTTTATATTACATTCACTCTTCATTGTTGGCTTTTTATCTTACATTCACTCTTCATTGTTGGCTTTTTATATTATATTCACTCTTCATTGTTGGCTTTTTATCTTACATTCATTCTTCATTGTTGGCTTTTTATATTATATTTACTCTTCATTGTTGGCTTTTTATCTTACATTCATTCTTCATTGTTGGCTTTTTATATTACATTTACTATTCATTGTTGGCTTTTTATCTTACATTCACTCTTCATTGTTGGCTTTTTATCTTACACTCATTCTTCATTGTTGGCTTTTTATATTACATTCACTCTTCATTGTTGGCTTTTTATCTTACATTCATTCTTCATTGTTGGCTTTTTATATTACATTCACTCTTCATTGTTGGCTTTTTATATCATATAGAAAATCATAGTTTTATCTAGTGAACATTTTTTCCCGTGTCACATTGCCGTGTCATCCTGAGATAATCTTACTTTTGATAAATAATATTTAAGATAACAAACTTAGTGATAAGAAAACTTGTTATCATCGTCACAATGGGGGCGCTGCTTGCGAGTTAAATCTACAAATCTGCAAATAACTCTAAGGATATTCAAGATATTCATGAAATTATTTTTCTAAAACCTTCCCGGTGATATACCTAATAATATCCCAAAATTTCACGGCGATTGGATGTATGGTTTTTGAATCTATAGAGTACAAACAAACAGACAGACAAACAGACAGACAGACATTCAATTTTATATATATAGATTTGGGCATGAGACGGGTCGCCGCGAAATTCGTACCAAAATTGCTCAATTGCGACCAAAAACAGCATCGCATGAACATTGCTAATGAGATGTTGGACTCTGTCCGCGACGACCCAAATTTGCTCCAGAGGGTCATAACTGGTGACGAAGCGTGGGTTTATGGTTATGACGGGGAAACCAAAGCTCAATCATCTAAATGGAAGCTGCCGCACGAACCAAGACCGAAAAAAGCGCGCCAAGTTCGGTCGAATGTGAAAGTTTTGCTGACAGTTTTCTTCGATTGCAGGGGCGTGGTACATCATGAGTTCTTGCCACAGGGTAGAACGGTCAATAAGGAATATTACCTGCAAGTTATGCGCAATTTGCGCGAAGCAATCCGCCAGAAACGCCCGGATTTGTGGAAGAACAAAAATTGGCTTTTGCACCACGATAACGACCCTGCTCACACATCGTTGCTTGTGCGCGACTTTTTGGCCAAAAACAACACACTAATGATGCCGCAGCCACCGTATTCTTCACCGTACGATTCTTTTTTAAAAATAAACAATTTCTACTGTCCTTACTGCAATGGAAAAATTAATGGGAAGGCCTGGCTCATCAGTGGTGAACCCTCCCATTAATTTTTCCATTGCAGTAAGGACAGTAGAAATTGTTTATTTTTAAAAAGAATCATACGAGTCTATAATAGTGTCGAATTTTGATAACAGATGGCGCGCTAATGCATCTACAATAAAATACGTAAGAAGTGGGGCCGTTACGTGAAATCTAGTTACAACATGGTAGAGTTTTAAAGTTTAGAAACTAAAAATCCTCGTTGATCTTGGAACTATGATGCGTAGAATTTATCAGAATCTTGTCCAATGAGAGCAAGTGAAACACTGAAAATACACTTCATTTTCAAAGTATTTTTTATTATTATTATCCCTAGTACACGTGGTACAAGCCATGATAATCATGCTGGATAGATAGCGACTGCTTTTACTGTAAGTACACCACATGTCTACACATGTGAAAAGCAGTTCGACTTTTGCACTTATAAGTAAGCCAGAACCCCGTTTGGTTACTTGCAATCGCTGGTGGGTTGGAATTTTGCAAGAATCGAGGGCCATTGGAGCCTATTTTTAAAAAATTATTATCCCTAGTACACGTGGTACAGGCCATGATAATCATGGTGGGTAGTTAGCGACTGCTTTTACTGTAAGTGCACCACATGTCTACACATGTGAAAAGCAGTTCGACTTTTGCACTTACAAATGTTCGAGCCCCGTTGATTATTTGCACTCGCTGGTGGGATTGGACTTTTGAAAGAATCGGCTGCCATTGGAGCATTTTAAAATTTATTTTTAATCAGAAAAAAGTGTCCAATGCGGGATTCGATCCCGAGTCTTGGCGATCGAAAACCAACTGTTTAGACCATCCTTCCATCAACCCTCCTATACACTCCATCTTCAAAGTATATTTCGCTGGTGTCTATAAATCGGTAATCAAATTATAACAACAACAACAAAAATATTTATTAAGACCTTCTGGTCTTATACAGATTCTCCAAGTAGAGATTTAGGGTACATACAGGAATAACAGTAATAGTATCAGTAATGAGTAATGTTATTCATAGTATATCAAATAAGGGCAAAAATGAAAGGTAGAGCTTAGCATAAACTTCTGGCGACCACACTTTGCTTCAGCGAGCGCGAACTGGGACAAAGCTTCAAAACACATACGAGCGGTAGAGTGGCGACCTCACTACACCTCGGCAAGCGCGTGCTGGGAGAACACCTCACTACGCATGCGCGGGCGTCATCCGAGACTTTCTGGCCACTGGCGTCATAAACAACAAGGCTTACTCCCAACGGTCGTTACTTCTTTTCTCTTTATATATTTCTGGCTTTAAATAAATTAATTTTAATTATAATTTTATCAGCGGCCTTTCCACAAGCCACACCAACACATCACGTAATCATCCCACAAACTTATATACAAGTAATAGAGAACAAGCAGTTTTTAAATAACAATAATTAGTAGAATTAACAGAAATATATATAGCTATCAGACATCTATACAGCAGTTTTATACATGGATGGATCAAAAGGGTAGAGGGTTGTCTAAAGTCAGAATATAAAGTCTTAGAGGTTTATTAATTAGTTCATTCAGCCAGTTGTTCCCTGCCCAGAAGTCCTCCTCTACGTAGAGGGCGGGAGAAGCAGCACAAGTAAGGGACTGCCCTGTAGGGTGAAGTACGGTGTCGTGAGCCGCTATGGTAACCGTGAACAGGGAACTCTGAAATGTGGCTGACTAACGGGACAATGGTACCCTTCCTTTCCATGGAGAGGACAAGACATCACCACCCAGTTGTTCAGTAGAAGCCACTGGAATCATTAAGTTACTTTCAATATCACTCGCAGTTTTATAAAATTTAAAATATTTAAAAGTAAAACTACGGTCAGCCAGCGCAGTATTTAGCTAGTTATACATTTGCTGAGAATCGGATTAATCAGATTATTAAAAGAAAGTGAAATCTTTAAGCTAATTAAAAAGAATGCTGCAGAGAACAAATTTTTGCTTTAAAATGTGTTTTTCAAAATATCGACCATTCACTATCGTCTTGTTTTCAAGAATTGTTCTTCGAAATTAGAAAGGAAAAATGACACAGTAGAACCTCCCTGTAAAGGACAACACCTAATTTCAGAGTCAATGTTTTCTTTAGGGAGAGGTGTCTTCTTACTGGAGAGTTGCTAAATAGTAAAAATAGTAATTTTGACAATGAAAACTGTCCTTTGTAGAAAGGTGTTCGCTAGCGGGGTATCCGCTAAAGGGAGGTTTTAATGTATAATCAAATTGATAAAGCTTTGAAACTTTAAATCTCTTTAGGTAACCAGGATTCCTGGAGCCACCACGTACTAAAGTCGCCAACTATCCAGGTTGAGACTAATGTTGGACTTCCAGTTTATCTGATGTACTGTACTTGGTTCTGCACAGGGGTAAATATACTTATTCCTAAGAGGATGGCTGTTTGGAACCTATGAAGGTGGGACATCTGTGGTGGTCGACAGTTTGGTCTTCCTGGTGACAATGTGGACAGGTAGAATCGTCTTTAGATATTTTGTAGCATCAGCTTTGACAAAGCCTTGACCTGTGAGGATTGTAGAGGCGGTGCCACAATATTTTATTTTGAGTTGGATCGCAATGAGAGTGTTTGGGGATGCATCTATTCTCCTGAGGTTTCTTGAGGAGTGATCTGTGACATAAAGTTCCTTCTGTAGTTGGAGTAAATATTGATCGCTACAGACTCGAACAAACTTTTGGATAGAGTGGAATAGGATATCGGCAGGTTGGAATGAGCTGCTGTCTTGGCAAATTGATCCACTTGTTCATTGCCTCCTATGCCGCTATGGCCTCTAAACCAGCAATACTGTACATTTATTTAGTTGAGATTTCTTGAAAAACCTTATATAATCATAATTGATTTGTTTGAAACCTGAATATAATATTCTTTTGAAACGATCAGAAAGTCATTATTAGCTGAAAGAAACAAAGCTTCATCAACTAAGCAACCTTCCAACAACTGTGCTAAATGGATTCTATTCCTATCTAGCCGGCACAATGCCGCCGCCAAAAACGAGGAAGAGCAAGGAACAGCCTCAAGTCCGGGGATCTCCAGAATATGTCGATTCCCTGGAACAGATCCCCGTACAGATTTCAGATGCTATGACTGGTAGCAAATGCGAACGTTCCAAAATGACGCTTTCCTCCCATATTTGCCCTATCTGTAAACATTCACCATGTATCTGTAACGAAAGCGTTCATGAAATGCTTGAATCTCCTGATCAGATTCTTGGAATTGGTTTAAATCTTGGTCTAATCCTTCCAACAGGAGTTGTTGATATTAAAGTTAACCCATCAATGAATCTTTCAATGCCACCTGTAAATCTTTGTTCACTTTTAGAAGCCCAAGATGCAACGAATATACCAGCTGGAGGGGAATCATTACGAATGCCAACAAAAGGCAATCGATTTGGAAAACCACAAAGAGCATCAATACAAGCTCCCAGCAAATCTTGTTTTAAAGCATTTAACGGTGAAGAAGTATCCCCATCAAACATTCTTCCAAGTACAGTTCATCATGTTGATATCGAATCTTTCAAAAAAGAAGCAATGGGTGAAGAAATCTTATTCGAACCTTTAATTGATTCCAAAGAACATCTTCGTAAAAAGATTTCAGGATCAAGTTGTCATCAAAATGATTTAAAACAGAAATCTTCCAAAAATCTCAATGGTGGAAATGTCGTTCAGTTAAATAAAGTCCAAATGCTAAATCTTCTTCAAGGAAACAAACAATTCTCAGATGTTTTGAGAAAAAAGAAGCAAAAACAAGACGCTATTACAGAAAGCTTCATGCGTAGGAAATGCCTATGTCCACTCAAAGAAGAAGAGGAACTAGATGATGGAATGGATCGACAATTCCTAACAAGGTATCTACAATTTTTTATCTACATATTTACTAAAATAGAAACCTTAAACAAGCCAGAATACATATATTAACTAGCAAATGTACCCGGTTTTTACCCGAGTAAAAGTTTAGCTAACGAACATTTGTTAAAACAATTCTAGCAAACATCCAATCCCTACTGAATCTATACTTGTCTATACTCTCTATAATTAAACAAAATTCCGGTCCCTTGAAAAATACTCTATAAGTTGAATAAAATCAATATAAATTGGTCCACCCGATAATCTTAAGTTGAAGGAATAGTATCTTTCCACAAACGAACATTTGTGAATAACTGGATTTAGCGAATGTACCCGGCTTCGCCCGCTTTTTACCCGAGTAAAATTTTACCTAACGAACATTTGTTAAAACGATTCGAGCAAACATCCAATCCCTACTGAATCTATACTTGTCAAGATAACTTTATGTTTGATACTCTTCTCCACCTAGCTGTACCCATTCACACGTTGTGTTCGAACAAAAAGGAAGTTTTGATACCTCACACAATGTTCCCCACACAGGAATGCTATTTTTGGCGCCTGGTGATACAATTTTGAGTGCTCGTCCCTTTTAGGGTGAGAGTGCTTTTATTAGACAAAGTCCAAACGGAGTGGTGGTGGAGTCTCTGATTAAACACCATATTTATAGAACCCCGGACTCCAGTACAAAGCTAGGTATGTCCAGCCTCCAGTGCTGCCACGTCTCCAGCAAGGACTACCTCGAGGCCCTGGGCAGGCGGGAAGTCACCAGCCTGGCGCCATCAGTAGAGCTGGCGGAGGCCAGTACCTCGGCTCTCGGTCTGGTGGGAGTCAGCAGGAGTGTGCAGACCTCCGAGGTGGCGCTCAGCCTGCAGGATTCGGAGAGATTGATGGGCTCTGAGTCCTGTCGATACTCACAGATAGAACAGGTAACCTTATCTACACATGTAGTACCAGGCCATGGTTACTGCTTGTACTGTGAGTACACCACATGTCTATACGTGTAGTACCAGGCCATGGTGGGTAGTGACAATTTGACAATTAAAACTATTTTATTGACTGTTTAGTCAATCAGCAACATTAGAAAATATTTACAGTTTTTAATTCTCATCAGGCGGTGCCCTCGCCGAGGGTCGTCTGGACTCAATCAGGTAATAACTTCCGAGTGCGGACATACTCTCACGCACAGAGGGATCGGAGTCCCGAGCGCGCCAGATGGCGGTGCTGATGAATCCACCGAGGATGTACCTATCCCGTGTGGGTAGGCGCTTGATGAGGGGCTCCCTATCCCCGGGGTATAGGATTGCTTTCACGATGTCATCCACGTCGACTTGCGATTGGAACGTGTGCTCCAAGTCGATTTCGCGACTCAATTCATGTATTAAATCTCCTGCCACCTTCCAGCGCTTGTCCATCAGAACTCTTTCCATTTGGGCAGACAGTGGAGGCGGAGGTGTCGCCATGGCCGGTGTCGTCGTATCCCCATGGGGAGCGGGTGGTGTTGGCCCAGCAGGCCGAGGTGCAGGCAGTGGGGGTGTAGGTAATGCGGCTGGTGTTGTCGTTAGCTCAGCCCTAACCTGTCCGAGGACCTTGTATATATTAGAGGTTATTCCGGGCTTCAGGTCCAGGATTTGGCCGATTAGGCCGGCGAGAGCGTCGCTTTGCGGAGGTGACAGGAGGGGTCCTTGCCTTTGCGCCCTGGTCCTCGAGGAGAGGAGGTCCAGGACCTCCTCCCGCCCAAGACCAAGGGCGTCCGCTTCAGCGAAGGACACGCCGGGGTTTCTTTTCAGGTAGACCACAAGGTCGTCCCTAGTGCTTTTCTTTTTAGATGACGCAGAGGATGCGGTGCTCTTATCCGCGGGGGTCATCTCAACATCAGGTGTGGAGGATGCAGGCCCGAGGGTCTCCTGGGTGGGCAGGGGGCAAGGCGGGGCAACGAGATCTGGCCGAGCAGGAGGCGTCGGCTCAGGACGCGACGCGGCCGAGCGAGGGCCCACGGGATTCTCAGGTGAAGGAGTGATTGGTGGAGGAGCTGAAGTCATCGCCTGCATGGGCGAGGCCGGCGGCGCTGGTGTGGATGGCCATGGCGCCGCAGATGGTAGAGACGCAGCACAGGAATCAGATGGGACGCCGGAAGCCCTGTTAGATGGACTGGGAGGTGCTGGCGCATGAGGCGCGGCCGAAGACTGCCTAGGCAGCCCAGGCGCGGTCGATGGTGGAAGGCCGGTGGTAGAGGGCGGTGAGGCTCGTCTGGAGGTGGTGGACTGCCCATAGAGCAGGGGGCAGCTGGCTCTCCTATGTCCCTGTCCGTGGCATCTTGAGAATTTGATGCCGTATGTGATGTAAGCCGGCCAGGCCTCACCCTTGATTTTGATCTCGAAGCGGGTGGGCAGTGACTGCTTGTACTGTAAGTACACCACATGTCTACACATGTAGTACCAGGCCATGGTGGATAGAGACTGCTTGTACTGTAAGTACACCACATGTCTAGACATGTAGTACCAGGCCATGGTGGGTAGTGACTGTTTGTACTATAAGTACACCACATGTCTACACATGTAGTACCAGGTCATGGTGGGTAGTGACTGCTTGTACTGTAAGTACACCACATGTCTACACATGTAGTATCAGACCATGGTGGGTAGTGACTGCTTGTACTATAAGTACACCACATGTCTACACATGTAGTACCAGGTCATGGTGGGTAGTGACTGTTTGTACTATAAGTACACCACATGTCTACACATGTAGTACCAGGTCTTGGTGGGTAGTGACTGCTTGTACTGTAAGTACACCACATGTCTACACATGTAGTACCAGGTCATGGTGGGTACTGACTGCTTGTACTGTAAGTACACCACATGTCTACACTCGGCCGTGCGGCCACGCGTCGCGCGAGCTCCTGAGTGTTTCGCCTCTGGCGGGCGAAAAGTGTCGCGGATGGCGACAAATTTTATACGGGCTGAAAGCCCGTCAAAAGCCGAGCAAAAGCCTGTAAGGCACGGCTCACTAGCACAACCATGTGCAGAATTATCCGCAAATCAAGATTTGCAGAACGAAATTCCAATAGTTTTGAGAAAAAATCAAAACTATGTAAATCCGCCCGCCGGCGGCCAGGATGCAAATTCTGCCGCGCCGGTCGACCTCTCTCTCTCTCTTGCGGCTATTCCAACTTCTAACGCCGCTGCTCAAGTCCGGAGAAACTGGGCTGACATCACAGAAGAGGTGAATCCTGGAGCTGAGGAAAGATTTACCCTCGTCCAGGGTAGGAAGAGGCGCCGTGGCTCGGGGAATTCACCTACGACGGCTGCACCCTCCTCCAATGCCGGAGCTTCCAGGACCATTCGCCGACCTCAATCATCGGCGGGATCAGTGCCCCGAGCCCAAGAAATCAGGGCCACCAGGGCTCACATCGCGGATGCCAGGGCGCGGCAGGCGTCCTCTTCCGAGGAACACTGTGTGTACATCGAACACAGCCCCGAACTTGAGCCCTTCCACTACCTTAGGGCACTGGACAGGATGCTCGGAGGAACTGCCGGAGTCATCCAGATCACCAAGGTGAACGGCCACCAGCTCCTGGGACTGACCAACAGAGGCCTGGCCGAGCGCCTCATAAGTGAGGGCCTCGAGGTTGAGGGAACACTCCTCAGGGCATTCCCTTTCCGCAAAAGAGCGGAAAGGATTACAGTGGGTAACCTCCCCTTCTTTGTGGCGGACTCTGCTGTCATCACCGCCCTCTCTCCATATGGGCGGGTTACGTCCATCGCCCCTAAGCAGATGAAGGCGGGCCCCTACGTCTACGTCGATGGCCGGCGTGACGTCTTCATCACCCTACATGAGGGGATCACCATCGAGAGGCTTCCAACCCGCCTTGACATCAACATCAAAGGCCAAGCCTGGCCTGCGTACCTATCCTCGGGCATCAGGTGTTCCAGGTGCCACGGACAAGGGCATCGGAGGGCCATCTGCCCCCTGCTTGCAGGGCTGGCCAACAACACCAGAACGGCCCCACCGACCACTCCTGCTGGCGTCCCACCACCGACCACCCCTGCACCGCCTCAGCGGTCAGCAGCCCAGCCTCCTGCGCCAGCTCCCTCCAATCTAGCCATGGAGGTTTGCAGCGCTCCTCCCATGGCCCGAGCTGTGCTCCATCCATCCGCACCTCGGCCATCTCCACCAGCGACTCCAGCCTTACCTATGGAGGAGACGCCTACTGCCCCTCCACCTGTGATCCCTGCTCCGTCCCTGCAGGTACCCAAGAATCCCGTGGACCCTCGCTCGGCGACGCCGCGTCATCCAGAGCCGACGCCTCCCGCTCGACCTGACTTCGCTGCCCCGCATGGCCCTCCGCCCATCCAGGAGACCCTCGGGCCTGCAGCCCCAACACAGGACGTGGAGATGTCCATCGTGGAGGAGACCACTGCGTCCTCCGCGTCATCAACAAGAAACGCAACGGGGGATGACCTCGTGGCGTTCATAGAAGGAAACCCCAGCGTGTCCTTTGCTAGGACGGACGCCCTTGGTCTTGGGCGGGAGGAGGTCCTGGACCTCCTCTCCTCGAGGACCAAGGCCCAGAGGAATGGACCCCTCCTGTCGCCTCCGCAGTGCGACGCCCTCGTCGGCCTGATCGGTCAAATTCTGGACCTGAAGCCCGGACACACCTCTAATTTATATAAGGTCCTTGGTCAAGTTAGAGCTGAGCTAACGAAAACACCAGCCGCAGCACCAACACCCCCACTGCCTGCGCCTCGGCCTACTGGGCCGACACCGCCCGTTCCCCACGAGGAGCAGATGACAGAAGAGCAAGAGGATGTCATGATTTTTAAAATCTTCAGAAAACTGAAGCACATGACCTGCCTAAGGCCCATATATGATACAGGGATCGATGTTATTGACCTTAAGGACGCCATTTATTCACCGAAGACACAGCGTCCCTCATGACGAAACTTTCACCTGCGCTGAAGGGGGTCCTCGCTGAATTCCTCGGCGCGGCCATAGAACTGGCTCGGAGCTACCATCACGATGTTGGCACCGATATGGACACACTTAGGCGGCGATGCCTTGATTCCTGACAACTTATAAATGTAAATATTTCTTTTCACCCTCCTGGTTGAGTTGTAACATTGACTAACAGTCAATAAAAAATTTTTAATTGTCAAAAATTGTCACATGTCTACACTCGGCCGTGCGGCCACGCGTCGCGCGAGCTCCCGAGTTTTTCGCCTCTGGCGAGCGGAATAACGTCGCGGATGGCGACGAATTTGGCACGGGCTGAAAGCCCGTCAAAAGCCGAAGACAAGCCTGTAAGGCTCGGCTCTAAAGCACAGCCCAGTGCGGAAATAACAGCAAAAGATGTTTTGCAGAACAAAAATCCAATAGTTTTGACTAAAAATCAAAACTATGTAAATCCCTCCGCCGGCAGCCAGGATGCAAATTCTGCCGCGCCGGTCGACCTTGCGGCTATTCCAACTTCTGACGCCGCTGCTCAAGTCCGGAGAAACTGGGCTGACATCACAGAAGAGGTGAATCCTGGAGCTGAGGAAGGATTTACCCTCGTCCAGGGTAGGAAGAGGCGCCGTGGCTCGGCAAATTCGCCTACGGCGGCTGCACCATCCTCCAATTCCGGAGGCTCTAGGACCACTCGCCGACCTCAACCATCGGCGGGTTCGGTGCCGCGGGCCCAAGAGATCAGGGTCACCAGAGCACACATCGCGGAAGCCAGGGCGCGGCAGGCGTCCTCCTCCGAGGAGCACTGTGTGTACATCGAACACAGCCCCGAACTGGAGCCCTTCCACTACCTTAGGGCACTGGACAGGATGCTCGGAGGAACTGCCGGAGTCATCCAGATCACCAAGGTGAACGGCCACCAGCTCCTGGGACTGACCAACAGAGGCCTGGCCGAGCGCCTCATAAGTGAGGGCCTCGAGGTTGAGGGAACACTCCTCAGAGCATTCCCTTTCCGCAAAAGAGCGGAAAGGATTACAGTGGGTAACCTCCCCTTCTTTGTGGCGGACTCTGCTGTCATCACCGCCCTCTCTCCATATGGGCGGGTTACGTCCATCGCCCCTAAGCAGATGAAGGCGGGCCCCTACATCTACGTCGATGGCCGGCGTGACGTCTTCATCACCCTACATGAGGGGATCACCATCGAGAGGCTTCCAACCCGCCTTGACATCAACATCAAAGGCCAAGCCTGGCCTGCGTACCTATCCTCGGGCATCAGATGTTCCAGGTGCCACGGACAAGGGCATCGGAGGGCCATCTGCCCCCTGCTTGCAGGGCTGGCCAACAACACCAGAACGGCCCCACCGACCACTCCTGCTGGCATCCCACCACCGACCACCCCTGCACCGCCTCAGCGGTCAGCAGCCCAGCCTCCTGCGCCGACACCCTCCAATCCAGCCATGGAGGTTTGCAGCGCTCCTCCCGTGGCCCGAGCTGCGCTCCACTCATCCGCACCTCGGCCATCTCCACCAGCGGCCCCAGCCTTTCCTATGGAGGAGACGCCTCCTGCCCCTCCACCAGTGACCCCTGCTCCGTCCCTGCAAACACCTGGGAGTCGCGAGCCTGCGGCCCCAACACCGGACGTGGAGATGTCCATCGTGGAGGAGACCTTTGCGTCCTCCACGTCATCGGCAAAAAACGCCACGAGAGTCGACCTCGATGCTTTCATCGAGGGGCTCCCCAGCGTGTCATTCGCTAAGACGGACGCCCTTGGTCTTGGGCGGGAGGAGGTCCTGGACCTCCTCTCCTCGAGGACCAAGGCGCAGAGGAAGGGACCCCTCCTGTCGCCTCCGCAGTGCGACGCCCTCGTCGGCCTGATCGGGCAAATCCTGGACCTGAAGCCCGGACACACCTCTAATTTATATAAGGTCCTCGGACAAGTCAAGGCCGAGCTCAGGACAACACCAGCAGTGCCTCCAACACCCCCACTGCCTGCGCCTCGGCCTTCTGGACCAACGCCACCTACTTCCCACAGCGAAGAACTGATGCCTGCTGTGATGACACCTCCGCCGCCTGCCCTGGAGGATGATCCGGACATGATCCAATGGCAGTTGTCACTATCTCTGTTTCAGATCTTCATGAAAGAACCCGACTTGGGGCCTACGTCCAAATCGGGAATCGACCAATCAGAACTCACGGATGCGACTCTTAACCCCAGGGATAGGGAGGAACTCATCGAGCAACTTCTGCCCAGGCAAAGGAACATTCTGGCTCAGATCCTTGACGCTCTCTTGGAGCGCGCTCTGGACTTGGATCCTTTTCTTCGCGGGAAGCTTTCTGAGCTCAGGGCCTCCTTGCCTCCCAACCCAGACCCTCTTTGAGGGCACCCCCTGTTGCTTTGTTGCTGTAAATACTTTTCACTGCTTAACTCTCCGGAGTGTTCTTAATTGACTAAGAGGTCAATAAAGTAATTTTAATTGTCAATTGTCACATGTCTACACATGTAGTACCAGGTCATGGTGGGTACTGACTGCTTGTACTGTAAGTACACTATAATTCTATACATGTAGTACCAGGCCATGGTGGGTAGTGACAGCTTGTACTGTAAGTACACCACATGTCTATACATATAGTACCAGGCCATGGTGGGTAGTGACTGCTTGTACTGTAAGTACACTATAATTCTATACATGTAGTACCAGGCCATGGTGGGTAGTGACAGCTTGTACTGTAAGTACATTATAATTCTATACATGTAGTACCAGGCCATGGTGGGTAGTGACAGCTTGTACTGTAAGTACACTATAATTCTACACATGTAGTACCAGGCCATGGTGGGTAGTGACTGCTTGTACTGTAAGTACACCACATGTCTATACATATAGTACCAGGCCATGGTGGGTAGTGACTGCTTGTACTATAAGTACACCACATGTCTACACATGTAGTACCAGGTCATGGTGGGCAGTGACTGCTTGTACTGTAAGTACGCCAAATCAGGTCTACCCTTACAGTTCCGCATCTGATTACTTGCACTCACTAACGGAGTTATGTACAAGCACCGATGGCTAGTGAGTCATTATTCCAAACAATGTTCTCCAAACAATCTATTTATTTAAAACCACCATCGCTCTGGACCGCACTAGGTATAGTTAAGTTAGTTTATTTCTATTTATAATTCTCCGCTAAGTGGCCAAGTTGAGCGGTCGTCAAATTCTTCGTCTCCCGATATGTAAATATTTTAAACTTATTATTAGCTTTTTTGTGCTTCTACTTGGGTTACGCCTTCTTATGAGTATCCTGCCGTATAGTTTATATATTCTCTACGAAGATTATGAAGCTGATTTTATTTATTTCTATAATTCATATCTTTATTTTTGCTAGAGAAGCTTCTGTGATCACTAGATATGTAGATTTTTCGCGCTAAATCTTCTGTTTGTTATGAAAATAACTTCAAAGTTATCTCTTTTACTCCTCCTGGAAATGGAACCCGTCGATGTATTATTTCAATGCTACTGCTCATGTCAGGTCTTGAACCAAATCCTGGCCCCAAACAGACAAGGCAAACAACATTAGATGCAGGCAAAGATAAAGATTTGCATGATCTAATTTTAGAACTTTCAACTAAGATAGATGACTTTGGTAAAAAAATGGAGACTAGACTTGTTTCGGTAGAACAAGGATTGGACAAAATAAATCAGCGCCTACAACACTTCGAGTCATCATTGGAAACCACTTCTAAAGCTGTATCGCTTAATACAAATAGAATATCCGATCTCGAGAGACGGTTGGAGCCTGGAGAGATGAGGCAGAGGGAAAAGAACTTGATTATTTACGGACTAGAAGGAGCAGAAAACGAAACCTATGACCAATCTCGAGGTTTGATCCAAGATCTTATTTCAAACACGATGCAAATTTCTGAAGATCTTAGGATAGAACAGTGCTGAGGATTGACAAAAAAAAGCTAACTCGTCGCTGCTTATTGAGGTGCCTGATTTCAAGCAAAGAATTCTGTCTTTAGGAACGCTTTCAGACTCAGGGACAAAAAAATATTCATAAATGAATATTACCCTCCAACTATAGTTGTCTGATAGCTATCATAGACCAAAGGATATTGCTAATTAGCAAGCGAAAAGAACTCATGAGTAAGGGAACAATTTCCAAACTAAGAGATAACAGGCTAATTGTCCGTGGCATAAGCTACTCTGTTTTAAATGGCCGCGTTGTCAGCTCTACGGGGATGTATTATAGCAAACTTCGGATAGCATTCATACTGTACCACCGTCCAACCTAATTTTTCACAGTTCAAGTTTTATTCTCAGGATGAATTTTTGCGACAACCTAGACAAGAACTATCACATGATTGCTTATTTCTAAAAAAAAAAAACGAATAAAACTCGTCCATCTGCGCTTGTAGTTCAGCATAAACATTCTAATTATCAAAATAAAATGTTACATCACTAAGGAACAATCCTCATTGACTAATCTCCTGGAATATAGGTGGACTCTGTAGAATTATTATTTTCTCGATGAGAATTCACTCACGGTAATAAATGGCATATCTATCAGTGATAATTATTTTTATTCTTCAACTCAAGGATCCTCAGTTATAGATCTTTCGCCTGCACTACTTGAGCTGATTGTTGATCTTACTATTGAATGCATGCCTTATTTGGATCATCTACCACTTGTCCCAAAATTTAATGGTCTAAACAATATAAAGGCAAAATATGTCACGAAGTTTCGTTCTGTTGGCAAGTATTCCTGGGCATCTGACAAGGCTACATCTTACAAAAGCAGCTTGAGGGATTCAACTAAATTACTGGTGGAAGACTCCACAATTGACTCACAGGTCGAAATGCTTACAAGTGAAGTCCAACCGGCAATGTCAAGGGCGGGGATGATGACTAGGAAAAGTTCTACATAGCTAAGTCTCAGAGCTGCTTCCAAATAATTCCACAAGACCTAACACGGTATAATATTTCTTCTTTCCTTGCCTTAATTTCTTTTATATTTCGCTTTCTGTGAATGGAAATACTGTAAGAAAGCTGCGCTTCAAATTCTTATAACCTTCATTGGCCAGCTTAGAAGTATTTTTATTTGAACGAAAAATCTTAGTGCATGTATCATAGGTAAATTCCAGTGTTTTTTTTTTCTTCTTCATTCATTTATTTTTTATCTTTTTTCCCCTCGGATTTACCCTTTCGAATCTGTTTATGAGCCCAATTGTCTTAATTAGGTTTTCTGGTATATGAATTTAATTTTCTCAATGTTGATTGTAATCAGCTTTTACTTTTTATCTTCATTTGCAGAGAATCCGTGGTAAATCCATGTATAGTAACTTTCTTTGCCTCCAATTTGCCCAGATTAATCTATTAGCTTGATTGTCCTTATATAATTTTCCCTGTATATAAATATCATGTTATCATCAAGTTCTATATTTTTGTTTTTCCTGCATGTATCCTATATTTCTGCTTGGAGAATCTGTATAAGACTAAAAAGTCTTAATAAATCTTTATGAATATATTCATTATTATAATAAATCTTTTGTTGTTGTTTATTTCTAGTTATCATGTAGATGCCGCTTTAATATTTCTTGTTCCAGCCCTCCAAGAAGTCGACAGAATCTCACTACAACTACAAACGCAGAATGACGTCTACACCTCCACCTTCGACACATTACAAGTCCTTCGTGGAATCTACAACTGCCGAAGAAGAGGAAGAAATCTGCGGGACAGTAGATGCAATGGTCCAGACATCCCTTATGTTCCCACAGCCTGAAGAACCTCCAAGCATTCATAAAGAACCATGTCCAGAGAAACTTCCAAAGATGCCAATGCATCCACCATGTCGTAGATTCAGTTTGGAACGTGCAGAATTGGAACAAAGGATCAGTTTGGATTTCACGAGAGACGAAGTGCAGTCATTCGCTTACAAACTGGCGTTTGGGAAAACGTGTGACGTAATGCGTATTCACGATGACACTCAGTTGGACAGTATGTCGATGTCAAGGACTTCAATGCCTAGAGGTGGCCGTATAAAACCTTTAGACAAACATCCCGAACCACCTCGACGATTCCCAGATACAAAGATGGGCTATACCAAGATCTGCCAGATGTTGAAAGAATGTACAGGGAAAACTGATCAAACGAAAGTAAGTTTCTCACTTTACAAACCTATCTTAACCTTTTCCCTATCAAGCTATTTTGTTCTATATTATAAGAATATAAACTCAAAAGGAGCTTCTTCTATATAACATTGTAGAAGGAAATTTGACAATTATACCGCAAATGTTTCTTTTGAACGAAAAATCGGAATTTATTTTCAGGAGAAATATCGATTGTTTTTAACCATAGGGATAAAGTATGATAGGATGAATTGTGAAGAGTAATGATAAACGGAAAAATAAAAGTGTCCAGGGATGGGAATCGAACTCACAGTGTTCCGCTTACCGAGCAAATGCTATGTCCACTAGGTTACCCTGTTGATTATATATAGGGATGAAGTATGAAAGGATGAATTGTGAAGAGTAATGATGAACGGAAAAATAAAAGTATCCAGAGATGGGAATCGAACTCACAGTGTTCCGCTTACTGGGCAGATGCCATGTCCACAAGGCTACCCCGTTATTATATATAATCGTTATTTCTCCTTAAAATAAATTTTGATTTTTTTATTCAAAATAAACATTTGCGGTATAATTGTCAAATTTTGTTCTACAATCATAAGCCGCATTATATTGTATTATACACCTATTCCCCGATTTACACGGTACTTGTTTTACACGTTTTCGCTTTTACACGGTTTTCCAATTTTTTTTTTTTTTTGTTTTTATCACACTATACTAAATGCTACTGTGATTGAACACATGCGCTGTGTACACATCTCATGAGGAATCCCGAACTTATGTGCTGACTTGTTGCACACGCACACTGTGTCTGTATTTCTAATTTTAAAAAAATTTTAATTTTCGATTCACACGTTTTTCTCAGGAACGTATCTACCGTGTAAATCGGGGGATAGGTGTAATCTATAGAACATGTTTATTTTGCTAGCTTTCAAACGACATAGTTTTTCACTGGGCGTAAAGACCCGTAAAGATTATTTACCCCCGTTGAAGAACAATGTCGTTCGAAATCTAGCAAAATAACCATGTTCTATAGAAGAAACTCCTTTTAAGTTTATATCTTTCAATATAGTTAATCTAAAGTTGATGTTTACACTTTGTTCATTTTATTTAGGTAGGAACTTTCAAACATGTTAAATATAAAAACCTAAATAATTGCAATCAGTAATTTAATGAATGAAAGGAAGAAAAAATTGTTTGCAACAAGTTTCTTTTATTATAATAAAAGAAACTTGTTGCAAACAATTTTTTCTTCCTTTCATTCAAACATGTTAAATGTCTTTTTTAATTAACAATAACAACAACAACAAAACCTTTATTAAGCCACTATTGTCTTACAAGGGGATTCCCCTAAAAGGTTATATATGTACATGAGTGAGGAGGAAAAGCAATTTAGAGGGGAGGGGGAGCAATCAGCCGTTGTCTGTGGAGTTGAGCACTTCTTCCCTTATTTTATCAATCACGCCTTGAAACATTTTTTAATATTTATAAAACATACGTTTTATCCATCTTTTTTTTTATATATTATCACTGAGTAATTATTGTAAGATGTCTTTTTCTTAGTTTATCCACCTGAGAGAGACAGTTTCATTTTTGTACTATAAACACAAGGTAATAAGACCAAATCCAAATAAATAAATAGTGTGTGACGTTTCGGTGATAGACAAAAGTACTGAATTTTGTATCATATTTGTACACTTGATAACAGGAACTATTTAAAAACATGCTGTGGTAAAATTTCTCATTCAGTACTTTTGTCTGAAGATGGTAACAACGCTGTTACAACAACAAAAGCCTTTATTGAGGACCTCTCGTCCTATAAAGGATTCGCCAGTTTACAGAGTAAGAGAAGAGAACTAAGAATACAGAGATATATGTAGTAGGTATAGTATAGTATTTTCTACACTGTGACTATATACAACAGCAGCAACAAGCCTTTTACTGGAATCAAAGTCCCATACAGGATTCGTCATTCTAATCCTGACATAGATTATTTGCATATAAATATTTACATCAATTAGATTATGTATATAGCCTCCTCTTCTCTTCAGCCGTCTTCCAAAATTTGAACAACGCAAAAGCTCCAGCTCTGTTTCTCACCACCTCATTCAACAGGAGCTCCAAAGAGATTCCCTCAAGGCCTATTTCACTGAGGAGCACTTCTCGTTCGTCTTTCAGCCCCATACATGAGAGTAAATGGTGATGTGGGCTACACGTGGGCTTGTTGTCCCGCAAATCTCGCATGTTTATCCGTCTGTTTTAAATATTCTGGGGACAACGCTGAAACGTCACACACTATTTATTTATTTGGTCTTATTACCTTGTGTTTATAATCTATAATCCAAATTGTGCCTTATCAACTTTTGTACTATCTTTCTAGGGATTAGAGTTTATTTCAAAATGAGTCTAATCCTGGAGAAGCCTGTTTTTTTTTTTTCATCTTAATATTGATACAAAGGAATATTTTAAACAATACCACAGGCTTCTGGATATGAGCTTCGTAAGCGGCGTTTTATTCCTTTATTTATTTATTACCAGTTGCAAACAAGATACACTATATCTATCTGGATAATTGCACGTGAAACTATTTACAATATTTGTAGTAGAGTAGGTAACAGAATTATCAAAAATAAAATAAACAATTAAGAAAAAGAGCATTGAATAAACATATACATTAAACAAATAAGCAACAACATAAGCAGATAGAAGAAATCGCAAGGTAGTTATTTACAGTATGTTAAGCAATGATGGAAGTTGATTTAATGAAGTTATCTGTAATAATTAGTATCGTGGAGAGAGAAAGTTGATCAAGTTGAACTATTTACAATGAGTTATATTCTAAAGTAACCTATTAATTATTTACATTGATGTAAATCAAGTCGCATAGTAATGTAGTTCCTCAAGCTGCATGAAGCTGTCTTTTATAATAAAAAGTCTGCAGAACCTATTTAATTTCGTATATCTTCGTTTATTTATATTGATAAGGCACAATTTGGATTATAAATTATAAACACAATAAGACCAAATCCAAATAAATAGTGTGTGACATTTTGGCAACAGTGTTGTTACCATCTTCCATTGTTGCCATTCAGTACTTTTGTCTGAAGATGGTAACAACACTGAAACGTCACACACTATTTATTTATTTGGATTTGGTCTTATTACCTTGTGTTTTCGTTTATTTATGTTCTCCTGTAGATGGGAAGAGATGCCTGAAAACTTGAGACCTCATTAATAAAATGGAAAGAAGTTCAACTCCAGATATCTGTGGTATTATGTCCAGAGAGATTTAGATCAAGCAAAAGGATTATTTTATTAAAATGAAAATATCTGTTGTTACAGACCCAAAGCTGCAATACATTCCAAGTCATGAAAGAATACGGTAAAATGGTTAGAGATCGGAATATCAAGGGACGGAATCAAATCGTTGCTACCAAGAAACCAAGCATGACATGTTCTGGCCCTATGCATCAAGAATCCCAGGAGAATATGCCCCATCCATGCTGTTGCCCACTTGCAACACCTTCTAAACTGCCAAAGAAACCTCCACAAGAATCACTTCTCCATTCTTCAATGCAACAGCCATTGAAATCTTACGTCAGTCCTCAGACATGCGGCTATGTACGCAGCCAAGAATAACTGATCTTTCAGCATTCTTTCATTTCTCTTGTTTTTCTTCAATCTATACAGTATCCTATAAATTTATATTTTCGAAAGAATGGCTCTTGAAATTCTGTAGAAAATACAGTTAAACCTGTCTATAGCGCCCCCTCTAAATAGCGCCTCCCTTTCTATAGCGCCCGATTTTAAATACGTAGTACGATGCGATTTACATTAAAAGTGACCTGTCTATAGCACCCCCTCTCTTTAATACCCTATTTTGGTGAGTCCCAAGAGGGGGCGCTATAGATAGGTTTAACTGTACTAATGGTCACGTTATTTTCGTCTCCAAACCTTATATACAGTAGAACCTTCATGAGAGAAAACTCATGCTAGAGAACACCTCTCTACAAAGGACAGTTTTCATGGCCAAAATTACCATTTTTACTATTTAGTAACTCTCTGGTAAGAGGACAGCTCTCTCTAAAGGACACTTTGGCTCTGCAGGTGTTGTCCTTTACAGGTAGGTTCTACTGTAGCTTAATTGTTCAATTCTTTACCAATACTCATCTCATGACTATAGTGAATTCTTGTTAACATTTTCTTGAGTTTTGTCGGGTCCTTGTGTACACTTTATACCAATCTATAGTATTATTTTTTGCTTATCCCAAGTACACGTGGTACAGACCATGATAATCATGTTGGGTAGAAGTAGGCGACTGCTTTTACTGTAAGTGCACCACATGTCTACACATGTGAAAAGCAGTTCGAATTTGCACTTACAAATATGCCAGAGCCCCGTTTGGTTACTTGCACTCACTGGTGGGGTTGAACTTTTGCAAGAATCGGGGGCCATTGGAGCATTTTATTTAATAAGAAAAAAAGGTCCAATGCAGGAATTGAACCCGGGTCGTAGCAGTTGAAAACCAACGGTTTAGACCATCCTTCCACCGACCCCCTAATATATGGTGTAATTTAAGCTACACACAGTAGCACCTCATTTACTACATTAACCCACACACTTGTACAAACCTTTAACTTTTAGGACAGTTCCCTCAGTAGCCATAGAGTGTTTTGTCTTCTTTCTTATCTCCACTCAATCATATCAGGGTATCAAGCTTGTAAAGTTGACAACCATCATGACTGGGTGAAGTAGAATGTGTCTGTCATTAAGACTGGGAGCACTACTCAGTGGCAGGCCGACTTAGCTCCAAAAGAAATGGCCGCCTCTGACATGTGGAACAGATGCCATGTGCAGCCCCTCCTAACATGGAGTACAAACGCTGCTCATCCTGTATTCCTGGATTAGGAGCCCTTACAGGGTACTATCAGCTGAGCCCAGGTTTTTTAGCGAGTTTGCTCCCCCTCCTCCTTTTTCATCCGGGCTTGAGACCGGCAAAGGAAGAGTTGAGTGTTTTGTGAGCTACATGTGTGTACAGTCAATTGAGAGGTTGGAGTGTGAGAGAAGTACTAGGGTGTGACACAACATAAAAAATAACTTTTATTGAATCACCAGCAGCAGTCTAGATCAGCAGCAGTTCTAGGAAATAGAGGAGGAGGAGACCTACATAGGATATATATACACAGTATACAAGAGATGGTGAGCTATATACAGGTGAATACAATAAATAAAGGGACTAGATAAATCTCCTCTCCACCACACATTATTGCTTGCGCCCAACTTCTGGCTGGTGGCTGGGTGGATTCTGGTAAAATTTCTCACTTTCCCCCCTTGGACTTCACTTGCCTACATCTACACACATATTACAGTATTTAAATCATTAGATAATAAAAAGGCATATATGGGATTGAATAAAAGATTTATTTTGCCAATATTAGTAATGCCTTGAAAAAGGTGTTCCAGCCAACCGAAATATTGGCAAAATAAATCTTTTATTAAATCCAAAATAAGCCTTTTTATTATCTAACATATTACATCATTACAATCCTTACTTATATATATACTAGACGAATGGCCCGGGCAACGCCCGGGTTTTACCCGAGTGCGAATATATTTTAAAAACATTGTCTTGGGTGGTCGCTATAGACAGGGTGGTCTGTATAGACAGGTGTATGTATCACACAGCCGATAACAGGGTTGTCTAGAATGGCCGCTATATACAGGGTGGTCTGTATAGACAGGTGTATGTATCACACAGCCGATAACAGGGTGGTCTAAAGTGGCCGCTATAGACAGGGTGGTCTGTATAGACAGGTGAATGTAACACACTAATGATAACAGGGTTGCCTAAGGTGCCGCTATAGACAGGGTGGTCTGTATAGACAGGTGGATGTATCACACAGCTGATAACAGGGTTGTCTAGAGTGGCCGCTATAGACAGGTGTATGTATCACACAGCTGATAACAGGGTTTTCTAGAATGGCCGCTATATACAGGGTGGTCTGTATAGACATGTGGATGTAACACACTGCTGATTACAGGGTTGCCTAAAGTGTCCGCTATAGACAGGGTGGTCTGTATAGACAGGTGAATGTAACACACTAATGATAACAGGGTTGCCTAAGGTGACCGCTATAGGCAGGGTGGTCTGTATAGACAGGTGGATGTATCACACAGCTGATAACAGGGTTGTCTAGAGTGGCCGCTATAGACAGGTGTATGTATCACACACCTGATAACAGGGTTGTCTAGAGTGGCCGCTATAGACAGGTGTATGTATCACACAGCTGATAACAGGGTTTTCTAGAATGGCCGCTATATACAGGGTGGTCTGTATAGACAGGTGGATGTAACACACTGCTGATTACAGGGTTGCCTAAAGTGTCCGCTATAGACAGGGTGGTCTGTATAGACAGGTGGATGTAACACACTGCTGATAACAGGGTTGTCTAGAATGGCCGCTATAGACAGGTGTATGTATCACACAGCTGATAACAGGGTTGTCTAGAGGGGGGCATGGAGGACACGTGTTCGCTGGCGGCAGCCAATGGGCGCGCATTCTATCCGTGAGCTTCAGAATAAGGCAATTATATAAGTAGATAAGCTCGAGGAGCATGAACTCATGGAATTCGTGTCATCTTTACACAAGGGGATAAGAAACAACAACATATATATATATATATAAGGAAAAAATGTGAAATTGTACTGGGATAAGGTGAATAAATTAAGAAAAGGGCATCTCCTTATTGTGTAACTAAAAAGCAATGCATAGTTGATATTTATTCCGATAGATGGTGCCAGCCATCAGCAACATTAGTTGCACAATAAGGAGATGCCCTTATCTTAATACATATATATAGGGGGTTATTTATAGAGCTGAGCATATTATTTGAAATACTGCTTGCCAGGAAGCAAACATTAGAAGTGACAATTTTAAATAACTTTCTTTAGGTCATCTCTCTCTCCCAGACATTTGATAAGTAGCTCAGGAAAGGTATACAAGCATCAGTTAAAAGTGAGATGTTTCAGAAAGCTCTGTCGACACAGTAGAGGGAATCAATGGACTCACCTTGTTCCAGCTCAATAAAGACCTCCTCCTCCAGCGCTGAGTTCTCAAAGATGTCTAGGGAAGATGACGAACTGTTGGCGTAGCGGCGCTTGCAGATGTCACTCATCTTCTCCCAGAACTTCACATTGCAGCCAATGGCTGTTGTCATGGCTTGGGCCTCTTCAAACATATTGGCCAGAATCCTACACAGCCAGGAAACACACCGTCTTTAGTCTGGTTAGTCCATGATGGAGAGCTGCTGTCATTGGTTGGTTATCCACCATATGGAGGTGACAGTCAAACTTTGCTGCCCTAATTTGATCTATGAATATAGTCTCCAAGACCTTGTATAATTATACAATGTGATAATAATAATAAAATAAAAGTCTGGTTGGGGAATAGAAATAATGGAAAACGTTATGCAACAACAACAACAAAAGCTTTATTAAGACCTTTCAGTCTTATACAGATTCTCCAAGCAGAAATATAGGCTACATGCAGGAAAAACAGTAATAAAGGAAAATGTTATGCTTGGATCCATGTTCTGATTTTTGTAGTAAGGAGCACAGACTCTTTTTAAACTTATTTTTAAGTGATGCAGAAGAATGCTATGTTCACAAGGGCAAATAAACTTTTGCCAGTCAATAGGACATTTTGTAGGGCACGATGATAGTTCTCAAGTGCTGGTTGCTAAAAGTAAACTTGTAACTACAGTGTCCCAGGTGTAGACACATCACTACATGTAACCATATGTTGAGATTACGAGAGGTTAAAGATTGAAGAACCTTCTCCCAACAAGTAAGACCCTCACCTAGAGTCTAGATATCAGTTTGGACTGCCTTGGGTGATCAAGTCAGGAAGGAAAACAACGCAGGCAGAAACCAGCGGCTACTACCCGCAGAAGATCTCGCTCTAGTAAGACACTCTCAGAAACTCTAAGAAAACTCTAAGAAACTCTTCTACTTAGAAACTCTTTATTTTGACAACACGGCTTAGTTATATACATTCAAGGAATTTACATAATAACAATTCATTCAATATATTTGACATAATAATAATTAATTTAAAAGAAATTTACATTCCAGGTTATACACTCAAAAGAGATATTTACATAGTCTATGCCACGACTTTTAACATACCCCCACCTTTCTTTTTTGTAAAAAGAAAAAATCCGGCATACTGCGGCACCCTCTCCATACACACCACCGGAGGTTGCCCCTTAAGCGTCCATCTTTCTCCTCCAAAGAAATCGGAGGTAGTCCCAATCATTTTCCTTGATGGCCATTACCTGGAAATATCTCCTCATGTCGGCCAAAACTCCGTACTTATTTTTCCGAAGTTTTATCCCTATTTCCGGGATTCTCCTCAGTAGAATGGGTCTCCTCCTCAAATACCGTCTTAAGGCGAGTGCGCCGTGTTCTCGACAGGAAGCGTCGCCAAATACTGGCCGCATAGGCGTAGCCCTGGACCCATTCCTAAACAAAAGGTGACGAGGCCAATAGTATCCTTCCACCTTTGATTCAGTACCTTGTTCTGCATCTAGGTTTTCTTCCACCTTTAAATCAGTACCCTGTTCTGCATCTATATTTTTCGCTTCATTTCCATCATGATCTGTTCCCTTGTTGTATTTATCGTCCTTACTCTTAGCAAAATCAGATTTATTTATGGTTTTCAAATCTTGGGATTCTGTTTCTTTATAATTATCCTTTATTTTAAATTCCGCATCTCTCGTTGGTCCTACTTTCACCAATTTCCTCGATGCTGGAACTCTGACAACTCCTTCCTCATTTTCCACATTATCATCAATCGATTCAGTTTCATCTGAAATCTTTACTTGGTCAGCGCCTTCAGCTACCGCTCTAGAATTGTTTACCGGTTCATAACCTTTAATTGCCGTCTCAGAATCCTTCACTCCATCGCCCTTAAGCTTCGCTTCAGAATCTTCCCTATCCTTTAAATTTGCATCTTCATATTTTTCATTGGCATTATTTCTACCAAATTGCCCCCACCTTGAGAGCCAATCCCCTGGGTTGCCCTTAAGTTTTTGCAGATCTCCCCTATTCTTTATCTTAGATTCCGTATCTCCAATTGGTCTTGCTTCAGAATCATTTACTCCGTCGCCCTTAGGCTCATCTTTAGAATCCTTTACTCCGTCGCCCTTAGGTTCATCTTCAGAATCCTTTACTTCGTCGCCCTTAGGCTCATCTTTAGAATCCTTTACTCCGTCGCCCTTAGGTTCATCTTCAGAATCCTTTACTTCGTCGCCCTTAGGCTCATCTTCAGAATCCTTTACTCCGTCGCCCTTAGGCTCATCTTCAGAATCCTTTTTTCCGTCGCCTTCATCTCCTGCTTTTTGACCTTCAGATTCTTTTACTTGATCTCCTTTATCTCCGTCTTTAGAATTCACTTCAGATTCCTTTACGCCTTCGCCCTTAGGCTTCGCTTCAGAATCATTTACTCCGTCGCCCTTAAGATTCGCTTTATCAGGTTTTGCTTTCGCTTCATTTGCTTTGTTTTTAGCCTCAGCTTCCCTCACACCTACATAGCTATCAACTGCAGTTTCAGAATCCTTCACTTTATTGCATTTAACTGCCACATTCAATTCCTTTTCTTTAATAGCACTCATAGCACCCTTTTTGCCCTCATATTCAATATCTATTATAGAGGGAGCTGACCCACCCGGGGACGCCACTAAATGTTGAGATTACGAGAGGTTAAGATTGAAGAACCTTCTCCCAACAAGTAAGACCCTCACCTAGAGTCTAGATATCAGTTTGGACTGCCTTGGGTGATCAAGTCAGGAAGGAAAACAACGCAGGCAGAAACCAGCGGCTACTAAACGCAGAAGATCTCGCTCTAGTAAGACACTCTCAGAAACTCTAAGAAAACTCTTTATTTCCACAACACGGCTCAGTTATATACAAAAGAAAATTTACATAATAACAATTCATTCAAAATATATTTGACATAATAATAATTAATTTAAAAGAAATTTACATTCCAGGTTATACACTCAAAAGAGATATTTACATAGTCTATGCCACGACTTTTAACATACCCCCACCTTTCTTTTTTGTAAAAAGAAAAAATCCGGCATACTGCGGCACCCTCTCCATACACACCACCGGAGGTTGCCCCTTAAGCGTCCATCTTTCTCCTCCAAAGAAATCGGAGGTAGTCCCAATCATTTTCCTTGATGGCCATTACCTGGAAATATCTCCTCATGTCGGCCAAAACTCCGTACTTATTTTTCCGAAGTTTTATCCCTATTTCCGGGATTCTCCTCAGTAGAATGGGTCTCCTCCTCAAATACCGTCTTAAGGCGAGTGCGCCGTGTTCTCGACAGGAAGCGTCGCCAAATACTGGCCGCATAGGCGTAGCCCTGGACCCATTCCTAAACAAAAGGTGACGAGGCCAATAGTATCCTTCCACCCTTGATTCAGTACCTTGTTCTGCATCTAGGTTTTCTTCCACCTTTAAATCAGTACCCTGTTCTGCATCTAGCTTTTCTTCCACTTTTGGATCAGTACCCTGTTCTGCATCTAGCTTTTCCCCCACCGTCGAATCAGTACCTTGTTCTGCATCTATATTTTTCGCTTCATTTCCATCATGATCTGTTCCCTTGTTGTATTTATCGTCCTTACTCTTAGCAAAATCAGATTTATTTATGGTTTTCAAATCTTGGGATTCTGTTTCTTTATAATTATCCTTTATTTTAAATTCCGCATCTCTCGTTGGTCCTACTTTCACCAATTTCCTCGATGCTGGAACTCTGACAACTCCTTCCTCATTTTCCTCATTATCATCAATCGATTCAGTTTCATCTGAAATCTTTACTTGGTCAGCGCCTTCAGCTACCGCTCTAGAATTGTTTACCGGTTCATAACCTTTAATTGCCGTCTCAGAATCCTTCACTCCATCGCCCTTAAGCTTCGCTTCAGAATCTTCCCTATCCTTTAAATTTGCATCTTCCTATTTTTCATTGTCATTATTTCTACCAAATTGCCCCCACCTTGAGAGCCAATCCCCTGGGTTGCCCTTAAGTTTTTGTAGATCTCCCCTATTCTTTATCTTAGATTCCGTATCTCCAGTTGGTCTTGCTTCAGAATCATTTACTCCGTCGCCCTTAGGCTCATCTTTAGAATCCTTTACTCCGTCGCCCTTAGGTTCATCTTCAGAATCCTTTACTTCGTCGCCCTTAGGCTCATCTTCAGAATCCTTTTCTCCGTCGCCCTTAGGTTCATCTTCAGAATCCTTTACTTCGTCGCCCTTAGGCTCATCTTCAGAATCCTTTTTTCCGTCGCCTTCATCTCCTGCTTTTTGACCTTCAGATTCTTTTACTTGATCTCCTTTATCTCCGTCTTTAGAATTCACTTCAGATTCCTTTACGCCTTCGCCCTTAGGCTTCGCTTCAGAATCATTTACTCCTTCGCCCTTAAGATTCGCTTTATCAGGTTTTGCTTTCGCTTCATTTGCTTTGTTTTTAGCCTCAGCTTCCCTCACACCTACATAGCTATCAACTGCAGTTTCAGAATCCTTCACTTTATTGCATTTAACTGCCACATTCAATTCCTTTTCTTTAATAGCACTCATAGCACCCTTTTTGCCCTCATATTCAATATCTATTATAGAGGGAGCTGAACAAGCTTCCTTTAGCATTCTAGCTTTAGCTTGAGCAGGCTTCACCTCCGTAGCTCTAGCAGTTTTTACAGAATCCTCTTTTTCCACGCCTTCAATTTCATTTTTCATGGACTCTTCCGGGCTTTTCGATAGAGACGTAGAAGTAGTCTGAAGTTTGATAACTTTCTGATTATTGGTTTCTGAATTCGGAGAGGCACTAGACGCCCCTGGTGGAATTTGAGAAGTCTTGGCCTGAGCATCCCTATCCTGCTCACGCATTTCGCGAATTCTGGCCTTTAAATAATATCTCTCCATGATGTAGACTTCACACTCCTCAAATTCTTTATCAATTTCATCGTCAGTCGCCTCAGCTTTGGCTAATAAAATTTCCTGGTATTGTTCGTTCAATACCACCAGCTCCAAATAGAGAGCTTCCAATCTATCAAATTTGGCATATATGCCACTTTTGTCAATAAGAGGATTCCTTAACTCTGTATTCATATCATTTACCACCTCGGTAAAAACGCCTCTTATCGCCTCTCTCCGCCTTCTGCTAACATCCTCCATCTCACCTTGTAGTTATCCTTTCGCCTTGTAGGTATCCTTTTACCCTGTAGGTAGCCTTTCACCTTGTAGGTATCCTCAACTTCTTTGCCTTTGAGCTCCTTTAAACCTTGAGCTTCCTTAGCTTTCTTGTACCTTGAGCTTCCTTAGCTTCCTTGTACCCTTGAGCTTCCTTAGCTTTCTTGTACCTTGAGCTTCCTTAGCTTTCTTGTACCTTGAGCTTCCCTAGCTTTCTTGTACCTTGAGCTTCCTTAGCTTTCTTGTACCTTGAGCTTCTTTAGCTTCTTGTACCCTGAGCTTCCTTAGCTTCTTGTATCTTGAGCTTCTTTAGCTTCTTGTACCCTGAGCTTCCCTAGCTTCTTGTACCTTGAGCCTCTTTAGCTTCTTGTACCCTGAGCTTCCCTAGCTTCTTGTACCTTGAGCCTCTTTAGCTTCTTGTACCCTGAGCCTCCTTAGCTTCTTGTACCTTGAGCTTCTTTAGCTTCTTGTACCCTGAGCTTCCCTAGCTTCTTGTACCTTGAGCTTCTTTAGCTTCTTGTACCCTGAGCTTCCCTAGCTTTCTTGTACCTTGAGCTTCTTTAGCTTCTTGTACCCTGAGCTTCCTTAGCTTCTTGTATCTTGAGCTTCTTTAGCTTCTTGTACCCTGAGCTTCCCTAGCTTCTTGTACCTTGAGCCTCTTTAGCTTCTTGTACCCTGAGCTTCCCTAGCTTCTTGTACCTTGAGCCTCTTTAGCTTCTTGTACCCTGAGCCTCCTTAGCTTCTTGTACCTTGAGCTTCTCTAGCTTCTTGTACCCTGAGCCTCCTTAGCTTCTTGTACCTTGAGCTTCTTTAGCTTCTTGTACCCTGAGCTTCCCTAGCTTTCTTGTACCTTGAGCTTCCTTAGCTTTCTTGTACCTTGAGCTTCTTTAGCTTCTTGTACCCTGAGCTTCCTTAGCTTCTTGTACCCTGAGCCTCTTTAGCTTCTTGTACCTTGAGCTTCTCTAGCTTCTTGTACCCTGAGCCTCCTTAGCTTCTTGTACCTTGAGCTTCTTTAGCTTCTTGTACCCTGAGCTTCCCTAGCTTCTTGTACCTTGAGCTTCTTTAGCTTCTTGTACCCTGAGCTTCCTTAGCTTCCCTGTACCCTTGAGCTGCTGTTACTCGGGAGACAGCGCCTACAGGTCTTCCCGCCTTCTGTTCCTCGGGAGACAGCGCCTACAGGTCTTCCCGCCTTCTGTTCCTCGGGAGACAGCGCCTACAGGTCTTCCCGCCTTCTGTTCCTCGGGAGACAGCGCCTACAGGTCTTCCCGCCTTCTGTTCCTCGGGAGACAGCGCCTACAAGTCTTCCCGCCTTGTGTTCCTCGGGAGACAGCGCCTACAGGTCTTCCCGCCTTGTGTTCCTCGGGAGACAGCGCCTACAGGTCTTCCCGCCTTGTGTTCCTCGGGAGACAGCGCCTACAGGTCTTCCCGCCTTGTGTTCCTCGGGAGACAGCGCCTACAGGTCTTCCCGCCTTGTGTTCCTCGGGAGACAGCGCCTACAAGTCTTCCCGCCTTGTGTTCCTCGGGAGACAGCGCCTACAGGTCTTCCCGCCTTGTGTTCCTCGGGAGACAGCGCCTACAGGTCTTCCCGTCTTCCCCACTTGACCAGGCCACGCAGCCCACCCGGGGACGCCACTAATTGTTGAGATTACGAGAGGTTAAAGATTGAAGAACCTTCTCCCAACAAGTAAGACCCTCACCTAGAGTCTAGATATCAGTTTGGACTGCCTTGGGTGATCAAGTCAGGAAGGAAAACAACGCAGGCAGAAACCAGCGGCTACTACCCGCAGAAGATCTCGCTCTAGTAAGACACTCTCAGAAACTCTAAGAAAACTCTAAGAAACTCTTCTACTTAGAAACTCTTTATTTTGACAACACGGCTTAGTTATATACATTCAAGGAATTTACATAATAACAATTCATTCAATATATTTGACATAATAATAATTAATTTAAAAGAAATTTACATTCCAGGTTATACACTCAAAAGAGATATTTACATAGTCTATGCCACGACTTTTAACACCATAAGTCTCTATAACTCTCTAGGCCTCATATTATCTACACATTTGGGACAAGATGCAAAAGAATAAAGTGGGAAAACCTAAATAAGATCAAGAGTAATGATAAGACACACAATTTAGATTATAGATCATAAACAAAAGGTAATAAGACCAAATCCAAATAAATACTTGGATACACTATTTATTTGAATTTGGTCTTATTACCTTGTGTTTAAGGTAAGAGTTTATCATTATCACTTCTGGCAGCATCATGTTAGCTGTAAAAAGTGTCCAGAGGAAGCTGAGAGGTTAGAATGACAACAAGTGTAGAAGGGTGAGACAACACTCCAGATAAGACTGTAGGTTCTGACATGTGAAGTACATACGTGTAGAGAGGCAGCACAATGTTCTGCAGGAAGTTGATCTGCTGGTCTGGGATACAGGCCTTCTCCCTGTCCATCATCTCACTGGGCTTCACCCCCATGGCTTTCTCCAGGTCTCCTTGGGAGAAGAACTCACTGTACACCAGCTCCTGCCAACACACCAACTCTTACTACACTGACTGCATTTCTCAGGTTACCTTTAGCCAGGTATAGATGCTCCTGATAATACATTGTCCCTTTACAATCCCTGACTTATAAGTTAATAAAATCAACAAGCAATCCAGGGTTTAGTGTTGTTGTCGTGTCCAACGAAGAGCCTCAGATGTCTCCATACATCTCTATCACAGCAGTTGCAATGTTCTCTATCTTGGGTGTGTAAAGCTGCTGTTCTGGATCCTTGTAAATTTTCTGCAAGGCCGCGGCCATTGCTGGGCATGAGAATATGTGAGTAGGTGTTAGTTCCACACCAGGACAGTTGTTGCATGTCCTATAGGTTCTTGTGCCATCTGAATGCATTGTCATTCTTTTATAGTGTTTTGTTCTAAGTCTTATTATAGTTTTTGCCAGTTTTCTCTCAGAGTTTATTTCTCATATTTGATCTTTTCTTATTTTTTATTTAATTATCTTGTATTTTGCCAAAGCATCAGAGTTTAGTGTCTTTTATTATTTGTATTTCTCTAGCTTTGAGGCTAACATGCCCCCTTCAACAGGAGAAGTATAACTCCCAGATAACTACACACATGTATAATTAACTGGAAGTTATACTTGTATTTATCCTGTTAAAGGACATGTTGTCCTGAAAGCTAGAGAGATAAAAATAGTAAAAGAAACTTAACCCAGGATTGCTTGTTGATTTGATTAAATTCTACCTTTATTTCCAAGCCATTTCTGGTCTAAATTGGTGTCATTTTTGATCAGATGTTGTATTGGGACCTGAAGAGAATCTTGGTCTTAAATACAGTAGAGATTGAATTCATTGATCTGGAATATTTTATTTCAAATTTCGATCGGTCAAAAATTATTTTCTCAAAATTAAATTTGATGCAATTTAACACAGCTTTTATTTTGTAGAATGCTTCTATAGAACTCTACATTAATTAGAAAACCTATATGGAAAAGACTATATCATTAATGGTCAACCCTTCCAGTATCAATTTAATCTACCAGAGACATTGTCAATTTCAATTCTAGAGCAAACAATGTGAAGTAATTATTGGTGGAGGTGTTTAGAGAAACTACATATTCTCCTGAAGCCATAACTATACAATTGAGGGTTTAAAAGGGAAGAAACATTGAGATCTACATTTCTGAAAATTAATGAAGAACCTTTGAAATTTAAATCAAATGAAGAAAATTAATCAGGAAGAATATTTTGGATTAATACTAGAGATTAATTGGCGAAACCGCTGAGAGGGTTCACTACTGATGAGCCAAGCCCTCTCATTCATTAACTCATATCATTGCAGTAAGGTCTGTAGAGAAAATATTTGATGATATTTAAAAGAAGCGCATTGCCAGTAAATTTATATGTGTAAAATTTTAAAGATAGATGGCAATTAAATTTATTTTAAGAATATTTTTACAATTGATAAGGCACAATTTGGATTATCTATATATATATAAAAATGAATGTCTGTGTGTGTGTATGTGTGTGTCCTCTATGGATTCAAAAACCATACATCCAATCGCTGTGAAATTTTGGGATATTATTAGGTGTATCCCCGGAAAGGTTTACGAAAAATAATTTCTTGAATATCTTTAATATCCTTAGAGTTATTTGCAGATTTGTAGCTTTAACTCGCAAGCAGCGCCACCTTGCGACGGAGATAGGCTTAGGTCTGCCCCACCCCGTGAGAGAATGGATCCGTCCGGCCGCCGGCCGACAGTTCAAGTACCCACCGACCAATCAGGGCAGAGTTGGTGACACAGCTGTGCCAAGTAGACAAGAAAAAAAGCCTCGCGGGAGCTTGCCCAAGATGACCTCCGGGAACTTCGTCCATCTTCCATAAACGACCATGAATTTATTCAACCTTATCGAGTATTTTTCAAGGGACCGGGAAAAAATGTTCACTAGATAAAACGATGATTTTGTAATGTAGAAAATTAGGAAAGACAAAATTCAGAATGACACGGCACACAGGGACCGGGAAAAAATTATCACTTTATCAGTTTCAAATTATCAAAATATATCTATTTCTTTTTATAAGTTTATAGAGAATTGTTTTAACAAATGTTCGTTAGACAGACCTTTACTCGGGTACCGATTAATATT
Organism: Cordylochernes scorpioides; assembly: GCA_030710605.1. Classification (NCBI taxonomy): domain Eukaryota; kingdom Metazoa; phylum Arthropoda; class Arachnida; order Pseudoscorpiones; family Chernetidae; genus Cordylochernes; species Cordylochernes scorpioides. The sequence goes on along the minus strand of CP092863.1, from coordinate 69,138,775 downwards.
GATTTTATTCAACTTATCGAGTATTTTTCAAGGGACCGGGAAAAAATGTTCACTTTATCGAGAGATTCGTTAGACAAACCTTTACTCGGGTAAAACACGGGCGAAGCCGGGTACATCCGCTAGTAGATTATAAAACAAGGTAATAAGACCAAATCCAAATAAATAAATAAATAGTGTGTGACGTTTCGGTAACAACGTTCACACACTATTTATTTATTTGGATTTGGTCTTATTACCTTGTTTTAATATTTTTACAAGTTCATTCAGGGGACCTCAGTGGTTTTACTTCCTCAGTAACAATAATAAACTGAGACACAGAAAAAGGAATTCCAACTGAATGTGCCATCTTTCTCCTGTCTTAAAGAGGATGGTACCAAACTCTCTGCAAGAGTTCCACAACAGATATGGAGAGATTCCTTTTAAAAGAAAAGTAGTTTCTCACAATACGGAGGGTGTTTCCTTTCAAATGAAACGATTTTCGAGCGCTCGCGTTTTGCACGTGCAGGCATGCTGCACACGACACTGGTTCCAATAGATCTAGAATCTTCTGGAGAATTCATTTTCATCAGGTATCATGATTTTTGCAACATGGGGGGAGAGAGACTAACGCTCCAAGTCGAACAAACAATTCGGACCCTTTCCAAAGAAGGAAACAGTTATAGCGTCATAGTGAAAAAGCTAAAAGCAGAAGGACTAGATGTTGGCAAAGCTACAATATGTAGGGTAGTAAATGGCATCGGAAAGAAAAGGGAAGCTGAATCCAATGGGCAAAAATTTCAAGTCGATCGACCACGTCCGGTGCGGACCCCCGCCACGGTTTCAAGGTAAAGCGGCTAGCAACTACTGAAAATCCACCATCTCAGCGCCAACTTTCCAGAATGTGTGGAACATCGCTAAAAACGATAAATAACATCATTCACAAAGATTTGGAACTGGATACCCGACGAAAAGGCAAGGTTCACAAGCTCACCCCTTTCCACATGAAAAACCGTGCAACGAATGCCCAGAAGCTCTACGAGGAACACCTGGCCGGTTCCAGATCGGAATATACTGCAACATTGGACGAAGCATGGATGTATGTGACGTATTGCAATGGAATCCGGAAGATCTGTTACATCAAAAGAGGCAATCAGGTCCTGGATAATTGGGTTCACCAATGCTCCGAAACTTTCCCTAAAGGTTTCATGGTTGTCGGGGTAATGACTGGCCGTGGAGTCCTTCCGCTCATAAAGGTTCCATCGAAGGTGAAGGTGAACTCAGAATTCTATATAGAATGCGTTCTGAAACCTGTCATCGAACAACTGAAGGACCTTTACCCAGGGGAAATGGACAAAGTGTTCCTTCATCACGACAAAGCCTCTTCCCATACCTCCAACAAAACCCAACAGTTCCTACAAGAAATGAAGGACACCCTAGGCCTAAATTTTATCAGGAACTCGGACATTCCAGTGAAGTCTCCCGACGCCAGCCCACTGGATTTTTACGGGTTCGGTATGTTGAAACAACGGCTCTTCAACCGACGTCCCAAAACTGAGGCCGGACTTTGGAAAGCCGCACAAGAGGAGTGGTCGAATGTTTCGCTCTCCAAAGTCAAGGAAGTGTTCGCAGCTTGGAAAGTCCGATGCAGGGAGATAGCCAAGAAGAAGGGGAAGCACATAGAACACATGAAAAAAATTCACGTTCGAAAAATAAAGTTCTAACGGACGTTTGAAATCGTTTCATTTGAAAGGAAACACCCTCTGTATTACTCATTTAAAATTCTCAAATTGAATAAAAAGGGTGATTTATTTATTTATTTATTTCAATTCAAAACACTATGTCCCCCTAGGGACACTTGCGCTAAATGTACATACAAATATAACAAAGAAAATATTCAACATGGAAAGATACACAGAAAGCGACTTAGAAAGATTCATAAATATTATTTACATATAGAGATATTCTTTGAATTTTATTTACAGTTACATCATTAAATTTAAAAATATATACATATGTACACACATATACACGCATACACCTATATATTGTTTACAACCATATAATATGTCCAATATTTATTTGAGATCGTTACATCAAAGACCATTTTTCTTAATGAAATCCAAAATATATTTACAAAGGAAATTAAATTTTATATATGTGTCCTTACTTGAAATTAAATCACTAGGGCCTAAAGCTATTAAATCGTTCTTGACTCTGTAATCTTGAAAGAGACAGGGCACTCTAGCAAGAGATGTATTGAGGTTTGTTCCCCCAATCCACAGAAACATGTCGAATCTTGCACAGCCTGAATTTTCTTAAGAAAAAACCTGAAATTTCCATGATCTGTGATAAATTGTGATTTAGTGATTTAGTAAAAAAATATATTTGAATCTATATATGATTGAATTGTGAACTCAAGCAATGAACTTATTGCTAAATGAAATCAACAGATTGAAGGTTCTTCCATGAGGAACTCTCTTTAGACCTCAGTCGCAGAAATTGCCATGAAAAGAAACCCATCCCTGGAGGCCTGATATTTTCACTTTAATATTGTGATAATGAACATTTTGATGGCAAAGTATTCCTTTTTTTTATATAGTGTTTAATAGATGGCTATCAGAAATGCTTGTTCAGAGAATAATGCCTTTTCATCATTTTACAAAAAAAAAAACCCCAAAGTTGTGTAATATTTTCTCACATGTGATTAGGTACAATTTTGATTTTATTTTACACAAGGTAATAAAACCAAATAAATAGTGTGTGATGTTTTGGTAACAACACTGTTAACGAAATGTCACACTATTTATTTGGTTTAATTACCTTGTGTTTATAATCCAAATTGTATCTTATCAAAGGCATATTGCCTTTTCTAAAATCTAGGAATTGAAAACCAATTCTGAACTTGACAATAATTCCATCTCTCTATGATGGCACAATATTTAAGTATAGATTTATGAATTAGTAAGAGTTGAATGGGTCTTACAGCAACTTTCCTAGAGAGCTTCCAGTCCTTGGTTTGGTCAGAGAGGTCGGAGCAGGAGATGAACATACAGACAAGGAGGTAGTGGTGCTCCGGCTTCTCTTTCTTGTAGCCCTCTGGTACAAACCAAGACTTTAATCCTCCTCATTTCTACACTGATATGATAATACACAAGTTGGATTACAGATTATAAACACAAGGTAATAAGACCAAATAGATAAATAGTGTGTGATGTTTCAGTAACAGCGTTGTTAGTTGTAACAGGTCTGAAGATGGTAACAACGCTGAAACGTCACACACTATTTATTTAGATTTGGTCTTATTACCTTGTGCTTACACTGATATGATTTATTAGCAGATGACCAACAAAGTAATAGAAATATAAAAAATTGAAACAATTTTAGACACATGTGTGTATGATTCTTTTTTAATTAAATAAACACAAGGTAATAAGACCAAATAGATAAATAGTGTGTGACGTTTCGGTAACAATGCTGTTACCGAAACACCACACACTATTTATTTATTTGGATTTGGTCTTATTATCATGTGTTTATAATCTACTAGCCGAATGACCCAGGCAACGCCAGGGTTTTACCCCATTAAATGCTTTTATTCAAATACTATTCGTTACAAATATAAATTGGCGCCGTGGATGTCATTCTTGTATAATATATAAATGAGTTTTAAAAATTGTAAAAAAAAAAAAAAATGCATCGTCCGGGAATCGAACCCAGGCCGCCCACATGGCAGGCGAGCATTCTACCACTGAACCACCGATGATTATGAGAAATGGCCATATTTGGGTATTTATTCCATTCATAAAAGCAAACGGTGACAGAATTGATTAAGAAAGAATTGATTATGACGCTGATAACTATATATTTTGATAATCCAAATTGTGCCTTATCATTTAAATTAAATAATTTTCTACTGCCCTTACACCTACAATGATAAATTAATGGTAGGACAGTAGAAAATTGTTTAACTTTAAAAGAAATCGTATGAATCTAAAATAGTTTATAACAGTTGGCAGGTTAATACAAAGTATGGGAAGTTTTCCTGTCAACTCAGTTGGGAGAATATCATTCCAACATTTTTCACACAACATTTATTACACAGCTAGGTTTGAAACTTCAATAACTCCAAGCCCACTGTTAACAAAAAGGTAGACTAGTCCCCAAAAAAAAAAGGCCTTTTCTTGGGTCTATACCTCAGTCTTTTTTTTAGTTTGGATATGCAGTAAAACCCCGCTAATACGAACCCTGGATATAGCGAACCTTCCCTTATAACGAACCCACGGCGATTCCCGATTCCATTCCATTGAAAATACCATCGTTATAACGAACTTTGCGATTTTTAAAGTAACAAACTACCCCTATAACAAACCTATTTTCGGTCCCAAAATAATAAAATCTATTTAAAACACTATGCTTATAACGAACTTAGAATTGTAATTTAAAAAAAAAAAATTAAAACAACAAAATTTTGAGCATGTTTCAGCTCACGGATCGCGATTTCAAAACAATAAATTTAGCGGCATTGTTTGTTTTGATTTTGCACTTTATTTTTGCTGTATGTTGTATAAATTTTAACACATTTTACTTTTATTAGATAGAATATATTTGCATCCATTAAATTTGAAATATAAAAAATGCAAATGGCTTCCAAAATGAAGAAAACAAAGGCATTTTAAAAACAAAAGCGTTATTTCTTTTTAAAAAAAAGGCCATTTTCAGAACTTTTCAAAGTGAAACAACACAGGCAAAATGTTAAGAACATATTAAAATAAGATAATATAACTTTCTATTATAAAAGATAAAATATAAAGCTATTAAAAATTGTTACAAAGAGGAATCAACCCCAACTTTTGCCGCAATTGCGATTGTACGTTTTAGGGCTTAAAAAAAAAAGTCCAAATAAATGGTCCCGTGATGAAACAAAAACTATTTTTATGCCATTAACTATGGTGATTTTAAAGTCAGCAATGTTTTGCATGACAGGTTAAAAAAAAACGAACTCTAGACCTAGAAGAATATGTGGAAAAATGAAATAGAAGAAAAACACTAACTTTATTTGAATGGTGCAATGCTTGAAGAATGCTTTGAAGCAACAAGGTATTAGAGCCATTTTTCCAAGTAAACAATGTATTATATAATGTGATAATGATGTTTTAAAATCATTTTATATCTTTGAATATATATTTAATAAAACTGCATAGGATTTGTCTTAATTTTGAAATTAGACATAGAGGTACATGTATGTTAATGATAAGAAGAACCTAACATCTAATGATTTCTATTATTATTCAGTATTTTAATGTAAGGAAATTGGTCAATTAAGGGAATTAAAACAAAGTGACCACTATTAAGAGGCAACCTCTTCTTGTGTGTATGGCTATCCTTTAGTTATACGGTCTAAACATTTTGAAAAGTAAAAAAAAATTGCCAAACCGTGGCTATAGTGAACCAAAAGCTCTGTCCCATTGGGGTTCACTATAGAGGGGTTTTACTGTATATCTCTTTCAAAAACACTCTCTCAAAAACCACAAAAATTCATCTTCAATGGATACCCTCACATGGCATTGAAGTTTAAAAATCTGGTGAAGCGCTAGCAAAAAAAAAGGGGACACAAGAGAACTCTTGCCACAGCAAAATAAATTTACTTTTAATGCAATTCAATATATTTTATTGACATTCATAGTCAATTGTTACAAAAATCAAAGATAAATTAAACAAAATTCAATAGAGACAGTTGCCAAAACAAAAATACTCAAGAACTGGAGGATCCCACCTAAATACAGTTGTGGACCCAGGAGGAGCTCTGAACCTCAGAGAGCACCAAACAACACTAACAAGATTTAGAACAGCCATCTCAAACTATTTAAGATATAAAATAACACCAAAATCTACCTCACTTGTCCAAAATGTAGCTTGGCACCTGCAGCTACAGAACACATTTTGGCTTGTATTAGATGTACTAAACAGGACCTTTGGGAGAAACTGATATTTATCATTAAACAGTTCAAGGAGCATGGACTCATGAAATTTGTGTAATCTTTGCTACAAGGGGATAAGAAACAACAACATATCTGAGTCTTGGAGGCTGGAAAACAACAATCTTCAGTAAAACTTCTCCTCTCCTTAAGTGAGTAACAACCGTTATCAAATATTACATGACCTGTCAATAACCTCTGTGGTCTCTAATACTAGTGGTCTACAGTTAAAATATGAAGTTTGGAATTCAGCATATATAGTAGTGGCACACCAGATTTCTCTGAACCTTTGGGAGAGGCCGATACTTATCATCAAACAGCTTGAGGAGCATGGACTCATGGGATTTGTGTAATCTTTGCACAAGGGGATAAGAAACAACACCTGAATATACTCACGGGAAGCCATGTCATTCAGCTGGTCTATTATCCTGAGGTGGTGAGCCAGATCTGTGGCCAGGATGGCATCTCTCAGGGTGTCCAGACAGATGGAGTATTCCTGGATAAACACACTACCCTCAGCCACCTATCTCTACTGCAATCAATACTTAACTCTACCAGACCCCTGAAATATCTAATTTAGTGCCTCTCTTAGTGTGCCTATCAAACTAGCATTGTATTCCGGATTATAAATTCTTGGTCACTTCTTCACTACTTGTTCACAAATCCACAACATATTATGCATTGGTTGTAGGTATTATTACCATAAAACATACTAGTGACACATTTTGGTGACATTATTGAGGCAAAATGTATCACTGACCACACTCCCTTCTTCTTATTTTTTATCTTCACTTAATCATATCAGGGTATTAAGAACTCCCCACCTTTGCTGGTCCCAAGCCTGGATGAAAAAGGAGGAGGGGAAACAGTAACAAACTCTCTAAAAAACCTGGGCTCAGCTGGCCCGGCTGATAGTACCCTGTAAGGGCTCCTAATCCAGGGATACAGGATGAGTTTGTACTCCATGTGAGGAGCAGCTGTACCTGGTGTCTGTTCCTCATGTCAGAGGCGGTCATTTCTTTTGGAGCTAAGTCGGCCTGCCACTGAGTAGTGCTCCCAGTCTTAATGACAAAGGCAGACGCATTCTATTTCACCCAGTCATGATGGTTGTCTAGTCTCAAACTCTACAAGCTTGATACCCTAATATGATTGAGTGTAGATAAGAAAGAAGAAGAGGGTATTAAGCTTGTAGAACATGATGGTGTCTGCTGGGGATGAATAGAGCTCATCAATGGATGAGCCAATACAGTCAATGATGTGTTTTGGAGTTACTCTAAAGGGAATGAATATATTAAAACTGAATTTTTGAAATTTAACAGAGAGAATGTAAGGGACTTACTTGTTCAGAGAGGGTTTCAAAGATATTGCAACCATCTGTGTTGAGTATGGCTATGGCTTGAGCAAGGTGATGCCTCTGGAACACCAATAGCAGTTAGTCATGTATATTACATCAGCTTTGGCTTCCAACTATGTAAATTTAAATTATGTATATATTCATTATTCTCCAGGATTGCAGATTTCGACAAATTATACAAAAATGATAAGATGCCACTTCTCTTTTTATTTACATAAAGCTTCTTAAAGGAAGCTTCTTCAGTTAACTAAAACGTTAAATTTATAAGAGGTGGTCCACAAGGAGGTGGTCCCTCATTAGATGGAAGATGTGATAGAGTGTTTCTGGTCATCGCCGTTTGTAGAGATCACCTCCCTGGGCAACCAAGATCACAACTGACTTCTATTAATGTTACTGATAAAACCACTAGGTATAGTCATGATAGGATCAAACTGACAACAGTATATAGGAGAGGAAAACCATTAGTATATTTACAGTATATAGGTTATATAAAAATATTATTTTATTTTAAATTATAATATCATAGATTCAAATACTCTGCTAAATCGACCGCCAGAGGTCACTCTTCCCCTATAAAAACTCGTTGTTGTTGTATCCCAATGGCCAGCTCAAACCTTTTGTACATTATGTAAATAAGTATTTCATTTTTTATTCTTAGGCCTTAAGCCAGGCAGCACTTTTATCAAACCATGTTTTTTATATATTCCATAAGTTCAATTAAATCTATTTTGATAACTGATTTTATTTAATCATTGCCACGACTGCTCAACCAATATCTCTATTCTTAAATAATCAGCATCAAGTATTAATTCTATATAACTAATAATCAAAAATCAAACAGAAAAATCTTTTTTTTTTCTATTATAACATATATATTTTTAATTTTCGGCATGTATAGTTAGCTGGAAGTTCTAGTTCTCCTGTTGGCTCGAAAAATAAAAAATAGTTAAAGAAACTTGGCCCTGGATTGCTTGTTGATTTCACTGTACTGTTACTTACTAGTTACTTTACTAAACTCACACACTATTTATTTGGTCTTATTACCCTGTGTGACTTACCTCCATCACTGAACCTTCAGAGCTGTACAAAGTGGCCAGGATAGATCTCTGAAACACCAAACACACAATGTGTCAAAGACAATATCTTAAATGTAGAGCAGAGACTGGCAATATTTTGGTAAGAAGAGACAAGGATATTTAGAAGGTACAGTGTTCAGAAGAAGAAGAGCAAGGAAGAGACAATAATGAGCCACGAATGGCCAGACAACTATCCAATACAGAATGGAGAGACCACTGGAGATGTACACACCCTCCATGAGGCTAGTTATATTGTAACATCCCTCGACTAAACAGCTCTTCCTTGTCCTCAAAACAAAAGCTTGAAGTTACATTTATAGTTTCACTAGATATTCTCACCAGGAAGGACAGAAATCTATTCCCTTAACACTTCTTATGGTGTGGGTTTCTTTATTAATTTATAGAATTATTTTTTCTATTTATAACTCCGCCTTTGCCGGTCCCAAGCCCGGATGAAAAAGGAGGAGGGGGAGCAGTAACAAGCTCACTAAAAAACCTGGGTTCAGCTGGCCTGGCTGATAGTACCCTGTAAGGGCTCCTAATCCAGAGATACAGGATGAGTCTGTACTCCATGTTAGGAGCGGCTACACATGGCATCTGTTCCTCATGTCAGAGGCGGCCATTTTTTTGGGAGCTAAGTCGGCCTGCCACTGAGTAGTACTCCCAGTCTTGATGACAAAGGCAAACACATTCTACTTCACCCAGTGTGGAGATAAGAAGAAGAGGTAGATTTTTTTCTATTTTATATGTTTAACTTGAGTGTTCAAACAAGGCCTGGAATTTCCCTATTGCATGTGTGGTAAAGCAAATTTTCCAATATTCCTAAAAATGATGACTATTTATGGAAGCTTAATTAGCCTGGCAGATTAAACTCATAGGAGGGTATTGATGAGCCAGTTGATACATTCTTTTTTTGTTCTTTAATACAATTGAGCATTAATTTAAGACCTATTAGATTTAGGGTCAAATTCTCCTATTTGAGATTTCCCTATCCCTAATATACAACTCTATTTATATATTCTCAATTGATAAGGCACAATTTGGATTATAAACACAAGGTAATAAGACCAAATCTAAATAAATAAATAGTATGTGATGTTTAGCAGTAACGTGACTTTTGTCTGAAGATGGTAACAATGCTGTTACTGAAACGTCACACACTATTTATTTATTTGGTCTTATTACCTTGTGTTTATATGTTCTCAATTAAAGATACAAATCAGGCACTATAGAGAGGGAGGTGCTATTTAGAGGGGGCGCTATAGACAGGTTTAACTGTATATTGAAGATAGAGGTTGCCTGGCCCACATTCATAATCCTTTAAAATAAAAGACACTTCTCCCAGAAAAAATTATTTTATATTCTCGACTTTTCAACATGAATCTTTTGTCCTCAGCAGGAAAAATTAAATTAATCAGCAAGGTGTTAAAAATATTTCTTATGGATCATTTTTAATGCCTTGCCTTTAATTTTCCCTGATGAGGACAAAACATTGAGAAAATGAAAAAAAAGTTTCTCTGGCAAAGAAGTGTCTTTTATTTTAAAGAACAATCAATTAGAAAGAGATATAGAATTTATGACTCACTGTGGTGACTTGGAAGGAGTTGGTGGTGCCCCGGTGGTCCAGGTCATGACACAGCCCAGCCACCAGCAGTGCGAAGGCCTCCAGAGAACTGAGGTAGTTGTCCACTATCCCCAATTTCTTCAGCAGGAGGTAGGAGAAGTGGGCCACGGAGAAGGCATGGTACCAGTTGTGGTAGGGAGGGTCCCGGTAGCCTTTCTTCACCATCAGGATGAACCTGGGATTGCACATCCTCTCATACATCCACTTAACTTTATAGACAACAATGGAGTGAGACAACAATAATGGAGAAATGTCTCAATTGTGTAAACATGTTATTATTTTTACCCTCTACCAATGATACAATCAAAATTTTGGACACCAATTTCCTAATTCCTCCCTAGAGTGTTATTGAATTGAAGCTACCCCTTTACTACTGAGGGTCATAGCCTGAAACCATGGCATGTAGGTTGACTTTTGCCAAAGATGGTGTAGTCTATATTGAATCTGTTCATTATGTGCAGATATGATGAGCAAAATGCATTGTTTTGATACATTGTTGAATGGGAGAAAGGTCCTTTTTTCACACAAATGTATTGTGACATAACCCCAACATGGATCGCTAATCACAGAGAATGGTTATGAACAAATGTTTATATCATACCAGACAATCTGACCACAGAGTGAGTGAATACATGAAATGGCCCGCACATGACAACAGGGACAGAATAATAACACTTGACAATCAGTTATAACTAGATGGCCCAAGCAGCAGGATAGCCTTTTCTCTGTATGGATGGTGGTGAAATCCCTATAGGGAATTGGACCCTGAACCCACTTACCTTGTCCTGGATCAACTGCAATGTGCAAGACTTCCCTAATCCTAAATTATCAGCTTGGAAATAAAATTATAGCAATTTACCTTTCCACTCTTTTCCTCTAAAATAATATACAGTAGAACCTCCCTTTAACAGACACCCCGCTAGCAGACACCTCTCCACAAAGGACAGTTTTAATTTGTAAAATTACCATTTTTACTATTTAGTAACTCTCCAGTAAGAGGACACCTCTCCCTAAAGGACACTTTGGCTCTGCAATTAGGTGTTGTCCTTTATAGGGAGGTTCTACTGTATACACTAGGTGTACAACTAAGTTTCTTGGTTTCCTAAATAGATGTCACTAATGACACATGTTGTTGGAATGCATGTCTAATGTTGTGTTGTTGTTACAGGTTGGACAACTGTCAACAATAACCAGTCATTATAACAATACTCAACAAAAAATAATTTTTCTAACAAAGTTATTGAGTTTTGTATCAATTAAACAGCATTTGTGGGAAGTTTTGCTTTCAACTTGAAATAAAAATGCAGCTGGAGTATGTTGTTTGCTTGAGGAGGCCTATGACAAACATGCACCATCAAAACTACGCATGAAGAATGGTTTAAAATGCTTCAGAAGCTTCAATTTCAACACTGAGGATAAGGAGAGCTCTGAAAGACCAAAAACAACTGAGGAATCAATCTTCAGGAGTTATTGCTGCAGTATTCATGTATGGCCTGAATGATGGGGGAAATGTGTAGCTAGCAAGGGATGATATTTTGTATTAATTTTGAAATTTTCACTGATAAAAGAAACCCAGAAACTTAGTTGATATGTTAAATGAGCATACTCACTTGGCTAATGTAGACTTGGACAACTGGAACCTGCTGATGAACCCCAGATCTTCAAACATGAACATAACTGCCTGCAACAACATACACTCATAAATAAAACATATTTAATCCTGCACAGCATACTAGGACAGGGGTCGGAAACCTTTTGAGTTGGAAGGCTCAAAAATTACAATTTACAAAATTTCAAAGTTTATAAAGAGCCACAATTTTTTTTCTTGCCAACAATAAATAGTATTTGCAAAAATAAAAACTTTATGCAAGTACTACACATGTGGCTAGCGAGCCGCAGGTTGCCGACCCCTGCCCTAGAGGAGGATGAAAGTTTGGTTACCATAGCTTATAAGTCAGCTCATAAGTAATTTATTTATTTTTATGTAGTCTTGTTACCTTATGTTTCAGTAGCTTCAAGTGACACTTGTGAGAGTGTTTGAGCACATACTTAGAGCTGATGTTTAAGGCTAATTGGTTCAGTGTCTGTATTTACTGGTTGCCATTTCAGTATAATGTAACTATTAAATGGGCTTACAATGTTCTGATCCCTCATCTCATCCTATTGCCAGCACTTGTAGTTATTGCTGTGATAAAATACCAGGGATGGTCTCCCAGTCTAGGTCATCCATGTTCTGTTTGTGAACTGTGGCTTCCCACAAGTGATCAACACTACATACTGATGGTCTATTAAAAGGTGGACCCATTTCTGGGTCTATAATGGTTCACACATCACACTGTATGTGAGAACTAATGAACACTTGTACACCGCCACAGTTATAAATGCCAATAGACAATTGGTTTGACAAATCTAGTCTAAAGCTGGGGGTGTCGATGGAAGGGTGGTCTAAACCATTGGTTTTCGACTGCTAAGACCCAGGTTCGATTCCCGCATTGGGCACTTTTTTTATGATTAAAAAAAAAAATGCTCCAGTGGTCTCCAATTCTTGCAAAAGTACAACCCCACCAACGAGTGCAAGTAATCAAACAGAGCTCTGTCACATTTGTAAGTGCAAAGTCGAACTGCTTTTCACATGTGTAGACATGTGGTGCGCTTACAGTAAAAGCAGTCGCCTACTTCTACCCACCATGATTATCATGGCCTGTACCACGTGTTTTTTTTTTTTGCTTATCCCTAGTACACGTGGTACAGGCCATGATAATAATGGTGGGTAGAAGTTGGTGACTGCTTTACTGTAAGTGCACCATATGTCTACACATGTGAAAAGCAGTTCGACTTTGCACTTACATATATGCCAGAGCCCTGTTTTGGTTACTTGCACTAGCTGGTGGAGTTGGACTTTTGCAAGAATCGGGGGCCATTGGAGCATTTTTTTTTTTTTTTTAATCAGAAAAAAGTGCTTAATGCGGGAATCGAACCAGGGTCGTAGCGGTCGAAAACCAACGGTTTAGACCATCCTTCACCGACCCCCCTGTACCACGTGTACTAGGAATAAGCAAAAAAAAATTAAATGGGCTTATAATGTTTTGATCCTTTACCTTCTCCTATTGACAACACTTGTAGTTATTACTGTGATAAAACACTAGGGGTGGCCTCCCAGGATTTAACTGTGGCATCGCAATATGATCAACATTACATACTGATGGTCTAAAAAATATAAGCTGGCATACCCATTTCTGGGTCTATAATGGGTCACACATTACTCTGTGTATGAGAACTAATACCAATCAACACTTGCATGCTGACAAATGTAGAAATACCAATAGACACAGTTGGTATGTAGACAAATCTAGTCTGACATTGGTAGCAACCACTCACGAGGGGGGTGAGGTTGTCCGGAATAGATCTGGGGGTGAAGGAGAAGGTGTCAAACTCCCGGTGGAAGTAGTCCATAGGTGGGATGGGCTCACTGGCCAACTTGATGTATTCTTCTTGGGACACCTACAGGGAACACCACATGGTCAGTTTGTAATCACTTTAGATTGGCTGGGTGCATATAATAGCTTAGAACCATTTTGGTTTAGAAAATTGGTTTCAACCCTACCAAGATTGTGAATTTGATCAATGAATATAGTCTCCATGACCTTGTATAATTATACAATGCGATAATAATAATAATAAAAAAAAGAATTGGTTTGATATATTCTGTTAGTTATAGTTATTTTCAAGGAGAAGTGAGTTGAATTGTGAAAAAAGTGAAATATGAAATAGGAC
>CP092863.1:69060315-69124893 GCA_030710605.1 Cordylochernes scorpioides | reverse complement strand
TAAAAATGATCCATAAGAAATATTTTAACACCTTGCTGATTAATTTAATTTTTCCTGCTGAGGACAAAAGATTCATGTTGAAAGGTCGAGAATATAAAATAATTTTTTCTGGGAGAAGTGTCTTTTATTTTAAAGGACTATGAATGTGGACCAGGCAACCTCTATCTTCAATATACAGTTAAACCTGTCTATAGCGCCCCCCTCTAAATAGCACCTCCCTCTCTATAGTGCCCGATTTGTATCTTTAATTGAGAACATATAAACACAAGGTAATAAGACCAAATAAATAAATAGTGTGTGACGTTTCAGTAACAGCATTGTTACCATCTTCAGACAAAAGTCACGTTACTGCTAAACATCACACACTATTTATTTATTTAGATTTGGTCTTATTACCTTGTGTTTATAATCTCTAATCCAAATTGTACCTTATCAATTGAGAATATATAGAGTTGTATATTAGGGATAGGGAAATCTCAAATAGGAGAATTTGACCCTAAATCTAATTGGTCTTAAATTAATGCTCAATTGTATTGAAGAACAAAAAAGAATGTATCAACTGGCTCATCAATACCCTCCTATGAGTTTAATCTGTCAGGCTAATTAAGCTTCCATAAATAGTCATCATTTTAGGAATATTGGAAAATTTGCTTTACCACACATGCAATAGGGAAATTCTAGGCCTTGTTTGAACACTCAAGTTAAACATATAAAATAGAAAAAAATAATTCTATAAATTAACCCACACCATAAGAAGTGATAAAGGAATAGATTTCTGTCCTTCCCGGTGAGAATATCTAGTGAAACTATAAATGTAACTTCAAGCTTTTGTTTTGAGGACAAGGAAGAGCTGTTTAGTCAAGGGATGTTACAATATAACTAGCCTCATGGAGGGTATGTACATCTCCAGTGGTCTCTCCATTCTGTATTGGATAGTTGTCTGGCCATTCATGGCTCATTATTGTCTCTTCCTTGCTCTTCTTCTTCTGAACACTGTACCTTCTAAATATCCTTGTCTCTTCTTACCAAAATATTGCCAGTCTCTGCTCTACATTTAAGATATTGTCTTTGACACATTGTGTGTTTGGTGTTTCAGAGATCTATCCTGGCCACTTTGTACAGCTCTGAAGGTTCAGTGATGGAGGTAAGTCACACAGGGTAATAAGACCAAATCCAAATAAATAGTGTGTGAGTTTAGTAAAGTAAGTAACAGTACAGTAAAATGAACAAGCAATCCAGGGCCAAGTTTCTTCAACTATTTTTTATTTTTCGAGCCAACAGGAGAACTAGAACTTCCAGCTAACTATACATGCCGAAAATTAAAAAATATATATGTTATAATAGAAAAAAAAAGATTTTTCTGTTTGATTTTTGATTATTAGTTATATAGAATTAATACTTGATGCTGATTATTTAAGAATAGAGATATTGGTTGAGCAGTCGTGGCAATGATTAAATAAAATCAGTTATCAAAATAGATTTAATTGAACTTATGGAATATATAAAAAACATGGTTTGATAAAAGTGCTGCCTGGCTTAAGGCCTAAGAATAAAAATGAAAATTCTTATTTACATAATGTACAAAAGGTTTGAGCTGGCCATTGGGATACAACAACAACGAGTTTTTATAGGGGAAGAGTGACCTCTGGCGGTCGATTTAGCAGAGTATTTGAATCTATGATATTATAATTTAAAATAAAATAATATTTTTATATAACATATATACTAATGGTTTTCCTCTCCTACATACTGTTGTCAGTTTGATCCTATCATGACTATACCTAGTGGTTTTATCAGTAACATTAATAGAAGTCAGTTGTGATCTTGGTTGCCCAGGGAGGTGATCTCTACAAACGGCAATGACCAGAAACACTCTATCACATCTTCCATCTAATGAGGGACCACCTCCTTGAGCTACCTCTTATAAATCTAACGTTTTAGTTAACTGAAGAAGGACTTGTCCAAAAGCTTCCTTTAAGAAGCTTTATGTAAATAAAAAGAGAAGTGGCATCTTATCATTTTTGTATAATTTGTCGAAATCTGCAATCCTGGAAAATAATGAATATATATATTATTTAAATTTACATAGTTGGAAGCCAAAGCTGATGTAATATACATGACTAACTGCTATTGGTGTTCCAGAGGCATCACCTTGCTCAAGCCATAGCCATACTCAACACAGATGGTTGCAATATCTTTGAAACCCTCTCTGAACAAGTAAGTCCCTTACATTCTCTCTGTTAAATTTCAAAAATTCAGTTTTAATATATCCATTCCCTTTAGAGTAACTCCAAAACACATCATTGACTGTATTGGCTCATCCATTGATGAGCTCTACTCATCCCCAGCAGACACCATCATGTTCTACAAGCTTAATACCCTCTTCTTCTTTCTTATCTCCACTCAATCATATTAGGGTATCAAGCTTGTAGAGTTTGAGACTAGACAACCATCATGACTGGGTGAAGTAGAATACGTCTGCCATTGTCATTAAGACTGGGAGCACTACTCAGTGGCAGGCCGACTTAGCTCCCAAAGATATGGCCGTGTCTGACATGAGGAACATACACCATGTACAGCCACTCCTAACATGGAGTACAGACTCATCCTGTATCCCTGGATTAGGAGCCCTTACAGGGTACTATCAGCGGGCCAGCTGAACCCAGGTTTTTTAGAGAGTTTGTTACTATTTCCCCTCCTCCTTTTTCATCCGGGCTTGGGACCAGCAAAGGGGGGGAGTTCTTAATACCCTGATATGATTAAGTGAAGATAAAAAATAAGAAGAAGGGAGTGTGGTCAGTGATACATTTTGCCTCAATAATGTCACCAAAATGTGTCACTAGTATGTTTTATGGTAATAATACCTACAACCAATGCATAATATGTTGTGGATTTGTGAACAAGTAGTGAAGAAGTGACCAAGAATTTATAATCCGGAATACAATGCTAGTTTGATAGGCACACTAAGAGAGGCACTAAATTAGATATTTCAGGGGTCTGTATAAAGTAGAGTTAAGTATTGATTACAGTAGAGGTAGGTAGGTAGCAGTGTGTTTATCCAGGAATACTCCATCTGTCTGGACACCCTGAGAGATGCCATCCTGGCCACAGATCTGGCTCACCACCTCAGGATAATAGACCAGCTGAATGACATGGCTTCCCGTGAGTATATTCTGGTGTTGTTGTTTCTTATCCCCTTGTGCAAAGATTACACAAATCCCATGAGTCCATGCTCCTCAAGCTGTTTGATGATAAGTATCGGCCTCTCCCAAAGGTTCAGAGAAATCTGGTGTGCCACTACTATATATGCTGCATTCCAAACTTCATATTTTAACTGTAGACCACTAGTATTAGAGACCACAGAGGTTGTTGACAGGTCATGTAATATTTGATAATGGTTGTTACTCACTTAAGGAGAGGAGAAGTTTTACTGAAGATTGTTGTTCTCCAGCCTCCAAGACTGAGATATGTTGTTGTTTCTTATCCCCTTGTGCAAAGATTACACAAATTTCATGAGTCCATGCTCCTTGAACTGTTTAATGATAAATATCGGTTTCTCCCAAAGGTCCTGTTTAGTACATCTAATGCAAGCCAAAATGTGTTCTGTAGCTGCAGGTGCCAAGCTACATTTTGGACAAGTGAGGTAGATTTTGGTGTTATTTTATATCTTAAATAGTTTGAGATGGGCTGTTCTAAATCTTGTTAGTGTTGTTTGGTGCTCTCTGAAGTTCAGAGCTCCTCCTGGGTCCACACCTGTGTTTAGGTGGGATCCTCCAGTTCTTGTGTATTTTTGTTTTGGCAACTGTCTCTATTGAATTTTGTTTAATTTATCTTTGATTTTTGTAACAATTGACTATGAATGTCAATGAAATATATTGAATTGTGTTTTGCATTAAAAGTAAATTTATTTTTCTGTGGCAAGAGTTCTCTTGTGTCCCCTTTTTTTTTTTGCTAGCGCTTCACCAGATTTTTTAACTTCAATGCCATGTGAGGGTATCCATTGAAGATGAATTTTTGTGGTTTTTGAGAGAGTTTTTTTGAAAGAGATATACAGTAAAACCCCTCTATAGTGAACCCCAATGGGACAGAGCTTTTGGTTCACTATAGCCACGGTTTGGCGATTTTTTTTTTTACTTTTCAAAATATTTAGACTGTATAACTAAAGGATAGCCATACACACAAGAAGAGGTTGCCTCTTAATAGTGGTCACTTTGTTTTAATTCCCATAATTGACCAATTTCCTTACATTAATACTGAATAATAATAGAAATCATTAGATGATAGGTTCTTCTTTACATTAACATACATGTACCTCTATGTCTAATTTCAAAATTAAGACAAATCCTAGGCAGTTTTATTAAATATATATTCAAAGATATAAAATGATTTTAAAACATCATTATCACATTATATAATACATTGTTTACTTGGAAAAATGGCTCTAATACCTTGTTGCTTCAAAGCATTCTTCAAGCATTGCACCATTCAAATAAAGTTAGTGTTTTTCTTCTATTTCATTTTTCCACATATTCTTCTAGGTCTAGAGTTCGTTTTTTTAACCTGTCATGCAAAACATGCTGACTTTAAAATCACCATAGGTAATGGCATAAAAATAGTTTTTGTTTCATCACGGGACCATTTATTTGGACTTTTTTTTTTTAAGCCCTAAAACGTCACGATCGCAATCGCGGCAAAAGTTGGGGTTGATTCCTCTTTGTAACAATTTTTAATAGCTTTATATTTTATCTTTTATAATAGAAAGTCATATTATCTTATTTTAATGTTTTTAACATTTTGCCTGTGTTGTTTCACTTTGAAAAGTTCTGAAAATGGCCTTTTTTTAAAAAAGAAATAACGCTTTTGTTTTTAAAATGCCTTTGTTTTCTTCATTTTGGAAGCCATTTGCATTTTTTATATTTCAAATTTAATGGATGCAAATATATTCTATCTAATAAAAGTAAAATGTGTTAAAATTTATACAACATACAGCAAAAATAAAGTGCAAAATCAAAACAAACAATGCCGCTAAATTCATTGTTTTGAAATCGCGATCCGCGAGCTGAAACATGCTCAAAATTTTGTTGTTTTAATTTTTTTTTTAAATTACAATTCTAAGTTCGTTATAAGCATAGTGTTTTAAATAGATTTTATTATTTTGGGACCGAAAATAGGTTTGTTATAGGTGTAGTTCGTTACTTTAAAAATCGCAAAGTTCGTTATAACGATGGTATTTTCAATGGAATGGAATCGGGAATCGCCGTGGGTTCGTTATAAGGGAAGGTTCGCTATATCCAGGGTTCGTATTAGCGGGGGTTTTACTGCATATCCAAACTAAAAAAAAAGACTGAGGTATAGACCCAAGAAAAGGCCTTTTTTTTTTTTTTTTTTTTGGGGATTAGTCTACCTTTTTGTTAACAGTGGGCTTGGAGTTTCAAACCTAGCTGTGTAATAAATGTTATGTGAAAAATGTTGGAATGATATCTCCCAACTGAGTTGACAGGGAGACTTCCCATACTTTGTATTAACACACCAACTGTTATAAACTCTCTGTTCTAAACTATTTTAGATTCATACAATTTCTTTTAAAGTTAAACAATTTTCTACTGTCTTCCCATTAATTTATCATTGTAGGTGTAAGGGCAGTAGAAAATTATTTAATTTAAATGATAAGGCACAATTTGGATTATCAAAATATATAGTTATCAGCGTCATAATCAATTCTGTCACCGTTTGCTTTTATGAATGGAATAAATACCCAAATATGGCCATTTCTCATAACCATCGGTGGTTCAGTGGTAGAATGCTCGCCTGCCACGTGGGCGGCCTGGGTTCGATTCCCGGACGATGCATTTTTTTTTTTTACAATTTTTAAAACTCATTTATATATTATACAAGAATGACATCCACGGCGCCAATTTATATTTGTAACGAATAGTATTTGAATAAAAGCATTTAATGGGGTAAAACCCTGGCGTTGCCTGGGTCATTCGGCTAGTAGATTATAAACACATGATAATAAGACCAAATCCAAATAAATAAATAGTGTGTGATGGTAACAGCATTGTTACCGAAACGTCACACACTATTTATCTATTTGGATTTGGTCTTATTACCTTGTGTTTATTTAATTAAAAAATAATCATACACACATGTGTCTAAAATAGTTTAAATTTCTTATATTTCTATTACTTTGTTGGTCATATGCTAATAAATCATATCAGTGTAAACACAAGGTAATAAGACCAAATCTAAATAAATAGTGTGTGACGTTTCAGTAACAGCGTTGTTACCATCTTCAGACCTGTTACAACTAACAACGCTGTTACTGAAACGTCACACACTATTTATATATTTGGTCTTATTACCTTGTGTTTATAATCTGTAATCCAACTTGTGTATTATCATATCAGTGTAGAAATGAGGAGGATTTAAGCCTTGGTTTGTACCAGAGGGCTACAAGAAAGAGAAGCCGGAGCACCACTACCTCCTTGTCTGTATGTTCATCTCCTGCTCCGACCTCTCTGACCAAACCAAGGACTGGAAGCTCTCTAGGAAAGTTGCTGTAAGACCCATTCAACTCTTACTAATTCATAAATCTATACTTAAATATTGTGTTGTTGTTGTTGTTTCTTATCCCCTTGTGTAAAGATTACACGAATTCCATGAGTTCATGCTCCTCGAGCTGTTTTATGATGAGCAGCGGCCTCTCCCAAAGGTCCTGTTTAGTGCATCTAATGCAAGCCAAAATGTGTTCTGGAGCTGCAGGTACCAAACTACATTTTGGGCAAGTGGGATAAATTTTGTTATTATTTTCTATCTTTAATGGCTTGAGATGGCCCGTTCTAAATCTTGTTAGTGTTGTTTGATGCTGTCTATTTCTGATCTTCAGAGCTCCTCCTGGGTTCACTGTACCATCATAGAGAGATGGAATTATTGTCAAGTTCAGAATTGGTTTTCAATTCCTAGATTTTAGAAAAGGCAATATGCCTTTGATAAGATACAATTTGGATTATAAACACAAGGTAATTAAACCAAATAAATAGTGTGTGACATTTCGTTAACAGCGTTGTTACCAAAACATCACACACTATTTATTTGGTTTTATTACCTTGTGTAAAATAAAATCAAAATTGTACCTAATCACATGTGAGAAATATATTACACAACTTTGTTTTTTTTTTTTTTTTTTGTAAAATGATGAAAAGGCATATTCTCTGAACAAGCATTTCTGAATGCCATCTATTAAACACTATATAAAAAAAAGGAATACTTTGCCATCAAAATGTTCATTTACATTATCACAATATTAAAGTGAAAATATTAGGCCTCCGGGGATGGGTTTCTTTTCATGGCAATTTCTGCGACTGAGGTCTAAAGAGAGTTCCTCATGGAAGAACCTTTAATCTCATTTAGCAATAAGTTCATTGCTTGAGTTCACAATTCAATCATATATAGATTCAAATATATTTTCTTACTAAATCACAATTTATCACAGATCATGGAAATTTCAGGTTTTTTCTTAAGAAAATTCAGGCTGTGCAAGATTCGACATGTTTCTGTGGATTGGGGGAACAAACCTCAATACATCTCTTGCTAGAGTGCCCTGTCTCTTTCAAGATTACAGAGTCAACAACGATTTAATAGCTTTAGGCCCTAGTGATTTAATTTCAAGTAAGGACACATATATAAAATTTAATTTCCTTTGTAAATATATTTTGGATTTCATTAAGAAAAATGGTCTTTGATGTAACGATCTCAAATAAATATTGGACATAATATATGGCTGTAAACAATATATAGGTGTATGCGTGTATATGTGTGTATATATGTATATATTTTTAAATTTAATGATGTAACTAAATAAAATTCAAAGAATATCTCTATATGTAAATAATATTTATGAATCTTTCTAAGTCGCTTTCTGTGTATCTTTCCATGTTGAATATTTTCTTTGTTATATTTGTATGTACATTTAGCGCAAGTGTCCCTAGGGGGACATAGCGAATTGAAATAAATAAATAAATAAATCACCCTTTTTATTCAATTTGAGAATTTTAAATGAGTAATATTGTGAGAAACTACTTTTCTTTTAAAAGGAATCTCTCCATATCTGTTGTGGAACTCTTGCAGAGAGTTTGGTACCATCCTCTTTAAGACAGGAGAAACATTCAGTTGGAATTCCTTTTTCTGTGTCTCAGTTTATTATTGTTACTGAGGAAGTAAAACCACTGAGGTCCCCTGAATGAACTTGTAAAAATATTAAAACAAGGTAATAAGACCAAACCCAAATAAATAAATAGTGTGTGAACGTTGTTACCGAAACGTCACACACTATTTATTTATTTATTTGGATTTGGTCTTATTACCTTGTTTTATAATCTATAATCCAAATTGTGCCTTATCAATTGTAAAAATATTCTTAAATTAAATTTAATTGCCATCTATCTTTAAAATTTTACACATATAAATTTACTGGCAATGCGCTTCTTTTAAATATCATCAAATATTTTCTCTACAGACCTTACTGCAATAATATGAGTTATTGAATGAGAGGGCTTGGCTCATCAGTAGTGAACCCTCTCAGCGGTTTCGCCAAATTAATCTCTAGTATTAATCCAAATATTCTTCTGATTAATTTTCTTCATTTGATTCAAATTTCAAAGATTCTTCATTAATTTTCAGAAATGTAGATCTCAATGTTTCTTCCCTTTTAAACCCTCAATTGTATAGTTATGGCTTCAGGAGAATATGTAGTTTCTCTAAACACCTCCACCAATAATTACTTCA
This sequence comes from Cordylochernes scorpioides, assembly GCA_030710605.1. NCBI lineage: Eukaryota > Metazoa > Arthropoda > Arachnida > Pseudoscorpiones > Chernetidae > Cordylochernes > Cordylochernes scorpioides. Next base: position 69,116,106 of record CP092863.1, on the reverse strand, counting down.
CATTGTTTGCTCTAGAATTGAAATTGACAATGTCTCTGGTAGATTAAATTGATACTGGAAGGGTTGACCATTAATGATAGAGTCTTTTCCATATAGGTTTTCTAATTAATGTAGAGTTCTATAGAAGCATTCTACAAAATAAAAGCTGTGTTAAATTGCATCAAATTTAATTTTGAGAAAATAAATTTTGACTGATCGAAATTTGAAATAAAATATTCCAGATCAATGAATTCAATCTCTACTGTATTTAAGACTAAGAATCTTCAGGTCCCAATACAACATCTGATCAAAAATGACACCAAATTAGACCAAATTTAGACCAGAAATGGCTTGGAAATAAAGGTGGAATTTAATCAAATCAACAAGCAATCCTGGGTTAAGTTTCTTTTACTATTTTTATCTCTCTAGCTTTCAGGACAACATGTCCTTTAACAGGAGAACTAGAACTTCCAGTTAATTATACATGTGTGTAGTTATCTGGGAGTTATACTTCTAGTCCTGTTGAAGGGGGCATGTTAGCCTCAAAGCTAGAGAAATACAAATAATAAAAGACACTAAACTCTGATGCTTTGGCAAAATACAAGATAATTAAATAAAAAATAAGAAAAGATCAAATATGAGAAATAAACTCTGAGAGAAAAATGGCAAAAACTATAATAAGACTTAGAACAAAACATTATAAAGGAATGACATGCATTCAGATGGCACAAGAACCTATAGGACATGCAACAACTGTCCTGGTGTGGAACTAACACCTACCCACATATTCTCATGCCCAGCAATGGCCGCGGCCTTGCAGAAAATTTACAAGGATCCAGAGCAGCAGCTTTACACACCCAAGATAGAGAACATTGCAACTGCTGTGATAGAGATGTATGGAGACATCTGAGGCTCTTCATTGTGGACATGACAACAACAACACTAAACCCTGGATTGCTTGTTGATTTTATTAACTTATAAGTCAGGGATTGTAAAGGGACAATGTATTACCGGGAACATCTATCCCTGGCTAAGGTAACCTGAGAAATGCAGTCAGTGTAGTAAGAGTTGGTGTGTTGGCAGGAGCTGGTGTACAGTGAGTTCTTCTCCCAAGGAGACCTGGAGAAAGCCATGGGGGTGAAGCCCAGTGAGATGATGGACAGGGAGAAGGCCTGTATCCCAGACCAGCAGATTAACTTCCTGCAGAACATTGTGCTGCCTCTCTACACGTATGTACTCCACATGTCAGAACCTACAGTCTTATCTGGAGTGTTGTCTCACCCTTCTACACTTGTTGTCATTCTAACCTCTCAGCTTCCTCTGGACACTTTTTACAGCTAACATGATGCTGCCAGAAGTGATAATAATAAACTCTTACCTTAAACACAAGGTAATAAGACCAAATTCAAATAAATAGTGTATCCAAGTATTTATTTGGATTTGGTCTTATTATCTTTTGTTTATAATCTATAATCTAAATTGTGTGTCTTATCATTACTCTTGATCTTATTTAGGTTTTCCCACTTTATTCTTTTGCATCTTGTCCCAAATGTGTAGGCAATATGAGGCCTAGAGAGTTATAGAGACTTATGGTTACATGTAGTGATGCAGTAGTGATGTGTCTACACCTGGGACACTGTAGTCACAAGTTTACTTTTAGCAACCAGCACTTGAGAACTATCATCGTGCCCTACAAAATTTCCTATTGACTGGCAAAAGTTTATTTGCCCTTGTGAACATAGCATTCTTCTGCATCACTTAAAAATAAGTTTAAAAAGAGTCTGTGCTCCTTACTACAAAAATCAGAACATGGATCCAAGCATAACATTTTCCTTTATTACTGTTTTTCCTGCATGTATCCTATATTTCTGCTTGGAGAATCTGTATAAGACTGAAAGGTCTTAATAAAGCTTTTGTTGTTGTTGTTGCATAACGTTTTCCATTATTTCTATTCCCCAACCAGACTTTTATTTTATTATTATTATCACATTGTATAATTATACAAGGTCTTGGAGACTATATTCATAGATCAATTAGGGCAGCAAAGTTTGACTGTCACCTCCATATGGTGGATAACCAACCAATGACAGCAGCTCTCCATCATGGACTAACCAGACTAAAGACGGTGTGTTTCCTGGCTGTGTAGGATTCTGGCCAATATGTTTGAAGAGGCCCAAGCCATGACAACAGCCATTGGCTGCAATGTGAAGTTCTGGGAGAAGATGAGTGACATCTGCAAGCGCCGCTACGCCAACAGTTCGTCATCTTCCCTAGACATCTTTGAGAACTCAGCGCTGGAGGAGGAGGTCTTTATTGAGCTGGAACAAGGTGAGTCCATTGATTCCCTCTACTGTGTCGACAGAGCTTTCTGAAACATCTCACTTTTAACTGATGCTTGTATACCTTTCCTGAGCTACTTATCAAATGTCTGGGAGAGAGATGACCTAAAGAAAGTTATTTAAATTGTCACTTCTAATGTTTGCTTCCTGGCAAGCAGTATTTCAAATAATATGCTCAGCTCTATAAATAACCCCCTATATATATGTATTAAGATAAGGGCATCTCCTTATTGTGCAACTAACGTTGCTGATGGCTGGCACCATCTATCGGAATAAATATCAACTATGCATTGCTTTTTAGTTACACAATAAGGAGATGCCCTTTTCTTAATTTATTCACCTTATCCCAGTACAATTTCACATTTTTTCCTTATATATATATAGATGGAAAATTTGCCGGGAGGAAATTAATCCATAGAAACAATGGGCGCTTCTCCCGTCAGATTCTGACGTTTATTTTGACGGGAGAAGCGCCCATTGTTTCTATATATATATATATGTTGTTGTTTCTTATCCCCTTGTGTAAAGATGACATGAGTTCATGCCCCTCGAGCTTATATATATATATATAAGTAAGGATTGTAATGATGTAATATGTTAGATAATAAAAAGGCTTATATTGGATTTAATAAAAGATTTATTTTGCCAATATTTCGGTTGGCTGGAATGCCTTTTTCAAGGCATTACTAATATTGGCAAATAAATATTTTATTCAATCCCATATATGCCTTTTTATTATCTAATGATTTAAATATGGATTTTCAAAACTGTAATATGTGTGTAGATGTAGGCAAGTGAAGTCCAAGGGGGGAAAGTGAGAAATTTTACCAGAATCCACCCAGCCACCAGCCAGAAGTTGGGCGCAAGCAATAATGTGTGGTGGAGAGGAGATTTATCTAGTCCCTTTATTTATTGTATTCACCTGTATATAGCTCACCATCTCTTGTATACTGTGTATATATATCCTATGTAGGTCTCCTCCTCCTCTATTTCCTAGAACTGCTGCTGATCTAGACTGCTGGTGATTCAATAAAAGTTATTTTTTATGTTGTGTCACCTCCTCTAGTACTTCCCTCACACTCCAACCTCTCAATTGACTGTACACACATGTAGCTCACAAAACACTCAACGCCTCCTTTGCCGGTCTCAAGCCCGGATGAAAAAGGAGGAGGGGGAGCAAACTCGCTAAAAACCTGGGCTCAGCTGATAGTACCCTGTAAGGGCTCCTAATCCAGGAATACAGGATGAGCAGCGTTTGTACTCCATGTTAGGAGGGGCTGCACATGGCATCTGTTCCACATGTCAGAGGCGGCCATTTCTTTTGGAGCTAAGTCGGCCTGCCACTGAGTAGTGCTCCCAGTCTTAATGACAGACACATTCTACTTCACCCAGTCATGATGGTTGTCAACTTTACAAGCTTGATACCCTGATATGATTGAGTGGAGATAAGAAAGAAGACAAAACACTCTATGGCTACTGAGGGAACTGTCCTAAAAGTTAAAGGTTTGTACAAGTGTGTGGGTTAATGTAGTAAATGAGGTGCTACTGTGTGTAGCTTAAATTACACCATATATTAGGGGGTCGGTGGAAGGATGGTCTAAACCGTTGGTTTTCAACTGCTACGACCCGGGTTCAATTCCCGCATTGGGTATTTTTTTCTTATTAAATAAAATGCTCCAATGGCCCCCGATTCTTGCAAAAGTTCAACCCCACCAGTGAGTGCAAGTAACCAAACGGGGCTATGGCATATTTGTAAGTGCAAATTCGAACTGCTTTTCACATTGTGTAGACATGTGGTGCACTTACAGTAAAAGCAGTCGCCTACTTCTACCCACCATGATTATCATGGTCTGTACCACGTTGTACTTGGGATAAGCAAAAAATAATACTATAGATTGGTATAAAGTGTACACAAGGACCCGACAAAACTCAAGAAAATGTTAACAAGAATTCACTATAGTCATGAGATGAGTATTGGTAAAGAATTGAACAATTAAGCTACAGTAGAACCTACCTGTAAAGGACAACACCTGCAGAGCCAAAGTGTCCTTTAGAGAGAGTTGTCTTCTTACCAGAGAGTTACTAAATAGTAAAAATGGTAATTTTGGCCATGAAAACTGTCCTTTGTAGAGAGGTGTTCTCTAGCATGAGTTTTCTCTCATGGAGGTTCTACTGTATATAAGGTTTGGAGACGAAAATAACGTGTCCATTAGTACAGTTAAACCTATCTATAGCGCCCCCTCTTGGGACTCACCAAAATAGGGTATTAAAGAGAGGGGGTGCTATAGACAGGTCACTTTTAATGTAAATCGCATCGTACTACGTATTTAAAATCGGGCGCTATAGAAAGGGAGGCGCTATTTAGACAGGTTTAACTGTATTTTCTACAGAATTTCAAGAGCCATTCTTTCGAAAAGATAAATTTATAGGATACTGTATAGATTGAAGAAAAACAAGAGAAATGAAAGAATGCTGAAAGATCAGTTATTCTTGGCTGCGTACATAGCCGCATGTCTGAGGACTGACGTAAGATTTCAATGGCTGTTGCATTGAAGAATGGAGAAGTGATTCTTGTGGAGGTTTCTTTGGCAGTTTAGAAGGTGTTGCAAGTGGGCAACAGCATGGATGGGGCATATTCTCCTGGGATTCTTGATGCATAGGGCCAGAACATGTCATGCTTGGTTTCTTGGTAGCAACGATTTGATTCCGTCCCTTGATATTCCGATCTCTAACCATTTTACCGTATTCTTTCATGACTTGGAATGTATTGCAGCTTTGGGTCTGTAACAACAGATATTTTCATTTTAATAAAATAATCCTTTTGCTTGATCTAAATCTCTCTGGACATAATACCACAGATATCTGGAGTTGAACTTCTTTCCATTTTATTAATGAGGTCTCAAGTTTTCAGGCATCTCTTCCCATCTACAGGAGAACATAAATAAACAAAAACACAAGGTAATAAGACCAAATCCAAATAAATAAATAGTGTGTGACGTTTCAGTGTTGTTACCATCTTCAGACAAAAGTACTGAATGGCAACAATGGAAGATGGTAACAACACTGTTGCCAAAATGTCACACTATTTATTTGGATTTGGTCTTATTGTGTTTATAATTTATAATCCAAATTGTGCCTTATCAATATAAATAAACAAAGATATACGAAATTAAATAGGTTCTGCAGACTTTTTATTATAAATAGACAGCTTCATGCAGCTTGAGGAACTACACTACTATGCGACTTGATTTACATCAATGTAAATAATTAATAAGTTACTTTACAATATAACTCATTGTAAATAGCTCAACTTGATCAACTTTCTCTCTCCACGATACTAATTATTACAGATAACTTCATCAACTTCCATCATTGCTTAACATACTGTAAATAACTAACTTGTGATTTCTTCTATCTGCTTATGTTGTTGCTTATTTGTTTAATGTATATGTTTATTCAATGCTCTTTTTCTAATTAAAATTTTACACAAATAAATTTACTGGCAATGCGTTTCTTTTTTAAATCTCTACAAACCTTACTGCAATGGTATGATTTAATGAATGAGAGGGCTTGGCTCATCAGTAGTGAACCCTCTCAGCGGTTTCGCCAAATTAATCTCTAGACCGCTTTACTATTGTATTGGACTGGTTTTGTTATATACCCTGCATTTTCTATGGAAGGCAGCTAAATGGTGTTTAGTGAACTATGGACATAAGCTTATAGGTCTGTAGAGGTACATACATATAATTTCAAGGTATTGCAACGAGCAAAGCTTAATTTGGCGAAACCGCTGAGAGGGTTCACTACTGATGAGCCAAGCCCTCTCATTCATTAAATCATATCATTGCAGTAAGGTCTGTAGAGATTTAAAAAAGAAACGCATTGCCAGTAAATTTATTTGTGTAAAATTTTAACGATAGAGGGCAATAAAATTTAATTTTTCTTAATTGTTTATTTTATTTTTGATAATTCTGTTACCTACTCTACTACAATTATTGTAAATAGTTTCACGTGCAATTATCCAGATCGGATATAGTGTATCTTGTTTGCAACTGGTAAATAAATAAAGGAATAAAACGCCGCTTACGAAGCTCATATCCAGAAGCCTGTGGTATTGTTTAAAATATTCCTTTGTATCAATATTAAGATGAAAAAAACAGGCTTCTCCAGGATTAGACTCATTTTGAAATAAACTCTAATCCCTAGAAAGATAGTACAAAAGTTGATAAGGCACAATTTGGATTACAGATTATAAACACAAGGTAATAAGACCAAATAAATAAATAGTGTGTGACGTTTCTGTAACAACGCTGTCCCCAGAATATTTAAAACAGACGGATAAACATGCAAGATTTGCGGGACAACAAGCCCACGTGTAGCCCACATCACCATTTACTCTCATGTATGGGGCTGAAAGACGAACGAGAAGTGCTCCTCAGTGAAATAGACCTTGAGGGAATCTCTTTGGAGCTCCTGTTGAATGAGGTGGTGAGAAACAGAGCTGGAGCTTTTGCGTTGTTCAAATTTTGGAAGACGGCTGAAGAGAAGAGGAGGCTATATACATAATCTAATTGATGTAAATATTTATATGCAAATAATCTATGTCAGGATTAGAATGACGAATCCTGTATGGGACTTTGATTCCAGTAAAAGGCTTGTTGCTGCTGTTGTATATAGTCACAGTGTAGAAAATACTATACTATACCTACTACATATATCTCTGTATTCTTAGTTCTCTTCTCTTACTCTGTAAACTGGCGAATACTTTATAGGACGAGAGGTCCTCAATAAAGGCTTTTGTTGTTGTTGTTGTAACAGCGTTGTTACCATCTTCAGACAAAAGTACTGAATGAGAAATTTTACCACAGCATGTTTTTAAATAGTTCCTGTTATCAAGTTTACAAATTTGATACAAAATTCAGTACTTTTGTCTGTTACCGAAACGTCACACACTATTTATTTATTTGGATTTGGTTTAATTACCTTGTGTTTATAGTACAAAAATGAAACTCTCTCTCAGGTGGATAAACTAAGAAAAAGACATCTTACAATAATTACTCAGTGATAATATATAAAAAAGATGGATAAAAACGTATGTTTTATAAATATTAAAAAAATGTTTCAAGGCGTGATTGATAAAATAAGGGAAGAAGTGCTCAACTCCACAGACAACGGCTGATTGCTCCCCCTCCCCTCTAAATTGCTTTTCCTCCTCACTCATGTACATATATAACCTTTTAGGGGAATCCCCTTGTAAGACAATAGTGGCTTAATAAAGGTTTTTTTGTTGTTGTTATTGTTAATTAAAAAAGACATTTAACATGTTTGAAAGTTCCTACCTAAATAAAATGAACAAAGTGTAAACATCAACTTTAGATTACCTATATTGAAAGATATAAACTTAAAAGGAGTTTTTTCTATAGAACATGGTTATTTTGCTAGATTTCGAACGACATTGTTCTTCAACGGGGGTAAAGAATATTTACGGGTCTTTACGCCCAATGAAAAACTATGTCGTTTGAAAGCTAGCAAAATAAACATGTAATATAGATTACACCTATCCCCCGATTTACACGGTAGATACGTTCCTGAGAAAAACGTGTAAAAGCGAAAACGTGTAAAACAAGTACCGTGTAAATCGGGGGATAGGTGTATAATACAATATAATGCGGCTTATGATTGTAGAACAAAATTTGACAATTATACCGCAAATGTTTCTTTTGAATAAAAAAATCAAAATTTATTTTAAGGAGAAATAACGATTATATATAATAACGGGGTAGCCTTGTGGACATGGCATCTGCCCAGTAAGCGGAACACTGTGAGTTCGATTCCCATCTCTGGATACTTTTATTTTTCCAGTCATCATTACTCTTCACAATTCATCCTTTCATACTTCATCCCCATATATAATCAACAGGGTAACCTAGTGGACATGGCATCTGCTCGGTAAGCGGAACACTGTGGGTTCGATTCCCATCCCTGGACACTTTTATTTTTCCGTTTATCATTACTCTTCACAATTCATCCTATCATACTTTATCCCTATGGTTAAAATAATCGATATTTCTCCTGAAAATAAATTTCGATTTTTCGTTCAAAAGAAACATTTGCGGTATAATTGTCAAATTTCGTTCTACAATGTTATATAGAAGAAGCTCTCCTTTTGAGTTTATAATCTTACAATATAGAACAAAATAGCTTGATAGGGAAAAGGTTAAGATAGGTTTGTAAAGTGAGAAACTTACTTTAGTTTGATCAGTTTTCCCTGTACATTCTTTCAACATCTGGCAGATCTTGGTATAGCCCATCTTTGTATCTGGGAATCGACGTGGTGGTTCAGGATGTTTGTCTAAAGGTTTTATACGGCCACCTCTAGGCATTGAAGTCCTTGACATCGACATACTGTCCAACTGAGTGTCATCGTGAATACGCATTACGTCACACGTTTTCCCAAACGCCAGTTTGTAAGCGAATGACTGCACTTCGTCTCTCGTGAAATCCAAACTGATCCTTTGTTCCAATTCTGCACGTTCCAAACTGAATCTACGACATGGTGGATGCATTGGCATCTTTGGAAGTTTCTCTGGACATGGTTCTTTATGAATGCTTGGAGGTTCTTCAGGCTGTGGGAACATAAGGGATGTCTGGACCATTGCATCTACTGTCCCGCAGATTTCTTCCTCTTCTTCGGCAGTTGTAGATTCCACGAAGGACTTGTAATGTGTCGAAGGTGGAGGTGTGTAGACGTCATTCTGCGTTTGTAGTTGTAGTGAGATTCTGTCGACTTCTTGGAGGGCTGGAACAAGAAATATTAAAGCGGCATCTACATGATAACTAGAAATAAACAACAACAAAATATTTATTAAGACTTTTTAGTCTTATACAGATTCTCCAAGCAGAAATATAGGATACATGCAGGAAAAACAGTAATATAGAACTTGATGATAACATGATATTTATATACAGAGAAAATTATATAAGGACAACCAAGCTAATAGATTAATATGGGCAAATTGGAGGCAAAGAAAGTTACTATACATGGATTTACCACGGATTCTCTGCAAATGAAGATAAAAAGTAAAAGCTGATTACAATCAATATTGAGAAAATGAAATTCATATACCAGAAAACCTAATTAAGACAATTGGGCTCATAAACAGATTCGAAAGGGTAAATCCGAGGGGGGAAAAAATACAAAATAAATGAATGAAGAAAAAAAACACTGGAATTTACATATGATACATGCACTAAGATTTTTCGTTCAAATAAAAATACTTCTAAGCTGGCCAATGAAGGTTATAAGAATTTAAAGCGCAGCTTTCTTACAGTATTTTCACCCACAGAAAGCGAAATATAAAAGAAATTAAGGCAAGGAAAGAAGAAATATTATACCGTGTTAGGTCTTGTGGAATTATTTGGTAGCAGCTCTGAGACTTAGCTATGTTGAACTTTTCCTAGTCATCATCCCTGCCCTTGACATTGCCGCGTAGGCTTCACTTGTAAGTATTTCGACCTGTGAGTCAATTGTGGAGTCTTCCACCAGTAATTTAGTTGAATCCCTCAAGCTGCTTTTGTAAGATGTAGCCTTGTCAGATGCCCAGGAATACTTGCCAACAGAACGAAACTTCGTAACATATTTTGCCTTTATATTGTTTAGACCATTAAATTTTGGGACAAGTGGTAGATGATCCAAATAAGGCATGCATTCAATAGTAAGATCAACAATCAGCTCAAGTAGTGCAGGCGAAAGATCTATAACTGAGGATCCTTGAGTTGAAGAATAAAATTATTTATCACTGATAGATCTGCCATCTATTACCCTGAGTGAATTCTCATCGAGAAAATAATAATTCTACAGAGTCCACCTATATTCCAGGAGATTATTCTATGAGGATTGTTCCTTAGTGATGTAACATTTTATTTTGACAATTAGAATGTTTATGCTGAACTACAAGCGCAGATGGACGACTTTTATTCGTTTTTTAGAAATAAGCACTTATGTGATAGTTCTTGTCTAGGTTGTCGCAAAAATTCATCCTGAGAAAAAAACTTGAACTGTGAAAAATTAGGTTGGACGGTGGTACAGTATGAATGCTATCCGAAGTTTGCTATAATACATCCCCGTAGAGCTGACAACGCGGCCATTTAAAACAGAGTAGCTTATGCCACGGACAATTAGCCTGTTATCTCTTAGTTTGGAAATTGTTCCCTTACTCATGAGTTCTTTTCGCTTGCTAATTAGCATATCCTTTGGTCTATGATAGCTATCAGACAACTATAGTTGGAGGGTAATCTTCATTTATGAATATTTTTTTGTCCCTGAGTCTGAAAGCGTTCCTAAAGACAGAATTCTTTGCTTGAAATCAGGCACCTCAATAAGCAGCGACGAGTTAGCTTTTTTTGTCAATCTTCAGCACTGTTCTATCCTAAGCTCTTCAGAAATTTGCATCGTGTTTGAAATCAGATCTTGGATCAAACCTCGAGATTGGTCATAGGTTTCGTTTTCTGCTCCTTCCAGTCCGTAAATAATCAAGTTCTTTTCCCTCTGCCTCATCTCTCCAGGCTCCAACCGTCTCTCGAGATCGGATATTCTATTTGTATTAAGCGAGACAGCTTTAGAAGTGGTTTCCAATGATGACTCGAAGTGTTGTAGGCGCTGATTTATTTTGTCCAATCCTTGTTCTACCGAAACAAGTCTAGTCTCCATTTTTTTAACCAAAGTCATCTATCTTAGTTGAAAGTTCTAAAATTAGATCATGCAAATCTTTATCTTTGCCTGCATCTAATGTTGTTTGCCTTGTCTGTTTGGGGCCAGGATTTGGTTCAATACCTGACATGAGCAGTAGCATTGAAATAATACATCGACGGGTTCCCTTTCCAGGAGGAGTAAAAGAGATAACCTTGAAGTTATTTTCATAACAAACAGAAGATTTAGCGCGAAAATCTACATATCTAGTGATCACAGCAGCTTCTCTAGCAAAAAGGAAGATATTAATTATAGAAATAAATAAAATCAGCTTCATAATCGTCGTAGAGAATATATAAACTATAGGCCAACGACAGGATACTCATAAGAAGGCGTAACCCAAGTAGAAGCACAAAAAAGCAAATAATAAGTTTAAAATATTTACATATCGGGAGACGAAGAATTTGACGACCGCTCAACTTGGCCATTTAGCGGAGAATTATAATAGAAATAAACTAACTTAACTATACCTAGTGCGGTCCAGAGCGATGGTGGTTTTAAATAAATAGATTGTTTGGAGAACATTGTTTGGAATAATGACTCAGTAGCTATCGATGCTTGTACATAACTCCGTTAGTGAGTGCAAGTAATCAGATGCGGAACTGTAAGGGTAGACCTGATTTGGCGTACTTACAGTACAAGCAGTCACTGCCCACCATGGCCTGGTACTACATGTGTAGAATTATAGTGTACTTACAGTGCAAGCAGTCACTACCCACCATGGCCTGGTACTACATGTGTAGAATTATAGTGTACTTACAGTGCAAGCAGTCACTACCCACCATGGCCTGGTAATACATGTGTAGAATTATAGTGTACTTACAGTGCAAGCTGTCACTACCCACCATGGCCTGGTACTACATGTGTAGAATTATAGTGTACTTACAGTACAAGCAGTCACTACCCACCATGGCCTGGTAATACATGTGTAGAATTATAGTGTACTTACAGTGCAAGCAGTCACTACCCACCATGGCCTGGTACTACATGTGTAGACATGTGGTGTACTTACACTACAAGCAGTCACTACCCACCATGGTCTGGTACTACATGTGTAGACATGTGGTGTACTTACAGTACAAGCAGTCACTACCCACCATGGTCTGGTACTACATGTGTAGACATGTGGTGTACTTACAGTACAAGCAGTCACTACCCACCATGACCTGGTACTACATGTCTAGACATGTGGCGTACTTACAGTACAAGTAGTCTCTATCCACCATGGCCTGGTACTACATGTGTAGACATGTGGTGTACTTACAGTACAATCAGTCACTACCCACCCGCTTCGAGATCAAAATCAAGGGTGAGGCCTGGCCCGCTTACATCACATACGGCATCAAATGCTCAAGATGCCACGGACAGGGACACAGGAGAGCCAGCTGCCCCCTGCTCTATGGGCAGTCCACCACCTCCAGACGAGCCTCACCGCCCTCTACCACCGGCCTTCCACCATCGACCGCGCCTGGGCTGCCTAGGCAGTCTTCGGCCGTGCCTACTGCGCCAGCGCCTCCCAGTCCATATAACAGGGCTTCCGGCGCCCCATCTGATTCCTGTGCTGCGTCTCTACCATCTGCAGCGCCATGGCCATCCACACCAGCGCCGTCGGCCTCACCCATGCAGGCGATGACTTCAGCTCCTCCACCAATGACCCCTTCACCTGAGGATCCCGTGGGCCCTCGCTCGGCCGCGTCGCGTCCTGAGCCGACGCCTCCTGCTCGGCCAGATCTCGTTGCCCCGCCTTGCCCCCTGCCTAATCAGGAGACCCTCGGGCCTGCATCCTCCACACCTGATGTTGAGATGACCCCCGCGGATAAGAGCACCGCATCCTCTGCGTCATCTAAAAAGAAAAGCACTAGGGACGACCTTGTGGTCTACCTGAAAAGAAACCCCGGCGTGTCCTTCGCTGAAGCGGACGCCCTTGGTCTTGGGCGGGAGGAGGTCCTGGACCTCCTCTCCTCGAGGACCAGGGCGCAAAGGCAAGGACCCCTCCTGTCACCTCCGCAAAGCGACTCTCTCGCCGGCCTAATCGGCTAAATCCTGGACCTGAAGCCCGGAATAACCTCTAATATATACAAGGTCCTCGGACAGGTTAGGGCTGAGCTAACGACAACACCAGCCGCATTACCTACACCCCCACTGCCTGCACCTCGGCCTGCTGGGCCAACACCACCCGCTCCCCATGGGGATACGACGACACCGGCCATGGCGACACCTCCGCCTCCACTGTCTGCCCAAATGGAAAGAGTTCTGATGGACAAGCGCTGGAAGGTGGCAGGTGATTTAATACATGAATTGAGTCGCGAAATCGACTTGGAGCACACGTTCCAATCGCAAGTCGACGTGGATGACATCGTGAAAGCAATCCTATACCCCGGGGATAGGGAGCCCCTCATCAAGCGCCTACCCACTTGGAATAGGTACATCCTCGGTGGATTCATCAGCACCGCCATCTGGCGCGCTCGGGACTCCGATCCCTCTGTGCGTGAGAGTATGTCCGCACTCGGAAGTTATTACCTGATTGAGTCCAGACGACCCTCGGCGAGGGCACCGCCTGATGAGAATTAAAAACTGTAAATATTTTCTAATGTTGCTGATTGACTAAACAGTCAATAAAATAGTTTTAATTGTCAAATTGTCACTACCCACCATGGCCTGGTACTACACGTATAGACATGTGGTGTACTCACAGTACAAGCAGTAACCATGGCCTGGTACTACATGTGTAGATAAGGTTACCTGTTCTATCTGTGAGTATCTACAGGACTCAGAGCCCATCAATCTCTCCGAATCCTGCAGGCTGAGCGCCACCTCGGAGGTCTGCACACTCCTGCTGACTCCCACCAGACCGAGAGCCGAGGTACTGGCCTCCGCCAGCTCTACAGATGGCGCCAGGCTGGTGACTTCCCGCCTGCCCAGGGCCTCGAGGTAGTCCTTGCTGGAGACGTGGCAGCACTGGAGGCTGGACATACCTAGCTTTGTACTGGAGCCCGGGGTTCTATAAATATGGTGTTTAATCAGAGATTCCACCACCACTCCGTTTGGACTTTGTCTAATAAAAGCACTCTCACCCTAAAAGGGACGAGCACTCAAAATTGTATCACCAGGCGCCAAAAAATAGCATTCCTGTGTGGGGAACATTGTGTGAGGTATCAAAACTTCCTTTTTGTTCGAACACAACGTGTGAATGGGTACAGCTAGGTGGAGCAGAGTATCAAACATAAAGTTATCTTGACAAGTATAGATTCAGTAGGGATTGGATGTTTGCTCGAATCGTTTTAACAAATGTTCGTTAGGTAAAATTTTACTCGGGTAAAAAGCGGGCGAAGCCGGGTACATTCGCTAAATCCAGTTATTCACAAATGTTCGTTTGTGGAAAGATACTATTCCTTCAACTTAAGATTACCGGGTGGACCAATTTATATTGATTTTATTCAACTTATAGAGTATTTTTCAAGGGACCGGAATTTTTTTAAATTATCGAGAGTATAGACAAGTATAGATTCAGTAGGGATTGGATGTTTGCTAGAATTGTTTTAACAAATGTTCGTTAGCTAAACTTTTACTCGGGTAAAAATCGGGTACATTCGCTAGTTAATATATGTATTCTGGCTTGTTTAAGGTTTCTATTTTAGTAATATGTAGACAAAAAATTGTAGATACCTTGTTAGGAATTGTCGATCCATTCCATCATCTAGTTCCTCTTCTTCTTTGAGTGGACATAGGCATTTCCTACGCATGAAGCTTTCTGTAATAGCGTCTTGTTTTTGCTTCTTTTTTCTCAAAACATCTGAGAATTGTTTGTTTCCTTGAAGAAGATTTAGCATTTGGACTTTATTTAACTGAACGACATTTCCACCATTGAGATTTTTGGAAGATTTCTGTTTTAAATCATTTTGATGACAACTTGATCCTGAAATCTTTTTACGAAGATGTTCTTTGGAATCAATTAAAGGTTCGATTAAGATTTCTTCACCCATTGCTTCTTTTTTGAAAGATTCGATATCAACATGATGAACTGTACTTGGAAGAATGTTTGATGGGGATACTTCTTCACCGTTAAATGCTTTAAAACAAGATTTGCTGGGAGCTTGTATTGATGCTCTTTGTGGTTTTCCAAATCGATTGCCTTTTGTTGGCATTCGTAATGATTCCCCTCCAGCTGGTATATTCGTTGCATCTTGGGCTTCTAAAAGTGAACAAAGATTTACAGGTGGCATTGAAAGATTCATTGATGGGTTAACTTTAATATCAACAACTCCTGTTGGAAGGATTAGACCAAGATTTAAACCAATTCCAAGAATCTGATCAGGAGATTCAAGCATTTCATGTACGCTTTCGTTACAGATACATGGTGAATGTTTACAGATAGGACAAATATGGGAGGAAAGCGTCATTTTGGAACGTTCGCATTTGCTACCAGTCATAGCATCGGAAATCTGTACGGGGATCTGTTCCAGGGAATCGACATATTCTGGAGATCCCCGGACTTGAGGCTGTTCCTTGCTCTTCCTCGTTTTTGGCGGCGGCATTGTGCCGGCTAGATAGGAATGGAATCCATTTAACACAGTTGTTGGAAGGTTGCTTAGTTGATGAAGCTTTGTTTCTTTCAGCTAATAATGACTTTCTGATCGTTTCAAAAGAATATTATATTCAGGTTTCAAACAAATCAAAAATGATTATATAAGGTTTTTCAAGAAATCTAAACTAAATAAATGTACAGTATTGCTGGTTTAGAGGTAACAGCGGCATAGAAGGCAATGAGAAAGCGGATCAATATGCCAATTTAGCTCATCCCAACCTGCCGCTATCCTATCACACTCTATCTAAAAGTTTGCTCGAGTCCGCAGCGAACAGTATTCACTCCAACTACAGAAGAAACTTTATGCCACAGATCACTCCACAAGAAACCTCAGGAGAATAGATGCATCCCTAAACACTCTCATTACGATCCTACCTAAAATAAAATTGTGCGGCACCGCCTCTACAATCCTCACAGGTCAAGGCTTTGTCAAAGCTGATGCTACAAAAATATCTAAAGACGACCAACCTGTCCACATTGTCACCAGGAAGACCAAACTGTCGACCACCACAGATGTCCCACCTTCATAGGTTCCAAACAGTCATCTTTCTAGGAATAAGTATATTTACCCCTGAAGACCTACAGAACATCCCAAAGTACAGTACATCTGATAAACTGGAAGTCCAACATTAGTCTCAACCTGGATAGTAGGCGACTTTAGTACGTGGTGGCTCCAGTAATCCTGGTTACCTAAAGAGATTTAAAGTTTCAAAGCTTTATCAATTTGATTATACATTAAAACCTCCCTTTAGCGGATACCCCGCTAGCGAACACCTTTCTACAAAGGACAGTTTTTCATTGTCAAATTACTATTTTTACTATTTAGCAACTCTCCAGTAAGAAGACACCTCTCCCTAAAGAAAACATTGACTCTGAAATTAGGTGTTGTCCTTTACAGGGAGGTTCTACTGTATCATTTTTCCTTTCTAATTTCGAAGAACAATTCTTGAAAACAAGACGATAGTGAATGGTCGATATTTTGAAAAACACATTTTAAAGCAAAAATTTGTTCTGCAGCATTCTTTTTAATTAGCTTGAAGATTTCACTTTCTTTTAATAATCTGATTAATCCGATTCTCAGCAAATGTATAACTAGCTAAATACTGCGCTGGCTGACCGTAGTTTTACTTTTAAATATTTTAAATTTTATAAAACTGCGAGTGATATTGAAAGTAACTTAATGATTCCAGTGGCTTCTACTGAACAACTGGGTGGTGATGTCTTGTCCACTCCATGGAAAGGAAGGGTGCCATTGCCCCGTTTGTCAGCCGACACCGTACTTCACTCTACAGGACAGTGCCTTACTTGTGCTGCTTCTCCCGCCCTCTACGTAGAGGAGGACTTCTGGGCAGGGAACAACTGGCTGAATGAACTAATTAATAAACCTCTAAGACTTTATATTCTGACTTTAGACAACCCTCTACCCTTTTGATCCATCCATGTATAAAACTGCTGTATAGATGTCTGATAGCTATATATATTTCTGTTAATTCTACTAATTATTGTTATTTAATAACTGCTTGTTCTCTATTACTTGTATATAAGTTTCTGGATGATTACGTGATGTGTTGGTGTGGCTTATGGAAAGGCCGCTGATAAAATTATAATTAAAATTAATTTATTTAAAGCCAGAAATATATAAAGAGAAAAGAAGTAACGACCGTTGGGAGTAAGCCTTGTTGTTTATGACGCCAGTGGCCAGAAAGTCTGGGATGACGCCCGCGCATGCGTAGTGAGGTGTTCTCCCAGCACGCGCTTGCCGAGGTGTAGTGAGGTCGCCACTCTACCGCTCGTATGTGTTTTGAAGCTTTGTCCCAGTTCGCGCTCGCTGAAGCAAAGTGTGGTCGCCAGAAGTTTATGCTAAGCTCTACCTTTCATTTTTGCCCTTATTTGATATACTATGAATAACATTACTCATTACTGATACTATTACTGTTATTCCTGTATGTACCCTAAATCTCTACTTGGAGAATCTGTATAAGACCAGAAGGTCTTAATAAATATTTTTGTTGTTGTTGTTATAATTTGATTATCGATTTATAGACACCAGCGAAATATACTTTTAAGATGGAGTGTATAGGAGGGTTGATGGAAGGATGGTCTAAACAGTTGGTTTTCGATCGCCAAGACTCGGGATCGAATCCCGCATTGGACACTTTTTTCTGATTAAAAATTATTTTAAAAATGCTCCAATGGCAGCCGATTCTTTCAAAAGTCCAACCCCACCAGCGAGTGCAAATAATCAACGGGGCTCGAACATTTGTAAGTGCAAAAGTCGAACTGCTTTTCACATGTGTAGACATGTGGTGCACTTACAGTAAAAGCAGTCGCTAACTACCCACCATGATTATCATGGCTTGTACCACGTGTACTAGGGATAATAATAATAAAAAAAAAACTTTGAAAATGAAGTGTATTTTCAGTGTTTCACTTGCTCTCATTGGACAAGATTCTGATAAATTCTACGCATCATAGTTCCAAGATCAACGAGGATTTTTAGTTTCTAAACTTTAAAACTCTACCGAGTTGTAACTAGATTCCACGTAACGGCCCCACTTCTTACCTATTTTATTTTGATGCATTAGCGCGCCATCTGTTATCAAAATTCGACACTATTATAGACGCGTATGATTCTTTTTAAAAATAAACAATTTCTACTGTCCTTACTGCAATGGAAAAATTAATGGGAGGGTTCACCACTGATGAGCCAGGCCTTCCCATTAATTTTTCCATTGCAGTAAGGACAGTAGAATTGTTTATTTTTAAAAAGAATCGTACGGTGAAGAATACGGTGGCTGCGGCATCATTAGTGTGTTGTTTTTGGCCAAAAGGTCGCGCACAAGCAACGATGTGTGAGCAGGGGCGTTATCGTGGTGCAAAAGCCAATTTTTGTTCTTCCACAAATCCGGGCGTTTCTGGTGGATTGCTTCGCGCAAATTGCGCATAACTTGCAGGTAATATTCCTTATTGACCGTTCTACCCTGTGGCAAGAACTCATGATGCACCACGCCCCTGCAATCGAAGAAAACTGTCAGCAAAACTTTCACATTCGACCGAACTTGGCGCGCTTTTTTCGGTCTTGGTTCGTGCGGCAGCTTCCATTGAGATGATTGAGCTTTGGTGTCCCCGTCATAACCATAAACCCACGCTTCGTCACCAGTTATGACCCTCTGGAGCAAATTTGGGTCGTCGCGGACAGAGTCCAACATCTCATTAGCAATGTTCATGCGATGCTGTTTTTGGTCGCAATTGAGCAATTTTGGTACGAATTTCGCGGCGACCCGTCTCATGCCCAAATCATTGATAAAAATCGAACGGCACGAGCCAATCGATATGTTTAGGTCCTCAGCAACTTCTCTAACGGTGATTCGACGATTGGCCAATATCATTTTCTCCACTTCATTAATTTTTTTCGTCTGTTGTTCAAGTGCTCGGGCGTCCGGCACGCTCTTCGTCGTTCACATCTTCTCGGCCTTCTGAGAACATTTTGTACCACCGATAAACGTTGCTTCGGTCCAAGGTAGCTTCTCCGTATGCCACAGTCAACATTCGGAATGCATCCGCGCACTTAATTTCGTTTTTCACACAAAATTTGATACAGGTTCTTTGATCCATTTTTTTTAATAGGTAAAAATCGAAGACGATCCAAAACACCTGCAAGCAAAGCAGCTGTCAACAATTAAGTGAACATTCAAATGGCCGAGCTTGTCGGCATAAGTGAGAGACATGAGTACCAACATAAAGCCACAAAAAGATCGAAATTCGAATATACGTAACCCGCGAAAATTCAAAAGTCGCGATACTCTTTGAACACACCTCGTATATAAAGAAAAATAGTAATATTGATAATAGACATATAAGGGAAATTAAAAAAAAAGAAATATTCATTTAAAAATAATAATATAAAACTATCTTACTCATTATATTTATCTTTTTTCTTCATTATTTATATATATATATATTGAAAATAAAGAAGACATATCCTGACCAAGACCACATAAGCTTTCTAGATGGCGTTCTGCCATCTAAAAAGCTTATGTGCTCTTGGTCAGAATATGTCTTCTTTATTTTTGATATTAAAACCTGACCTTTTTATTTTTTCTATTATTTTTTCACATGTTAAGCGTATTTTCGCAATTTTGGCCTTAAATACCCATTTATTGGTCTCTCAAGAAGCCTCTGGGACCAAAAAGATTTGAAATGTTTTGTTGATTTCCGTTCCACTAGATGGCGCTCTGCCATCTAAAAAGCACATGTACTTCTGTTCAGGATATGCTTTCTTTATATATATATGTCATATTATATGCTCTTCCAGGAATAATAAAGTAAATCTGCAGTCGACCAGAGAGAGACGTAGTCGATAGAACGCAGCTAAAGTACGGACATTTGGGACACCAACGGTCACATTCCAAAGGGGCGGAACAAGGGGGGCGCCCGTCGACACCTGGGACAGTAGTCGGGGGGTGGACCACACAGGCAGTCATTCAGCGGACAGCTCTCTAGCTACCTCTCTCTCTCGGATGGCTTCCAGATTCCTCTTCCAACTCGTCGTGTGATTATTTCTCACCTCACCACATCATTACCACTATATTGTCACATATATATAATCTTTCACAATATCGAATTGTGTGGATGCATTGTTGCCTAATGCATCTGTTTATGATACGCCACTGCAGAATTTTTATTCATTGGAATATTCGTGATAAGAAATATGACTTCCAATCTCTAAATTGAGATAACCTATAATATACAATATGAAAAAATAGTACAAATGTGATATTGTACAGGGATAAGGTGCATAAATTATTAAAAAGGCTTCTCCTTATCGTTAAACTGAAAGTTTCTGATAGCTTACGCCATCTATCGGAATAAATATCAAATATTCTCGTTGATTTTTAATTATTCCAGAAAGTTAAAATCCAGAGAATAGTTGATATTTATTCCGATAGATGACGCAAGCCATCAGCAACTTTTAGTTGCACGATAAGAATATGCCTTTTTCATAAACTATAAAACACCAATTAACCTTTGAAAATTGCACCTATAACCAATGTAAACATAACATGTCCATAAAATTTTCCGTTTCAGAGAAGTTATTGCAACATACACTCATAAACTTTCAGTGTTTTGTAGTAGAAATTTGTAACAACATAATAATGAGATGTAAAGGAAATATTCGGAATTATATAATGAACAAGAATGAATTATTTATGAAAAATAGACACAAAAATCATTAGAAAATGAACTTCGGCTATATAAACCATGGTAGAAATTTATCAGGCAAGAGCTAGGGTATGAACACATCTGAAAAGAGCTATTTTATAAGCAAACAACAATAAAAAAGCGCGCTTTATTAAAACCTTTTAGTCTTATACAGATTCTCGAAGCAGAAATGTAGGATACATACAGGAAAAAGGTAATAGTACCTTAAGGGTAATATGATATTTATATATACGGAGAAATCATATGAAGACAATCAAGCTAATAGATTAGTCTGGGTAAATTGGAGGAAAAGAAATTTATTATTATTTTATAAGCAAAGAAGTAAATTTATGTCTTCTTCTTTCTTATCTCCACTCAATCATATTAGGATATCAAGCTTGTAGAGCTTGTTGATGTGAGTGAAGTAGAATGTGTCTGCTTTGTCAATAAGACTGGGAGCACTACTCAGTGGCAGGCCGACTTAGCTCCAAAAGAAATGGCCGCCTCTGACATGAGGAACAGACACTATGTGCAGCCGCTACTAACATGGAGTACAAACGCTGCTCATCCTGTATCCCTGGATTAGGAGCCCTTACAGGGTACTATCAGCCGGGCCAGCTGAGCCCAGGTTTTTTAGTGAGCTTGTTACTGCTCCTCCTCCTCCTTTTCCATCCGGGCTTGGGACCGCCAAAGGCGGAGTTGGAAATTTATGTAAAAAAAATAAATCATACAACCGCTGTGGTATAGACAATCCACAGTATGAACAAATTGATCAAATATAGAATAAACAAACAATACCCACAACCAGTAAAATCAAGGATAAAACAAGTCAAACAACCATGATATGAGCATATCTAAAGTCATGGCACAAACACAAAAGACAAGAGTTTTGGAATTTGAAAAAAACTGGGATATTAGCAATGGCATGAAGAAGCCAACAACCATGGAATGAACAAAATCTTTTAAAAAGTATCCCTAGTGCACATGATACAGGCCATGATAAATAATGGTGGATAGTTAGAGGCTGCTTTTACTGTAAGTGCACCACATGTCTACACATGTGAAAAAATAGTTCGAAAAATAGTTGCTCCAATGGTCCCAGATTCTTGCAAAATTCCAACCCAACCAGCGAGTGAAAGTAAATAAACCGGGCTCTGATACATTCGTAAATGCAATGTCTACACATGTGAAAAAATAGTTCGACTATGCATTTACAAATGTACCAGAGCCCCGTTTGGTTACTTTCACTCGCTGGTTGGTTTGGAATTTTGCCAGAATCGGAGACCATTGGAGCATTTTTTGAATCAGAAAATAGTGTCCAATGCGGGATTCAATTCCGGGTCGTAGCGGTCAAAAACCAATGTTTTAGACCACCCTTCTACCGACCCACAAACCATGCTATACACCAATTAAACAACAACTATGACATAAACAAACATGGCGATATTTATGGTATAAACAAACAAACAAACCAGAAGCTGACGCATCTCGCGGCCTGGCAATAAGAGGGTGGCCCAATCGAGATGTTAATGACTTGCATGTTACGAGGGTAGGGCCTATAAACCAAATTCCGCAGGTGTAAATGTCAGCCTTGGTTTACGTAACTTTCTGGCAATACCTCTAAGTTGGTTTATCTCCCTGGGAATATCCTATCCTGACTCTTGGATCGGTGTTGTTGGCTAAAAATCTATCCTGATAATAGCTTTGTTTCCAAGATCCAACAGTATGTTCCGATAGTTGATGTCAGAAGATAGCTTTGTTCCCAAGTTCCAACAGTATGTTCCGATAGTTGAGGTCTGAAGATAGATTTGTTCCCAAGTTCCAACAGTATGTTCCGATAGTTGATGTCAGAAGATAGCTTTGTTCCCAAGTTCCAACAGTATGTTCCGATAGTTGAGGTCAGAAGATAGCTTTGTTCCCAAGATCCAACAGTATGTTCCGATAGTTGAGGTCAGAAGATAGCTTTGTTCTCAAGATCCAACAGTATGTTCCGATAGTTGAGGTCGAACAATAGCTTTGTTCCCAAGATCCAACAGTATGTTCCGATAGTTGAGGTCAGAATATAGCCTTGTCCTCAAGATCCAAAAGTATGTTCCGATAATTGAGATCAGAATATAGCCTTGTCCTCAAGATTCAAAAAGTATGTTTCGATAGTTGAGGTCGGAAGATAGCTTTGTTCCCAAAATTCAAATAAGTTGTTCAGATAGTTGAAGTCGTAAAATAGCTCTGTTACCAAGCACTTACAAAATAAATATTAATTAAAAGAAAAAGAGTCTTAGACCTTATTTATACATTACACTTAAAATTATTTTGGCTGATATCCCCTACAAAATATATTTTTCTATTGTTTTAATTGTTAACAACCACATTTCTAGGAAATGGAAATAAAACTAGTCAACAACGTATAACCTAAATGATAATGAATATCCTTTAACTTTCATTAACACATAAACTTTCATCTTCGGATTTTAATCCTATATTGTAAATTTAAATTTCAACAAATAAATTTACTGGCAATGTGTTTCTTTTAAATATCATCAAATATTATCTCTACAGACCTTACTGCAATGATATAAGTTATTGAATGAGAGGGCTTGGTTCATCAGTAGTGAACCCTCTCAGTGGTTTCGACAAATTAATCTCTAGACCGCTCTACTATTGTATTAAAAAGAAACGCATTGCCAGTAAATTTATTTGTGTAAAATATTAACGATAAAAAAATGGCAATTAAATTTAATTTATTAAATTTCAACGCTTACCTCATTGGTATCATAAAATTTCTCTCTGTTCTTCAAACTCATACTACACCCTAAAATTAGCTTAATATACAGAAACAATAACTTCATGATGAGAGAGAGAGAAAGATTGAGATTGAAACTGATTTATTACAATGTCCATATAAGATTATATATGGTTAAATACATAAAATGAATAAATAAGATTAATAATGATAGATATATGAATAAATAGATATAAATAATTGATAAATATATGTGGTAATATAATAATAAGGTGGGGAAAGATAAATAAGGACACCACAAGTTTGAAGAGGAACCCAGGCAACCAGAGAGAGAGACGGGCCCGGCAACAGCCGGGCGTCCGTTCGAGTCGAACACAATCGCCAACTGTCTTAATAGTCCCGAGAACTCACGGGCCCCTCTGGTCGCCCCTTGGAATGTCGCTGATGTCTTAAATGACCGGACTTTAGCTGCCCGTCTCTCTCTGAGTTGACTGTAGGTTTGCTTTATTATTCCAGGAAGAGTATATATTATGACATATGGCCCCGTTGAAGAAGGCTGACCATGGTTTAAGTATACTTAAAGCTGGAGAAGCCAGGAATAGAGAAAATAATTTTATAGTTGAAATTATTTAAGGTTATGGTGACATAGTTTTATGTAAATAAAATATTGTATAGTACACAAGTAAATAATATTTACAAGCAGTTTTACAACACCGGAGAGTTAGAAATTTAAGGGAATTCTTGATAATATCAAAGTTATAAAAGGCTATATACAATAACATCTAATATATTATAAGGTAAATGCTATTGAGGAGTGTGATCAAGGAGAAGGGGAGTCACAAACACATGATAAATATCTTAAGGCCATTAAGACTGGGGAACTCTACACTTTAAGATATGTTTTCAGGCGGACATGACAAGGGGAAGACTTGGCATGGGCTTTCTATGCTATAGATGTAGAGTACGAGAAATGAGGTTGAGGGTGGAAATTGCGTGAGTTCAGAACTGAGGTAAACATAGGACTACATACAATGTTAGAATTTTGGCGAACAGAGCGAGGGGGAACTTGCTTTGGGCCATTCTACCTTATCTATGCAGTTACTCGTGTAGCAAGTCCGAGGGGAAAAGTCCCGTGTGTAGGTGAGGAAGTCGCATGGACTTATAGTTAATTTGAGAAGATAAAATAGTTCGAGATACAAAGGTAGAATATAGGCGAACAGAGCGAGGGGAAACTTGCTTTGGGCCTTTTTACCTTAATTATTTCGATACTAAGAGACTCTAGTAGGTTTAGCTAATTGAAGGAAAGTGTGCGCGCACAGTGCCAAAAATTGAGACGAGGACGGTGTTGTCCTTTACAGGTGACAAGCTTCTCGTACACGAGGTGTTTGAACCGTCGTGGGAGCTTGTGCGAGGCGATGATTTCGCGACGGGTTGAGCGTAAAACCCATGTCTGCGCGAAATGATGACGGACCGGACAAGATCAGCGACGATGTTTAACGTACTTCCGTGGGAAATATCGGACGTAGGTTATATCGTGCTGGTATGGACAAGGGACAAACATAAATTTGAAGACAGGGCCGGTGGCAAATGTGTGGCGCGAGGAGAAGGAGCGAACTGTGCCGCTCGATGCAGATTGTTCGAGTGCGAACAAAAAGGAGTCGATAAACATCTAGCAGTTAGTCAATCTGCATCCTGTGACGAACACACCAGTGGCTAGAAGGTGTGGGTCGGTGGATATGCTAGAGAGAAATTCTAAAAAATATATTATCGTAAGTGAAGAGTGGAGATTAGTGGCAATAGTAGTTCGATAATTGAAAAATTAATAATTTTATAGAAGGTCATGGGCTGGTAGAAGGTTAACAAAGTTGTAAGAATGAGAGGGGTAAAACAATTCCACTTACAGGTTATGTTGGTTTAGAGAGAAAGTAGATTCATTGAGTTCATTGAGGGAGGGTTCTGTCTGCTGTACGGGCCAGTGTTGTCCACCACAGTTGCGGCGGGGGTATGGCGGAGTCCATGGTGGTGGGAGGTGTCCTGCTCTGGCGCGGCGATCGTTCTTGGGCAGATCAAGTGCTGGGAGAAGGGTGCGGCAGGTTCATCTCCGTCGTAGGTGATCACTTCTTCAGGGTAACGGTTCAAAAGTTGGCGAGGAAGGGGGTGAGAGCTCGAAGAGAAGTGGCTACAGTTGAGTTGGTTGTAAATTATTGTGGAACTTGGTTGTGGGTTTGTCCGATCATCGTGGTCTTGCTTCTTGTTTTCTTCATACTCTGGTATATGAGGGAGTTGCTTCCCGGCCAGGTCTTATCCTGTCGACCTTTTATGTGGCAATATAATAATAAGGTGGGGAAAGAGAAATAATCACACCACAAGTTGGAAGAGGAACCCAGGCAATCAGAGAGAGAGAGAGACGGGCCCGGCAACAGCCGGGCGTCCGTTCGAGTCGAACACAATCGCCAACTGTCTTAATAGTCCCGAGAACTCACGGGCCCCTCTGGTCGCCCCTTGGAATGTCGCTGGTGTCTTAAATGACCGGACTTTAGCTGCCCGTCTCTCTCTGGGTTTACTGTAGGTTTGCTTTATTATTCCAGGAAGAGTATATATTATGACATATACATATATGTCATAATATATGCTCTTCCAGGATTAATAAAACAAACCTACAGTCAACGAGAGAGAGATGGGCAGCTAAAGCGAGACACTTTAGACATTACGACATTCCAAAGGGGCGGCAAAAAGGGGCCCGCCCGTTAACACCTGGGGACTATTTTGGTAGTCGGGTGGTGGCCACACAAGACGGCGTTCCGCAGTGACAGCCCCACGCGCTACCTCTCTCTCTCGGTTTGCTGGGTCCCATCTTCCAAACTTGTTGTTTCCTTATTTCTCTCTCCCCACATTATTATCATAATGCCACACTGAAAGTCGACAGGATCATATCTCAGAAGAGTCGACAGGATCATATCACAGAAGAGTCGACAGGATAAGACCTGGCCGGGAAGCGAATTCCTCATATACCGGAGTATGAAGAAACAAGAAGCCAAGCCACGATGATCGACCAAACCCAACTCAACTGTAACCACTCCTCTTCGAGCCCTCAACCCCTTCCTCGCCAACTTTTGAACCGTTACCCTGAAGAAGTGATCGCCTACGACGGAGATGAAGCTGCCGCCCACTTCTTCCAGCACTAGACCTGCCCAAGAACGATCTCCGTGCCAGAGCAGGACAACTCCCACCATCATGGACAAGACTCCGCCATATCCCTGCCGCTACTGTTATGTACAACACTGGTACGCACAGTGTCACAGACAGAACTCTCCCAAAGCTCAATGAACTTACCTGCGCCCTAAACCAACATAACTCGTGAGTGTAACTGTTTTAACTCCTACCATTCATTCTTTAAATAAGTCATTCCTTGTAAATTGTCCCAATATTTACATAATTAGCTCCATTTATTTTCTCCACGCCTATTAACAATGATTTTATTCTCCATATTATTTATCTAGATATTTGTAACTCATTTAATTAGTTACCTTACCAGTAGAATTTAACAATCGTCATTTTAATTAAATAATTACCATTTTAACGTAACTTTAAAAAAAAGGAATTCTACCTATTAATGCTTTACGATTTTTATTATTAACAATAGATTTTTCATAATCAATTTATCTATAAAAATATGCCTCCAGCACCTAAACTTTTGTATACCTATTTGTATATGACCTCTCCTACTTGTAAGCACGGCTCACGAAAAATAATTTCCCTAAACGACTCAAAATTCACCCTGTAAGTCAGGCGTCGAAGAATTTCAACCATCACGTGAGCCTTGCTTACAACCAACCCTTGGTGACTCTTATCTACCTTCCCCTTAATGTCCCACTCATCCTTACAACCTTGTTAACCTTATACCAGCTCAGGACCTTTATAGAGAATTATTGATTAATCAATTATCGAACTTCTATATTGTCATTTCAAAATCCTAACCTTCGCCCTTCATTTATGATAATATATTTCGTAATTCATCTCTAGCATATCCACCGACTCACACCATCTAGCCAATGGCGTGTTCGTCACAGGGTGCAGATTGACTAACCGCTAGATATTTATCAACCCCTTTTTGTTCGCACTTGAACAATCTGCATCGAGCGACACAGTTCGCCCCTTCCTCTCGCGCCACACGTTCGCCACACGGACCCTGTCTTCAAATCTATGTTTGTCTCTTGTCCAAACCAGCACGATATAGCCTACCTCCGCTATTTCCCACGGAGGTACGTTAAACATCGTCGCTGTTTCTGTCCGGTCCGTCATCATTTCGCGCAGACATGGGTCTTACTTTCAACTCACCGCGAAATCATCGCCTTGCACAAGCTCCCACGACGGTTCAAACACCTCGTGTCCGAGCAGCTTGTCACTTGTAACGGACAACGCAGTCCTCGTCCCAATTTTTGGCACTGTGCGCGCATACTTTCCGCAAATTAAATATAAGTCCATTCGACTTCCTCACCTACACACGGGACTTTTCCCCTCGGACTCGCTACACAAATAACTGCATAGATAAGTTAGATTGGCCCATGGCAAGTTTCCCCTCGCTCTGTTCGCCAAGGTTCTAACATTGTATGTAGTTTTATATTTACCTCAGTCCTGAGCTCACACAATTTCCAACCTCAACCTCATTTCTCGTGCTCTACACCTATAGCATAGAAGGCCCATACCAAGTTTCCCCTTGCCATGTCCGCCTGAAAAATAGCTTAAAGTGTAGAGTTCCCCAGCCTTAATGATCTCCAGAATTTCATCATGTGTTTGTGACTCCCCTTCTCCTTGTTCACACTTCTCAATGTCATTTCCCTTATAATACATTAGATTTTGTTGTATATAGCCTTTTATAACCTTGATACTTTCAAGAATTTCTTTAAATATCAAACTCTCCGGTGTTGTAAAACTGCTTGTAAATAATATTTACTTGTGTACTATACAATATTTTATTTACATAAAACCATGTCACCATAACCTTAATTAATTTCAACTGTAAAATTACTTCTCTATTCCTGGCTTCTCCAGCTTTAAGTATACTCAAACCATGTTCAGCCTTCTTCAACGGGGGCCATATGTCATAATATATGCTCTTCCAGGATTAATAAAACAAACCTACAGTCAACGAGAGAGAGATAGGCAGCTAAAGCGAGACACTTTAGACATCACGACATTCCAAAGGGGCGGCAAAAGGGGCCCGCCCGTCAACATTTGGGGACTATTTTGGTAGTCGGGTGGTGGTCACACAAGACGGCGTTCCGCAGTGACAGCCCACGCGCTACCCCTCTCTCTCGGTTTGCTGGGTCCATCTTCCAAACTTGTTGTTTCCTTATTTCTCTCTCCCCACATTATTATCATAATGCCACACTGAAAGTCGACAGGATCATATCTCATATATATATATATATATAAGGTCTTCATTGGTGGCGCCCACTACGGGAAAGACTCCGCCACCGATGGACTGCGAGAGTTCTCTCCCACAGAGTGGGCAGGTCGATGTGATGGCTGGTGTTGTCCACCTCAAGACCAAGATGGTACTTGTAGATGGTAGCCACACTTGTCATTGCCTCGGGATGGAGGCCGACACCTAAGTGAAAAAGAGAACAAGATAATTTTGAAACTGAATGTTGGAGAATTATATTCCAAATGAAAATTACTAGAAGTAAATTATGCAATTCTTTTATTCCCGTTTACTCGATTCCTTTTTCTGTTCTCGTTTCCATCGCTGTATAGGAAGATAATCCCTCAATTCTATATGGTTTGAACAGCGAGCTATATTTACTCCAGTTCGTTTTCAAAATAATAGATTGGCCTCTGTGAAAAAATAGTAAAAATGTGATATTGTACTTTGATAGGGTGCATAAATTATGAGAAAGGCATCTCCTTATTGTGTAACTGAAAGTTGCTGATGGCTTGCGTCATCTATCGGAATAAATATCAACTATTCCGATTGATGGCGCAAGCCATCAACAAATTTCATTTGCACGATAAGAAAATGCCTTTTTATAAGATAGACCTTTGTAAAAAAAACAATATTATTAGATAATCTCTTCTTATTTTCACGTGATTCTACTTCATTTGACCAATAGTCATTACTGCTTTTCCATGTATGTACCTTTATTTGCCCAAATTGATCTGTAAGTTCAATAAGCTTAATGAATATTTACTCGTTTTGCCAAAAAAGGCCTAGTGCAAGGGTCGGCAAATGTGGCTCCCAAGCCACATGCGCCTCTTTGGATGAGAAGCTGCGGTTCTTTATATAGTTCCATATGTAAATATTATTTATATGAGTACTATTTATTGTTGGCAAGAAGATATTGAGTGCTCTTTAAAAACTTGTGATGACCTTTTACACTACTTACAAGGACCTTTGCAAGAAGCTTTGCGCAGAGACGATATCGTAGCCCATGAGGATCTTCAGAGGCGCGATTATTGCTAGTTGAAAACTTTACCCAATTCTTACATGGACCTAACACTCTTGTTCTAGATACTTGTGGTGACTTTCTACAGTTTCTACAATGTACCTGACACTGTTGTAATGGCTACTTGTGGTGACTTTCTACAGTTTCTACAATGTACCACCACTGTTGTACTAGCTACTTGTGGTGACTTTCTACAGTTTCTACAATGTACTTAACACTCTTGTACTAGCTACTTGTGGGGACTTTCTACAGTTTCTACAATGTACCTAACACTGTTGTAATGGCTACTTGTGGTGACTTTCTACAGTTTCTACAATGTAGACTGTTGTACTAGCTACTTGTGGTGACTTTCTACAGTTTCTACAATGTACCACCACTGTTGTAATGGCTACTTGTGGTGACCTTCTACAGTTTCTACAATGTACCTAACACTGTTGTAATGGCTACTTGTGGTGACTTTCTACAGTTTCTACAATGTAGACTGTTGTATTAGCTACTTGTGGTGACTTTCTACAGTTTCTACAATGTACCTAACATTGTTGTAATGGCTACTTGTGGTGACTTTCTACAGTTTTCTACAATGTAGACTGATGTATTAGCTACTTGTGGTGACTTTCTACAGTTTCTACAATGTACCTAACACTGTTGTAATGGCTACTTGTGGTGACTTTCTACAGTTTCTACAATGTACCTAACACTGTTGTAATGGCTACTTGTGGTGACTTTCTACAGTTTCTACAATGTAGACTGATGTATTAGCTACTTGTGGTGACTTTCTACAGTTTCTACAATGTAGACTGTTGTATTAGCTACTTGCGGTGACTTTCTACAGTTTCTACAATGTACCTAACACTGTTGTAATGGCTACTTGTGGTGACTTTCTACAGTTTCTACAATGTACTTAACACTCTTGTACTAGCTACTTGTGGGGACTTTCTACAGTTTCTACAATGTACCTAACACTGTTGTAATGGCTACTTGTGGTGACTTTCTACAGTTTCTACAATGTAGACTGTTGTACTAGCTACTTGTGGTGACTTTCTACAGTTTCTACAATGTACCACCACTGTTGTAATGGCTACTTGTGGTGACTTTCTACAGTTTCTACAATGTACCTAACACTGTTGTAATGGCTACTTGTGGTGACTTTCTACAGTTTCTACAATGTAGACTGTTGTATTAGCTACTTGTGGTGACTTTCTACAGTTTCTACAATGTACCTAACACTGTTGTAATGGCTACTTGTGGTGACTTTCTACAGTTTCTACAATGTACCTAACACTGTTGTAATGGCTACTTGTGGTGACTTTCTACAGTTTCTACAATGTAGACTGATGTATTAGCTACTTGTGGTGACTTTCTACAGTTTCTACAATGTAGACTGTTGTATTAGCTACTTGCGGTGACTTTCTACAGTTTCTACAATGTACCTAACACTGTTGTAATGGCTACTTGTGGTGACTTTCTACAGTTTCTACAATGTACTTAACACTCTTGTACTAGCTACTTGTGGGGACTTTCTACAGTTTCTACAATGTACCTAACACTGTTGAAATGGCTACTTGTGGTGACTTTCTACAGTTTCTACAATGTAGACTGTTGTACTAGCTACTTGTGGTGACTTTCTACAGTTTCTACAATGTACCACCACTGTTGTAATGGCTACTTGTGGTGACTTTCTACAGTTTCTACAATGTACCTAACACTGTTGTAATGGCTACTTGTGGTGACTTTCTACAGTTTCTACAATGTAGACTGTTGTATTAGCTACTTGTGGTGACTTTCTACAGTTTCTACAATGTACCTAACACTGTTGTAATGGCTACTTGTGGTGACTTTCTACAGTTTCTACAATGTAGACTGTTGTATTAGCTACTTGTGGTGACTTTCTACAGTTTCTACAATGTACCTAACATTGTTGTAATGGCTACTTGTGGTGACTTTCTACAGTTTCTACAATGTAGACTGATGTATTATCTACTTGTGGTGACTTTCTACAGTTTCTACAATGTACCTAACACTGTTGTAATGGCTACTTGTGGTGACTTTCTACAGTTTCTACAATGTACCTAACACTGTTGTAATGGCTACTTGTGGTGACTTTCTACAGTTTCTACAATGTAGACTGATGTATTAGCTACTTGTGGTGACTTTCTACAGTTTCTACAATGTAGACTGTTGTATTAGCTACTTGCGGTGACTTTCTACAGTTTCTACAATGTACCTAACACTGTTGTAATGGCTACTTGTGGTGACTTTCTACAGTTTCTACAATGTACCTAACACTGTTGTAATGGCTACTTGTGGTGACTTTCTACAGTTTCTACAATGTAGACTGTTGTATTAGCTACTTGTGGTGACTTTCTACAGTTTCTACAATGTACCTAACACTGTTGTAATGGCTACTTGTGGTGACTTTCTACAGTTTCTACAATGTACCTAACACTGTTGTAATGGCTACTTGTGGAGACTTTCTACAGTTTCTACAATGTAGACTGATGTATTAGCTACTTGTGGTGACTTTCTTCAGTTTCTACAATGTAGACTGTTGTATTAGCTACTTGCGGTGACTTTCTACAGTTTCTACAATGTACCTAACACTGTTGTAATGGCTACTTGTGGTGACTTTCTACAGTTTCTACAATGTACTTAACACTCTTGTACTACCTACTTGTGGGGACTTTCTACAGTTTCTACAATGTACCTAACACTGTTGTAATGGCTACTTGTGGTGACTTTCTACAGTTTCTACAATGTAGACTGTTGTACTAGCTACTTGTGGTGACTTTCTACAGTTTCTACAATGTACCACCACTGTTGTAATGGCTACTTGTGGTGACTTTCTACAGTTTCTACAATGTACCTAACACTGTTGTAATGGCTACTTGTGGTGACTTTCTACAGTTTCTACAATGTAGACTGTTGTATTAGCTACTTGTGGTGACTTTCTACAGTTTCTACAATGTACCTAACATTGTTGTAATGGCTACTTGTGGTGACTTTCTACAGTTTCTACAATGTAGACTGATGTATTAGCTACTTGTGGTGACTTTCTACAGTTTCTACAATGTACCTAACACTGTTGTAATGGCTACTTGTGGTGACTTTCTACAGTTTCTACAATGTACCTAACACTGTTGTAATGGCTACTTGTGGTGACTTTCTACAGTTTCTACAATGTAGACTGATGTATTAGCTACTTGTGGTGACTTTCTACAGTTTCTACAATGTACCACCACTGTTGTAATGGCTACTTGTGGTGACTTTCTACAGTTTCTACAATGTAGACTGTTGTATTAGCTACTTGCGGTGACTTTCTACAGTTTCTACAATGTACCTAACACTGTTGTAATGGCTACTTGTGGTGACTTTCTACAGTTTCTACAATGTA
This sequence comes from Cordylochernes scorpioides, assembly GCA_030710605.1. Classification (NCBI taxonomy): domain Eukaryota; kingdom Metazoa; phylum Arthropoda; class Arachnida; order Pseudoscorpiones; family Chernetidae; genus Cordylochernes; species Cordylochernes scorpioides. Next base: position 69,082,675 of record CP092863.1, on the reverse strand, counting down.
CTTAACACTCTTGTACTAGCTACTTGTGGGGACTTTCTACAGTTTCTACAATGTACCTAACACTGTTGTAATAGCTACTTGTGGTGACTTTCTACAGTTTCTACAATGTAGAATGTTGTATTAGCTACTTGCGGTGACTTTCTACAGTTTCTACAATGTACCTAACACTGTTGTAATGGCTACTTGTGGTGACTTTCTACAGTTTCTACAATGTACTTAACACTCTTGTACTAGCTACTTGTGGGGACTTTCTACAGTTTCTACAATGTACCACCACTGTTGTACTAGCTACTTGTGGTGACTTTCTACAGTTTCTACAATGTACTTAACACTCTTGTACTAGCTACTTGTGGAGACTTTCTACAGATTCTACAATGTACCTAACACTGTTGTATTAGCTACTTGTGGTGACTTTCTACAGTTTCTACAATGTACCTAACACTGTTGTACTAGCTACTTGTGGTGACTTTCTACAGTTTCTACAATGTACTTAACACTCTTGTACTAGCTACTTGTGGGGACTTTCTACAGTTTCTACAATGTAGACTGTTGTATTAGCTACTTGTGGGGACTTTCTACAGTTTCTACAATGTACCTAACACTGTTGTAATAGCTACTTGTGGTGACTTTCTACAGTTTCTACAATGTAGACTGTTGTACTAGCTACTTGTGGTGACTTTCTACAGTTTCTACAATGTACCTAACACTGTTGTAATGGCTACTTGTGATGACTTTCTACAGTTTCTACAATGTACCTAACACTGTTGTATTAGCTACTTGTGGTGACTTTCTACAGTTTCTACATTGTAGACTGTTGTATTAGCTACTTGTGGTGACTTTCTACAGTTTCTACAATGTACCTAACACTGTTGTAATGGCTACTTGTGGTGACTTTCTACAGTTTCTACAATGTAGCCTGTTGTATTAGCTACTTGTGGTGACTTTCTACAGTTTCTACAATGTAGACTGTTGTACTAGTTACTTGTGGTGACTTTCTACAGTTTCTACAATGTAGACTGTTGTACTAGCTACTTGTGGTGACTTTCTACAGTTTCTACAATGTAGACTGTTGTATTAGCTACTTGTGGTGACTTTCTACAGTTTCTACAATGTAGACTGTTGTATTAGCTACTTGTGGTGACTTTCTACAGTTTCTACAATGTAGACTGTTGTATTAGCTACTTGTGGTGACTTCTACAGTTTCTACAATGTAGACTGTTGTATTAGCTACTTGTGGTGACTTTCTACAGTTTCTTAAATGTAGACTGTTGTATTAGCTACTTGTGGTGACTTTCTACCGTTTCTAAATCGTAGACTGTTGTATTAGCTACGTGTGGTGACTTTCTACAGTTTCTACAATGTAGACTGTTGTATTAGCTACTTGTGGTGACTTTCTACAGTTTCTACAATGTAGACTGTTGTATTAGCTACGTGTGGTGACTTTCTACAGTTTCTACATTGTAGACTGTTGTATTAGCTACTTGTGATGACTTTCTAGAGTTTCTACAATGTACCACCACTGTTGTACTAGCTACTTGTGGCGACTTTCTACAGTTTCTACAATGTACTTAACACTGTTGTACTCGCTACTTGTGGTGGCCTTTTAAACTACCTATAATTAAAAACTTTGAAATTTGGTAAATTGTAATTTTTGACTCTTTTGATTCAAAGGCTTACCGATCCCTGGCATTGTGCATTCTCTCTACTTCCAACTCAATCTGATATCTGAGTTGTCATTTGCCTCAAGAATGACTAGTGGAGTTCTGCAGTCAGAGATATTCACGTTCTGTTTGGAGTGATGACATTATGTACATTCTGTGGGGATTTCCTTGTCTCAGTCTCTAAGGCTGAGTCGACCACTTATTACTTTCTGGCTTTCCTTATGTAGAAGCCTCCTTTGCCTGAAATATCGATTTTTATTCCAATCCATTATCTAATCATGTAGAATTGAATATTTCTGTGTTGCACTCGCCTCAAAAGCACCCCATTTCTATTTTGATTTACATTGAATTATTAGTTTTGTATTTATCATACTCAAAAGGCAATGAATATAGTGAGTTTTAATAGTACGATGAGTTAATATTATCTACTCATCACTCATGATTACCATAACATTGTAATACATGTGTAGACATATGGTGTACTTACAGTGCAAGCAGTCACTGCCTATGGTCTGGTACTACATGTGTAGACATGTGGGGTACTTACAGTACAAGCAGTCACTGCCTATGGCCTGGTACTACATGTGTAGACATATGGTGTACTTACAGTACAAGCAGTCACTGCCTATGGCCTGGTACTACATGTGTAGACATATGGTGTACTTACAGTACAAGCAGTCACTGCCTATGGTCTGGTACTACATGTGTAGACATGTGGTGTACTTACAGTACAAGCAGTCACTGCCTATGGTCTGGTACTACATGTGTAGACATATGGTGTACTTACAGTACAAGCAGTCACTGCCTATGGCCTGGTACTACATGTGTAGACATGTGGTGTACTTACAGTACAAGCAGTCACTGCCTATGGCCTGGTACTACATGTGTAGACATGTGGTGTACTTACAGTACAAGCAGTCACTGCCTATGGCCTGGTACTACATGTGTAGACATATGGTGTACTTACAGTATAAGCAGTCACTACCTATGGCCTGGTACTACATGTGTAGACATGTGGTGTACTTACAGTACAAGCAGTCACTACCTATGGCCTGGTACTACATGTGTAGACATGTGGTGTACTTACAGTACAAGCTGTCACTACCCATCATGGCTAACACGGACCACACTCGAGGAAGCCCAACATTCCAACACCATTTGGCAGGTCTCCGAGTACCATAAATCCAGAAGTCTCTATCGCCACGCCTTGTTTAGAAGGAAATCGCCTTGATTGCGATGCCAAATCAAATATTCCTTTTAATTGGTTTTGTGGTAATAAAAGTTTATTTGGAAGTTTTAACAAGGACGTTGTCTCGTAAATTATCTGAAGTGGGTAGCACTTCCTAAATATCTTTCACACCTCGCTGGACACAACCACCCAATGTCTGGGGAATACATTTCACTTTCTGCATGCTCGAGATCTTCAATGCCAACATTATCCTAGAACCCCTGTATAGAGGCTATTATAGGGAGGATAAAGAGATTGAGATTGAAACTACTTAATATCAATGTCCATATAAGATTATATATTGCAAAATTAAAATATATGTATATAATAATATATATATTTACATCAGACATGAGCCTTCTCTGAAGAGACGTCTGAACAATGTCAAATGTTCAAAGCCGCCCTGAGTTCGGAAGGGCCCGTGCTTATAACGGAATTTGTGTCCCCAACGTGCTCAATTGCATCGCCAAGGAATTCGTATAGTATTTTCCTGTTTCCAGGCGAGAGTTCATCGGGGAGTTTTTCTCTGTCGGAGCGGTGTAGAACCGCGGCCACTACTTCATCATCATCAACCTCTTGGAGGAGATAGCTGTTGTCTCCCCTTCTAACAGGGATGATATCCTCGAGTACCTGTCACCTGAGCAGAGTTCTGAAGGAATTTTTCAACATGGCAATAGTCGGGGAGATCTGTCCGACTTCAGGACGTGACATCATACCAGACGACCATCTGTGGGATTCCTCTGATGAAAATAATATTTAATTTTACTTTTTTTCTCCTACTTACCTTATATAATATTATATGGACATTGTAATAAAAATCACTTTCAGTCTCAGGGGGTCGGTGGAAGGATGGTCTAAACCGTTCGTTTTCGACCGATACGACCCGGGTTCGATTACCGCATTGGGCACTTTTTTTCTGATAAATAAAATAAAAAATGCCTCAATGGCCCCCGTTCCTGGCAAAATTCCAACCCCACCAACGAGTGCAAGTAACCAAACGGGGTTCTGGCATATTTGTAAGTGCAAAAAAAGTCGAACTGCTTTTCACATGTGTAGACATGTGGTGCACTTACTGTAAAAGCAGTCGCCTACTTCTACTCACCATGATTATCATGGCCTGTACCACGTGTACTAAGGATAATCAAAAGAAAAACGTTTAATCTCAATCTCTACATATTAGAGTCGCTGAAGAGGTATTTGTAAGGGCGGAATGGCTGAAACATTCGTATGTTCCATAGATTGATCTCTTTGGATGATTCAAGAGATTATAAGAGTTCCTTGTTGGATTCAAATCTATCCTCTCTCTGGATTGATGATAGTCATTGCCATCCAAATCCATCAACTTCAGGTTCACCTTCCTAATTTATCAAGGCTGGCACTATGGCATTTTTCATAACTCGAATGCAAAGGCTCACAAAGACACTCAAATACGATGCAATATTTTGCTTCTGCTTTGGTTAGTGGTATCTTTCTTTTTAATTGACGCGTATATGAACTCATGGACAAAACTCAAGGAAGTTTCATATCTGTTTGTTGTCGGTTTTCAACCTTTTTGTAGGAGGTAAAGGCAATTTTGTTAACACTTGATTTTCTCGCGTCTCTTCAATAAAGATCACTGTATATTAATATCTAATCTATCTAATATCTTTCCGAGTTATTGTCTGAATCCAGATATACATGCTAAAAGGTACAACTTAGTTAAGCTTTGTCCATGAGTGTGTCTTCAATAAAGGTCACTGTAATATCTTTCCGAGTTATTGTCTGAATCCCGATATACATGCTAAAAGGTACAACTTATATAAGTTTTGTCCATGAGTGTGTCTTCAATAAAGGTCACTGTAATAATTTTCCGAGGTATTGTCTGAATCCCGATATACATGCTAAAAGGTACAACTTATTTAAGTTTTGTCCATGATTGTGTGTCTTCAATAAAAGTCACTGTAATATATTTCAGAGTTATTGTCTGAATCTCGATATACATACAAAAAGGTACAACTTCCTTAAGTTTTGTCCATGAATGTCTTCAATAAAGGTCACTGTAATATCTTCCAGAGTTATTGTCTGTATCTCGATATACATACTAAAAGGTACAACTTACTTAAGTTTTGTCCATGAGTGTCTTCAATAAAAGTCACTGTAATATCTTTCAGAGTTATTGTCTGAATCCCGATATAAATATTAAAAGGTACAACTTCCTTAAGTTTTGTCCATGAGTATCTTCAATAAAGGTCACTGTAATATCTTTCAGAGTTATTGTCAGAATCCCAATATACATGCTAAAAGGTACAACTTCCTTAAGTTTTGTCTATGAGTGTGTCTTCAATAAAGGTCACTGTAATATCTTTCAGAGTTATTGTCTGAATCCCAATATACATGCTAAAAGGTACAATTTCCCTAAGTTTTGTCCATGAGTGTGTCTTCACTAAAGGTCACTGTGTATCAAATATCTTTCTGAATTATTATCTGAATCTTGATATACATGCTAAGAGGTACAACATCCTTAAGTTTTATCAACAACAACAACAAAAAGGGTTTTATTAGGGCCCATAGCCCTGTATGGATTCGCCATACAACAACAAAATAACACAGTAATTTTTCCTCCCTTTCCCCTTGTGCACGCGAGTCTTTGTTTGAAATGGGATTTATTTACACATCTGTTCTAAAACTTCCCTCCCTACCTCTTTTGTGTATGAATCTATTTACAATTGATCTGTAGAAATTATAGAGTTCTATTGCTATATTTTTCTATTCTGAAATAGTTCTCAGCGTCTTCAGTGGGTTGCTAAATCTCCAGTAGGTGTTTTTAAGAGTTTTTTCTCTTTCATCACCTAAATATTTGCATTCTATGATATAGTGCGAGATTTCATCAGATATCATTTTCCACAAATCCTGCAGTGAATGTTTTCCTTTTTGATGATGAGAATATGACTTTCTCTATCTAGAGTTGAAGTAATTCTAGTCCGTGCAATGAAAGCTATTATCTTCGATGACAGATTCAATGACAAGTATCGTTCTGGCATAAATGAATTACAGATAAGTTTATAGTTTGAAAAAAAAATCGAATTGACGAGTCTAGCGAAGTCTTGTTGAATAAGCTGTTCTATTTTTGTTTTCAAAATCTTAGGAAGTTCTTTTTTAATTGCATCATAGTTCGGTGGGAGGTTCAGCCATGACTGACCACAACAGTTGATTATATCATTAACGGTTTTGTATAATCCAATAGAGTTTTCGACATTTGATGTACTTCTTTCAGTTTGTTCCAACATAAGTTTAGTAGTCTATACTCGTCCATTTCCAGTATTCTCATTTAGTATTTCAACGTTAATTTTGTGGCGGTATCAGTAAGTGAGATTCTTCCAGTTTCCAATCTTAGTATGTTCCTTGGGATATATCTAGGTATATCAAGAAAGCTTTTTATAAATGAGGTTTGAAGTTGCTCTATAATTTCCTCATTATCGCAGCCCCACACTGGGGCCGCGTAAAAAATAACTGATTTTATCGAAGATTCAAATAGTTTGAATGCAACCTCTATCGAATCGATTTTTTCTCTTTTTAGAAAACCAATGGTTTAGTTTAGTGCGGTATATGCCTTTGCTTTGAAAACTAGCGTAGCTTGTGTGGTACTGTGTGTGTTTGTATAGGGGAATCCCAGATATGTTATTCTAGGGGTGGCAGTTAACGGAGTGCCTCCCCAGAACCAGTTTTCATTTCTTGCTGGTCTTCCACCATTTCTTAACACCATTATTTTTGACTTTTTTCATTTAAAACTAATTTGTTTTCCTTCAGATAAGTTCTAAGTAAATTGATTTTGCTGTGCAAATTGATTTTTGATTCTCCTATTTTTGCTATGTCATCTGCATACATGAGAAGATGAAGGAAGCCGAAGTCAGGAAGATAGAATCCTGTAAGTGAAGAATTATTATAATATTCAATTAGATCAGATATATAAATTATAAATAGTAGAGGTGACAGTGGCTCCCCTTGTTAAACTCCGGAATCAATTTTTACGTTGTTTGAGTATTCACCTTTCCATCTAACTGAGATTTTTGCTGCCTCATAATAACTTTTTATTATTGATATAAACCTTGGGCTGATTCCTATTTTTTTGTAATTTCCTACAGAGTATTTCGTGAGGAACTGTGTCGAATGCCTTGGTCAAATCAACAAAGAAAACGTATAGTTTACCTCGTTTCTTTCTTAAAGATAGTTGGATAAGGGTATTCAGGGTAAAAATATGGTCTAGACATGAGCGGTTTTTCTCGGAATCCTGCTTGATTTTCTCCTATATAATGTATTTTCTCAATCCAATTGTTGATTCTGTTTCTTAGAATTGAGGTAAATAATTTGAACATATTGCTGCATAGTGCAATTCCTCTGTAGTTAGATGGGTTATTTCTGTCCCCGTTTTTGAAAATAGGATGTATAATTGAACTGGTCCAAATCTCTGGATATTTCTCTGTTATTATTATCTTGTTGAATATAGTTCTTAGTTTTTCTAGACAAAAATAGGTATTGGTAATTTCTTTATAAGTTCATTGGGTAATTATCCGGTCCTGCTGATTTTCCATCCGCTAAACCTTTAATTTCAGCTTTAATCTCATCAAGCGTTATTTCTCTATCTAATTCTATATCTTCCCACCTGATCATCAGGTTTGCTTTATGGAAGGGTTCATTGTCGTCTTTATTTAGCAGTTTCTTGTAGAAGATAAACCAGTCCTTTATATCTATATCAGCTGATGGGGTTACTTTTTTTCTGAGAATAGATAGAGCGCTCCAGAAAGATTTCGGATCTCTAGCATTTTTTATTTTGTCTATTTTGTCTTTATTAAATTTATCTCTTTTTGTTTTTAGTAATTTTAAGTATTTCTTCCTATCTTCTATGTATTTTTTCAGGTCCTGTTCTTCGGCTGAATTAGTATATTTCCTTAAACTTGATTTAGTTGTGTTTTTCATTTGATAACATTCCCTATCGTACCAGGGCTTAGATATTGTGTTGCATTTATTTACTATTTTGATATAATATTTGATAGTTCCATTGCCTTGAAAATTTGCTCGGTGAAATCTGCAGTCATTGTATCAATATCTGTAGCGATGTCATATATTTCTTCTAGTGCATCCAGATTTCGTTTTAGTAGTTCTTCATTTTGAGACCAGTCGTATTTTCTGAATGGTATCACGTTTTTTTTGTTTTGATTGCTTCTGTTTATGATCTGTATTTAGTACTAAGATTATTGGTAGATGTTCAGAATAGGGGAGTTCTTCTATCCACATATCAGATATGTTCTCTATTAGGCTTTGTGTAAACATAAAGTAGTCGGAGACTGATGAACCTCTATCTGAAACAAAGGTCCATAAGTTTTATCCATATAAATAGAAAATAATGAAGAGTAAGAGAGAAAAATTGAGTAGAAGGTTTTGAGATGAATATTCTGGTATATGTCATGTTAACAAAGCAATAAAATTTATTTAAAAATGGGGAAAAACATTTTTGAACTTATACTAATATTAGAGTAAATCGATGTTTTCCACATGGACACAGATGTTGAATAAAGTACTCCAGCCAAGAACAGAATTCAGTATGATCTGACTTAATGAAAACACAGCATTACTCTTATGGATCAACTTTTTTGGGGCTTGAGCTACAGTTTTTTTTTATATATGTGTCTCTGGAATTCTACATTTTGGCAATGTAGCAATGATCAAATTCCAAATGGGAAGAGTTACTTTTCATTTATTTATATCAACTCTCTTAGAATGAAAATCGTTTATAACTTAATTTTTTAATTCTACTTTAGCAGCAATGTTGATCTTTTCACACAGTATCTCAAATAAGAAACATCATAACAAAACATTGCCACCGAGAAAAAGGTGCTTCTTCTTCTTTTTCTTCTTTCTTATCTCCACCAATCATATCTGGGTATTAAGCCTGTAGAGCTTGTTGATGGTGTCTGCTGGGTAGGTGTCTTCTTCTTTATTGTCTCCACTCAATCATATCAGGGTATCAAGCCTGTAGATCTTGTTGAAGGTGTCTGCTGGGGATGTGTCTTCTTCTTTCTTATCTCAACCAATCATATTAGGGTATCAAGCCTGTAGAGCTTGTTGATGGTGTCTGCTGGGGATGTGTCTTCTTCTTTCTTATCTCCACTCAATAATATTAGGGTATCAAGCTTGTAGAGCTTGTTGATGGTGTCTTCTGGGGGTGTGTCTTCTTCTTTCTTATCTCCACTCAATCATATCAGGGTATCAAGCTTGTAGAGCTTGTTGATGGTGTCTTCTGGGGGTGTGTCTTCTTCTTTCCTATCTCCACTCAATCAAATCAGGGTATCAAGCTTGTAGAGCTTGTTGACGATGTCTGCTGGGGATGTGTCTTCTTCTTTATTGTCTCCACTCAATCATATCAGGGTATCAAGCTTGTAGAGCTTGTTGATGGTTGTCTGCTGGGAATGTGTCTTCTTCTTTCTTATCTCCATTCAATCATATTAAGGTATCAAGCTTGTAGAGCTTGTTGATGGTGTCTGCTGGGGATGTGTCTTCTTCTTTCTTATCTCCATTCAATCATATTAGGGTATAAAGCTTGTAGAGCTTGTTGATGGTGTCTGCTGGGGATGAGTAGAGCTCATCAATGGATCAGTCAATACAGTCAATAATGTGGTTTGGAGTTTCAGGTTGAGACGGATAAGTCATGATGAATAAGGTCTTTGCTTTATTTGAAGAATCTCTCAAGATTTCAGGTATCACAAACCTTTCTGCAGGATTATACAACGTTATATACTTCTGTAGTAGGGTTTGTGATACCTGAAAACTTGAAAGATTGTTTAAATAAAACATGAAACTTCTTCTCGGTGGCAGTGTGTTGTTACAATTTATATTTCAGAGGATTCTATCTTTCTATTTAACAAACATCTTCGATGAGATGTAACGGATTGACTTCAGATACATCGTAAAAAGATGAAGATTGAAGTTTAAGAAAATAAAACTCGTTAAATTTTGTTAGAGTTTGGCGATTCAGATTCTTATTTCTTGCAACAATTCCAGAAGTTTGTGGCATGCAGAAATTACATAGAACTTTAATGAGAATTCTAAATTCTATTAAAGCTTATATCCATAGTTCATTTAAAATACACATTCAAAGATTCTAGCATCAGTATCACTATAAAAAAAAAAAACGAAAAATGAAATATAACAGAGGTATGGTGTAGATTAAACTAGGCAAATCGCATGGAGAGTTCACCCCTGATAATCCAGGCTCTTCTATTATTTTTTCATTGCAGTAAGGACAGTATATAATTGATTTTTCAAAAGAATCATACACGTCTATAATAGTTTCGAATATTCATAACAGATGGCGTGCTAATGTATCATAACATGACAATTAAAACAACTTTTATTGACATCTGGTCAATATTTACACTCAAAGAGAGTAGTAAAATAATATAATAATAAATAGGAAAATTAAAATATGTACAAAAAGTTATATAATAGAGGATGAGGGGAGACATCCTCGGCGCGCGAATGTTCTTCTCCAGGAGATGAGCGGGTCCTCCACTCCACCGAGCCTAATGTATAATAACATGGTACTTTAATTATTTTTACCAAGTACCGATTGCCTCTCCTATGTGAATAGAAATAAAAGAACACAATTAAAGAATGAAACGTTTCAGAGAGAGAAAAGTAAATTATTGATATTGTATCGTAGAAATCAAGTCTTTGTATATCTGGAGATGTGAAAGTATTTATTGATGACGTCACGGCGACTAGTCGACAAATATTAACAAATTAACCTCCAACTATCTACAGCTAGGGAATCTTGAACAAACAAACAAAGAAATATATTTAAGATGATTTTACAAATACAGAGTAATGTATGTCGTAAACCCGGGTAAGCCAACAAGTGAGTTGGAAGCAGTCGGGGTTGAGTGGCAAGGCGTGCAGAGTGGGAAGTCCGCACGGGACAGTAAGGACAAAGTTTGAGATCAAAAGACGCTCTCCTAGTACGTCTCATGTGGTACCAGGGGAAAGTTGAGGATTAACTGAGGAAAGCTCGGCATCCTGCATGAAGCCGCGGAGACAGGGAGGAACCAAAACGGCGTCCACGAGGGCCGCCGTGAGACCTCGCACTGAGCGGGCCTCTCTGAAAATATCCACTGTAACCTAACTAACTGTCAGAATCCGGACCAACGCCCCTCCTTTGTCCCTCTCTGGATCCCCCGGGTGTCCGGTGGCAAGCCGGTGTCACTTTGAGATGACTAGAAAAGACGTCATACTTTATTACTTACATATCACATTGTTTAAATTACGATATATATATTTTTATAATCTGTTGAATATTTTCAATGAATAATATTAAATTAAATAATAAATTATTTCTTCACCACAATATAACAAGAGAAGTAATAGCCAGACATCATCTTGAAGAAGGAATCATAGCTAACGGCGTAAACTTTAATTCCTTCTAAATTATTGATGTTATTTTCTCAATTAATCGATAATTCCAACAGTAAAATTTGTATTTTATACATTTAAAAAAAAAATAAATCTATGCACGGTGGATTCTGTAGCCACTGGACATGCATCGAACCTGGAGACTGTTGGGTTCTGTGCTGCCTGGAGTATAGTAGCTCCAACTATGCTTCTTTCCTGTGGTGAATCTGTATAAGACCGGTGGTCTTAATAAAGCTGTATGTGTGTATATAAAATTTTTAAAATTCTTGCATATATTTACTTTTTATATACATCATTCTCTTTGCAGGATTCCCCAAAAACCAGCTTTTTTCTTGCTCATTGTGGTACCGTATCCACCACGCCGATGAGGGCCAACAGCCCTAAAGGTGTATATGATTAGCTTTTTCATTAAAAAAGAAAGACTATTTGACCAATTATGTAATGATTAGAAATCCTTGATTAGATGATATTTATTCCAACGGATGATACAAGCCATCAGTAACTTTTAGTTGAATGACCAGGAGATTACTTATTCTTAATTCATCCACCTTTTCTCTGTACAAATTCACTTTTGTGCTATTTTTCACATACACCCATACCTTGCTTTGCGTCGGGGTTACGTTCCAAAAAAAAAACACGAAGCAAATTGAAACGACACAAAGTGAAAATATGTGAAGGCACAATCAAAAACAAAGGTGTTGCCATATTTTAGGGAAAAAAAATTAAAGACTCGAATCCAAAACAACGCAACTTCGAAATTCTAACGACGCATAGTGAAAATTAGTAAAAAATAAGCAGCGACGCAACTTCGAAAAAAACGCAAAACGAAACGACGCAAAGCGAGGTATTGGTGTAGTTTGGCGTTCTCATGCCCTTCCAAACCTAAAAGCCTGTTTCATAATGTTTCAGAATGCCCTAAAGATTAGCCTTTTTAGCCGTTGAGGTACAGCTACCAAAACGCTGATGAGATCAAACAGCCCTAAAGGTGTACATGGTTAGCTTTTCTTGATTAATAGAGAAAGGCTATTTGGAAAATTATGGAATAATTGATATTTATTCCGTCAAATAGCGCAAGCTATCAGCAACCTTTAGTTGAATGATCAGGAGATGTATTCATTCTTAATATCACACACACACAAAAGCCTTTATTAAGACACACTGGTCTTATAGAGGATTCTCCCCGAGATTACAAGAGAGATAGGCCTGTGAAAGTGGGGAATATACAGAAGAAGAAAAAAGAAAGATTATGTAAGTATGATATATACATACACATACATATATACAACATAACAACAAAAGCCCCCATTAAGACCCAAAGTCTTACAAAAGACTCGACTGCAGGATCCAAGAAGCAAAGTAAGAAAAAGATAAAGAAGTGAACAACAAAAAGAATATATTTATTTACACATATATACACATTCACTCATTTCAAGGTAACAGTAACGATGCCTTTTTATTCACTGCCTTGTAACTGTCTTTATTCTTAATATCTCTCTTAGTTCTAGAGAGAATAGCAAAACCTACCTGCTTCAACACAGACAAATATCTAAGAAATGGAAGCCTTATGAAACCCCCAAGGCTAGAAGAGCTTCTCAGAACATGTTTAACCAGCGCATTTGTCGTCTCCAATCTGTTAATTGGCAGTTATAGAGTCCCATTCTTCTATATTCTCTAGCAACATGTAGCTCACTTAATTACAGTTCTTGAAGTCAATGTTCCACATTCTTGTTCTTATAGCCATTTATGAAACCTCCAAGGCCAGAAGAGCTTCTCAGAATACGGCTTGCAAATCCACTGTCCGCGTGAGTTCGAATTCCATCCTTGTCATCAATTGTTGTGAGTTGATAGAAATAATGCGTAGTTGCCTTTTTACATAGTGATTATTTGTAACAAATAAATTTACTGGCAATGTGTTTCTTTTAAATAATATCATCAAATATTATCTCTACAGACCTTACTGCAATGATATAAGTTATTGAATGAAAGGACTTGGTTCATCAGTAGTGAACTCTCTCAGCGGTTTCACCAAATTAATCTCTAGACCGCTCTACTATTGTATTTTGATTGGTTTTCTTATATACCCTGTATTTTCTATGGAAGGCAACTTAGGGGTGTTTAGTGAACCTATGGACATAAGCTTATAGGTCTGTAGAAGTACTGGTAGAGGTATTTGATGATATTTAAAAGAAACGCATTGCCAGTAAATTTATTTGTGTAAAATTTTGAAGATAGATGGCAATTAAATTTAATTTACTAAACTTCTACTGTCTTTACTGCGATGAAAACATCCGTTTTGACGCATCCTTTTCTTATATATAGATGACACATTATAAGTACAAGGCCAGTTAAAGAGAATTTCTCGATGCAAATATTTATATGTAATTCTACTGTCCTAAAAGCTTATGTCCATAGTTGCTTGAATACCATTTCTAAGATTCCCCCCTTCATTGCAGCATATATAAGCAGAATCGTTCAATACAGTATTAAACCTTTAAGAAGTGGTCTGGAAGATTAAATTAACGAAACCGCTGGGAAGATTTACCACTGATAAACTAAGTCCTCCCAACATTTTTTAATCGCAGTAAGGATAGTAGAAGTTTGTATTATGTTTAAAAGAATCATCCATGCTTTAATGATTCCATTTCATATAAAAAGGATAAATTCATAAAAAATCTCACATTACTTTCTAATTTTTAAAATATAAAATCAACATAGATTTCTTTTTATAAAGCAATAACACACCATCTATGTTAAAAATAGATAATTTACATAGTGTGATTTGCATAAGATCATTTGTATAGTATCATCCGCGGATCACGAGAACCAATCGGGTGAGACTTTGAACGGGAAAGGAATGTATAAAAGGCACGGCGGGATGACCAGTGTGAGTGGATATTGGCAGAGTTGGAGATTTGCAGGGGATTGGTGAGATTCATGTTGAAGAAGAAAATAGAGCCTAGGAGATAGAATACTCGTGCTCTGAAGAGAATAGAGCCTAGGAGATAGAATACTCGTGCTCTGAAGAGAATAGAGCCTAGGAGATAGAATACTCGTGCTCTGAATAGAGCCTAGGAGATAGAATACTCGTGCTCTGAAGAAAATAGAGCCTAGGAGATAGAATACTCGTGCTCTGAAGAAAATAGAGCCTAGGAGATAGAATACTCGTGCTCTGAAGAAAATAGAGCCTAGGAGATAGAATACTCGTGCTCTGAAGAAAATAGAGCCTAGGAGATAGAATACTCGTGCTCTGAAGAAAATAGAGCCTAGGAGATAGAATACTCGTGCTCTGAAGAAAATAGAGCCTGGGAGATAGAATACTCGTGCTCTGAAGAAAATAGAGCCTAGGAGATAGAATACTCGTGCTCTGAAGAAAATAGAGCCTAGGAGATAGAATACTCGTGCTCTGAAGAGAATAGAGCCTAGGAGATAGAATACTCGTGCTCTGAAGAGAATAGAGCCTAGGAGATAGAATACTCGTGCTCTGAAGAAAATAGAGCCTAGGAGATAGAATACTCGTGCTCTGAAGAAAATAGAGCCTAGGAGATAGAATACTCGTGCTCTGAAGAAAATAGAGCCTAGGAGATAGAATACTCGTGCTCTGAAGAAAACAGAGCCTAGGAGATAGAATACTCGTGCTCTGAAGAAAATAGAGCCTAGGAGATAGAATACTCGTGCTCTGAAGAAAATAGAGCCTAGGAGATAGAATACTCGTGCTCTGAAGAAAATAGAGCCTAGGAGATAGAATACTCGTGCTCTGAAGAGAATAGAGCCTAGGAGATAGAATACTCGTGCTCTGAAGAGAATAGAGCCTAGGAGATAGAATACTCGTGCTCTGAAGAGAATAGAGCCTAGGAGATAGAATACTCGTGCTCTGAAGAAAATAGAGCCTAGGAGATAGAATACTCGTGCTCTGAAGAAAATAGAGCCTAGGAGATAGAATACTCGTGCTCTGAAGAAAACAGAGCCTAGGAGATAGAATACTCGTGCTCTGAAGAATAAAGGGATAAAGAAATCTATGGGAAGCCTCTGGTAGAAATTGAAGAAAGAGAAAGAGCTCAAGTTGAGATAAACCCTGTTGACACTGAGGAAAGGGAAAAAGGAAAGTGAAAAAGCTCTAGTTGAGAAAAAGCCCACTGGGGAAATTAAGGAAAGAGAAGAGGCTTAAATTGGCAAAAAGATTATTGGCAAAATAGCCGGAAACTTGCTCCAACTGTATAGGTCTAATTTTATGAGTTATTGATCATAGTTAAATAAAGCCCATTATATTTGAGATCATCAATCCCCCCTGTCGCTCAATATCCTCAGGAATACCACCTGCCTATCGCTGCAATAGTTAGACACAAAAATATCTATTTAAATTAGTCATTTGGCTATTCATGGTTTTCTAAATTAATTAATTCATTTTTTCCTATCTTTTCTTTATTCCCAACAATCTATATATATATATATATATATAGAAAATTAAAACATTAAGACGCGAATGTTTTCATTTGCAATATAGATTACCTTTTACCAAGAGTTGTTATGTCTCAAAAGATAATTCTCTCAGCAAAGAGATTCAAAACTTACATAATAGATTGAAATACTTAGGAAAGATGTTTGTCTAAAACAAAAAAAAAAAAACCTTCCAATTAGCAAAAAAGGACATTAAAAAAACAGATTTCTACGAACATTTGAAAATGCCTTCTTAGGAAAAGTACTTGGATTTTTATCCTATAAATAGATACTACCTTAGTTTTATGGGTTTGTTTGAGAAACTGAGAGAAATGTTGTAAGCGTTGTGTCTGGGGGAAGATTTTCCAAGGAGAGAACGACCATAAACATCATGTTATTCTATGGGATCTGACAGCTGACGCAATTGCTGACGTGGTATGCCCTTAGAATAGAAAGAGTTAGATCGGTTACGCCCTTAAAGAAACCATGAAACACTAAGACAGATCCCAATAGAAATTTATGGGCACTTAACGCATGTACAGTAGACTCTCCTATAACGCGATTAATGTGTTCCCTGTTGTATAAAATCGCGTTATAGGAATTCGCATTGTACGAAATAAAACTTGTATAACGCGAATGTTGTTAGGGTAAATTGTTTCATTTTATAACGCGTTATACGAAAATTCGCGTTGTATAAATAAATTTGTCGTAATTTTTTTATCGCGTTGTACGAAATCGCGTTGTAAAAACTCGCGTTATAGGAGAGTCTACTGTATTTCTTAAAGTATCATCTTACAAACACAAACAATCCTCTCTTTTTAAAATTCTTATTTAACTTGCTTCCATGTCTATCCATCTATCTGTCTACAAAATTATATTTCTTTATAAATTAGAAATTTCGGTCAGTTTAAGTTTCATTTTCTCAATGTTTCAACAAAATTCTTTTGTCTTCGTCAGGAGAAATAAATAAAGCATTTGGTAAAACTTTAACTGACCTAAGTGTCTATTTTATAAAGAAATATGAATACCGGCCAGGCGCGCGCATCCTATAGCTTCAAGACAAATCATATTGTGGCGAAGAAATAATTTATTATTTAATTTAGTATTATTCAATGAAAATATATTCAACATATTATAAAAATATATATTACTCTGTATTTGTAAAATCATCTTAAAAATATTTCTTTTCTTGCTTGTTCAAGATTCCCTAGCTGTAGATAGTTGGGGTTAATTTGTTAATATTTGTCGACTGGTCGCCGTGACGTCATCAATAAATACAGAGGGTGTTCGCACTTATAGGAAACAAGTTTTATTATAAAATATTAAAAATTAACACCATATTTGAATTTTTTTAAATGTTCTATTTGGAAGCCTTTTTGTTTATTTACAGAACGGCACTTGATTTTCCACGATAGCAGACACTTTCTGATCATGGTCATACTCAAAAGATCCCATTCTTCCTTTACCACTTTCCAGAGACCTTCAATTGTCCTAGGGTGTCTCTTTCCAAGTGCTCTTTTAAGGCATCCAAAAATGCAAAAATCCATCGGGGCCAAATCAGGAGATTTTACAGGGGTTCTGTTCTTTGGAATAGTGTTGATTCCTGTTCTTTGCCTTAGATCTTCAAAATAAGCTTGGGTTGAAGATGAGGTATGACTTGTGGCGTTATCATGGTGAAACCAGACTTTGTTGCTCTGTTTTCCATAGATAGAGGGAATATCATTTAAAAATTTAGGTTCTAAAAGGTTGTTTTGATAGTATTCAGAGTTTATTTTGGCATTTCTTTCAACTTTTCTTATTTTTAATTTTCCTTCATATGATATACCGCATGCCACTATAACTCCTTTGGGGTAACTTTCGGCACATTCCTTCAACCAAATTGGCCTAGATTTTTCCACCCATTTTGATAGTATATAGCTCTTCTTCTGTCGCAATCGGTTAAATATACCCATGCTTCGTCATATGTAACAATAAATTTCCATCTATCAGCAGCCAAGAAATTTTCATAAAAATATCTGCTGATAGTGTGTCGCTGACGAATATGGCTCTGAAACAATTTGTGAACCACATGTTTTTTTGTAGCTTTTAGGCCTAAATCTTTATTTATTATTTTATTTATTGTTGATACTGATGTTCCTATTAATTTGGCTATATCTCTTTGTGGCATAGGATTTTCTTTTGTAATATATCTTTTCACTTTTTTGACAGTTGCAGGAGTTCTCACAGATATAGGGTGATAATCTTTTGTACATTTCTCCGTAGGTGCTTTGAATAAAAACTTTATATTTTTGTCGTGAATAATATTATAAATACGTTTTTTTATAAATGTTGATATAATCTTGTTTGCGTATTTTAATTATGTCCAAATAGGTGAGATTAGCTCTGGAAAGTGGTAAAGGAAGAATGGGATCTTTTGAGCATGACCATGATCAGAAGGTGTCTGCTATCGTGGAAAATCAGGTGCCGTTCTGCAAATAAACAAAAAGGCTTTCAAATAGAATATTTGAAAAATTTCAAATATGGTGTTAATTTTTAATATTTTATAATAAAACTTGTTTCCCCTATAAGTGTGAACACCCTCTGTACTTTCACATCTCCAGATATACAAAGACTTGATTTCTACGCCATAATATAATCAATTTTTATTAAACATACAGAGCATCTAACATTCTGAGATTTGGAATACTAGTTTACGCCTGATGACAATGAAATTTGACAAAATATCAGATTTCGGTAGGTCGGGATAATCGGCAATGGACTTATTGGATTATTACACAGAGTAACAATGGCTATAGATGAGCTTGTGCTTGAAAAGGAACTTGTAAATAATAATTGTTGTTTTTGTTGTTTTCATGTAGACATATATACCAATATTTGTTTCATATAATTGCTATTAATAATAAATAATATGTAAAGTTAAATTGGTTACGTCCTTCTTACTTACTTTAATTACATAACAAGACTAATTTAAATTTCTATATTTACTATCAAATTTTGCAATCCATTTTTTTGATATACTTCCAGACTTCAAAGAAGCCTGAACATTTGAATACTCATTCAATACAGCTAACAATGTAGATTTTTTTTGTCGATTTTTCTTAATATCAAAATATTATTTAAGGAAATTTAGAAAGAATTTGTTAATAATAATAATTAAGAATTATCATTATCAGGGAGAAAACACACAAAGCATTATTGAAGAATTGGATTGATTGATTGAAATATACTATTTTGACTTCCAGTCAACATAAAAACAAAGTTACAACAAGATTACAGCTATCAGCATTATAATAAAATATATACATGACATCTGACTCGAGACCTTCCCCGAGGGATGTCTAGATTACATCAAGGGCTACAAGCCGCCCTGAGTCCGGATAGGTGCTTGGCCATAATGGAGTTGTTGTCACCAACATGTTCATTTGCCATGTTGAGGAATTCACACAGAATGGTTTTCTGGCGAGAGCTGCCTGAGGAGTTGCTCCCTCTCAGGGAGATATAGGATCGCCCCCAGTACTATATCTTCAGAAACCTCCCCATAGATGGTGGATAGGAGAGAATATAAGAATTGGAATGACAAATCATAATTTTCTGGAAATATTCTGGAGAACGGGAAAATCCAAATAGATATTATTGAAAATAAAGTTAAAGATAGAGGAAAAAATTGAGAAATAAATGAATAATTTAAATAAATGTTTTGTATCTAAGTATTGTACCTACAGTAGTGATAGGCAGGTGATATTCTGAAGGTAATACAGAAGCAGAACAGGAAACAGAAGTTGGTAGAACCTTCTAGAATCTTCCACGAAGTACACCGGCGTCGGCGGTAAGAAGCAGTTTGACCTCTTAAGACAACAGCTCACGATTGCTTGAAGTACACCACGTAGCTTCGTTCTTGTTCCCGGCATGACTTACGCATCCCTATATATTCCGGGGTAGATCTTTCCAGAAATTTCAAGAGCAGTCAGCCAATCAGAATATAGCCAGGCATGTTGCTCGTCAGACAAGCAAAATATAAAATTGATAAAATATAAAAGAAGCAATGAGGGAAATTTACGCAAGAGTAATAAAATAATGTCAAGTAGCTCCATCCAGATGGGACACCTGTCAATCATCCCTGGACCCCGGGGGGGACCACAGGTGTGAGGGGTTCTCGGAAGCTGATCTGTAAATAAGGAAAACGGGACGGTGGCTGACGCCGTTCATTAGGATTTATCTTTAACTTGGGGGTAAATTGTACTATCTCTCTCTATCTCTCCCTATAAATACCCCTTATAATAAATTAATTTATTCACAAATTTGCCCTTGCTTTATTTATCTCCGCGACAATATATTAACACTTTCGACCCGAGGGATTTGAATTCGCGTCCTTTTCGATTTTGCATCAAGCTCGAAGGACATCAATTCGCGTCCTTTCCGATTTTGCATCAAGCTCGAAGGACATGAATTCGCGTCCTTTCCGATTTTGCATCAAGCTCGAAGGACATGAATTCACGTCCTTTCCGATTTTGCATCAAGCTCGAAGGACATGAATTCGCGTTCTTTCCGATTTTGCATCAAGCTCGAAGGACATGAATCCGCGTCCTTTCCGATTTTGCATCAAGCTCGAAGGACAAGAATTTACGTCCTTTCCGATTTTGCATCAAGCTCGAAGGACATGAATTCGCGTTCTTTCCGATTTTGCATCAAGCTCGAAGGACATGAATCCGCGTCCTTTCCGATTTTGCATCAAGCTCGAAGGAAAAGAATTCACGTCCTTTCCGATTTTGCATCAAGCTCGAAGGACATGAATTCGCGTTCTTTCCGATTTTGCATCAAGCTCGAAGGACATGAATCCGCGTCCTTTCCGATTTTGCATCAAGCTCGAAGGACATGAATTCGCGTCCTTTCCGATTTTGCATCAAGCTCGAAGGACATGAATTCGCGTTCTTTCCGATTTTGCATCAAGTCCAAAGGACGCGAATTCGTGTCATCGATTTTCAAAGTAAAATATAATATAGAGTAAAATTAATCATTCCTCCAGGGAAAAGTGTCTTTTCAAAACATTTTTATTCTCTAGCTTTCAGGTACGAACGCCCTTCTACAGGAGAACACGGTTATACCATGTTTTCTCCTGTAGAAGGACGTCCGTACCTGAAAGCTAGAGAATAAAAATGTTTTGAAAAGACACTTTTCCCTGGAGGAATGATTAATTTTACTCTATATTGATACATTATTTTATAGAAATATAATATTAAATACCGAATTCGCGTCCACCGGAATATTTTCTCAAACCTTCTTGCCTATCTTTCAGTAGGTTGGGGGGGATGATGTAAGCTAACCCAATGTACTTGTGAAATGTCGGAAAGAACACGATTTCGCGTCCCACAGGGTCGAAAGTGTTAAACAAGTCAATAAGTCTCCGGAGATGAGTTTCTTTTTATTGCCAACTCTAGCTTTCTACGTAGCCTTTCTACAGCAGTACATATATACAATCACACCGTTAGATAACTATTATACTTGTGTATATATATATGTGGCAATATAATAAGGTGGGAAGAGAAATAAGGACGCCACAAGTTGGAGAAGGAACCCAGGCAACCAGAGAGAGAGGAAGAGAGCCGGGCCCGGCAAAGCCGGGCGTCCGTTCGTGTCGCACACAATCCCCAACTGTCTTAAAAGTCCCAAGGTGTTAACTGACGTTAATTTGCCGCCCCTTGGAATGTCGCTGCTGTCTCAAGTGACCGGACTTTACCCTCCCGTCTCTCTCTGGATTGTCTGTAGGTTTACTTTATTATTCCTGAAGGAGTATATATTATGACATATGCATATGTTTTGGCTGGATATTTGCATATTGGCATTAATTTAATTGAGCTGATTATTATTTGCATATTACTTGTTGTTTATTATATCTTGAGTGTTAGATTATAGGTTGAATTTGACTTGTTACTTTGTAGTTATATTCTCTATCGAGTTCTGTATTATTAAACATTATTGGGGTATAATAGGTCATATGGAAGATCTATCTTTCTGTTGATGGTGTTGTATCTCCTTGATATGAGCGCTTCCATGATTAATCTCTGTGACTTATGTTATTATAATGTATCTGTGGTTGGTCTATTGCAAATGTGTGTTTCTCTACAATGCTGGTATATCAACGATCTATTGTCTTGTTTTTTGATGTTTTGTTGGTGTTCATACATGCGGTTGTCAACTCTCCTTCCATCAAAATTGATATTCTGTTGATAAAATAATAAATACTTTATTATAATATGGATCCAAACTTTGAATTCATCGAACGCTATAAGAAATTAATCTTCAAAAAATATCTCAAGCTAGCTAAGTGAAGATGTCATCTCCAATTTAAACTCCGCTGTAATAAAGGTAGACTTTATACCTTCAGCTATGCTTAATGTTTTCATTTGTTATATATAGATGGGACGTTATTGCTTTGTATTAATTTATGCCTAACTTGTCCTTATTGTTTACGGAAGAGCATTGCTCGATGTAAATATTTAAATGTAGTTCTACTGTCTTAAAAACTTATGTCCATAGTTTGCCAAAATACCATTTCTAAGATTCCACCTTTCAGTGTAGCATATATAAGCAGAATGAT
>CP092863.1:68978986-69050243 GCA_030710605.1 Cordylochernes scorpioides | reverse complement strand
CCCGTTTGCATCTACAGTAAAGCAAAGATTGTGACAAACCACAATTATCTCTCTCTTTTATCAATTATAGAAGAATTCAATGAGACTTAAAACCTAAATGTCTTTGTACATTTTGAGAGAATCTTATTTAGATGCCAAATATGTCTTTCAAAATTTTGGAATGTTGCCTTTGCACTCATTTATGGGCATGTGAGGATATTTGTTTAAAAGAGGTAATATATCTAAATCTCAGTACATTGAACCACAACAACAACAAGGAGGAAGTTGGAACTAACCATTGGCATCCTTTATAGGAAAGCAGAGAATATTTCTGCGGCAGAAAGACAGGTAGGTGAGAGTCTGGGACAGATTATGGAGCAGCAGGGGGTTACCTGGTCTTGAAGCCTGTGTCTAGGTCCATCTTACTGTAGAACAGAGGGTGGGAATAGGCATCAATGATATTTAGGTGCTTGCCTGCATCATACATACATACAGTACATACATTGGAGTCTGTCACTAACTAACTTCTTACCTGTGGTAGCTACAAATCCTGCAATACCTTCATTGGCTGGGAACCTGATTTCTTCAGGGGACTGCATCACAGATAGCAGGGTTAGCAGGCTATGATGGCTTGTATTTTTTTTGTTTGTTTGTTTATCCCTAGTACACGTGGTACAGGCCATTATAATCATGGTGGATAGAATGAGGCGACTGCTTTTAGTGTAAGTTCACCTTTCCGGCTTGTGGACCGAAAGGTCTGGGTGGCCATCTGCTTCAAGGGTGTAAGTGCACCACATGTCTACACATGTAAAAAGCAGTTCAACTTTTGAACTTACAAATGTACCAGAGCCCCATTTGGTTACTTGCACTCGCTGGTGGGGTTGGACTTTTACAAGAATCGGGGGCCATTGGAGCATTTTTTTAAACAGAAAAAAGGTCCAATACGGGAATCGAACCCGGGTCGTAGTAGTCGAAAACCAACGGTTTAGACCATCCTTCCACCGACCCCCTATGGCTTGTATTGAAAGCATAGCACTCCACATGTTATGGCACTTTTGTAAGATTAGTCACTGATCCACTGTCATACCTATGGAGCAAATAAAGGATGCCAATATAGATTAAGAATAGAGACCTCTACCTTATTATCTTTTACCAGAACTTATGATAAAGCACAATTTGGATTATAGATTCAAGAAAATATGACTTAATCCAAATAAATTAATAGTGTATGACATTTCGGTAACAGCATTGTTACCATCATCTTACAAAATTGCTTTTATTCTTTTAATCCATTCATTGTCATTCATTCATTCTTTTGTCTGATGATGATAACAATGCTGTTACCGAAACATCACACACTATTTATTTATTTGGTCTTATTACCTTGTGTTTATAATCCAAATTATACACCAATAGAATGGTGAGAAAGAATGGATGTTACCTTTTTGCTATCCCCATCTCCATCATCAAAGACCTTGGCCACCAGCTCACTCCTCTCCTTGTCCAGGAGGAAGAGAGAACACCTGTCACCACAGTTGGATCTGTCACCACACTAGGACAGACAGAATGTTACCTCTCTGCCTTGGTGAGGTTCTTGGCCTCGCACATGATGTTCTTCAGCAGCTGGGTCACATCATCTACAACACCACACACACACACACTGGCTCAACCTTTTTTGAGAAAAATCTCCTCCAGTTTAACTCTTTCAAAATAACCATAGGCAAACCTGCCTTGGATATTTCCTTTTTTGTTTTGAGTAAAAATCACACTGAAGATGGGCTTATTTGAATTTTTAGAGCATTTTGGTATATCAAAACTAGGTTTTCAAGACTGGATTAAAACAATTCTCAAGCAGAATCATAACCATCAGAGCCATAGGAGAAATACCTAAGACAGGTTGTTTTAAATAGCTCCTAAAAGAAAATAGAGAGAGTTGGGGTTTAGTGTTGGAAGTAGCTAGGAACTTACACCATATACAACCATGATTAAAGTCAGGTAACATCTCTATCCCTGGGTGGTAGATAGCTTCAGTGTGTCAATTATAGTTTTGATGTGAGTGTATACCCCACAAACTGTTCTGAAGTATAAATGACACACAGAAATAGATCTAGTAAATGATTAATACAGAGCTTTCTCTCTAATATATATTTTAGAGTGAAGGTCAAAGATGTTTTGGAGACACCAAGAAAAATAGTAGCCAGGGTTCTCCAAGTTTCAGTTATCACTCCCACCTACTTCAATATAACACAGTGATGACTACCTTTGCCTTGAAGGAACATTACTACATTTATATGCAAACAATGCTGAGCATTAACTTCAGTTAAGAAAAAAAAAAAGGTGGCATTTCCTTATTGTGCAACTGAAAGTTGCTGATGGCTTGCACCATCTATTGGAATAAATATCAACAACAGTATAACCTCCCTGTAAAGGACAACACCTAATTGTAAAGCCAAAGTGTCCTTTAGGGAGAGGTGTCCTCTTACTGGAGATTTGCTAAATAGTAAAAATGTTAATTTTTCAAATGAAAACTGTTCTTTGTAGAGAGGTGTCCTCTAGCGTAAGTGTCCTCTCATGGAGGTTCTACTGTATTCGTTGATTTTTAATTATTCTGGAATTGGCCACAAATACCCATTCTTGATTAAACAAGAAAGGCTAACCACGTATGTGTTTTGTTTCGTAATCCGTTTTCACATTAACTTCAGTGCCCAATTTTGACACACAATCAACCTGAAGATCCAAGAAGTGCTGGTATTCATCAATATTTGGTGTGATAAATGCCAGGTACACCAAAACCACAAAAACTGAAACTATTCTTTTTTTTTTTTTTCAGATAAAAGGTTCAAAATAAAGACACTTCTTTATGAACTAGGTTTTTCTGACAAAATGGAAGGACAGTGTCTGCTACCTGGGCATTGCCCTTTACAAATAAATGACCTTCCAAACAAATGTCCAGGACAGAATAAATCTTTCAAAGGTGGCACAGCACTGATTATCAGTACAAAAAATAAATCTTTGCATTGCAAATGTATATGTGAATAACACTGATCTAGGGCTATCAAATTTTAAAAAAGTACCCTAAAAAATTTGAATGTTTGAAAGCAAAATACTCAGGAAAATTATTGGTGCACCTTGGCTTTCAGAAACACAACCTCCAGAAATGATGGAAATATTAGTGAATATGTGATATAATAAGCATTCAATTTTTCTGAAAATCAGAAAATATTACTTTTAGGAAAGCCTGCAACTATAAATGCAACACACACACAAAAACTTGAGACCTAAAGAGATTGCCTATTCACAAATATTCAAAATAATGAAAAATTCAAAAAAGAAATCCAGTTTAATAAATCCAGAAAACCTCTTCTCAAACCAAGAACAAGATTCCTGACTAAAAGCTATTGACTTTATGATAAATGTGACAAACTTGTGTGTAAATAAGCCGTTATTACAATAGAGTGGCACCCAGTGAAGTTATTTAAACTGTAGATAGCTATACCTTACCAAGATGGGTGAAGAGATTTTTGGCCACCGAGAGCAAGGACTGCACACATAGGATGTATTATATAAAACTTTAGCACACAACATACAGGAGAAATTCTAGGGTATGTTTTTTTTTCTTATCCTTTTATTAATCTAAATTAGACAAGATCTTGGAGGTCGTGCTCATAAAGAAAGAACTCTTCTTGGTTCTCTGTACAGGGATCCTTTGTCCTTTCCAATACAATTTAGTATATGTTGGGGAGTGGTAATGAGTGGGTATGCAAAGAGAACTAATAAATTGGTCCCAATAGTTTACTTTAAAACAATCAATACACAACCACTATAAAGACTGTGTACTAAATTTATAAATTTTATTGCCATCTATCGATAAAATTTGTAACAAAAATAAATTTGCTGGCAATGTGTTTTCTTTTTCAATATTTCAATATCTGATGATATTATTGAAAAGAAACACATTGCCAGCAAATTTGTTTGTTACAAATTGTACTATGTACTAAGTACAATTCTCAACTTGCAACCCCAAAAACATTATTGACTCATCCATTGATGAGCTCTATTCAGCATCCCCAGCACACACCATCAAGTTCTACAAACTTGATTCCCTAATATGATTGAGTGGAGATAAGAAGACAATAAAGACATTTGTTATGAAAATATGAAACTTTTATAGATGCGTAAGATTCTTTTTAAAAATAAACAATTACTACTGCCCTTACTGCAATGGAAAAATTAATGGGAGGGCCTGGCTCATCAGTGGTGAACCTTCCCAGCGGTTTCGCCAGTTTAATCTACCATACCGCTGTCATATTGCATTTTTCAAACTTCCTTTTATAGTGATACTGATGCAAGACTCTTGGAATGGGTATTTTAGATGAACTATGGACATAAGCTTTGAGGACAGCAGAATTTGTGATGGATCATCAATGGTTTCGACCACCCTTCCACCAACCCCCATATATACTTCATAGTAATGGTTGTGCACATGCACGTGCAAGGGACCATATTAACAAACTGAAACTACAACTGATAAGGAACCATAGAGATAGTTTCCATCATTCTTGGTACCAAATAGAAAACCCCAAAAAACAGACCCTCCAACTAAACAGAAGGGAATCGACACAGTTGGCCGAATGGAAATCTGGTCACCAGCGCCCTCTAGTCTATAAAGAGGGAGCCAAAAACTTCCCCATGTGCACTAGGTGCAAAACCAAAGAGGCCACTCCCTAACATATACTAAATTGTATTGGAAAGGACAAGGGATCCCTGTACAGAGAACCAAGAAGAGTTCTTGAACTTCTTTATGAGCACGACCTCCAAGATCTTGTCTAATTTAGACTAAAAGGATAAATAAAAAAAAATAGTAATGGTAATTAGCCACTACTGAGCCAAGCATATTACTGCAATGATCTACAAGCAGTTTACAGAGACCTCTAAGGGACATTACACCATCATCATACTAGATGGATGTTCTCTTTAATAGAGAAGTTTTGTTAGGGGGGGGGAGATCTATCATTAAAAAAAGAAAGAGCTATGTGGCATCTGTTAGCAGTCTCTGCAATCTAGCAGATTTGGGTCAAACACCAGCTTTGACAAATACCACCTGGAGAGCAAAAGTTGGGGCCCTAATTACACAATATATTGTAGCAAAGTATTTATTATTTTATTAACGGAGTATCACTTTTTGTTTGTTTATATTTTGATACTCTGTAAACTTCCCTCATTACTTTTGTTTATCATTCATAGTTTTGTCCTTGCCTTAAGTAAAATTGCTGTCATCCCGAAGTTTGTCTTTCCTAATTTTCCATGTGGCAATATTTAGGAGATCTGATGATGATGACAGAAGTATTTCTATCAGATGCCACATTTTGTTCTTACATCCGCAGTTAGTGATTCCAGAGAAGTGTATCAGATTAGGGAACAAGGGTGTTACCTGGCAATGGAGTCTCTGCCGCCTCTCACACTCGCAGGAGACTGTCAATAGGAGAAGGGGTAATGTGTAGTTGCATATCTCTTCCACCAGGTTCTCATCTTCCCCGCTGAAACTGACAAACACTCCATGGGAACTACACTTATACATATTATGTATATATGTAATGTAAATATGTATAGTATAAACAGATAAAACTTTGCCTGAATGCTTAAGAAAGTATGTAACAGTGTTAACTCTTTGAAAACACTATATCAACCCCTAAAGATAAAATTCGGTGTTATAAATGCCATGTTTCTAGATTTACATACCTAGATTCCACAAACCTACAATAGCCTACTTTACACTGGTTTCTAGGTCTTTTTTAGTTACGACAATTTCTATCAGATATATAGCTCACTATAGGAAATAATGTGGGAATTAATACAAGAAAATAAGACCTAATCCAAATAATTTATTAGTGTGTGACATTTCGGCAACAGCATTGTCACCATCATCAGACAAAAGAATAAATGCTGTTGCCGAAACGTCACACACTTATAAATTATTTGGATTAGGTCTTATTTTCTTGTATTATAATCTATAATCCAAATTGTGCTTTATCATCAATGTGGGAATTAAATAAGTAGAAACTATAAACACAAGGTAATAAGACCAAATCCAAATAAATAAATAGTGTGTGGCATTTCTGTAACAGCATTGTTACCATCTTCAGACAAAAGTACTGAATGTCAGTACTTTTGTCTGAAGATGGTAACAATGCTGTTACAGAAATGCCACACACTATTTATTTATTTGGATTTGGTCTTATTACCTTGTGTTTATAATCTATAATCCAAATTGTGCCTTATCAGGAACTATGATAGATCAGCTATGTAAACATTATAAAGACAATTTTCAAAGAGTAAAGAAAGATAAATTTGATTGTACTAAAATGATAACAAAGACACCCCATTATCATCTCTCTTGGCCTAAAATACTTTGTAACTGATTTATCACAATCTGTGGTGGTTAGCTTTTCTTGATTTAGCCAAACGGGGGCAATAATTTTATTTGGAAATGGAAAAATATAGGCTGAGATATTTATTGTGATAGAGATGGCCATCATTGCTAAGAAGAGATCAAAGGTAAAAGGGACGAGCTTCTTTATTGAAGAGGTACAAGCTCGTTGAGTTTTTGGACATTAACGTCCTTCAACAGGCTGTAATTGCAAATACAATAGATACTTAATGCTAGTAATTCTCCATTTTCTTGCAGAATATCAAATAGTCTCTCTCTTTTTGTCCAACTGTCACTTCTTACAATTCTTTCATAACAGTTAGTCATTGCCTTTTTCTTTTTTTCTTATTCCTAGTACACATGGTACAGGCCATGATAATCATGGTGGGTAGAAGTAGGAAACTGTTTATACTGTAAGTGAAGTGCCAGAGCCCCTTTTTGGTTACTTGCACTCGCTGGTGGGGTTGGACTTTTGCAAGAATCGGGAGCCATTGGAACATTTTTTTTTTTTAAATCAGAAAAAAAGTGCCCAATGCGGGAATTGAACCCGGGTCATAGCGGTCAAAAACCAACAGTTTAGACCATCCTTCCACTGACCCCCAGTCATTGCCTTGTTGTTATACATGGCATTATAGTTTGAGGTGTAATATAAATTGCATCATTTGGGGAGGGGGTGTGGAATGTAGAGGTGTGGTAGCTAATGAATGGTCTGGTAGGGAGAATTGCTACACTTGTCGCCACATTATCTGCAGGTGCATCTCCTTCTGAATTCCCAGCAATTAGATTGTCTGTCATTAAATGTGGTGTGTGTGTGTGCATCAATATCTTTCAGAGATAAACATTCTCTAATATCTCTAGGATTCCAAGTTCCCCTAGAATTTTCTATAATTTTTTAGTGATACACACAAAGATAAGTTTAACCAAGATGTTGGCATTCAGTGTAAATAGTCATAAGCAAATATAGTGAATACAGTCAAACCATCTCTCTGTAAATAAAATTATTAAATCAAAAATGAAATAAACTTTAAAGATTGGTTACCTCCATGTTTTAATGTGGTATCTCAAAGGAAGTACTGTTGTTGTTGTTGTTTCTTATCGCCTTGTGCAGAGATTATACAATTTCCATGAGTTCATGTTCCTCGAGCTGTTTTATGATAAGCAGCGGCCTCTCCCAAAAGTCCTGTTTAGTACATCTAATGCAAGCCAAAATGTGTTCTGGAGCTGCAGGTGCCAAGCTACAGTTTGGGCAAGTGGGGTAGATTTTGTTATTGTTTTCTATCTTCAATGGCTTGAGATGGCCTGTTCTAAATCTTGTTAGTGTTGTTTGATGCTGTCTGAAATTCAGAGCTCCTCCTGGGTCCACTCCACTGTACCAACTGTGCTAAGTATATATATATATAATGCTAATCTACTCAGGTTCAAACCTTGATCAGCCTGTCTCTTGCACAGAAAGAGAGTTGGCAGCTATCCTAGATTTGAAAACCTAGGTGTTTAAAGCAAATATAGCACACCTGAATCTATGATTGTTTATAGATGGGGCTGTTTTCAGCGAGTCTGGTAGTGGTCAGTTTGTGATGAATGTTACAATGAGATGAATCCTAGAGTTAGGTATGGAAGCTAGGTAACCTCTGTGTTAAAAATCTCTGTGCTTTCAGTACTTTCAGTACACTGTTAGCCTTTTTATAAGTTGTTTTTCATAGATTAATATATTTGTATTTTTGACCAGATGACCGGGTTACTTTGCATGTATATATTTGGTTTTGAAATGATGTAAGTTAGTTAGTTATGAAAGGAAATTAAAAGTATTAATTTCTTAAAGGTGTTGGTGATTACTCTGCTCGATGATAGAATAGAAAAGTCTTAGCTCCCAACATACACATTCAGTACTTTTGTCTGAAGATGGTAACAATACTGTTACTGAAACGTCACACACTATTTATTTATTTGGATTTGGTCTTTTTACCTTATGTTTATAATCTATAATCCGAATTGTACCTTATCATAGTTGAAATATAGTGATTTAAGTTGAGAGATCATATACTAATTATAATTGACCCCAATTTTTCAAGTGTAAATATATATGGAATATCCATACATACTGAGAATAGCTATAAGAAGCATTAAAGAGAGGTAGGTGAAGAGGAATGGAGACTTACTTGGACTTATTGATAAGACAGGCCAACATGACAATCTTGTCTGTGTTCTGGGGGTGACTGATGGGGACACAATGTAAGCTCTTGATCCTGGTGCCTGACAGGTCTCTCAGCAGGTCCAGGTGTTCCTGCTCTCCACACCACCCTTGTGTTACACTACTGACTCTTCAGTGGGTTCTTTATTGGAGAGTTCAACACATGGGAGCAGTGACTTTGTGGGGCTGCTATATATTGACATAAATAATAAAGTCCTCGATCGAATGGGTATAGAACATCAGCTGATCAAGTTCATAAAACAACGAAACTCCGCCTTTGCCGGTCTTAAGCCCGGATAAAAAAGGAAGAGGGGGAGCAGTAACGAGCTCGCAAAAAAACCTGGGCTCAGCTTGCCCGACTGATAGTACCCTGAAAGTGCTCCTAATCCAGGGGATAGAGGATGAGCAGCGTTTGTACTCCATGTTAGGAGTGGCTGCACATGGCGTCTGTTCCTCATGTCAGAGGCGGCCATTTCTTTTGGAGCTTAAGTCGGCCTTCAACTGAGTAGTGCTCCCAGTCTTAATGACAAAGGCAGATGCAATCTACTTCACCCAGTCATGATGGTTGTCAAGTCTCAAGCTTTACAAGCTTGATACCCTAATATGATTGAGTGGAGATAAGAAAGAAGAAGATAAAACAATGAAAACTGACGTTTGCTGGACATGTGATGTGCGGATCAGCAGGAGAGATATTGCTGACATTGTTGGAAGGAAAGCTCCAGGGGAAGAGATCGAGGAGATGAAGAGGAAGACATTGAAGGAGGGAGATATGGAGAGACCATGTGGCCAGCCACCCTCAGTAGAGGAAGGCATTGAAGGAGGAGGATATATTGACATAATATGAAGTAAAGAAAACAGTACAATTTAAATACTAATGGAATTTTTAATAAACTGGTCTATGTTTATAACTGTACAACAATTTTACATTCCAAACTTTTTTTTTTCATTTTTATCAATAAAAGGTAATAAGACCAAATCAAAATAAATAAATAGAGTGTGTGACATTTCAGTGACAACATTGTTACCGAAACATGTTACAGAAATGTTAGACTATTTATTTAGATTTGGTCTTATTACCTTATGTTTCTAATCTATAATCCAAATTGTATCTTATCACTTTTATCAAATAGATCGAACCATTGATTCAAAAATAGTAAAAAAAAAATGCTGCCCTTAATAAAATTGGCAATTTACTATTTTGATAATTATTACAGTAGAACCTCCATGAGAGGACACTCCCGCTAGAGGGACACCTCTCTATAAAGGACAGTTTTCATTGTTAAAATTACCATTTTTACTATTTAGCAACTCTTCGGTAAGAGGACTCCTCTCCCTAAAGGACAATTTTGCTCTGCAACTAGGTGTCCTTCACAGGGAGGTTCTATTGTACCATACAAGACAGGAACTGTCCTGTATGCAATTCTAATCTACATATATGAAGATATCAGATATGCTCCAGTCCTAGCCATTGTAATAATTCCCTGAGATAGACCACTCTGACCTAGCACTGCTACAGTTGGTAGGGTTCTTCACTGATGAGCCAGACCCTTCAAATTTTATATCGGATATTAGAACGTACTCAATATTTGGGCAAACCACTGGAATAAAAATTTGAATATCTGTAATTTAAGAATAAGATAGGAAACATGGATTAACCCATCAGTGCTGAATTGTTCAAGCAATTTCTCCGTTTAATTTACCAATTACAGTAGAACCTCCCTGTAAAGGACAACACCTAGTTGCAGAGCCAAAGTGTTCTTTAGATAGAAGTGTCCTCTTACCTGTAAGTTGGTAAATAGTAAAAATGGTATTTTTTGTGATGAAAACTGTCCTTTATAGAGAGATGTCCTCTAGCGGGAGTGTCTTCTCATGGAGGTTCTACTGTAAATATATATTGACTTGTGTTCTACTTTTGTATTTATAAGTTGGATTACTATAGGCATTAATAACATTTGAAGATTTCTTGGAACTCCGCCTTTGCCGGTCCCAAGCCCGGATGAAAAAGGAGGAGGGGGAGCAGTAACAAGCTCACTAAAAAACCTGGACTCAGCTGGCCCAGCTGATAGTACCCTGTAAGGGCTCCTAATCCAAGGATACAGGATGAGTTTGTACTCCATGTTAGGAGCGGCTGCACATGGCGTCTGTTCCTCATGTCAGAGATGGCCATTTCTTTTGGAGCTAAGTCGGCCTGCCACTGAGTAGTGCTCCCAGTCTTAATGACAAAGGCAGACACATTCTACTTCACCCAGTCATGATGGTTGTCAAGTCTCAAGTTCTACAAGCTTGATACCCTAATATGATTGAGTGGAGATAAGAAAGAAGATTTCTTGTTGTGGCACTATAGAGAAGTACATGACAGTAGAGTGGTGGCAGCAGGGCTTACATTCTTGATGTCCTCAATATTCAGAGTTCTCTTGGAGCTCAGGGCAATACTGAAGCTGTTTTCATTTAGCTGGACATACCAATGGAAGGATATGTTCTTAGGTTGGTGGAAGTGTATACTTACTGGAAACTTGATCTCTTCTGGTAGCACCTTGTTCCCAATAACCTGTAGACATGCAGCAGTAGTGTAAGTCCAGCTACATGGTTTAATCGGAGAGAAAATACAGTTAAACCTGTCTATAGCACCCCCTCTAAAGAGCACCTTCCTCTCTATAGCGCCCGATTTTAAATATTAAAATGTAAACATTTTACCTTAAAAGTGACCTGTCTATAGCACCCTATTTTGGCGAGTCCCAAGAGGGGGTTCTATAGACAGGTTTAACTGCATATAGTTAAATCTATTAAATTTTTTAGGGTGGGGCAGAATTATAAGAGTTTTAAAAAAAACATTATTTTTAATCCTTTGGTTCAAAGTTTTCAGGTCTGAAAATTTTCATATTTAAATAAAATATGAAATATAAATATGCTGGTTAAATATATAGAACACACCTATATATATATATATATATATTGAAAATAGAACAATCCATAAATAGATCTTTAATTATAAAGGTATATATTGGATCAAAAAATAATTTATTTTACCAATATTTCAGTTAGCTGAACACCAACCTTTTTCAAGGTGTTATAACGTATATTTATGTCAACAACAAACTCAGCGCTACATGACCACCTTGAGTTAACCATGAGTTTGTTGTTGAAATAAATATATTATAATACCTTGAAAAAGGTTGACGTTCAGCCAACTGAAATATTAGTAAATAAATTATTTTTTGATTGAATATATGCCTTTTTAATTAAAAAACCTATATACAGTTAAACCTGTATATACACACACACACACACAAGCCTTTTTATTGGGGCATCCAGCCCTATACATGATTCCCCTCTACAGGATTTAGCAAAGGAAGATGTTTCAAAAGTAAAAACTAGAATACAAGAGGTATTTTATAAAGAAACATTCGCGGTATAATTTCAATTTTCGTTTTACAATCATCAGCCGCGTTATATTGTATTTTAAATGTTACTTTAAGTATTAGTTACGAACGGAAAAATACGTCCAGGGTAGCCGAGTGGACAAGGCACCTGCCCGGTAAGCAGAAGGGTGTGGGTTCGATTCCCGCCCCTGGACACTTTTTATTTTTCCGTTCGCCATTACTCTTCATGTTTCACCTTTCCATACCTCATCCTCAAAGTTAGAAATGTCGCTATTTCTCTTTGAAAATAAATTTCGATTTTTAAAAAAGAAACATTCGCGGTATAATTTCAATTTTCGTTTTACAATCATCAGCCGCGTTATATTGTATTTTAAATGTTACTTTAAGTATTAGTTACGAACGGAAAAATACGTCCAGGGTAGCCGAGTGGACAAGGCACCTGCCCGGTAAGCAGAAGGGTGTGGGTTCGATTCCCGCCCCTGGACACTTTTTATTTTTCCGTTCGCCATTACTCTTCATGTTTCACCTTTCCATACCTCATCCTCAAAGTTAGAAATGTCGCTATTTCTCTTTGAAAATAAATTTTGATTTTTATAAAAGAAACATTCGCGGTATAATTTCAATTTTCGTAATACAAGAGGTAATAAGGAAAAAGAAAAGAGAGAAGAAAGAAAAAAAATAACCATATATACAAAAAATAAACATACAGAGCAAAAGGAACCATACATGATTAAATATTTAAATTAAAGTACCAATGTTTAGGATATGTCAAGGTTAGGATATCATTGAGAGGGCTAGTGTGGAATCAGCCGCGTTCAATCTTCGCCTTCTTCCTCCAAGCAAACCACGACATTCGGCGAATCCATTATTCTCCAACGGACATTGACTGCGGCCTTGTAGAATTTATATAAACCGAGGGAGAGACCCTGATCAATCATCAGTGTGTTCATCCAGCTGCAAATTTGTTGGCAGTCAGGTTGAGACCAGGGTAAGTCACCCAAAATTTCTTTCCTCTGTTTCTCTAAGCAAGAGCATCCAAATATTATATGCATAATTTCGTCTTGGATTCTGTTTTTACACAGATCACAAGTTAGAGTCAAATCAATCTTCCAGCGCTTTGAACGATTTTCTGGGAAGATCGTCCATAGGAGTCTCAGTTGTGCAAAAAATCTTTTAATTGCTAGAGGAATAGTTGTGAATAAATATCGTTCTGCTGTTATTGAATTTTTTTAGGTATTTGAAGTGACTGTAATGTGAAGTATTTAGGACTTTCGCCATGTCGCTTTGGATGCTTTGTTCGGTTGCTATTCGAATAATAGCAGGGATTTCAGTCAGTATTGCAGTGTAATCCGGACAACCCTTCAGGAACGAAAAACCATTTGAGTCTAAAATGGTTGACAGGTTTTCGACAAAGGTTAAACCAGCCCTTTGATTGCTGTGTAATGTCCAGAGGTGTGACAAACATGCCCGGGGCAACCTACTCTCCTCCATTTTCATAACCTCACCCAAAATCTCAGGACCTGTTTAGTTATGATAACTTCCTGTGATACTCGTCCACACTCCATTCTTAGCATAAAGCCCGGAGTATACTTTGGTAAATTTAGGTAGCGTCTTAGGAAAATATTCTGAACCTGGTCAACTACCTTTACTTGGTTGAGTGCCCAGCAGGGTGCGGCGTATAGCATGTGAGGCAAGACCGTCGAATCAAGTAATCTCATTGCCGCATTTAGAGAGTTCATCTTAGATTTTGTCAGAACTTGCCACACAGCGCCAATTGCTGCCAGGGCTTTGCCCTTGTAGTGTGACGCTACCTTGTTTAGTGAATTTGCACTTGTAAGCGGATATCCCAAGTATAGATATTTCGTAGTAACAGACAGTTGCCGCTCACCCCAAAACCATTTGTCATTTTGTGCTAATCGACCGCCGTTTCTGAAAACTACTATTTTTGACTTATTTTCATTCAGGGTTAATAAATTTGTTTCAAAATATTTTCTTAGCATATTGATTTTTATTTGAAGGTTATTTTTGGATTCTCCAATCAAGAAAATATCGTCTGCGTATAGTAGAATATGAACATATCCATAATTTGGAAGATATATTCCAGGTAAATCTGAATTATTGTAGAGACCGATTAAATCATTTATAAAAAGTATAAATAAATAAGGTGACATCGGCTCCCCTTGTAAAACTCCCGAACGCACCTTTATTGGCGCAGTGAATGAATTGTTCCATCGCACTACCGCTGTCATATTTGTGTAATAATCTTTAATTAAGTTAACAAAACGGTGGTTTAGACCTGCATCTACCAGTTTTCTCCATAATAATGAGTGGGGCACTGTGTCGAAGGCTTTTTTCAAATCCACGAAGAACATGTAGCATTTCCTTCTCTTTCAACTTAGAGTCATTTGAATCAGGGATAATAGAGTGAATATATGGTCTTGACAAGAGTGGCCGGCCCTGAATCCCGCCTGGTTCTCAGGAACTATATTTCTCCTTTCGATCCAACTGCCTAGACGAGATTTGAGTATTGATGTAAATGATTTTGCTATATTGCTTAAGAGCGCTATGCCTCGATAGTTAGAGGGGTCGTCTGGATCACCATTCTTAAAAATTGGTTGAATAACTGATTTCAACCATGTTGTCGGAAATTCAGACGTTCTCAAAATTCTATTGAATATATCCTTTAAGGAAATTAGATAATCTTTTGGGAGGGCCTTTATTGCTTCATTCATTATGTCGTCAAAACCAGCCGCCTTGCCATGCCTTTTTCGAGAAATTTCTTTGCTTATTTCATTAAGAGTTATGCATTTAGTTAGCTCATTATCTGTATTTAGGAAGGTCATAGTAACGGGTTCGTAATCTGGTATTGATTCTGTATCCAGGAGTTTATTGTAAAATTGCTGCCAGTCCGATATTGAGATATTGCCCTGTGTATAGTTTCTTTTTCTGAAGCGAGCTATTGTTTTCCAGAATTCACTTGAATCGTATGTATTATTTAATTTTTCTTGTATTTCACAAAAGTATTTTTTCTTTTTATTGTTAATAATCGATGTATATTTGTTCCTTGTTTTAACATATTCCAAACGATCTAGATCCCTATTAGATTTAATATATTTTGTCAGAGTTGCTTTCATAATCTTTTTCGCTATGTAGCACTCATGATCAAACCAGGACTTCGACAGTGTGTTATTCGCTTTTTTTTTCAATTTGCATACCATTTTGTACCATTGCGCTTTTGATCTGATTAACCATGTTGTTCATTATATTCTCAATCGAGTTATTCCAAAATCCATAAGCTCCTCCTAAGTCCTCTACAAATAGCGTTACTCTTTCGGGTAACCATATATATTTTTTCTTTACCCGTGAAGTCGGGTTCGTCACTTGTTTCGGTCCCCAACTCATATCCATTTTTATAATTAGAGCTAAGTGATCTGAATGTGGTAATCCCTCGATGTATAGGTCATGTACGTAACCCAACAGCCCATGGGAGACAATACAGTATTCTACCACCGAGGATCCCCGTGCTGATATGTATGTGTAGTTACCACTTCTGTCACCCCTTGTTCTGCCGTTCAAAATTGTGAGAGTATTATTATACAATCTATCTATGAATTGTTCTGAATGCGTAGATATTACAGGATCTTTAGAAGTGCGTCTAGTAGTTAAGTAGCAAGGAAGGTATAATGTATTATGAAGAATTCCCATTGCACCCGTTCGTGTATTCAAGTCACCAGCCAGTAAAACTTCATATCCTTCAACTATTTTCCCTTCTATTTAGTCGAGTAAATTTTTGCAGTTGGTCAAATAGTGTTCGTTTGGTGGCAAGTAAGCAAAGATCATACACACTCGCATTTCACCGTCCAACCTCAGACAGATCATAATCCATTGTTTTTCAATTTCAGTCCTTTCAATCTTGTCTTTTATAGCTTCTCGAATCCCAACAATAATTCCCCCCGATGATCTACCCATCTTGTGGTCTCTCTGAGCAAGTGATTCATACAAATTAAATCCTGTTGGTTTATTCTTCAGATGTTGATCCTTCCAAGTTTCTGTGAGTGCAAAAATGCTGCACTTTTCTAAATGTGTGAATAGGTCGAATTGCAGCAACATCCTTTCCAAACCATTGACATTCCAACACAGCACTTGTGTGTCGTCTTTGAACGAAAAACAAGATTGTCTATTTACAGTAGTTTGCCCATAAGTATTTTTATTTACAGAGGATTGGGGATTTGTCAGTGGCTGGTTAGATTTATTTATTTTTAAATAATTACATTTTTTCTCTAGATTATTTTTGTTTATTAGCTATAATTCAGCCCCATTTGGACTGACAATTTTTCCATTTACAACTTGGTACTTTATGCCTGCGACAATCAACTTGTTGTCTCTTAATTTCGCAAAAGTTCCACTTGTTAAAAGTTCTTTTCTTTTGGCGATCAATATTCTACGTTGTTCTCTGATCCCAAGAGTGTAGTCTTTACTTATGTATATTTTAAAGTTTCTAAGCTTAAATGCATTCTTAAATAGCTTTATTCTTTCGTTGTGGTCAGGAATGCTAACAAGGAGTGGAGCCCTAGCCCTTTTGGACAGCCGACGGCATTGTAAGATATCAATTTTCTCCGGTATCTGCATCTTGTCGGCAATTATCTGTTTTATAGTGGAGTAGGATTCTTCGGGATCCTCACCCTCATTTCCTTCTACTCCATGGAAAATTAGGTTATTTTCTCTCATTTTCATTTCCAAAAATTCTATTCGAGTATCCATTTCTCGTATTTTCTCCGAGTTCATCGAGACTGATTTCGCAGTGTTATCCATCTTTGTTTCTAACTGTTGTATGCGACGATCCAATTTCTCTATTCCTTGTTCAACAGAAGATAACTTTGTCTCTAGTTTCCCATGCCAATCTTCCATCTTGTCAGAGAGGGCAACAATTAGTTCTCGGATATTCTTATCCGAGCTGGAATCAAGTGTTGTCTGCTTAGTGCTTTTAGGTCCAGGATTTTGTTCAATACCCGAGATAAGTAAGAGAATATATATTATTTGTCTAAGATTATATTTTCTAGAACAAGTATCTATCTTGGTAATTGTATTTTTGATGTAAGTTAGGTCAACTTCAATAGTCCGATTTGCATATTTATCGTTACTGACATAATTTCCATAGTTAGAAGTCGGGCATAGCCTTTTCTTAATCAAGTATAAATTAAGTAATATCAAAATTATAGTAAGTTTCATCATTTATTTCCCCTATTCCTATTTCAAAGTTAATTTAAGTTGCTATCTTAGCTTACTTTAAGTGTATAAGTATTAAAGTTAGAAAAATAGATAAAAATACAGATAGAAAGTACTTAGCTGGAGCCGACGTTTCTTGCTGCGTATCCGTTGGCCACCTAGTGGGGAATCTTTAAACCTGTATATAGCGCCCCCTCTTGGGACTCACCAAAATAGGGTGCTATAGACAGGTCACTCTTAATGTAAATTGCATCATACTACATATTTAAAATCGGGAGCTATAGAGAGGGAGGCACTATTTAGAGGGGGCGCTATAGACAGGTTTAACTGTATATATATGGTCCTATACAAGAAATAGGAGAGATCAATTAGAAAGTGATATCATTTTGGATGCGAGACCTCAGTTTAACTGCAGTAGTTCCTACCTTGCAGATTAATTCATCCAGTTCATCAGAAAGCATTAGTAGGAAGGCTTTCTCAGCACCAGTGTATTCCTCAAGCTGAAACATTAACAAACATCTTGACACATTCTTCTCCATTATTAATGGTCTTTGTGGGGAACTAGTGGTTGGAGAACTACACACCAGTAGTCAGCAACCTGCGGCACTTTGTATGTGAAGCTGTGTGTAGTACTCTCACAAATATAAACTTTATTGGTTTTCCCACTATGTACTAAGTGTCAGCCTGCAACCCCAAGACATATTATTGACTGTATTGACTCATCCATTGATGAGCTCTACTCTTCCCCTGCAGACACCATTAAAAGTCTCAAGCTTTACAAGCTTGATACCTTAGTGTGATTTGAGAGAGTGGAAATAGGAAAGAAGAAGAAGAAAACTTTATTAATGCAAGTACTATTTATTGTTGGCAAGAAACAAATTTGTGGCTCTTTAAAAACTTTTGGTAACTTTGGTAATTTAGACTCTTCCGACTCAAAAAGTTGCCGACACCTGACCTAGGGCAAAGTGAGGCCATTATAGAGCCAGAACTAGGCAGTTCTCCATGCGAGCAGTTGACAAGATCCAGCTAAGGAATAGACTGAGAGAGAAGTCAACAAACATCCCTGACAGTAGTATTGGGGCAAGAGATAGAGGAAGATATTGAAACAATTCCTAATCAGAATACTGCTAAGAAACTGAAGTAAGATCATTTCAGGAATTTTGACTTATTGAAAGAGACTTAAATGTTCCCAATACTACAACGTGGAAATCAATGGAAAACCACCAAGTTATCAACCTATATAATTAAGTACATATATTCTCTTCTGTGCTTGTGTACTTATCTACATATATACTTCTGTACTTGTACTTGATAAGGCACAATTTGGATTATAAAATAAATAAATAGTGTGTGACGTTTCGGTAACAGCGTTGTTACCGAAACGTCACACAATATTTATTTATTTGGATTTGGTCTTATTACCTTGTGTTTGTACTTTTACTTATTTACATATATAGTTCTGTTAAGGAAGTAAGTCTAGGGGCTTGACATCATCATTCAGAGGTTTCAACTTACCAATTAATATTTATTATACACACCATCCTTTTCTAGTTAGAAATTTAAATGGGAGGCAAAGTAATTTTGAAAGATAAGAATGTACCATCTAGTGACCAACTCTGTAATCCTATTGTCAGGTCAATGTAATTTGACTCAAGGGAATGGGAAAAGCCATTTTCTAAACACTATAAGTTTTGAAAAAGAAAAAGGCATCTCCTTATCGTGCAACTGAAAGATTAGGAGATGCCTTTTTTCATAATTTATGCACCTTATCCCAGTACACACAATATCAGATTTCAACTATTTTTTCACTATAATTACATGAAAATAAGACCTAATTCAAATAATTTGA
Source organism: Cordylochernes scorpioides (assembly GCA_030710605.1). Lineage (NCBI taxonomy): Eukaryota > Metazoa > Arthropoda > Arachnida > Pseudoscorpiones > Chernetidae > Cordylochernes > Cordylochernes scorpioides. The sequence continues at coordinate 69,031,194 of CP092863.1, read as the reverse complement.
TAGTGTGTGACGTTTCGGTAACAGCATTGTTACCATCATCAGACAAAAGAATAAAATCTCTTTTATTCTTTTGTCTGATGATGGTAACAATGCTGTTACCGAAACGTCACACACTATTAAATTATTTTCTGGTATCTATAATCTGTAATTCGCATATGCGGTCCTGTACCCCCATCATAGGGAGAGTTTCCTCGCGGATACCTTACCTAAACACAAGATTGTCAAGTTCCTCAACACAGTCATCGCTGGGGATTCCATAACTCGCAAGTCTGAACTCAAGACGATTCTAAGCTCCTGATAGGATCCAGACGTCCCTTTGAAGAAGTCCTTGTCTCTGTGTATATATTTTCTCTACTATTTTAAACTCTGTAAACTCTCTCTTGACCGTTGACTAGATATCAATAAACTATTTTTAATTGTCAATTGTCAAATTGTGCTTTATCATTTTTCACTAGAAGTTTTGCTCTGGAAATCTACTGAGCTACCAATAACATTACTCACAGGGGGTAGGACTGTATTTCAATTGATTGCAAAGAGAGTAAGCACGCCGCTGTATGTCAACACCATTATCAAGCTGTGACTGACTCTAAGACAAGATAGGATGAGAGGAAAATTTCCAGGGAGAAGCCAAGAAGGAAGTTTTATTTGATATGTACATCTGACATAGTATAGATGAACGCTTCACGATTTTGTGTGTCATCCTTGCGCAGGGGCCATGGTAATCTTCTCTGTTTCATTCCAATTTTAGTATATGTACCGCCGAACAAGTGTGTCACAGTATAGATGATGGAAGATAAAAAAAATGTCATGTGGGACTGGGGATTTAATACAAATATTATAATTCAATGTAAAAGAGTGATAATGCACAATTTGGATTATAGATTATAAACATAAAGTAATAAGACCAAATCCAAATAAATAAATAGTGTGTGACATTTCGGGTAACAGTGTTGTTACCATCAGACAAAAGACTGAGAATAAATATTATCAAAGAAGAGGCTGTGATATTTTCGCATTCAGTCTTTTGTCTGATGATGGTACCAACACTGTCATTGAAACGTCAAACACTATTTTGTTGGTCTTATTACCTTTAATTTCCATATCTCACACTATATATAAAGCAGAAACTCTTTCTAAAGCACACCTAAGTGCAGAGACAAAGCGTCCTTTAGAGAGAGTATCCTCTTACCAGAGAGCAGTATATTGGTAAAAATGAAAACTGTTGTTTATATAAAGATGTCCACTAGCGAGAGTTTCTTATCACGGGAGTTCTCTGTATTATGTTTACTGTTTCTATTTGTTTTAAGGACTCAAATAAAATGCTGTCATACTACTGCCAATGTTTTTTAATTCATATGTTACATTGTATAATGGCCTAAGTATGGTTGAACCTTGTTATACAATTGAGACTTGGGATTTTAGAACAATGATGCTATAACCAAGTTGCTGTGAGGGGTAACTTTTTTTCTGTGTGTATGACTTCAATTATACACAATATAAAAATTTTGAAAAGTAAAAAAAGGTCATACTATGGCTATAGTTTTTTTTTTGCTTATCCCTAGTACACATGGTACAGGCCATGATAATCATGGTGGGTAGAAGTAGGCGACTGCTTTTACTGTAAGTGCACCACATGTCTACACATGTGAAAAGCAGTTCGACTTTTGCACTTACAAATGTGCCAGAACCCTGTTTGGTTACTTGCTCTCGCTGGTGGGGTTGGAATTTTGCAAGAATCAGGGGCCATTGGAGCATTTTTTTTTTTTTAAATCAGACAAAAGTGCCCAATGCGGGAATCAAACTCTGGTCGTAAAGGTCAAAAACCAACAGTTTAGACCATCCTTCCACCGACTCCCCATGGCTAGAGTGAACCAAAAGAGTTTGGTGGGTTCCATTACTAAGTTCACTGTAGATATAAAAAATCAAATGATTCTAGAACAAGCTTGTGTGACTAAAGCAGAAAAAGATTCCTGTTTAATAAAATATTAGACCAAGTAATTAAGGGAAGTGTTGTTGCTATTTGTTCACTAAATAATAAAGAGAAACAATTGACAATGTGATTCGATTTTGATTTGAATAGGATTTTTTATTAAGACTTGTGATTCAGATTTAAGTTTTAATGAAACCAAAAAAAGGTTCTCAATTAAGATTTTTTTAAATTATTATTTTACAAAGAATGAGAGATATACAGTAAAACATCCATGAGAGAAAACTCACGCTAGCGGACACCTCTCTACAAAGTACAGTTTTCATTTACAAAATGACCATTTTTACTATTTAGCAACTCTCCGGTATGAAGACACCTCTCTCTAAAGGACACTTTGTCTCTGCAATTAGGTGTTGTCCTTTACAGGGATGTTCTACTATGTACTAGAGCGCCATCTGTTATCAAATTATAAAACTATTTTAGAGGCGTAATATTCTTTTTAAAATAAAACAATTTCTACTGTCCTTACTGCGATGGAAAAATTAAACCGCTGGGAGGGTTCACCACTGATGAGCCAGGCCCTCCCTTTAATTTTTCCATCGCAGTAAGGACAGTAGAAATTGTTTTATTTTAAAAAGAATATTACGCCTCTAAAATATGTTCTACTATATTGAATTGAGTAGTAACATAATGGTAACCCAAGGCTCCTGAGGCAGTGATTGAATTGACTTGATTTAAAACAATGTTAGTAAAAAATGAGATCAGAAAAACACAAGGTAATAAGACCAAATCCAAATAAAAAAATAGTGTGTGACGTTTCGGTAACAGCGTTGTTACCATCTTCAGACAAAATTTGGATTTGGTCTTATTACCTTGTGTTTATAATCTATAATCCAAATTGTGCCTTATCGAGATTAGAAAAATAAAATAGAGATTGAAGAGGAGTATCTTGTGTGAATTTTATTAGCAAGCTTTCGGCTATTAGCAAGCCTGTAGAAGGACGTCCAAAAGCTTGCTAATAAAATTTACACAAGATACTCCTCTTCAATCTCCGTTTTATTTTTCTATTTTAACTCGAAGAGTTTATTTTAGTCAAAAAATGAGATTCTTTTTTTTTTTTTCTTATCCCTAGTACACGTGGTACAGGCCATGATAATCATGGTGGGTAGTTAGAGACTGCTTTTACTGTAAGCGCACCACATGTCTACACATGGGAAAAGCAGTTCGACTTTGCACTTACAAATGTGTCAGAGCCCCATTTGGTTACTTGCACTCGCTGGTGGGGTTGGACTTTTGCAAGAATCGGGGGGCCATTGGAGCATTTTTTTTTTTAACAGAAAAAAAGTGTCCAATGCGGGAATCGAACCCGGGTCGTAGCGGTCGAAAATCAAAGTTTAACCAGCCTTCCACCGACCCCCCCTAAATGTGATTCTTATCATTATGAATAAAATTCTTTTCGCAGATCAATTGAATTTAGATGTAATTAAACTATTTTATATAGAATCCAATAATTGAATTTTGAGAGATTTTGAATTATTTTGCATAGATAAAAGAGTGAATTTGGAAATCAGTAAATAACAGGCTCCAACAGGGAAGTATTGGCAGTAAAAACATTGCCATATATTTATCACCTGTAAAAAAAAAAGGCCATTATATTTGGTAAATCACCTAGGTTTTCAGGTAGAGAGCTGGCAGGTGTTTGAAGCTTGACTATAGACCCCATGTATCAGTTAATAGATAGTTCAATGGCAACATATTCATGTTAGTGTATTTCTGTTTGGCCTACTGATTTGTTTTGTACCCAGTAAACTATAGGGAAGTTATGCAAATATCCTTACTTACATAATGTATTATCTTCAGCATTACAAAGGAGACATTTTCTTCTTTGATAGATCCTGGACAAATTAAAATACATTTTAGTTTTCCTTCAGAAATATTGAAAATATATATATATATGTTATATTAAAATATTATTTTATTTAAAAATATATTTCATAGATACAAATACTGCTAAATCGACCGCCAGAGGTCACTCTTCCCCTATAAAACTCGTTGTTGTTTTATCCCAATGGCCGACTCAAAACTTTTGTACATTATGTAAATAATCTTTTGTTTTCCTTATTCTACTCGCCTTAAGCCAGGCAGTACTTTTATCAAATTATGTTCTTTTATATATTTCTCAGCTTAAATAAAGAAAATCACTGATCAAAATTATTTAATTATTCCCACGACTGCATCACCCTAGCATAATCCTCAACATGATCAAAAATACAACAGAAAATCTCTCTTTATATAAGATATATATTATATAAATAAAAAAAAATATTTTCTGCTTGAATTTAAATCATGTTGAGGATTATGGTAATTGCAGTCGTGGGGTTGAAATCTTGAAAGTATAATAATAAATTTAATTGAACTTGATTTAATTGAACTAAAAGAATATATAAAAACATAATTTGATTAAAGTACTGCCTGGCTTAAGGCGAGTAGAACAAGGAAAACAAAATATTATTTACATAATGTACAAAGATTTGAGCCGGCCATCAGGAAAGAACAACAACAAGTTTTTATAGGGGAAGAGTGACCTCTGGCGGTCGATTTAACAGAGTATTTGTATCTATGAAATATATTTTATAAATATAATAATATTTTAATATAACATAAATACAGTGAGTCTTGGGACTCACCAAAATAGGGTGCTATAGACAAAGTCACTTTTAATGTAAATCGCATTGTACTACGTATTTAAAATTGGGTGCTATAGAGAGGGAGGCGTTATTTAGAGGGGGCGCTATAGAACATACTGTATATACAATAAAGAAATTTACCTATGCTAACAGACATCTTCTTAAAGGCATAGTAAGGAGTATATGTGAATATAATCATTTATGCAAATTGATATAGGGGTTTTCAATGTTTTTAGTGACATATATTCTTTATAGAGTCAACAACTTTTGAAAGTTTTTTTTATATATTGCTTCTGGACCTTTCTCACAACCTGAAGACATAAATTAATTCAAATTCAATAATAATAAAAGAAAATATTAGTCTAAATTGTCAGTATGCTCAACAATTAACAAAACTTGATTATGTAAACTTATTTTTCAGCCTATTTCCCTATCTACATACGGCCATAAATCCACATTTCTAAATCATTGCTTCAAAACTGGTATTTATGATATGATTGAAAGGTTATCAAGTTATATTTTAGTGTGAACACTGATTTTAATCCAATAAAGACAAAAATAAGAGGACCCTAAGGGACTATTGCTCCAAAAAAAAAAGTATAAACTCTTGTTCACACCTGGAAGTTATCTTTTATTAGAAATTGAGTTGAAAGAGTCAGCTAAAGTCAATCTTTGATATTACAAAGCTTATGAACTCCGCCTTTGCTGATCCCAAGCCCGGATGTTAAAGGAGGAGGGGAGCAGTAACAAGCTCACTAAAAAACCTGGGCTCAGCTGGTCCGGCTGATAGTACCCTGTAAGGTCTCCTGATTCAGGATGATTCTGTACTCCATGTTAGGAGTGGCTGTACATGGTATCTATTCCTCATGTCAGAGGCGGCCATTTCTTTGGGAGCCAAGTCGGCCTGCTACTGAGTAGTGCTCCCAGTCTTAATGACAAAGGCAGACACATTCTACTTCACCCCCACACCATTAAAAGTCTCAAGCTCTACAAGCTTGATACCCTAATATGATTGAGTGGATATAAGAAAGAATAAGAAGACAAAGCTTATATGTTTCTTGAAAATAAAGATACTTCAGCCCGTAAATCTTTTTATTATTTTTATTACTTTTAATAGGTAATAAAAAGATTTACTGGCCGAAATATCTTTATTTTCAAAAAATATGAATGCCGGCCAGGCAACCTCTATCTTTACGAAAAGCTTATATGGTTTTAAAATTGATAGAATTTCTAGAGAAGATAATTTAAGAATTTAAACAACTAGAAATCACAAATTGTACAAAAAGATTGCAAATAAAAATATGCTTCTTTATAATAATATGTTAATGATGAGAGCAAGTCAAAAAGCCCCCCCCCCCCCCCCTTTTTTTTTTTTTAACTTCTTGAAAGCTTGCTTGTTATTAACACAAGGTAATAAGACCAAATCCAAATAAATAAACTGTATGTGACGTTTCGGTAACAGCGTTGTTATTATCTTCAGACAAAAGTACTGAATGTAGTTATATATTATTCAGTACTTTTGTCTGAAGATGGTAACAACGCTGTTACCGAAACGTCACACACTATTTATTTATTTGGATTTGGTCTTATTACCTTGTGTTTATATTCTATAATCCAAATTGTACCTTATCATCTTGCTTGTTATTTAGATTGATAAAAAATATGCTCATTCATTGCAAGTTCATGTTAGAATCTTAGATAAAGCTTATAGTAGAGGTGTCAATCATGGGTGTGATAATGGTACTTACTAAAGAGTTGAAGCAATTTTTTAGGATCAGTAGAAAAGAGTTTTTTCATGTGCCTGGGTTGATGCAGCCTCCTGTAGCACAGAATACCAAACATTACACACAGAAGAAATCATACATCAAATAGAGGTTTCTTAGATACATAACTTTATCACACAGTCTTACAATTAAAGACAATATCTACGAACCCTGAATGAGTCATATACCTAACAAGGCTTCCGTTCTAAAAATAGAACTGTAGTGGTAGTTTTTGAGAATTTTTAAGTCAATTTATTTGTGGCCCATGAGACACTGTTTTTTTTTTTTTTTTTTTTTCTTTCTTCTTCCAATTCCATTTTCCACATATTCTGAAGTGTATGTTAAATTTTGTTTTTAACCTGTTATTCAAACCATTTCTAGCTTAAAATTATTTGGAATTATTTATTAGACTAGGTTAAACTTGATATATAGGTTTTTAACTTTTAATTAGACATTTTCATTTTTTTTTTTTTTTTAGACATTTTTCATTTTAATTTAGACACATGGACATTTCTATAAAAAGCCCATGTGTCTAAATTAAAATGAAAAATGTCTAAATTAAAATGAAAAGTGTCCAAATTGAAATGAAAAATGTCTAAATTAAAATTGAAAATGTCTAAATAAAAATGAAAGTGTCTAAATTAAAATATGAAAAATGTCTAAATATAAATTTAAATTGTCTAATTAAAAGTTCAAAACCTATAGAACGCTTTTAAAAGGGCAAGCTGCTACTGTTTTTTTAGAATGCCATTGTTTGTTTCATTTCTTTATTTTGGAAGCCATTTGTATTTTTTTCTATTTCAAAATTGTCGAATGCAAAGATATTCTACTAAATAAAAGTATAATGTGTAAAAATTTATACAACATGCAGCAAAAATAGAACAGAAATGAAAACAAACCATGCCGCAAATTTTTTGTTTTGAAATCGCGATCCGTGAGCTGAAACATGCTCAAAATTTTGTTTTAAATTTTTTTTTAAATCACAATTTTAAGTTCGTTATAAGCCTAGTATTTTTAATCGATTTTATCATTTTGGGACCAAAAATATGTTTGTTATTTTAAAAATCGCAAAGTTCATTATAACAATGGTATTTTCATGGTAAACGGTTTGCGGATTTCGACAATTTAGAAAGAGGGAATCATATATCGCCGCAACTCTTTTTATTAACGCGATTAAGGAAGCTTTTGGGCAAGCCCTTCTTCAGCTAACTATAGTGTACAAACAAGGAGAGATTATATATCGTTTTTAATATAAAATAAAATAAAAGAAAAGAAAATTACCACGCCCCTATCGCCCTCGTTTCAATAGCACCGCGTGGCCACGTCATGTCTGATCTTAACTTCAAATATAATATAGTACAAAAATATCTTAAAAGAAATTTACGTAATTGAATAAATATAAATAATCAACTATAAACAGTTCAAAGGATTTAGTGGAGACTTTTGAAGATTTTTAGGATAGAAGGGGAACGTACTGTGATGGCAACTGTATACTTTTGTTTAATGGTTTAGGGTGCTTCATGGTTTCTATTGCTTCAAGAATGAGTCTTTGGGTTTTAGTTTTGGCATTTGTATGGAGGATTCTGGTATTATTGAAGTCTGGAGTGTGTCCGGTTTCTCTGACGTGGTCAACTATTAAGGAGTTTGGGTTTAGTTTAGAGATGTTTCTTTGGTGTTCTTTGATTCTGATTGAAAGGTCTCTTGATGTCTCGCCGATGTAGACACTATTGCAGTTGAGGCAGGGAATTTGGTAAACTAAATCTTTTTTCTGTTTCTGGTCGGTGCTTTTGGTGATTGGGTTTCTTAGAATCGAGGCCATGGAAGGTGAACCTCTGAAGATGGTTTTTATGCCAAAACTTTTTAGTTTGCGGGCTATTGTAATTGTAGATTCTGTATATGGTAAGTAACAGGTGGAGATGTACTGATTGGAGTTATTTCTGGGAGTCCCTGGTTTATATCTATTTCTTTTAATGAAAGGAAGCGGGTATCCAGATTTAAGAAGCTGGTTTTCGATAGACTTAAGTTCTTTATTGTATTCTATTTTTGATGAACAGTGGGTGAAAGCTCTTTTTGTCAAGGTACGTACAACTGTTATTTTGTGGGAGATGGGAGAATTGGAGGCAAAGTGTAGGTACTGCGTTGGGGAGGTAGGTTTTCTATAAACTTTTGTTGTAAAACCGGTTCTATTTCTGGTAAATAAAATGTCAAGGAATGGCAGGCTTCTTTTATTTTCTTTTTCTATTGTAAATTGAATAGATGAGTTGAAGCTATTGAGGGTTTCTAGGATGTGATTTTCACTGTTTTCTGTGATTATGCAAAAGATATCATCAACGTACCTTGACCAGATTAATGTGACATTGTACTGGGATAACGGGCATAAATTAAGAAAAAAAAAAGGGGCATCTCCTTATTGTACAACTGAAAGTTGCTGATGGCTTGCGCCATCTATTAGAATATTACCATCTATCTGATAGATGGCGCAAGCCATCAATAACTTTCTGTTGCACAATAAGGAGATGCCTCTTTTTTCTTAAGAAAAATATTAGTCTTTTTTAAATTAAAATTTCAATTTTAATATGCAGATGAGAGTAAAACTATTAGAGGTCAAGTTAAAATTTTCATTGGACTGGTGCTAGTTCACCGGAACAACAAGCGAGTCACTGATCTATCTTACAAATGGTCAAACTTCGCCTTTGCCGGTCCCAAGCCCGGATGAAAAAGGAGAAGAGGGAGCAGTAACAAGCTCACTAAAAAACCTGGGTTCAGCTGGCCCGGCTGATAGTACCCTGTAAGGGCTCCTAATCCAGGGATAAAGGATGAGCAGCATTTGTACTCCATGTTAGGAGCAGCTGTACCTGGCGTCTGTTCCTCATGTCAGAGGCGGCCATTTATTTTGGAGCTAAGTCGGCCTGCCACTGAGTAATGTTCCCAGTCTTAATGACAAAGGCAGACACATTCTACTCCACCCACACCATCAACAAGCTCTACAGACTTGATATCCTAATATGATTGAGTGGAGATAAGAAAAAAGAAGAATTAAATGATTTACTGAATCACATTCAGTACTTTTGTCTGAAGATGGTAACAACGCTGTTACTGAGACGTCACACGCTATTTATATATTTGGATTTGGTCTTATTACCCTGTGTTTATAATCTATAATCCAAATTGTACCTTAGCATATTGACATGTCATTTTTTAAAAGGTTGACACAACCTTATATGATTATCATTAACTGAACAATGTATATACTTAGGATAAGTAACAATCAATACACTATATATATTATATTAAAATATTTTATTCAAAATTATGTTATATTAAAGTGTATTTTATTTAAAATTATATTTCATCAATTCAAATACTCTGTTAAATAGACCGCCAGAGGTCACGCTTTCCCTATAAAAACTCATTGTTGTTGTTCCCCGTTGGCCGGCTCAAAACATTTGTACATTATGTAAATAAGCTTTTCATTTTTTTATTCTTATGCCTTAAGCCAGGCATACTTTGACCAAATTATGTCTTTTATACATTCCTTAGCTCAAATAAATAAATCTATGATCTTCAATATTATTATTCTTTCAAGATTGTTAACCAAGACTGCATTAACATAGTATAATCTTCAACATGATCAAAAATCAAGCAGAAAATCTCTTTTTTAATTATATAACATATATATTTTTACTTTTCAAAATTGTTTTCTATATGTTTCTAATCTATTGATTCTATGTGATCCACAAGGAATTTATGAAATCTTACGAATTGACCAATAAGACGTTTAGCTGGTAAAGTGGCTGAACAAATTTTGCAACTATTAAATATTGTTGGACATTTTTCTATGATGAACAATTTTTTTTATATAGGTCTTTAAAAAAAAATTGAAGAAACTTCATGTCTATTTATATTCAGTTTTATGATAATGCAAAATTTGGATTATAGATTATATTAAAAGAAAATAAGACCTAATCCAAATAATTTATTAGTGTGTGACGTTTCGGCAACAACATTGTCACCATCATCAGACAAAAGAATAAAAATCAATCAATCATTTTTATTCTTTTGTCTGATGATGGTGCCAATGTTGTTGCCGAAACGTCAAAACTAATAAATTATTTGGATTAGGTCTTATTTTCTTTTATCTTCAATTTTATAAACACAAGGTAATAAGACCAAATCCAAATAAATAAATAGTGTGTGACGTTATGGTAACAATGCTGTTACCGAAACGTCACACAATATTTATTTATAATAAGTTACCTTGTGTTTATAATCTATAATCCAAATTGTGCCTTATCAATATTCAGTTTTATTAAGACAAATATTTCAAATTTAAAAATGTAAATACTATATAAGATTTTAAATTAAAAATGAGTGTACATTTTGTAAAATAAAAGACAATAATAATTAATTTTATTAAAATGTCAATAAAAACACTATCTCTGGCAAAAAATATATATCGTTTGGAAAAAAATAGGCTAGTAAGATTCAGATTGTAAAATAGGTTACATCCTTTCTACAAATTCATCTGATCTGATAAATTCCTATTATAAAAACTAAATTTTGATTCTCATGCTCAATATGATATAAACATGTTTTTTTATTTATCAAATCTATAAATCAAGTAATTATTCTATTTATAATTTATTCTTAATACAGTATTATTTAGCTATAATGTATTATTTAAACATAAAAATGTTAATTTCATTTAGAAAATATAATTCCAATATTTTTAGATGGTGAATATCTTTTTTTTTTTTTTTGAACATTTTATTATTCTTATTACTTTTATTTAAATATATAGGATCACCCTCTTTTTATTCATTAAAAATTTGGTTTCAACAAATGTATTCTAAGAAGTTTATATTAATCTACTTTACAAAAGAACTGCACAAAATTGAAAATATATATCATTTAAAAAAAAATAGTTTTAATATATTTAAGGGAATCTTCACATTAATATGCAATAGTTTTTTAAAAGTGCATTTAGTATAAATGCTTAGTTTTTTCCAAAAATCACAAATACTATTTTAAAAACAAAAGTAAAATAAATACATATATAGCAAAATTTGACACACCAATCGTATTAATAATTCAAAGTTTGGCAGTGCTAAAATAAAAAGGTATACATATATCTAAAAAATAAAGATGTATATACCCTGGCAAAGTATTTAAAGAGCTTTAAAATTATCCTTTTACGGAAATGTGTGGGTAAATAGTCTTTAAAAAGATATAGAAATGCATTTTTTATAAGAATAGATAGTGTAATCTTATTAATTTATTTATAAAAGGTTATTCAAATCTGGAAAGGGTTATGCAGATTTAAAGCGTATTATTTCGTTCCATAAAGTGACGGCAAAATTATCTGCAGACGAATTAATTGCAAACTTTGAGCATGCGCGGATATTTGATAACTTTTATTTTATTGATTTTGCGTTTTACTTTCTGGCTCTGCGAATTAAGAGTTTAGTTTTTTGTTTGTATATTTATTATTCTAAAAATAGGTAAATGTAGTTTTAATAGTTTTCGTTTCTTTCGCGTTATTATTCGCCCAAGCATAAAACGATAATTTTAATAATGCCCTTTAATTAATATATATTATATTATAATAATTATATATATTTATCTTTTTTATATTTTATTATGGAAATAAAAAAAGGGGGGGGGGGGGAGTGGAGGGGAGAACCTAGTATAAAATTATTAAATGGTTATAAATTCTTTATATATAAGCAATAATTTTTATTTACGGGTTATATTATGCATTTCATAACATATTTATATAGTGTGGTACTTTTAATTATAACAATAATTTTATTAATGTGTTTCCGTTTGTCGTATAAATTTTATGGGTATTAAAAAAATTGGATAAAGTTAGATTTTCATATATTAAAAGAGAGCCCAAAAATTAACTCAAAGTAGGATTTAGGATTATTATGCGTGGAATAGCATATTGGATAAATGGCTACCAAGGCTTTGTGTGCTTGCACATATAATACTATTTTGTTGGAGTAATTCATAACCTTTTGCATAAATGTGGTTGAATTTTGTTCATACAGCACTCAATTTATTCCTTGTAGTGTTTCTTGGAACGTTTGGAATGTGATACCATATATATACAAACCTATATGGTATACTTTATGAAAAATATATATAAATGTATGAATTTAATTTATTCCACTGAGTTTCTTTCAAAATTACTTATTTGGTGAATTTGAAGATACCTTGGATCCCTGTATATTCATAAAAACCTAGTTCGATAATTGATAAGCTCATTATGGAGAATGTTTACTCTTTTTTGAAACAATTTAAATTATTTGCAACAAGGTAAAAGGCAATATATAGAATTTTTTTTTCTCCTGAGAGGGAGAAATCAAAAAAGCGAAATAAACAAAAGTTGATCAGAGGAGGAATCGAAATATCATGTTTATCATCAGCATCTGGTCTAGTTACTCCTGAAGTAAACAAACAGTAAACAACTTAGAGATATGATAAAGCTGTTGTGAAACTTACTGTGTCATTTAACTTTGAAATTATAAACATCTTTGAACATTGTAAAAATATATATATATTTATAACACCATTTAATAAATTACTCTGTTTTATGCTTAATCTTAATATTTTATATATCTAAATAATCTTTTAAATGTCTATTTCCAAAAAAAAAAAAAAAACATCGAGGATTATAAAGTAGACACATAACTTGTTGAAAAGCGTTTGTTTGTGTGTATGTGGAAAAAAAGAACCTATTTATTATATATAAACTTGTATAAATACGCGCTTTGGTCTTAACTTGTCCATGCCATTTATCTAGTAGAAATTATTTTTTGGCTATGAAAATGGTAACACTATAACAAATACTAAATAGTTTTCCATGGCTGTATATATGGTATATTATATAATTGACGTCATCCTGTTTCCCAGCATCATCCTAAGCAATTAACTAGCGCGACGCATGCGCGAGGCCACTACATTTTTGTTCGTATTTCATGCACACAAGGCAGCGGTCCTATAAACCACATCCATTTTTCTTATCGTTTCCATAGTATTATATTGAGATGTCTTTCCTCTATAACTCTATAGAATATATTTATTATGAAAACGATAAATCAATGATGTTTTGTGCATCACTAAAATCAAAAGTATATTCAACGTTACAAACTTCTTAAACAATCAAAACCATTTTTAAAATTCATCAATGAAATAGAAGAAAATGGTACTATATCTTTCTTAGATATAAAACTGACGAGGACCAACAATAACATAGAAATAGATATATACCGAAATCCTACCCACACAGGGCAATACCTCAATTTCATATAATTTGAACCCATAAACCATAAAATATCTTTAATATAAACATTATCCAAAAAATCCTCATCACAACTCTTCTCAAAATATAGAAATCATTGAAAAAGTAAGAAAATATTATCCATGGTATTGCAATTCGACGAATATACCAACCAATTTAACAAAAGGAATATTTATAGAAATATACACCCATCAACAAACAATAGTCAAGGTCAGAACTCATCCTGTCTTCTTCCCTACAGTTATGTAATCGAAAGAATAGCCAGAACTCTCATAAGACACAGTATCAATGTTAGATACCAAACTGCGCAAAAAAAAAACAAAGAAACTTTTTTCCACACCCTATAACTAAGCGGAAAACAAACACAAGAAACCAATCCAACCTTATATACAGTATCCCATGTAAATCTTGTACATCATCCTACATAGACGAAAATGAAAAACCCTAAAAGAGAGAATTAAACAACACAAGACAGCCTTCAAAAATCATAGCCCTTTATAGAGCACTTACTTATAGAGCACGCAATTATGCAAGGCATATACCAGATTTTGAAAATTCAATAGTTTCATACAGCAAGTACAGGATAAACTCACAAGATTATTTATAGAGAGCTGAGAATCTATAGAAGATAAAAATAGGATAAATATCAGAAGACAGATATACCACAATCATTTATAATACAATATAATGCGGCTTATGATTGTAGAACGATGTTGGACAAATTTTACCGCGAATCTTTCTTTTTTTTTTTTTAAACGAAAAATCGTAATTTATTTTAAGGAGAAATAACGATTATTTCTAACCCTTAGGGATGAAGTATGAAAGGATGAATTGTGAAGAGCAATGATGAACGGAAAAGTAAAAGTGCCCAGGGATGGGAACCGAACCCACAGTGTTCCGCTTACTGGGCAGATGCCATGTCCACTAGGCTACCTACAGCTCTAAAACGAAAATTTATTTCTAAATCTATAATGATTCATTTTAAATGTTTTGGTCACATCAACCTATTCTATATACAGTTACGAGCGTCGTGCGTTCTTAATAATTCTTCATCTCTGTCACTGTTTTCTTTTTTTTTTTTGGAATGGCGCTCTCCTATTGGTTGGCTACGATCACGCCACCTTTGCCCCCCCCCCCCCCATCATGCCCCCCCCCCACTCGCTTTTTGGTTTTTGTAACTATTGTGTTGGAGCGGGTCGCTCCTTAAATAAATGCATATATTAGTTAATAACTAAATGGAATCCTCTCTTTCCTTTTCCCAGTATGAGACGCCTACGGAAGCCAACAGTACATAGACAGATAAAGCACATAGGCTATAGTTATTAACTAATATATGCATTTATATAAGGCGCCAATTTATAATTGTAACAAATAGTATTTGAATCAAAACATTCAATCGGGTAAAACACGGGCGTTGCCCGGGTCATTCGGTTAGTTTCATATACACGACACTTCTCGTGCATCACGCGGATGAAAAGCTTACAAAGATTTTGAATCCTGGAAGATGATAGACGAACAGCCTCATCGAAATATCGAATTTTGTTTGTTTTTTAATGTATTATAATGTAGATTACTCGATTTTCAACATAAATATATATATATATAGCTACTTTTAAATTATTGTTTAGTGATAGCTTGCTATACTGATATTATATTTACAATAAAATACACTATATTTACAGTTCACACAAAGAAGCGCGCGTTTATATGTATTTTTAAAGTTTTTATATTGTAATATTTCATGAAATTTTTATAATAAATTGAGAGAAGGATAAAAAAACAATTACGAGACTCAAAATGAAAACTTATAAAGGAATGACAATACATCCAGATGGCATAAGAACCTACAGGACATGTAAAAATGTCCTGATGTGGAACTAACACCTACCCACATATTTTCATGGCCGCAGAAAATTGACATGAACCCAGAACAGCAGTTTCACACACCCTAGATAGAGGAAATTGCTACTGCTGTGATAGAGATGTATGGAGACATCTGAGGCTCTTCATTGGACACGACAACAACAGAAAATTGAAAGGACCCAGAACAGCAGCTTTACACACCCAAGATAGAGAACATTGCGACTGCTGTGATAGAGATGCATGGAGACATCTGGGGCTCTTCTTTGGACACGACAACAACAAAAATATTTTACATACCAATTCAATATATGTATTTACATATTAATTTGAAATATGCCTTCCTGAGGAAGATATGACACACGCAGGGAATTGAATAATCTGTTGTAATCACACAGCGCTGAACTCTCTTCCTGTTTCCTGGCAGGAAGTGGGCGTGTTTAATTCACGTTATCTGACCTCTGTGTGTCGCATTTCTTGCAACATTCCAATTTCTAGATTTTTGTATATTACCTTAATAGATCTATATATAAGGTCTTCAATAAAGGTCACTGTAATATCTTTCAGAGTTATTGTCTGAATCCCGATATACATGCTAAAAGGTACAACTTCCTTAAGTTTTGTCCATGAGTGTGTCTTCAATAAAGGTCACTGTAATATCTTTCAGAGCTATTGTCTGAACCAGATTTACATGCTAAAAGGTACAACTTTCTTAAGTTTTGTCCATGAGTGTGTCTTCAATACAGGTCACTGTAATATCTTTCAGAGTTATTGTCTGAATCCCGATATACATGCTAAAAGGTACAACTTCCTTAAGTTTTGTCCATGAGTGTGTCTTCAATAAAGGTCACTGTAATATCTTTCAGGGTTATTGTCTGAATCCCGATATACATGCTAAAAGGTACAACTTCCTTAAGTTTTGTCCATGAGTGTGTCTTCAATAAAGGTCACTGTAATATCTTTCTGGGTTATTGTCTGAATCCCGATATACATGCTAAAAGGTACAACTTCCTTAAGTTCTGTCCATGAGTGTGTCTTCAATAAAGGTCACTGTAATATCTTTCAGGGTTATTGTCTGAATCCCGATATGCATGCTAAAAGGTACAACTTCCTTAAGTTGAAGAAAAACCTGGGTGGAACCCAATTCCAGGACGATCATGAGTTGGAAGAAGCGGTTTTAGGCTTTCTACGCGGCCAGGCGGCAGAGTTCTTTGACTCTGGGTTTCATAAGTGGGTGTCCCGAATGCAAAAATGCGGCGAACGAAACGGGGAATATGTAGAAAAATGAAAAAAGTCTGATATTTTCGAAAATGTATAGTTCTGGACAAATAAACTTTTTTTTTTTTCTGTATGAAAAACCTCTGTGAAACTTATTTAATGGACAACCCTCGTATATCAGGATTCAGATAATAACTCTGAAAGATATTACAGTGACCATTATTGAAGACACACTCATGGACAAAACTTAAGGAAGTTGTACCTTTTAGCATGTATATCGGGATTGAGACAATAACTCTGAAAGATATTACAGTGACCTTTATTGAAGACACACTCATGGACAAAACTTAAGGAAGTTGTACCTTTTAGCATGTATATCAGGATTCAGATAATTACTCTGAAAGATATCACAGTGACCGTTATTGAAGATACATGAGATAACCAAGTGTGAACAAAATTGTCAAAGACTTTCATCTTTCTCTTAAATTTTGTTTATATATGCACAGGGTAGTTAATATTTTGCCATATTTAGTTGCATATTTAAAATCAATGTTAAATATAGAATAACCTTATCAAGATAGCCAGAATATAACTATGCAAATTTATTAAATCCGCTGGATTTATTGCATTCTAATTCAGAGATCTGTCGCTAGGGGGTGTGACGCTTCCTACTTCAATGACGTCATTGACCCGGGGGTATGACGTCATCCGGCGCAGTGATTGATGGGAAGGCGGGTCAGAAGGCTGTGTTGATGTTTGTTTGCCTTGTTGTTTAGGGGACGAGATACTGGCGTGGATTTATTTGTGGAAATATACTTTCAAATTTCCCCTATAGATGGCAGTACAAAACAAACGTGGACGATCAGTTTAAAAACTTTATTGATTTTTCAATAGCATGCATTTGGAATTTATTCGTAAACTTGTTTAATTTATATTTTATCAATAGAATGCATTCACAAACCTGTTTAGTTTATATTTTTATCAATAGAATGCATTCGTAAACCTGTTTAGTTTATATTTTTATCAATAGAATGCATTCGTAAACCTGTTTAATTTATATTTTTATCAATAGGATGCATTCGTAAACCTGTTTAGTTTATATTTTTATCAATAGAATGCATTCACAAACCTGTTTAGTTTATATTTTTATCAATAGAATGCATTCACAAACCTGTTTAGTTTATATTTTTATCAATAGAATGCATTCGTAAACCTGTTTAGTTTATATTTTTATCAATAGAATGCATTCGTAAACCTGTTTAGTTTTTATTTTTATCAATAGAATGCATTCGTAAACCTGTTTAATTTATATTTTATCAATAGAATGCATTCACAAACCTGTTTAGTTTATATTTTTATCAATATAATGCATTCACAAACTTGTTTAGTTTATATTTTTATCAATAGAATGCATTCGCAAACCTATTTAGTTTATATTTTTATCAATAGAATGCATTCGCAAACCTGTTTAGTTTATATTTATTCCTGTAGATGGCAGTGAGTGACATTATATTTATACAATCAGAAAATTTATTTGTGACACAAAGTCGAGAATAATACAATCAATAAAGAAGTAAAAAGAAATTTCTCAATAAAAGGTTATTTCGTTAATGTCTACATATTACACTTGGTTATTTAAAAAAAGCAAATAAAAGGGTAAAGTTGAGTAGTCGGCCAGTAAATCTTTTTATTTTTACTGGCTAAAGTGTCATTTATTTGAAGAACTATAAATGCCTGCCAGCCATGATTTCACTTCTTCTTCAAGCGGTGTATTGCCGGTCTGAGAATTCTCTCGGTGCTCTTTACTGATGATCGCCCCAGAATATTTAAAACAGACGGATGGACATGCGAGATTTGCGGGACAAGAATGGAGCCGGGGCTACATCACCATATACTCTCATGTATGGGGCTGAAAGACGAACGAGAAGTGCTCCTCAGTGAAATAGGCCTTGAGGGACTCTCTTTGGAGTTCCTGGTGAATGAGGTGGTGAGAAACAGAGCTGGAGCGTTTGCGTTGTTCAAATTTTGGAAGACGACTGAAGAGAAGGAAAAGCTATATACATAATCTAATTGATGTCAATAATTATATGTAAATAATCTTTGTCGGGATTAGAATGAAGAATCCTGTATGGGACTTTGATTCCAGTAAAAGGCTTGTTGCTGCTGTTGTATATAGTCACAGTGTAGAAAATACTATACTATACCTACTACATATAGGTTTCTCTCGCTATTCTTAGTTCTCTTCTCTTCAATTACGCTGTAAACTGGCGAATCCTTTATAGGACGAGAGGTCCTCAATAAAGGCTTTTGTTGTTGTTGTTGATTTCACTTCTTCTATTTGTTATTTGGTATTAACGTAGGTAATGTATTCACATCTTATGTATAGATGGAGTGTTTTGTCTCATAATTACAGAGAAGAAGTGTATAGATGTCGTTAAAAGAAGGTACTGTTACATCAAACAATAGCAGTAGAGGTCATCCTGTATTGATGAATCATCAAAATCGATAATCAATCAATAAGATCAATATAGAGATCATCGAAAGATTTCAGTGCTGGTTGCAATACTTCCTCAATGCCCAAAACTAACTCTCGTTGAATAACATTCTGTGCATAATCAGCGCATTTCTCTTTTCGCCTATCTGATAGTTGGCAGTTATAGTGTCCCATCTTTGTAGATTCTCTAGCAACATGTAGATCACTTAATTCCAGTTATTGAAGTTACTGGTCCACATTCTTCTTGGACTTTTCCCCTGTAGCCACTTATGAAAGCTCCAAGACCAGAAGAGCTTCTCAGAACATGTTTAACCAGCACATTTGTTGTTTCCAATCTGTAAGTTGGCAGTTATAGAGTCCCATCTTTCTAGATTCTCTAGCAACATGTAGCTCACTTATTTACAGCTTTTGAAGTCAATGGTCCACATTCTTCCTGGTATTTTCCCCTGTAGCCACTTATGAAAGCTCCAAGACCAGAAGAGCTTCTCAGAACATGTTTAACCAGCGCATTTGTCGTTTCCAATCTGATAATTATCAGTCATATATTCTCTAGCAACATGTAGATAACTTCACTACAGCTCTTGAAGTCACTGATCACATTCTTCTTTGACTTTTTCCCTGTTGCCACTTATGAATCCCCCAAGGCCAGAAGAGATTCTCAGAACACGGCTGGCAAATCCACTGCTCGCGTGGGTTCGAATCTCATCCTCGTCACCACTTGTGAGTTGATAGAAATAATGCGTATTAGCTCTCTCTAATACAAAGTAATTATTAAATATATATATAGCTTCAAATAAAAAGGCATATATAGGTAAATAAATTATATTTTTATCCAATATATGCCTTTTTAATTGGATATCTATTTATGGATTGCTCTATTTTCAAAAATAAATAAATATATATATTAGAATCAAAGAAAGCATATCCTGACCACGAGCACATTAGCTTTTTAGATAGCAGAGCGCCTTTTTTCACATTTTCACATATAAGTAAGTTCATACACTTGTATATATATACAAAAAACACACAGTAATTGAATTTGAGTAAACATTATAGGTTTTTACCTAAGCGTATTTTGATAAGTAACAGTACAACAAATATATTCTTTTACAATAGTTGTGCCGTTCTCTTTAAAGAGAGTACCCAGGTATATCTTCTAAACTTCTTCAATGGTTACTGACTCTTAATTTGTATATATAAAGTTTAATAAACACATTTTCTGCGAAAGCTATATCTTTTTGATAAAAACGAAAAGACAAAAGATAAGCTTTCTAAAGAGTTTTTCTTAATCCTTAACTATTAAGTGTCTCTCCATCCTTCACAATAGCTGAGAGGATTAAGAAAACTTTCTGGAAGCTTGAAACTTCTTGGAATTCTCGTTTTTTTTTTATAATAAATAGAGTCGGCGTTCTCTTAGAATTTAAATGGCTTTATTTACATACTTGCATATAACAGAGATATATGCATTGTTACATACTGAATCTATAAAATATAAAGGTCGCCTCTTCCGGCAATATAGAAGCTAAAACTAAGATGGCGCTTAGTTCCACTACATATATATATATTAAGAAAAATACATCTCCTTATCGTGCAACTGAAAGTTGCTGATGGCTTGCGCCATCTATCGGAATAAATATCAACTATTCTCGTTGATTTTTAATTATTCCAGAATTGGCCAAATACCCATTCTTGATTTATCAATTTAAATGGGTATTTGGCCAATTCTGGAATAATTAAAAATCAACGAGAATAGTTTATATTTATTCCGATAGATGGCGCAAGCCATCAGCAACTTTCAGTTGCACGATAAGGAGGTGCCTTTTTCTTAATTTATGCACCTTATCCCAGTACAATATTACATTTGTACACTATTTTTTTCATATATATATATATATATATGAAAAAACAATAGAAAAAATAAAAAATAAGTGGGTCAGGTGTTGATATTAAAAATAAAGTAGGCATATCCTGACCAGGAGCACATGTGCTTCACAGAAGGCAGAGCGCCATTAGTGGATGGATTTCCTTGATTTATCAAGAAATTGGGTTGGCCAAATATCAGGGAACAGGTTAAATCAATGAATAGTTGATATCTGTTCCACCAGATGGCGCTCCGCCTTCTGAAAAGCACATGTGCTCCTGGTCAGGATATGCCTACTTTGTTTTTAATATCAGCATCTGACCCACTTATTTTTTATTTTTTCTATTATTTTTTCATATATATATATATAAAGCAATAACGCGCCATTTTATTTTTTGCTTATCCCTAGTACACATGGTACAGGCCATGATAATCATGGTAGGTAGAAGTAGGCGACTGCTTTTACTGTAAGTGAACCTACATGTCTATATATGTGAAAAGCAGTTTGATTTTGCACTTATAAATGTGCCAGAGCCCCATTTGGTTACTTGCACCCGCTGGTGGGGTTGGACTTTTGCAAGAATCGGGGGCCATTGGAGCATTTTTTTAATCAGAAAAAAGTGCCCAATGCGGGAATCGATCCCGGGTCGTAGCGGTCGAAAACCAACGGTTTAGACCATCCTTCCACCGACCCCGACGCGCTATCTATATACAGTTAGTGAAAACATTAAGGGGGGGGGGGGGGGAGAAGTCCGACCACACCTCCCTGCGGTCCCCCCTGGACCCTTGGAATATTCGACCAAATTCTGGTTCGTTTCCAAGGTGACTAACGTGGCAACGGCACTCATTTTCCAATGAAGATAGTGGATATTGCTGCTGCTGTGATGGATAGAGATGCATGGAGACATCTGAGACTCTTCTTTGGACACGACAACAACAACAATACAGTATACACACCCAAGATAGTGGACATTGCTGCTGCTGTGATAGAGATGCATGGAGACATCTGAGACTCTTCTTTGGACACGACAACAACAACAGCAGCTCTACACACCCAAGATAGTGGACTTTGCTGCTGCTGTGATGGAGATGCATGGAGAACCTGAGACTCCTTTTTGGACACGACAACAACAACAGCAGCTTTACACACCCAAGATAGTGGATATTGCTGCTGCTGTGATGGAGATGCATGGAGACATCTGAGACTCCTTTTTGGACACGACAACAACAACAGAAGCTTTACACACCCAAGATAGTGGATATTGCTGCTGCTGTGATGGAGATGCATGGAGACATCTGAGACTCTTCTTTGGACACGACAACAACAACAACAACAAAGAATTAAGACGCGAATGTTTCTTTCACACATCATTTCTGAGATTCCATCCTTCAGTGTAGCATATATAAACAGAATGATCCAATACAGTATTACAGCTCTAAAGAAAGCGGTCTGGTAGATTAAATTGGTGAAACCGCGTGGAGAGTTCACCACTAATAAACAAAACCCTCCCAATATTTTATCATCGCAGTAAGGACAGTAGAAGTTTGATATATATGTGAAAATAAACATTCGCGTCTTAATGTTTTCCTATATTAATTATAGGTTAATAAAGCGTCATCTATATATATGGAATGCGTGGTGTCGCTGGAGACCCACTGGTGATTCTCCACCAAACTCTGCAGCGCTGGTAGAGGCGCCATATTCATTGTACATAGTGTATATAATTATCTTTTTTTAAATAGTGCAGACTGTGTACTTTGCATGTATTGACAAGATGTTAATAAAATTATTTATTGTCAATTGTCTATATATAAGAAAAGAAAACATTTAGGGTTGACTCATCAGTGGTGAACCCTCCCAACGGTTTCGCCAATCCCCAATCTACCAGATCGCTTCTTTAGAGCTCTAATACAATACAGTATTAGAGCTCTAAATTAAAAAGGCATATATTGGATCAAAATATCATTTATTTACCTTTTGAAAATAGAACAATCCATAAATGAATCTTTAAATACATGCATTTTTAATTAAAGATTTATTTATGGATTGCTCTATTTTCAATACATATATATATAGTCTTCATTGGTAGCGCCCACCGCAGGAAAGACTCCGCCACCGATGGACTGCGAGAGTTCACAAAGTGGGCAGGTCGATGTGATGGCTGGTGTTACCCAACTCAAGACCAAGATGGTACTTGTAGAGATGAAGAGAAAAATCTATTATTTAGGGAAAAAAATAGGATAGTGGCGGGTTTTGAACCTGAGTTATCAGGAGATGAAGCAAGACATGCTGAATGACATGCTTTTATATGCTACACTGAAGGATGGAATCTCTGAAAGCCCTCTTAATATATTTTCATCGCAGTAAGGACAGTAGAAGTTTGATATATATGAAAGAAACATTCGCATCTAAATGTTTTTATTTGTTATATATAGATGAGGTGATTATTGATTTATATTAATTACAATATAATATATCTATTACGCCGATAGATGGTGCCACTCTGAGTAATACAAGAAGAGGAAGAAGGCCTGACATCATGTAGAAAGAACAACGCGTTGAGTGAGTCACTTGGCGACATCTCAAGTCACCAAGGTTGACACTCGCTTCAAGGAGAGCGTTGACAGCACCTCTCAGACCTTCATCATGTTTTGCTTCATCTCCTGATAACCCAGGTTCAAAACCCGTCACTATCCTATTTTTTCACTAAATACTAGATTTATCTCCCTCTCTATTATATATATTATATTATATATATCTTCATATATATATTTATTCTGTATTTAATCTTATATAATCTTATATGAACGATGTAATAAATCAGTTTCAATCTCCCTCTCTCTACAAGTACCATCTTGGTCTTGAGGTAGGTAACACCAGCCATCACATCGACACTCTGTGAACTCTCGCAGTCCATCGGTGACGAAGTCTTTCCCGCGGTGGGCGCTACCAATGACGACTGTATATTTATATATATGAAAAAACAATAAAAAAAAATCAAAAGGTCAGGTGTTAATATTAAAAATAAAAAAGGCATATCCTGACCAGGAGCACATGTGCTTTTCAGAAGGCAAAGCGCCATCTGGTGGAACAGAAATCAACTAATCATTGATTTAGTCTGTTCTCTGAATTCCTTGATTTCTGTTCCACCAGATGGCGCTCTGCCTTCTAAAAACCACATGTGCTCCTGGTCAGGATATGCCTTTTTGAATATATTATATTATGATGCACTAGCGCGCCATCTGTTATCAAAATACCCATTCCAAGAGTCTAGCATCAGTATCCCTATAAAAGGAAGTTCCAAAAATACAATATAACAGCGGTATGGTAGATTAAACTGGCGAAACCGCTGGGAGGGTTCACCACTGATGAGCCAGGCCCTCCCATTAATTTTTCCATTGCAGTAAGGGCAGTAGAAATTGTTTGATTTCAAAAAAGAATCTTACGCCTTTAAAATAGTTTCGAATTTTGAATATATTATATATATGTATATTTATAAATTTTATATATTTATATCTATTTATTCGTATATTTATCATTATATAATCATATATATTCTGTATTTAACCTAATATATAATCTTATATGAACATTGTAACAAAGAAGTTTCATTCTCAATCTCTCTCTCGCGGTGGGCGCCACCAATGAAGACCTTGTAGTATATATAGAATTTAAATGAGGTTTCAGCTATTGGATCTGTCATTTATATATATGGAAGAGTTATGAAGGATAAGAAAAAGAGTAATTTGTGTTTAGATAGCTCCTATGGATAAATCATGGGACAAAGGTCATTTTTACAGCCTCCTAAAATGATAAATTGCATGAAAGATAAGCCAGGTGTAAGGGAATTATCTTACTCTGTGACAACCACTCTGTGAGTAGGTCTGGTAACACCGAACTTCCAATTTTTAGAATGGTAACCGACAACAATGAAAATTAGAATCTAAAAATTGTGATAAAAAAATTATTTTGCAGAAAAATAAACATAGTTAACATATATACAGTTAAACCTGTCTATAACACCCCCTCTTGGGACTCACCAGGGTGCTATAGAGAGGGGATGCTATAGACAAGTCACTTTTAATGTAAATCACATCGTACTATGTATTTAAAATCGGGCGCTATAGAGAGGGAGGCGCTATTTAGAGGGGGTGCTATAGACAGGTCACTTTTAATGTAAAATGTTTACATTTTAATGTTTAAAATCGGGCGCTATAGAGAGGAAGACGTTATTTAGAGGGGACTCTATAGACAGGCCACTTTTAATGTAAAATGTTTACATTTTAATGTTTAAAATCGGGCACTATAGAGAGGAAGACGCTATTTAGAGGGGGCGCTATAGACAGGCCACTTTTAATGTAAAATGTTTACATTTTAATGTTTAAAATCGGGCGCTATAGAGAGGAAGACGCTATTTAGAGGGGGCACTATAGACAGGTTTTACTATATATATATAATATGATTTTAAAATATATTCTATATATTTTAAAATATATATTTTGACTAAATTTGTCTTATTTTAAATCAATATGTTTTCCTTTTAGTTGTAACAAGGTAAATAGTTGTAATTTATTTAATAATTCACAAACTATAGAATCAACTATTTCTAAATTATATGTAACATTTTAATATGTTTTTACTTGAGTTCAAAATAAACTACTTAATAAATATTTTCATTTTTTTTTTACCAAACGACTGCACTTAATAAAAAATATTTCTTCATTTAAAATCAATCCTTTTATTTTTAAAACAAATGTCGTAATATACAGGGTGATCCAAAAGTCCCTGCACTATTTTAAAAATTAATAACTCCGCGAATATTTGCGCTAGAGCAATGCGGTAAACACCATTGTGTTCAGGATGCAATGGGATTTTTTATGGCAAATAATGAGAAATTCGAAATTGATTTTAGTTACAATTTTATTCGCCAGATGGCGCACTACCAAAATCAGAGATTCAGCGGCCAAATTGTTTGATAAATTGAAAAATATAACTGATCGACACGTATTTTTCCTTTTTGAATACCAGGAAAGAACCCTAATAACATCAAATAACAAATTAATAAAACACCACTTCGCCAAAAGTATGAAGAATTGGTTAACAATTTTTAAATACAATCAGAGATATGTAAAATAGGTAAATGCAAATTTAAACATGTAGCAAAAAAAAAATTGATATTTTAGATACGGTTTGTGTTTCCGAAGATAATAAATTTCTAATATTTTTAATTCAACTCTCTCTCATACTGTACCCAATTTTAAAAAATGTGTCCCCTCAAATAAAAATATTTTTCAAATCGACCTTTTGCGTTGAAAAACGTGGTAGTAAAATCATTTTGTATTATTTTTTTGCACAAAATTTCTAAAGTTAATGGTGTACAGAAAATATTCCTTATGTTATTTCTTCTAATGAGCGAAAAGCGAAAACTAAACATAAGGGAAAAAATTGTGTGCACCAGTGTTATTCGAGAAGTTATAACACTCTGGTTTGCACGAAATAATATGTGAGCAAATACAAACAAAATATTACTGTTCACAAAAAAAAAAGAGTCAAGATGTGAGGACAGCATTTATTATCCCATATCCCAATTATCCCCCTTATCCCATTCTCTCTTGTATTAGGTCACAATCCTTGCTCAATGTGGCACCCTTCATTCTCAATCACCGCCTGCAGACGACAAATGACAGAATGGACAGCATTAAGAAAAATATCTGTTGAAATTAATAAAACGTGCCATCTGATAGAAGCCTTTAACATGGCCAATGTGGTATGCCAGCATCGATAAGCACACGATTTAATGTACCCCCATAATAAAATTCGCAAGGCGTCAAGTCTGGTGATCTTGGAAGCCACTGCTATATAAAGTGGCGACTTATCACACGATTTTCAACGAACGTATTCTTCAGCAATTGTTTGGCACCGCGGGAGATATGAGGAGGTCCTCCAACTTTCATGAATGTTATTTCGCTTAGTGCATTTTTCCCTGCAATATGGGAATATCCCATATGAACATAACGTTCACCAGTTACAAAAACGGTTTTAAAAGTTCTTCCATTGATTTTTCAAAGAAAAATGGCCCAATAATAAAAGTAGAAGTGAACCCACACAAAACTGTAACTCTAGGCTGATAAAGTGACATTTCTGTAAAAATTCTAGGGTTTTCTGTTGCCCAAAAGCGGCTGTTTTGAATGTTAGATTCTCCGTTTAGAGAAAAGTGAGCATCATCTGTCCACAGAACATTCGACAGCCAGTTTTCATCAATATCAATTTTCCGGAAAACCCATGAAGCGAATTCTTGACGCATCTCAAAATCGCCAACTTTCAGCTCGTGAAGCCTCTTCGGATATCACAATCATACTCGGCGATTTTAACGCCAAAAGTTCAACTTGGGGATCATCTGTCCAGGATAACAAAGGTCACCGACCTCGACCTTACACCATTAAATAAGGGAGAGAACACCTATCTATCCAAGTCGACAGGCACAGAATCCGCAATAGACATCACAGCGATAAATTTCAACATCGCACCCACAACACAATGGAAAATCCTGAGAGGTGCAATCAGTGACCACAGACCAATTTTAACAACCCTAAACTTCAAAATTGAGAATGTCCAACAGAATAAAAGAACATGGAACTTTAGGAAAGCCGACTTGAAAAAAAATCACAGAAAAGCTTGAAGAACTGTGCAACGAAAAATTGAATTACAGAACGCTTGACAAAAACTTGGAAAACTTCTCTTCGAATATATCAAAAGCTGCAAAAGCATCGATACCTAGAAGGAGACGTTAGACCTGTGGATACCTTACTGGAAGGACCACAACATCAAGGCAATGATTGCAGAGAGAGACAATATCAATGAACTTCTTTAAAAAAATAAAACAGAAGAAAAGAGAAAGTAACACATTGAAATTAATCACAAAATAGAACAAGAAATTTGGATATGCAAACAAGAGAAAATGGCAGAGTTCTGCGAAAAAATGGATCCAAGAAAGGACAGCCAACACTGGAAAATGATTAGAGTGTTAGAAAAGAATCAAAACCAACACCAATCCTCCAATACTCTAACCGATATGAATAGAACAGAGAGAACGAGAACAAACAGATGACTAACATAATTGCTGAATATCTTTCAAGCACTTCCATACTCAAATATACGATTGAAGACAATCTAAAAATAATATAAACCAGTTAGTTAAACAAGCAAGAAACTTCCATCAACAAGATATTTTCTCGAGAGACTTTACACTGAATGAGCTAAACTCATCAATAAAAATATCTAAGAGGTCACCAAGAGATAATCTAATCTTTGGTCAAATGATTAAACACTTTGAAGACAAATCTAATAAACAACTCCTACGAATACTGAACATTTCATGGTAAACTGGTGAACTACCAAAGAATTGGAAGATATCAATTACTGTGCCAATACTGAAACCAAACAAAGATGCCAAGGAATCCAAGAACTATCGGCCAATTGCTCTCACCAGCATACTTTGTGAAATAACAGAACGAATTATCCACTCTAGGCTCATAGTCTGGCTCACTAACAATAATAAAATAAACTTCTACCAAACTGCCTATAGATCCCAGCGCTGTACGACTGATCAACTGTTCTACTTCTGTCAATCAATAATAGATTCTTTCCAAGAAAAACCGCTAAAGAAGACCACGGCTATATTCCTTGATATGACCTCAGCTTTTGATCGAGTGTGGAGGGAGAAATTACGTGAAAAGCTGCACAACATCGGAGTAAGAGGAGAAACCTTAACCTGGATTGCAGACTTCTTAAGGTGAAGAAGGTTAAAGGTTTGGGTCAATGGAGAATTTTCCAAGGAAGGAAGAACGTGTGATACTGCAGTCCTGGATCTTTCCAGTTGGTCTCGACGACCAGGCCATCACCGAGATGTACGCGACGAAGTACGCGATCTAGGTATTCATCGTAGATCGCAAAATGCGTGGTGTCGCTGGAGACCCACTAGCGATTCTCCACCAAACTCTGCAGCGCTGGCAGAGGCGCCATATTCATTGTACATAGTGTATGTGATGATTTAAGACCATGGAATTGTTGTAAATAGTCCAGATATCTACTACCACATGTTCCACCACGTAATTGTATATAACTTCTTATTTACTGCAAATAGAAAGCCTCAACTAACATCAATCTGTACCGCGTAAGAATCTAATAAAGTATAGCAACTGTACAGATAGAAGGAATAGAGACTAACAGGAAAAAATTAAAGTTAAAACTAATCAGGCTTAGGTGAAAATAGGAGAGAAGACCTAGCAAACCCAGCCCAACTTTTACAAGGTCGTGGCCCTCCTGGATAATAAAACTTCCCCCCCTGTTTACGTCAGAAAAGAGCAGTGACCTGTTCGGACCCAGCTCAGCTATAAAAGGAGGCCCCGATCCTCAGTTAGTCAGTCCTTAGTAAGTCTTCGTTCCAGTCCCTGTCCACTGGACGCTCCGATAAAAGGTAAACCCCTTCCTGCCAGAAATCTTCCCGTCCCATTCCTTCTTGGCGTTCAGACGCTTCTAAGTGGAATCTCTATTTGCTTATTTCACCTTTGGCCCAGCTGTGTCGCCTTCCACCACAACTGCACGGTAGAGTTGACATCGAGGTTCTTCTAGCATCAGGTAACACTGGTCCCAGAGGTCCCAAGATATCACATGTATATAATGCATATTATCTTTTTTTTAAATAGTGCAGACTGTGCACTTTGTATGTATTGACAAGATGTCAATAAAATTATTTTAACTGTCATTGATGAGGAATTGGAATTTTCAAAACACATAATTAGCACCTCAAATAGAGCTACCAGAAAACTAAACATTCTGAGATGGCTATGTGGAACAAATTGGGGAAAAAAACCCAGAATTCTCAGAACAACATATATCACCTCAATAAGGCCGATAATGGAATATGCAACACCGGTCTGGGCTCCCTCAAGCTCATCACTAAAAGTAAGACTAGACAGTGTTCAAGCAAAAGCGGCCAAAATAATCACTGGTGCTGTTTCATCCACCAACAATGAGAAAATTCAGAGAGAATGTGTTCTAGACCTACTCGCTCGAAAGCAGAAGATAAAATAAAAACAACTTGGATCGGCACTTCGGAAACGAGGAACCAGAGGACGAGATCTCTCTGACCACTTGTGGTTTGGTGGATCCGCCCTTTTCTGAGAATGAGGTGAAACTGACGGCTTTCAAGTTCGGGAAAAGGAAATCTCCTGGTCCCGAAGGGATTGATAACACGGTCGTGAAAGCCCTGTTAAGAATGCACCCATCACTTCTTGCCAGGTTTTTCAATAGGTGCCTGGACACTGGTACTTTTCCTGAGGCATGGAAGGTTGCCCGAGTAGTGCTTCTCGAAAAGTCTGGTAGAAAGGGTAATTATCCTAATGATTATCGTCCGCTTTCTTTACTAGTGTGTCTAGGTATGGTCCTGGATAGCCTACTAGCTCAGCGACTGAAGCACTGGCTAGAGAGTAATGAGCTCCTTTCCTCTTTCCAACGTGGTTTTAGGGAAGGGAACTCCACAACCACGGCTCTGAACGAGGTGTTAGAGGGGGTTGAGATGGGCTTAAATAAGGGTGCTTGGGTTCTTCTCGTGGCCCTGGACATTGATGGCGCGTTCAACTCCATGAGCTGGAACAAGCTGATGAAATTTGATGGACATGGGTTGTCCTGATAATTTGTGCAGCTTGGTTTGTGACTTCCTGAGAGATAGACGGATTAGCCTCAGTTTTGGTGGGCGGAAGTTGGAAAGAAACTGTGCTAGGGGTTGCCCCCAGGGCTCTTGCTGCGGACCTATTATGTGGAATATCCTGGTAAACACTGTTTTCCAGGAGGAGCTACCTGAGGGAGCCTGGCTGGTTCTCTATGCTGACGACCAGTTCCTCATCATTGAGGCTGCTTCGAGAGCGAAGGCTGATAAGTGTGTTGAAGCTTCTCTCCAAATCCTCTCGAACTGGGCCCATGACTCTGGCCTTAAGTTCAATGTCTCCAAAACTAAAGCCCTCAGCTTTAAGCCTAGGGACATAAGAACTAAAAGGAAAGGGATCAAATGGGAGCACAAGCCGGCTATCCGGATGAAAGGACGGAGGGTAGCGTTGGTCAATAGGATGACCATCCTGGGGGTGGTCATTGATGACAAGATGGGTTGGCAATACCAGGCGGAGAAGATGGTGACGAGAGGCAGGGAGGCGTTGTGCAGGCCTGTCCTGGTTGGCTCTCAATAGGGGGGGGGGGTGGGGGGGGGAGAAGGAGGGTACTATTTTTAGGAACCTCTGCCTCTCCTGTGTCGAGCCAATCCTGCTATAACAGGGATCAGAAGGTGGCAAAATCTCTAGAGAGCGTGCAGAGGACAGCGGCACTCAGAATCACAGGGGGATATCGCACTACCAGCAGTGAAGCCTTTTTGGTCCTCGCTGGGCTTATTCCCCTGGGATTGAAACTAGAGGAGGAGACCATCAGACAGAAGATCTGGGAGAACAGGGAAGATGCCCTGGGACTTGAAGCGGGTGCCCTGGAATGGAAGAGGGACCCAAGGAAGCCTCCGCAGTGGTTGCCAAAGTGGAATTGGAGTCCTGGAGGGCCGACAGGGATTGACACGGAGGTTTTCACTGATGGTAGTAAGTCTGGAGCCAATACTGGAACTGGAGTAGTGATTTTCACTAATGGAGAGCTGATCTTCCAAGAAAGCTTAATACTCAGAGTGGACGAATTGGTCTTTTCAGCCGAGCTGGTTGCGATCAGGGTAGCCCTCAGAGTGTGTGCCGAGAAGAACTTCAGCCCGGACCGCCTCTATTCAGATTGTATGTCGGCCCTCGTCGCCATCAATCTGGTGAAAGGGCAACTCGCGCATCAAATAATCCAGGAGCTGGAGATAATAACGCGGGCTCCGGAGGGTTAGGGGACAGCCTCATCGAAGGTAATGAGTTCGCAGACAGGCTCGCTAAGGCAGGATGCTTTAGAGGTAGATCACTGAGGACCCCAGTGACCAAGAAAGAAGTTTATAGGAGGATCAGGGGTAACATCCAGGACTTATTGTTGGACAGATGGAGGAAAAGTGTGAAGGGAGAGAGGTATTCAATTGGGTAACAACACCCAAGTACCTCTGTAAGGTAATGTCCCACAAATTCATTAGGGTAGTTCGGGACATGGGCTCTTCCCCAAGTCTCCACAGATTTAAAATTAAGAGAAACCCTTATTGAGTCTATGAAGAAAGGGATGTGGATGCACGCCACTACGTCTTGGATTATCCAAGGGTAGTGGGTGTGCAGGAAGAGAGAAGGAGGGCGAGGGGCGCGATCGAGAGTAAGCTGCTGAGAAACCACAGCAAGCTTCTTGAGAAAGCCCACGACGTGGCATCTGAGCTTTTCCTCAACTGTGAGTGAACAGAGTCGACCGGGGGCTGCCTCCCCGCGGTCCCTGCTGGACACAGTAAATAGTTTCCTCTTTTGCTGTGTTTAAAGGCCAACGGTATAGAAATCCTTCCAGACACGTTGTCTGGGAGGTGGTGTTTCCAGGTACAATGGCTAAGCTCTAGCTTGGATACCGTTACTTGGCTTATGAGTTGAACAGAATAGCAGCGAAGGGCATGCTTCGGATGCCGGCTTGTGGACCGAAAGGTCTGGGTGGCCATCTGCTTCTAGGGTGTACCAACTGTGCTTAGGTGGGATCCTCCAGTTCTTGTTTATTTTTGTTTTGGCTACTTTTTCTATTTCTTTAAAAGTAAGTTTATTTTTCTGTAGTAAGGGTTCTTTTGTGTATTTTTTCGCTAGCGCATCAGCACCTTCATTGCCTTCAATGCTTACATGTAAGGGTATCCATTGAAGGTGAATTTTTGAGGTATTGAGAGTTTTTGGAGATAACCAATTATGTTCCTGCTTACTTTGTCTCTTTGTCCCTTGTGTGACTAAAGTGTTGTATGGCACTTCTACTATCAGTAAGAATCCATATATCGTGATGTTTAGTGTTTCTGATGGATTTTAAGACTTCATAGATGGCTATAAGTTCGGATCTGAAGACTGAGCAAAAATCTGGGTTTCTTCTGTTTATTTTCTCATTGCCATTTGTGGTTTTAATGAGAGAGTCACTGTCAGTGTGTCCCAACTCGTCTCTGCTACCATCGGTATAGTGAGTTATTACATTTTTAGGAATTTTATTAATTATTTCTAATGATAATTGTTTTAAGTATTCTGGATTTTGGTATTGTTTGTTGGTGGGTTCATTTAAAGTGGCATTAAAAATAACATTTTTTTAGTGATTCGCATGGAGATATTTTTTCTGCTAAATAATATTTTTCCACTTTATATTTTAAAAATCCATTTCTTTTGGCCAGGTGGAGAGGGCCTTCTTTTTTGAGTTTTATATTGGATTCCCAATTAAGTATGTAATTGAAAGTTCCGTGTTTGTTTTCATAACTCTTGATTTTGTTTATATATTTTGGCAGATTGTAGCTTCTTCTATCTTTAAGGGCATAATGTCTGCCTCGTAAAGTACAATATTATTAGGGCTGGTATTTCGAAGACCTGTAATAATTCTAGCTGCATTTAGTTGTATCCTTTCCAGTGATTTTAGATTTGTTTCAGATGCTGTACCATAGATTTGATATCCATATTCCAAGATAGGTCTCATTAGAGATGTGTAAGTTAATTTTAGTGTTGTTGCTTCAGCTCCCCACTCTTCCTGAAATATATTTCAAGATTTTTAGTCGATCTCTTCCTTTTCTAACAACTCCTTCAATATGTTTACTGGAGTTAAATGTCTGGATCCAGGGTGTAGCCGAGATATTTAGGATGTTTATTATATTGAAATTGTTGTTCTTTCAGAATAATATTTAGTCTTATTTTGTATAGTTTCTCATCGGTAGTAAAAAGACAGGTTTCAGATTTTTGGGGGTTAAATTCTAATTTAT
This sequence comes from Cordylochernes scorpioides, assembly GCA_030710605.1. NCBI lineage: Eukaryota > Metazoa > Arthropoda > Arachnida > Pseudoscorpiones > Chernetidae > Cordylochernes > Cordylochernes scorpioides. Next base: position 68,997,155 of record CP092863.1, on the reverse strand, counting down.
GTTTATTAGCAAATTTTTCTAGGTGGAGAAGAATCTTATTCAAATCTCTTTCATCTTTTTTCCAGTTAGTGTTGCTGCTCCATAGAATAATGTCATCAGCGAAAAGTCCAATATTGGTTTTATGTGAAAATATTTCTTCTATGCCTGCAATAAATAGGGTGAAGAGATTTGGGCTAAGGACTGATCCTTGTGGTAATCCTTGATACAATTTGAAGGTTTTAGATAGAGTGCCATTATATTTGACCCTGATGTATCTATTTTTAAGGGAATCATTTATCCAAGTGATAGCGTTTCCATCAATTTTGAAATGTTTGTATAATTTTGTAAATAACTTGTTTTTCCATACCTTATCAAAAGCTTGTGTAAGGTCTAAAAAAGCAGCTATTGTGTGGTTAGTTGTTTTTCTGTTTTGTGCATCTTTTACCTTTTGTGTGAAAAATAAGAGTTGGTCTATTGTCCCATGTCCTTTCCTAAATCCATATTATTCTTCTGGTAAGAGATTTCTTGTGTTGGGGTGGTAGGTGAGTTGTCTGAGTATAATTTTTTCCATTAATTTTCAGCAAATACTTGTGAGGGAGATAGGTCGGTAGTTTTTTGGGTCATCAGCAGATTTGTCAAGTTTTTAAATGGGAATTATTGTGGCATTTTACAGTCTTGAGGCAATTTTCCAGCTTTCCAGGAGTTATTGAAAATATTAAGAAGTCTTTGTTTGCCAATTTTGCCCAAGTTTGATATCATTCGGCCATGGATTCCATCTGGCCCAGGACTCTTGTTTAGGTCAGTGTTTTCTAATGCATAAGCTAGCTCTTCAATATTGATTTTTTTCATGGAAAATATTATGAGTGCTGGTGACATTTTTACAGTCATGAAAAATTCTTCGGGCCTTTGTTTCAACCTTGATTTTACTACTTATTTGATATGAATTACCTGAAAGATTGGCAGCAATTTTGTCATTAGTTGCTGGTGTACCATCTGTATTCTTAATCATATTAGTTTTTTCGGTTTGTGACTGGGATCTGTCAATTTGTTTAGCCAAATTCCAAAGTTTTGTATTTGGGTTTCTTGGGTTCAGGTTTTCACAAGTTTGTTTCCATTTTTCCCTTTTCACATTTACGTATAATCTTTTTATTTTTGCATTCACAATGTTCAGTTCAGTTCTACAATTTGTTTGGTTTTGGGTGCTCTTTTTTGTAGTTCATTTCCTTTAGTTATAAGTGTTTGAATATTTTTTGCCTTGTGTGTATAATTTGGAATCCATTTCTTAATATTACCTCTTGGTATTGAAACTGTGGCTGCTTTAATAATGGTGTTTTCGAAAGATATCCAATTAGCCTTTTTGAAGTTCCAGATTTTTTCTTAATTGAGCTGGGTTTGGTCTTGGTGCTAATTTCTATCAAATTAGGCAAATGATCACTTACAATACTTTTTAATATTTGCTATTTGCATTTGTGGAAAATGTCAGGATAGTAAAAACTTATATCAAGGGCTTGTGCAGTATTATAGCTGTATGAATGATGGGTAGGATTTCCATCATTTAAGCACATGATGGCATAGTCGTCAAATATGTTTGAAAGTATTTTGCCTCTTGGGTTTGGCGTGGAACATCCCCATAGTTGATGTTTGGCATTAAGGTCACCTACAATAAGAGTTGTCTGTAAGAAATTGAGCCATTGTTCCATCGTCAATAAGTGTATTGTTTGGAGGGTGATACATATTGTATATGTTGATGGCTTTGTTTTGATTGAGGTAGACTTTGATATCTTGGGCTTCGAGGTCTAATGTGTTTGAAATATTAACGGCTATGTCCTCATAGTACAAATTATTGATTAAAAATGCTAGGCCACCCCCTTTAACAGCATATACAAATGGATCTTCAGACCTTACCCTGAGTTATGGAGGGGCCGGAATTAACATAATACTGCAAGATGGAACGCACATCAAAATCAAAGAAGGAGCAGAACAGATTTCGTCAAACTTCACTTGTGAACTGACGGCTATCTGGAAAGCCCTTGATGTATGCCTTAACCAACCATCCCTGCATCAAGCAGAAGGAAATTTTATATACAGCGACTCCATATTCGCTCTAGAAGCAATTCAGAAGGGCAATACTAAAATCACACGGAAAATACACTCGTTACTTACCCAACTGGAACCATTGGAGAATAACTGCATTCTACAATGGATCCCTGCCCATGCTGGGATCGGGGGTAATGAAATGGCATCTGAATTGGCAAAGGAAGCCAGAAAGTTGAGCCAAAGGAAAGAACAAATGTCATTATTTGACGCTGATTCTTTGTCAAAATACAAGATAATTAAACAATAAATAAGAAAATATCAAAATGCGAAATGAACTCTGAGAAAAAATGACAAAAACTATAACAAGACTTAGAACAAAACACTATAAAGGAATGACAATACACCCAGATGGCACAATAACCTATAGGGCATGCAACAATTGTCCTCGTGTGGAACTTACACCTACCCACATATTCTCATAGCCAGCAATGGCCGCAGCCTTGCAGAAATTTGACATAGACCCAGAGCAGCAGCTTTACACACCCAAGATAGTGGACATTGCTGCTGCTGTGATGGAGATGCATGGATACATCTGAGGCTCTTTATTGGACACGACAACAACAACGGCATTCCAGAGTAAAATAAATTATCAGAGATAGATACATATTTTTCAAATGAATTAAAATGAATATAATCGATACTGAGAGAGAGTTGAATTTAAAAAAATATTAGAAATTTATTATCTTCGGAAACACAAGCCGTATCTAAAATATCTTTTTTTTTTTTGCTACATGTTTGAATTTGCATTTACCTATTTTACATATCTCTGATTGTATTTAAAAATTGTTAACCAATTCTTCATACTTTTGGCGAAGTGGTGTTTTATTAATTTGTTATTTGATGTTATTAGGGTTCTTTCCTGGTATTCAAAAAGGAAAAATACGTGTCGATCAGTTATATTTTTCAATTTATCAAACAATTTGGCCGCTGAATCTCTGATTCTGGTAGTGCGCCATCTGGCGAATAAAATTGTAACTAAAATCAATTTCGAATTTTTCATTATTTGCCATAAAAAATCCCATTGCATCCTGAACACAATGGTGTTTACCGCATTGCTCTAGCGCAAATATTCGCGGAGTTATTAATTTTTAAAGTTGTGCGGGACTTTTGGATCACCCTGTATATAGTTATAAAAATATAGCAATAAATATTTATATTTTTATATAATAAAAAGGGAATATATTGGATGGAATAAAATATTTATTTGCCAATATTTTGGTTGGCTAAACGCCAACATTTGTCAAAGCATTATATTTTGTTAAATTGTTACATTTTGACAAAATGTAATACCTTTACAAAGGTTGGCGTTCAGACAACCGAAATATAGGCAAATAAATCTTTTATTCAATCCACAATATATGCTTTTTTTATTTTCTATCTATATTTATATGGTAATTTAAGCCAACAACCCCATATTGTATATAACTTATAACAAGATTTTCATGTTGTATCATAGAAACACATCTGTAAATGATTATACGCATGATTGACATGTGTCATTACATCATCATATGTAATGTACTTTGTACAAACTGAGGATAAATAAATAAAACTCTGTAATAGATTAAGAGTTGAACTAGAGAGATAGAAGTCAAAAAACGTCTAAATTCGAGATAGATGGAAGTCACAAAACAACAAGTTCTAAAGATGGAAACTGCCACGGCGCCAGTGTCCAATTTCCCCCCGACCCACACTCTTCACATCTGTTGAAATGCAAAACCCCCTTTCTCAGAAAAGGTATATAAAGCCCCGTCCTAGCTAAAAATACAGTTAGTTTACCATCTGCGTAAGCCATCGTCGGTTGTACCCCAGGTCCATCTCATCCATCATGTAGACCAGTAAGAAATCTTCTATCTCCCCATCTTTCGCTCCTAGCTCAACTTTTATCTGTTTACGGAACTTTCTTAGTGCAACTGTGTCTTCGTTTTTTTGTGTGGACATTCCCAAGCTTTCCACTCTGCCTCGACCACGACTGCCTGTACTTTGTGAGAACTGTAAAAGGTCTTCCAAGGTGCAGAGAGGTACTGGAAAACTACTCATCCTGACTGTTCCTCTCGGTCAACACAGTATAGCGAGAGTTACAGGGACTCACACCATAGATTAAGTCGACTGGATACCTCCCCACATAGTTAGTCGACAGAATTCTACAAGAGGCTACCAGACCTCACCACATATATATATTGAAAATAGAGCAATCCATCGATAAATCTTTAATTTAAAAGGCATATATTGGATCAAAATATCATTTATTTTACCAATATTTCAGTTGGCTGAACGCCAACTAAAATATTGGTAAAATAAATGATATTTTGATCCAATATATGCCTTTTTAATTAAATATATATATATATTAATGTGAAAAAAACAATAAAAAAATAAAATATTAAAAATATATAAAAAGGTCAGTTGTTGATATTAAAAACAAAAGAGACATATCCTGAACTTGGCCTTAAATACCCATTTCTTGATTTCTCAAGAAGCCTCTGGGACCAAATTGTGGTCATAGAGGTACAGTCTGTACCACGCTGACGAGGGCCAACAGCCCGAAACGCGTTTGTGGTTGACTTTTCTTGATTTATCAATAAATTGGGTTGGCCAAATATCACGGAGCAAGTTAAATAAACGTTTAGTTTATTTTTGTTCCACTAGATGGCGCTCTGTCATCTAGAAATGCTCTTGTGAGCCTGGTCAGGGTATGCTTTCTTTATTTTTAATATATTAATATGTATATAAAAAGAGATAATTCCTTTATCAGAATTTCATATGAAATTTTCATTATTTAAAACACCTTTAATACAGAATTTGGGACTTTTTTTACTGTAAAAAAAGAAGTCTATTCAAAACAACAGGTTAAGCTGACGCTATTTTTCTGGTGTATTAATACTTTTAGTTTACCTTGTACTGATAAGGGCCTTATTCCAAAACATGATATATAAATTAGTGGTATTTTTGATTAAAATTGTTGCACCAAGTTGCAGCTTTGCAGATTCATCAACCTTGGTTTCTTCCTTCTTGGTGTTATACACCGAGCGGGTTTGCATACTCAAAGCAAATAAATAAAAGTAAATAAAAATAAATTACCTTTTAAAGTTATTGTGTTTATTTATTCGTTGTCTTCTTCGTGGGTCGTGATCCGCAGTCTTATGTCTAGGTCCTCTCTCGCTCCAATAACCAATCAAGATATATGTACAATAACAATATTACAAAAGGAATGAAACTATAAAAAGGAATGATGATAATCTAAATAATATGTTTTAAATAAATATTAAATATTAAATGGGGCGTATTAAAATTGATGTAACAATATAAAAAATCTGATCCCATTTATTCATTTGAATTTATACAATCTCTCCAGAAAAACATTTTTTTAAAATGCATTTTATACATTCGCAAAAGGTATAAAAGAACTGATAAACCAGAAGCATTTTTTTTTCAATATTTTTAGCTACAATAAAGATACAAAGCAATAACGCGCCATATATACATATAAAATGAAAGGATTCAAAAGCACGAATGTTTCTTTTATACATAATACAAACTTCTACTGCCCTTACTGCGATGAAAAAATATATTGGGAGGGCTTGGCTCATCAGTGGTAAACCCTCCCAGCGGTTTCGCCAATTTAATCCACCAGACCGCTTCTCAGAGCTCTAATACTGTATTGGACGATTCTGCTTATATACGCAGCACTAAAGGATGGAATCTCAGAAATGGTTTTCAAGAAAACTATGGACATAAGCTTATAGGACAGTAGAATTACATTCAAATATTTGCATCGAGCAATGCTCTTCTGCAAACAATAAAGACAAGTCCAGTTAGGCATAAATTAACACAAATCAATAACGCGCCATCTATACATATAAAATGAAAGGATTTAAAAGCACGAATGTTTCTTTTATACATATTACAAACTTCTACTCCCCTTACTGCTATATACAGTATTAGAGCTCTGAGAAGAGGTCTGGTGGATTAAATTGGCGAAACCGCTGGGAGGGTTCACCACTGAATGAGCCAAGCCCTCCCAATATTTTTTTTCGTCGCAGTAAGGACAGTAGAAGTTTGTATTATGTATAAAAGAAACATTCGTGCTTTTAAATCCTTTCATTTTATACAATAAAGATAATTAAAAATACAAAGCAACAAGGCGCCATATACATATAAAGAATACACACAATACTTCAAAATTTGATTTTATTTAACTATATTTTCATACCAACCCTTTGTACATATTTCAATTGTCAAAATTCGAAACTATTATAGAGAGACGCGTATAATTCTTTTTAAAAATAATCAATTTCTACTGTCCTTACTGCAATGGAAAAATTAATGGGAGGGTCTGGTTTATCATTGCAGTAAGGGCAGTAGAAATTGTTTATTTTTAAAAAGAATCATACACGTCTATAATAGTTTCGAATTTTGATAACAGATGGCGCGCTGATGTATCATAATATTTCAATTGTGTTGATTTTTTTTCTCTTTTCATCTAACTAAAACTTACATACTAATTCTTGTACATATTTCAAATATCTATCTTTCCTTTCTATGTTTAGTTAACCTTTGTAATGCAAGTGTTCCTAGGGGGACATAGCATTCTAAGTCGAAATAAAAAATAAAGAAAGAATACATTAAGACGCGAATGTTTCTTTTTAAAAAATAGGAAGAGATAAATACAGTAGAATTTTGATTTATTTGTGAAAATAAACATTCGCATCTTAATGTTTTCATTCGTTATAGTTAAAAATAATATTACAATAATTAGCGTAAACTATTTTAAGTTTCGACTGTGGTGTATTTAGGTTGATTTAAAAGTAGAAATATATTTTAGGCTTTATTTATTTAAATGGCTTTTATTATATTACACCGTATTAGATGTAAGAATTACAAGTTAACAATCGAATTATATGATGATAAATTATATGTTATGATATATACAATATATCATAGAATAATAATTTGTGGATTTAATATTATTATTTTATTAATATATTATATACAATATTATATTATATAATTAAAATATAAATATACGACATTGACCACTAAACATTTTCCACTAACCTTTAATAATTTAATAAACTAAATGAATAAATTTTAGAAAAGTTAGAAAAACGTTTCTGATCAAATTTACTGGAAATTGAATAAGAAATTCGGAGTGTGCCAAAGGCGTTCATTATGTAAATTGATTACTAAATTTACATATTCTCTAAGTCTGTTTTTGGAAATTTCCGTTTGGAAAAAAAAAACACTATTTTTTTGAGGAAAAAGCAATTAACGAAAATTAGATTTTAAAAACAAACGTTTTAGTTTTTCAATAGCTTGTATAAAATTCTTGTATCTTGGCAGTTTTTTACAGTTCAAAAATAACTTTATTAGGTACCGCTCAAAAACAGCAACCTAGCTTATGATATTTTCAATGGAAGACATTTATACATAAATGATATTTTGATCCAATATATGCCTTTTTAATTAAACATTATACATGTTATATAAAAAATGAGAGAGAAATTGAATTTTGTGATATTTTGAAATATACAACAACAACAACAAAAGCCTTTATTGAGGACCTCTCGTCCTATATAGGATTCGCCAGTTTACAGAGTAAGAGAAGAGAACTAAGAATACAGAGAGGAACCTATATGTAGTAGGTATAGTGTAGTATTTTCTACACTGTGACTATATACAACAGCAACAAAAAGCCTTTTACTGGAATCCAAGTCCCATACAGGATTCGTCATTCTAATCCTGACAAAGATTATTTACATATAATTATTTACATCAATTAGATTATGTATATAGCCTCCCCTTCTCTTCAGCCGTCTTCCAAAATTTGAACAACGCAAAAGCTCCAGCTCTGTTTCTCACCACCTCATTCAACAGGAGCTCCAAAGAGATTCACTCAAGGCCTATTTCACTGAGGAGCACTTCTCGTTCGTCTAATATTTTGAAATATACAGAATTATTAGCTGTTGCTTGATTTTGGTATGCAGTCGTGGAAAATATTATAATAAAATGAAGATTGAATGACAATTTAATTGTGCTTATGGGATTTATAAAGACATAATTTGATTAAAGTACTGCCTGGCTTAAGGTGAGTAGAACAAGGAAAATAAAAGATTATTTACATAATGTACAAAGATTTGAGCCGGCCATCGGGATAGAGAAAATATCTTTATTTACGGGGCTGCTAACCAAAATGAATGATTTTTGAGCCCCGATGGACGCATAGAGCGGAATATATACAAAGAACAGTTGGAGGGGTCTGGGGATCATCGCCAGGTGAGGCCAGGAGAGCCGGGATGTAGAGGAGGATCGGGGGGGTGGGGGGGGGACATCGGGATAAAACAACGATGAGTATTTATAGGGGAAGCGTGACCTCTGGCGGTCGATTTAACAGAGTATTTGTATCTATGAAATATAATTTTAAATAAAATAATATTTTAATATAACATACATAACGGTGAATAATATTGGTATTTCAATTTTTTGCAAGTGTTTACCAACTTTTGAGACAACCTTGTAATTTCATTCAACCAGTCAAAAGATGCATCATACAAATAATTTCTCGAAAAATCTCATTTCTTATTCGCAGTTGTTTTGTGGACCTGAGGAACAAACCTCAATACATCTTTTACTGGATCGTCCTGTTTTTTCAAGACTATAGAATCGACAATAATTTAATTGTAACATATCCAAGTATTAAAAATAAAAAAAGCATATCCTGACCACAAGCACATGTGCTTTTTAGATGGCAAAGAGAGCGCCATCTGGTGGAATATAAATCAACTAAACATTGATTTAACCTGTTCCCTGATATTTGGCCAACTCAATTTCAAGGAACAAGTTAAATCAATGTTTAGTTGATATCTGTTCCACTAGATGGCGCTCTGCCATCTAAAAAGCACATGTATTCCTGGTCAGGATATGCATTTTTTAATTTTAATATCAACACCTGATCTTTTTATTTTTTTCTATTGTTTTTTAATGGATAATTTCTTCATATTAACAATGTATTTATATCAAATGCCACAAGTCCCTGGAGATGAGTTTCTTTTAGCTTTATTAAACGAAATTTCAAGCTTTCAGACATCTCTGCCCTTCTTCAGCAGTACATATATACATATAAACGCCGTTATATTGTTGCACCAAGTTGCAGCTTTGCAGATTCATCAACCTTGGTTTCTTCCTTCTTGGTGTTATACACCGAGCGGGTTTCCATACTCAAAGCAAATAAATAAAAGTAAATAAAAATAAATTACCTTTTAAAGTTATTGTGTTTATTTATTCGTTGTCTTCCTCGTAGGTCGTGATCCGCAGTCTTCCTCTAGGTCCTCTCTCGCTCCAATAACCAATCAATATATATGTACAATAACAATATTACAAAAGGAATGAAACTATAAAAATGAATGATGATAATCTAAATACAGTAGACTCTCCTATAACGCGAGTTTTTACAACGCGATAAAAAAAATTGTGACAAATTTATTTATACAGCGCGAATTTTCGTATAACGCGTTATAAAATAAAACAATTTACCCTAACAACATTCGCGTTATACAAGTTTTATTTCGTACAACGCGAATTCCTATAACACGATTTCATACAACACGGAACACATTAATCGCGTTATAGGAGAGTTTACTGTATGAGGTTTTAAATCAATATTAAATATCATAGAATATTTTGAATAAATGTAGGGCGCATTGATGCAACAATATGTTTCTATGTACTCCAGTAGAAGGGCTGAGATTCCTGAAAGTCCGAGAATACGTTCAATAAAGATGAAGAAGTTCTTCTCCAGAAATCTGTAGCATTTGTTTGATTGATTTCCAGGAGATTTAAATCTATTGAATGTATATTTATATATGAGATTGTCCCAAAATTTCATAATTTTTCTTAAAACATTTTACTTATTGCTTGACGAATAATATTATGTTGTTGTTGTTTCTTATCCCCTTGTATAAAGATTACACGAATTCCATGAGTCCATTTTTCTCGAGCTGTTTTATGATAAGCAGCGGCCTCTCCCAAAGGTCCTGTTTAGTGCATCTAATGCAAGCCAGAATGTGTTCTGGAGCTGCAGGTGCTAAGCTACATTGTGGGAAAGTAGGGTAGATTTTGGTGTTATTTTCTATCTTCAATGGCTTGAGATGGCCTGTTCGGAATCTTGTTAGTGTTGTTTGATGCTGTCTATTTCTGATGTTCAGAGCTTCTCTTGGGTTCACTCCACTGTACCAACTGTGCTTAGGTGGGATCTTCCAATTTTTGGTCATTTTATAATATTATTACGACGAATACATAATACAAAGACATTATACATAACAGTGAATAATATTATGGCGAATAATATTGGTATTTTAATTTTTTTTACAAGTGTTTACCAACCTTTGGGACAACCTTGTATTTTGATGCATTAGCGCGCTATCTGTTATGAAAAATCAAAACTATTATAGACACGTATGATTCTTTTAAAAATAAAATAATTTCTGCTGCATTTATTGCAATGGAAAAATTAATGGGAGGGTCTGGCTTATCAGTGGTAAACCCTCTCATTAATTTTTCCATTGCAGTAAGGACAGTAGAAATTGTTTTATTTTTAAAAAGAATCATACGCGTCTATAATAGTTTCGAACAACTCCGCCTTTACCGGGCCCAAGCCCGAATGAAAAGGAGGAGGAGAAGCAGTAACAAGCTCACTAAAATACCTGGGCTCAGCTGGCCCGGCTGATAGTACCCTGTAAGGGCTCCAGGGATACAGGAAGAGTCTGTACTCCATGTTAGGAGCGGCTGCACATGGCGTCTGTTCCTCATGTCAGAGGCGGCCATTTCTTTTGGAGCTAAGTCGGCCTGCTACTGAGTAGTGCTCCCAGTCTTAATGACAAAGGCAGACACATTCTACTTCACCCAGTCATGATGGTTGTCAAGTCAAGCTCTACAAGCTTGATACCCTAATATGATTGAGTGACAATGACAATGAAAAACACATTTATTGACAGCTTAGTCAATTGTTACATTCCGGAGAGTTAGGCAGTTAAATATTTACAATTTAAAAATTCCCATCAGGGGGTTCCCCTGCCAAGGGTAGTCTGGACTCTGTCAGGGGAGTAACATCCTCCTGAGCGCGTATAAGCCCTCACGTACAAAGGGATCTGAGTCCCGAGCGCGCTCAATTGCAGCACTGATGATTTCGGTGATAAGGTTTTTCTTCTGGGTGGAACAGGTCCTGAGGAGAGGCTCCCTGTCCTCGGGGTATATGACCGCATCCGTGATGTCACATATGATTGAGTGGAGGTAAGGAAGAAGAAGAAGATAGTTTCTAACCTTGTATTTACAAGGTTAGTGCCTTGTGCGGGTTCTTGAATTCGGAGTGTTCTCTTGTCTAAGATGTGCTGTTATCCATATTTATTTATACTATTTACATGTTTTATTTCATTTTTTCAACTTGTGTACGTTTTTTTCTCAATATAGGAGATTCATTGGTTTGGGTTGGTAGTTTATAGTGTAACTTCGAGTCTTTACATGATTTAAAAAAAATGGGAATATGTTTTAAAGCTTCTTGAACGGACAAGATTCAATCTTCGTGTTAAGAAAAAATAGTACAAATGTGATATTGTACTGGGAGTTGCTGTTGGCTTGCGTCATCTATCGGAATAAATATGTCTGAATGACCTGTATTTTGGTCGTTGAGGTACAGCTTGCACCACGCTGATGAGGGCCAACAGCCCGAAACGCGTCCGTGGTTAGCTTTTCTTGATTAATCAAGAATGCGTATTTGGCCAATTCTGGAATAATTAAAAATCAACGAGAATAGTTGATATTTATTCCGATAGATGGTGCAAGCCATCATCAACTTTCAGTTGCAAGATAAGGAGATGCCTTTTTCATAATTCGTGTTAAGAGTTCCACTTTGTGAAAGCGATAGTAGGTCGTCTTATTTTGGACAATAAATGTTGAAGTCTCGATTGAGAAGTGATGGAAGTTAGAATTACTTCTCTCATAAGAGGTCATATTCCAAAACTAAGGACTCTCCTGAAGGTAGCGGTTGACCAGACAGGTCTCTCATGGGAGGTGGGACAAGTCAAAAGTCAGGAAATGACGTAGATGGCCTCGTGATAGTGTGTTTGAAGTGCCCTACACTTGGGAAGAAACTCATTCCAAAACTAAGGACTCTCATGGAAGTAGTGATATACCAGACGGATCTCTCATGGGAGGTGTGCCAAGTTAAAAGTCAGGAAATGACATAGGTGGCCAGGTGACATTTGGTTTGGAGTGCCCTTCATTTGGGAAGAAACACATTCCAAAACTATGGACTCTCCTGGAGGTAGTGGTTGCCCAGATAGGTCTCTCATGGGAGGTGTGAGAAGTCAAAAGTCTGGAAATGACGTAGATGGCCTCGTGACAGTGTTTGAAGTGCTCTCAACTTGGAAGGAAAAACATTCCAAAACTATAGACTCTCCTGGAGGTAGTGGTTTACCAAACAGGTCTCTCATGGGAGGTGTGACAAGTCAAAGTCAGGAAATGACGTAGATGGCCTCGTGACAGTGTTTGAAGTGCTCTAAAACTTGGAAGGAAAAACATTCCAAAACGATGGACTCTCCTGGAGGTACTGGTTGACTAGATATGTCTCTCATGGGAGGAGTGACAAGTCAAAAGTACGGAAATGACGTAGGTTGTGACAGTGGGTTTGAAGTGTCCTCCACTTGGAAGGAAACACGACGCTAATGTCGTCTAAGAGCTGCCACAACGTCTACAGTCACAAGTCTTCTTGGAGTGCTAGCATTCGTGTGATCTGAACATCCAAACCTGGGACCCACAGTCGCAAAGTAATTATTAGCTTCAGTATCTCTTGTACAAGTCTTAACTTGTTAGTCACGACAAGTAACCAAACATAACTTGCAAGTTTTAACTGTCTCTACATGTGTAGAAATGTGGGGTACTTACAGTGTAAACACTCACTACCCAATATAGTATCATACTACATGTGTAGACATGTGGTATACTTGCAGACGTGTGGTGTACTTACAGTACAAGCTGTTACTACCCACCATAGCCTGATACTACATGTGTAGACATGTGGTGTACTTACAGTACAAGCACTCACTACCCACCATGGCCTGGCACTACATGTGTAGACATGTGGTATACATACAGTACAAGCTGTCACTACCCACCATGGCCTGGTACTACATGTGTAGACATGTGGTATACATACAGTACAAGCTGTCACTACCCACCATGGCCTGGTACTACATATGCAACAGCATTAAATATCTTTTAAAGTTATTGGCTGAATCCCGATATACATGTTAAAAGGTACAACTTCCTTAAGTTTTGTCCATGAGTGTGTCTTCAATAAAGGTCACTGTAATATCTTTCAGAGTTATTGTCTGAATCCCGATATACATGCTAAAAGGTACAACTTCCTAAGTTTTGTCCATGAGTGTGTCTTTAATAAAGATCACTGTAATATCTTTCAGAGTTATTGTCTGAATCCCGATATACATGCTGAAAGGTACAACTTCCTTAAGTTTTGTTCATGAGTGCGTCTTCAATAAAGGTCACTGTAATATCTTTCAGAGTTATTGTCTGAATCCTGATATACATGCTAAAAGGTAGAATTTCCTTAAGTTTTGTCCATGAGTGTGTCTTCAATAAAGGTCACTGTAATATCTTTCAGAGTTATTGTCTGAATCCCGATATACATGCTAAAAGTTACAATTTCCTTAAGTTTTGTCCATGAGTGTGTCTTCAATAAAGGTCATTGTAATATCTTTCAGAATTATTGTCTGAATCCCGATATACATGCTAAAAGGTAGAATTTCCTTAAGTTTTGTCCATGAGTGTGTCTTCAATAAAGGTCACTGTAATATCTTTCAGAGTTATTGTCTGAATCCAGATATACATGCTAAAAGGCACAACTTCCTTAAGTTTTGTTCTTGAGTGTGTCTTCAATAAAGGTCACTGTAATATCTTTCAGAGTATTGTCTGAATCCAGATATACATGCTAAAAGGTACAACTTCCTTAAGTTTTGTCTATGAGCATGTCTTCAATAAAGGTCACTGTAATATCTTTCAGAGTTATTGTCTGAATCCCGATGTACATGGTAAAAGGTACAACTTCCTTAAGTTTTGTTCATGAGTGTGTCTTCAATAAAGGTCACTGTAATATCTTTCAGAGTTATTGTCTGAATCCCGATATACATGCTAAAAGGTACAACTTCCTTAAGTTTTGTCCATGAGTGCGTCTTCAATAAAGGTCACTGTAATATCTTTCAGAGTTATTGTCTGAATCCCGATATACATACTAAAAGGTACAACTTCCTTGAGTTTTGTCCATGAGTGTGTCTTCAATAAAGGTCACTGTAATATCTTTCAGAGTTATTGTCTGAATCCCGATATACATGCTAAAATGTACAACTTCCTTAAGTTTTGTCCATGAGTGTATACACACGAATCAGGATAATTGAAAAAAGGTTTCCTTAAAAAAATAATCTTTCGCAAATCTCTTCAGTTTGCTTGATGGTATTGCAATTTGTAATTTAATCTTCATTGTGAATAAATGAACTTTTTTTGCAATTATTCTGAGTGATCTATCGTGTTTAAATTTTTGCAATTATTTTAGGTATCTTTAGCCATGAGAGTGTTGTTACAATGGCGCGTCGTTTCAATTGAAAAAATCCAAATGGTTCTTAAACAAAAAAGAGTAATATTTTGACAGCCTTCGTTATAACCCAGAGGTAGAAATGTAAAACACATTTGTGCCAATATAAGTTCAATTTTAAGATAAATCTATACAAACCGTCGTTGTATTGAGAAAATCCAAATGGTTCTTCAGAAAAAAAGAGTAAAATTTTGACAGTCTTCGTTTAAACCCAGAGATAGAAATACGACACACATTTGTGCAAATATAAGTTACAATTTTAAGATAAATCTATTCAAATATTTGAATTTGGAGATCGTACTGTCAAACCACAAGAACCTACCTGATGTTCCACCGCATGATAACCATCTGAGACCATTCTGCGCCGTAACAAACAGATAAGGAGGTATTGTTACAACGGGGGTGTGCAAATGTGACGTCACAGATAAACGTCGCACGGGATTGGACAGATTTCTGCGAAGTTGTCACGAATGGGGGCGCAACTGATTACATGATGTGTCATCAGGTTTGTGACGACGCTGAGGTGAGGTAGTCAGTCGTTTGCTTGACTTTTCTCTAGATTGGTTGGATTGCCAGTATTCGCTGAGGGAGATATAGAGAAATTGTTTTAACACTACCAACTTCCATTAATAGTCATCGTTAGTTTTCAACCGCTACAACCCGGGATCGAATACCGCAATGGGGGACACTTTTTCTAATTAAAAAATGCTCCAATGACCCCCAATTCTTGTAAATAGTCCAACCCCACCAGCGAGTGCAAGTAACCAAACGGTGCTATGGCACATTTGTAAGTGCAAAGTCGAACTGCTTTTACTGTATGTAGACATGTGATGCACATATACAGGGTCCATTATGAAAGTAATGAGCATAATGTTATTGTGACGCGATGATAGATGGCAGCACGGTAAAACCGTGGGAAATGTGGTGGAGGGATATGCCCTTTCAATCCATCCGGTCGTCAGTTGAGTTAGAGCAGTGTGAGGGGAGATACATGCCTCCGCTTGAAGTGTGTTTTCAACTTTTGTAACATAGCGCGATGGAGCGTTCGCTTGAACAACGATACGCCATAAAGTTTTGCGTGAGGCTTGGAAAAAATGCAACCGAAACATTCCAGATGCTGCAAAAAGCCTTCAAGGACGATTGCATTTCAAAATCACAGTCTGGGAAGTGGCACAAGGCGTTCAAGGAGGGCCGGGAGGAGGTCGCCGACGAACCCCGTTCAGGACGCCCAACAACGGCCAGAACTGACGAGAACGTGGATCGTGTGCTCGAAGTTTTGCGTACCGACCTTAGATTAAGCATCCAGCAAATTGCTGACACATTACACATGTCCACATTTGTGGTACATGGGATAGTGACCGAGGATCTGCAAATGCGTAAGGTCTGTGCGAAGCTTGTGCCGAAAGTGTTGACGCAAGACCAGAAAGAACTTAGAGTTTTGCGCTGTCAAGAATTGTTGGATTTGATTAAAAATGAACCGGACTTTCTGAACTCTGTAGTAACTGGAGACGAATCCTGGATGTTTGAATACGACCCAGAGTCGAAAAGGCAGAGCTGTGCATGGCACACAAAATCATCCCCACGCCCCAAGAAAGCGCGAATGAGCAAGTCGCGCATCAAAATGATGATCATTGTCTTCTTTGACATCCGAGGAATAGTGTATTGTGAGTTTGTACCGCAGGGACAAACTGTGAACTCAGCCTTTTACCTGAAGGTTCTCAGGAGATTGAAACGCCGGATCGTACGCGTGAGGACTGACATCAAAGACACGGTCAAGCTCCACCATGACAATGCCACCAGTCACACAGCCTTCATCATTACCAACTTCCTGGCCCGGAGCAACACCTCGGTGATCCCTCTCTCTCTCACCCCCCTTACAGTCCCGACTTAGCTCCATGTGACTTCTTTTTGTTTCCGCGACTTAAGATAGAGATGAAAGGAAAACATTGGGAAACCGTGGAAAACATCCAACACCATGTTACAACGTTCCTGAGAAGCATTCATGTCGAGGAGTTTCAGGGTGCCTTTCAGGCGTGGCAAACGCGTCTCCGCAAGTGTATTGAGGAATGTATTTTGAAGAATATTGAACATTTGCACAAATTACGATCAATACATGTATTTTGCCAGTAAATGCTCATTTCTTTCATAATGGACCCTGTAGTAAAAGCAGTCTACCCACCATGATTATCATGACCTGTACCACGTGTACTAGAGATAATAAAAAAAATAATTGATGGTAGAATGAAATAACGTCTTATTCTATTAAAAAAACTTTTTTGAAAACCCAATATTAAAGTGTACTCGTATATATCAACCCCCTTCAGGTGAAGGTTTCTTAAAAAAAAAAAAAAAAAAACATTTCATTTACAAATCTCTCTAGCTTTCGGACATGGAAGCCTTCTACAGGAGAGAGAGAGATTGAAACTGATTTATTAATCGTTCATATAATATTATATAGTGCCAAATTTAAAGTTATAATACAGAAAATAAATAAATATGTATATTTACATCAGCCTTCTCTGAAGGGACGTCTGGATAATGTCAAATGTTCAAGGCCGCCCTTAGTTCGGAAAGGCCCATGATTATAAAAGGGGTTTGTCCCCCAACGTGCTCAATTGCAATCCAAGAGAGAGAGAGAGAGTATGGTTAGCTACTACCCAAAATATATGATATTTGAGCCCAGAAATAGATATAACAATCAGACAAACCACAATGTACTGTAGCAAAGTACCAAGGTACTACACGACACCAAGGTTGTTCAAAAAAGGTTAGATTCCCCAGGCCAGGGAAGAGAGAGACAGGTGTTGATTAGAAACAATGTGTGAAATGAATACAATGTATCCTGTTTTTCTCCTGTAGAAGACTTCCATGGCCGAAAGATAGAGAGAGATTTGTGATATAAAACCTTTTAAAAAAGAAATCTATCTCAGGAGGCTTGATATATATACACCTCAATAACATCTTATCCCAGATATAAATTACACATTTTCAGTTGTTGTTACACACACGCACAAAAACCTTTATTAGGAACTTGCCCCATACAGATTCTCCCAATGTATTATTTACATAAAAACTGAACTGGCTTTACTCTTCATCTCAAAGTCATTCAATTGTTGACTGGTCCTTACATAATAATGATCAAAAAAAATTATAGTAAGCTATTGCCTTAGATTTGTTTGCTGATATTTTTGAAAGCAATACGTAGGGTGAAATGTTGGTACATTTAATTTGTTGATATAGGGCCTTCCTCTCTACATCAAGGGCTATACAATTAAGCAGGTAATGGGGGAGTTCTTCAGTAATTTCCTTGTCACACAGTGTGCATATTGAGGTTTTGGCCTCAAACGTCAGAACGTGGTTTCAGTTGTTGTTACATGGTCTATATGCACCTGGATATGATATTCATGGTGGGTAGGAATTGGTGACCGTTTTTAC
>CP092863.1:68862963-68978886 GCA_030710605.1 Cordylochernes scorpioides | reverse complement strand
ACGATCTATAGGGGAATAACAAAACAGAGGATATATTAAAGGGGGGATCAATAAATAAGGTGAATTATCTTATTTCTTAAAAATTAAAAAAGCAAAAATAATTTAAACCACAGAATATTAAAATATAACATCGAGAGACTATTTAAGGTGTTCTGTTCTTTTTTCCCACGCGCGGCGCGAGACTTATAAATAAACTAAAATGGAAGCTCCCTTGAAGGATTGCACCACGCTTGAACAACGTGCAGTTATTCGTTTCTTGAATGCAGAAGGTATTCAAACATCTCAAATATGCCAAAGAATGAAAAATATCTATGGTGAGTCTTGTTTGTCTCAAAAAAACATTTATAAATGGGTTAACGAGTTCAAAAATGGACGAAAAATGAAAAAAAAAAAAAAGGGAAGCTTAGTAAAGGTGTTCTCTTCCTTCATGATAATGCAAGGCCGCATACATCATGTAAAACTGTATCTACAATCATTAAATTAGGTTTTGAAGTTTTAGAACATCCTGCATATAGTCCAGACCTAGCCCCCTCTGACTATTTCCTTTTTGGACTACTAAAGAAGGAGTTAAAGGGAAAGCGATTTGACTCGGATGAAGATGTCCAGAAAGTGGTGCAAGATTTTTTTCACACGCTTCCTAAGAGTGCCTATAAAGAGGGTATTTACAAGTTGCTAGAACGATGGAGACGATGTATAGAAAGCCAAGGTGATTATTTTGAATAAATCAAGTCCTAATTTTTATATCGTTCTTATTTTTTTAAATAAATTAAAATTCACCTTATTTATTGATCCCACCTTGTATATAAGCATGGTTTTCAAATTTTGGAATGTGAGTTTAAAGCTGAAATTGGTTGAGGTGTGGTTTTCTAGTCAAGATGTTGTTGAATGGTTACTCTTTCTCAAGTCTGATTTAAGCAATTTTATATAGTATCAGATCTTTCTTATAGAATAGGCATATATAGAAATATTTATAAATATAAGGCACAATTTGGATTATAGATTATAACTACAAAGTAATGAAACCAAAAAAATGAAGAGTATGACGTTTCGGTAACAGCATTGTTAACATCATCAGACAAAAGAATAAATCTTGAAGAACTTTGATTCCTTCTTCAAGATTATATAATATATGTAATAGATTTATTTATTCTTTTGTCTGATGATGGTAACAGTGCTGTTACTGAAATGTCACACACCATTAATTTATTTGGATTAGATCTTATTTTCTTGTAGCTATAATCTATAATGCAAATTGTGCTTTATCATCAGCATCAGTATTGCTACCTGGTGCAATATCAGTCGGATGGCAGCAATGCTATTACATCCTACACCTATTTGACCAGAGAGATTTGGTCTCATTTAAAAAAATTAATTTACATATAACATATATATATATATCTAAAGAGACAAAGGTCGCCTCTCCCATCAAAATAGACGTCGGAACTAGACGCCATCTATTGACCGTCGCCGCAACTTGATTGTCAAGATTCCATTAGATCCCGTGTGGATCTCATGGAATAAAGTCCGCCCTAGACTGACGAGGGCCATTAGCCCGAAACCATGGTCTCTAGGTGGACGCTTTTCAGTTTGCCAAAGCTGGTGTTGTGGCTTTGTCACCGACCCGAGGCCGCTAGTTTGCGGTGACGGTCAATAGATGGCGTCTAGTTCCGACGTCTATTTTGACGGGAGAGGCGACCTTTGTCTCTTTAGATCAATATCCTCCCGGCAAAATTTCCATCTATATATATATATGTCATAATTTGTACATAACTGGATGTAACCCCACCACAATATGTATGCAATGTATGATCTAAAGATTTTAATAAAGACTAGGCTTAGCGAATCTGGGAGAAAGGCCATCAGAGAAGAAACGGTCATTAGCAGGTTTTATTATCCAGGAACTCATAAAACTGAGTTCAAGAACCTTCCCTTCCGGGAGCATGTTAAAACAAGACAAAGACAAAGGATTAGCAAAGATCCAATCAGAGTCCAGCAGGATTAGCTAAGGACCAATGAGAGCCGACCTCGACACGACTATCATCCAATGAGAGCCCTGAGAAGTTAACGAGTTAAATCTCGGACTCAGTTTAGTTAGTTGGGACCTGGACAGCATCGAGAGCAGTTAGCATCTGGACCTACCAAGGAACAAGTGAAGCTCGCCACCATCTTCTCAACACTCAGATAAGTCCAATCCTCAAATATGTGAACAGCCATAGATATTAGTCAAATACGCCAATAGCCTAAACCCCTTTCTCCCCTGATCGCTGACCTATTTCAATCCAATCCTGTGTCCTCGTTATTTTCCCCTGTGTGAATACCTTACTATCTCAGCAAACACGACTGCGCCCACCACAATCCTCAATCAATCAATCAAACAACTCAATCAACCGCACCAAAAAAGTACCGTATATTACATATATATAATGCTATAGATACCATAATGAGTTGCATAGCAGAGCTACTTACCTGCATATGGTACATCATGAGTTCATTGCAGACTTTGCTCCTGTCCTGGGCATCTCGCACCTTCTTCCACATCAGGGACTACGCCACCACCAACACAACAATGTTGGTGACAGCAAGAGATAAATTGTATGATTTACACATTTAGTGGGTGTCACAACCAGTAGATTAAGTCATCATTAGGGCAGTGAATTTTTGGGGAAAGAGGTTCAAGAAATTTGCAGAATTTTAGAACTAAACTTATTCATAGCACTAGGAACACATCTTTCTAGCACAACCTATCCACAAATTATAGTATATTTTAGTAAAAGACACCTAATTGCAGAACCAAAGTGTCCTTTAAAGAGAGGTTTCCTCTTACCGGAAAGATGGTAAAAATATAGTAAAAATGGTAATTTTGCAAATGAAAACTGTCCTTTGTAGAGAGATGTCCTCTCAGTATAGTATTGAGCATTTTTCTTTTTATAAAAAATTGCTTCAATACCCCCTATTCTTCTGAAGAGTCCAGCCCAACCAGTGAGTAAAAGAGACCAAATGGGGCTCTAGCATCTTTTCTATTTTCTCTCTATCTGTGTACATCTACAGTAAAGTAAAGGTTTTTTTTTTTTAATTATCCCTAGTACACGTGGTACAGGCCATGATAATCATGGTGGGTAGTTAGCAACTGCTTTTTACTGTAAGCGCACCACATGTCTACACATGTGAAAGCAGTTCGACTTTGCACTTACAAATGTGCCAGAGCCCCGTTTGGTTACTTGCACTCGCTGGTGGGGTTGGACTTTTGCAAGAATCGGGGGGCTATTGGAGCATTTTTTTTTTTTTTTAACAGAAAAAAGTGTCCAATGCGGGAATCGAACCCGGGTCGTAGTGGTCGAAAACCAAACTGTTTAACCAGCCTTCCACCGACCCCCCCCCCCCCCCCCCCCCCTTTAAAGAGTGACTAATAGTAAAAAAAAAAGCTTAGAAAAGTCATGAAAATGATTATTTAACTATACAAACACACATTTTTGGTATAAGAAAAAAGAGAGATATAAATATATACAGTGTATATAATATATTCTTGAAGTATTTTTGATAAAGCACAATTTGGATTATAGATTATAATAAAAGAAAATAAGACCTAATTCAAAT
Organism: Cordylochernes scorpioides; assembly: GCA_030710605.1. Classification (NCBI taxonomy): domain Eukaryota; kingdom Metazoa; phylum Arthropoda; class Arachnida; order Pseudoscorpiones; family Chernetidae; genus Cordylochernes; species Cordylochernes scorpioides. Next base: position 68,975,292 of record CP092863.1, on the reverse strand, counting down.
AATTATTTTCTCATCTAAATAAATTATTTGGATTAGGTCTTATTTCCTTTTATTGAAGTATTTTTATAAATCCATCAAAGCAGATATTGTTGCAAATTAATTGATCTCAATAAGCATACTGTGTAAAAATAATTTTTATGAAAGATCTTGTTTAAAATACATATTTTTAAAAGGAGAGGTGGCTCCTTTTGAACAAAGCCCAACTTACGTGCATAATACTGATGCCGCAGTAAATAGAGAAAGCCTGAGCCATTTCCTCATCAAAGGAGGTAAAATGCTTGCCGTTGATCTTGTTGCATAGCTCGGCTACTCCAACCACTCCTGTAACAGCACCCATGCACATTACACATGATGGCCCAATTGGGGAAAAAAAAGTATTGCAAATGATAAGGTAAAATTTGAATTATCGATTATAAACACAAGGTAATAAAGACCAAATCCAAATACAGTTAAACCTGTCTATAGCGCCCCCTCTTGGGACACACCAAAATAGGGTGCTATAGACAGGTCACTTTTAATGTAAAATGTTTACATTTTAATGTTTAAAATTGGGCGCTATAGAGAGGAAAGCGCTATTTAGAGGGAACACTATAGACAGGTTTAGCTGTAAATATATAGTGTGTGACATTTAGGTAACAGCGTTGTTACCATATTTCATTCAGCACTTTTGTCTGAAGATGGTAACAACGCTGAAAGGTCACACACTATTTATTTATTTAGATTTGGTCTTATTACCTTGTGTTTCTCAAGTATAGCAAAAATCAACAGAAGACACATTGATTTAACAGTACTCAATTGCCTGATGGCAACAATCCTTTAACACAGAGTCTCATTTCCACATTTTCTTCTTTAGATGCCTCCCTTCCAAAATCCACGTCAATACATAGGTCTGTTTCTCTTTGGCGTCACTCCTAGAATGTATTAGCCTTTCTTAACACAAGGTAATAAGACCAAAACATGCTGTAGTAAAATTTCTCATTCAGTATTTTTGTATGAAGATGGTAACAACGCTGTTACCGAAACGTCACACACTATTTATTTATTTGGATTTGGTCTTTTACCTTGTGTCAAATTCTTTATAATAAAGAGAAATGTTAGAAAGGTATATTTTATGGAATTATTTAGTTATCTATTTGAAATATATAGATAACATCTATCAACAACAAACTTCTGCACATTTTGGCTTGCATTAGATGCACTAAACAAGACCTTTGGGAGAGGCCGCTGCTCATCATAAAACAGCTCGAGGAGCATGAACTCATGGAATTCGTGTAATCTTTACACAAGGGGATAAGAAACAACAACAACAAACTTCTGTATTCAGGGCTGGCCTTAGGGGATTAACTATAGGACTAAGTACTGGTTCTATGTTGTAGCCGACATGTCTACAACCTGGGATCAAATCTACTACATTATTGAGCGCACTTTTCTTTTTCTAAAAAAATAGCTTCAATGACCTCTATTCTTCTGAAGAATCCAGCCCAACCAGTGAGTACAAGAGACCAAATGGAGCTCTAGCATCTTGTAATTCTAATTGTTCTCTCTATGCCCGTTTGCATCTACAGTAAAGTAAAGGTTGTGGTAAACCACAATTATCTCTCTCTTTTATCAATTATAGAAGAATTCAATGAAACTTAAAACCTAAATGTCTTTGTACATTTTGAAAGAATCTTATTTAGATGCCAAATATGTCTTTCAAAATTTTGGAATGTTGCCTTTGCACTCATTTATGGGCATGTGAGGATATTTGTTTAAAAGAGGTAATATATCTAAATCTCAGTACATTGAACCACAACAACAACAAGGAGGAAGTTGGAACTAACCATTGGCATCCTTTATAGGAAAGCAGAGAATATTTCTGCGGCAGAAAGACAGGTAGGTGAGAGTCTGGGACAGATTATGGAGCAGCAGGGGGTTACCTGGTCTTGAAGCCTGTGTCTAGGTCCATCTTACTGTAGAACAGAGGGTGGGAATAGGCATCAATGATATTTAGGTGCTTGCCTGCATCATACATACATACAGTACATACATTGGAGTCTGTCACTAACTAACTTCTTACCTGTGGTAGCTACAAATCCTGCAATACCTTCATTGGCTGGGAACCTGATTTCTTCAGGGGACTGCATCACAGATAGCAGGGTTAGCAGGCTATGATGGCTTGTATTTTTTTTGTAAACCGACTCCCAGCCAACAGCTCAGTCACAGTGCAATGGCTTCCAGCTCACGTTGGAATTCCTGGTAATGAGCTGGCAGACTCTCTGGCAAAGGCTGGTGCTCTTGGCCTACCTGAAGCAAGAGAATCCACCACCCAACTAGACGAAAGAGACCTCCTCCGTACCATCAAAACCCAATGCCTGCAGGAATGGAAATCTGATGCTGCACATGACTGGTGCAGAGCAGGAGGGACAAGCACCGGTTCTGTCCTCCCAAGAGAACAACAGTCTTTGATTTCCAGACTTAAGTCTGGTCATCTACGGACAATGACTTTCCAGAATGGTTGCAAGGTTTTCCCACTATGTACCAAGTGCAATTCTCAGCCTGCAACCCCAAGACATATTATTGACTGTATTGACTCATCCATTGATGAGCTCTACTCTTCCCCGGCAGACACCATCAAAAATCTCAAGCTTTACAGGCTTGATACCTTAGTGTGATTGGGTGGAGATAAGAAAGAAGAAGAAGAAGAGAATTTTTTTTGTTTGTTTGTTTATCCCTAGTACACGTGGTACAGGCCATTATAATCATGTTGGATAGAATGAGGCGACTGCGTTTACTGTAAGTTCACATTTCCGGCTTGTGAACCGAAAGGTCTGGGTGGCCATCTGCTTCAAGGGTGTAAGTGCACCACATGTCTACACATGTAAAAAGCAGTTCAACTTTTGAACTTACAAATGTACCAGAGCCCCATTTGGTTACTTGCACTCGCTGGTGGGGTTGGACTTTTACAAGAATCGGGGGCCATTGGAGCATTTTTTTAAACAGAAAAAAGGTCCAATACGGGAATCGAGTCGTAGCAGTCGAAAACCAACGGTTTAGACCATCCTTCCACCGACCCCCTATGGCTTGTATTGAAAGCATAGCACTCCACATGTTATGGCACTTTTGTAAGATTAGTCACTGATCCACTGTCATACCTATGGAGCAAATAAAGGATGCCAATATAGATTAAGAATAGAGACCTCTACCTTATTATCTTTTACCAGAACTTATGATAAAGCACAATTTGTATTATAGATTCAAGAAAATATGACTTAATCCAAATAAATTAATAGTGTAGGACATTTCGGTAACAGCATTGTTACCCATCATCTTACAAAATTGCTTTTATTCTTTTAATCCATTCATTCATTCTTTTGCCTGATGATGGTAACAATGCTGTTACCGAAACATCACACACTATTAATTTATTTGGATTAGGTTTTTCTTGTACAATAACTTAAGTATGGTGTGGACTACATTTGACCATATGCGATTCCCAACCAGCCAGTCCTGAAAATCTATTGAATTGTATAAAATCCTTCAAAAAAAAAAAACCTCTGGTAAAACCCTGGGACAATAATAGAAAAGCTGAGACAATGGGATTGTTTAAAGGACTTGAGGAATAAGCAACAACAACACATTCTACATGAGATGGCACAGCACATCTCAACACATACATTCCTGGTGAAGGAACAGCTTCTGAGAAGTACATTGTAAAGAGGAATGAAGGGTTTCAATACTGAGATGGCTTCCACTACATTCCTGAATATACTTTTAATGATACAAGAAGTCACCAATAGAATATAAACACAAGGTAATAAGACCAAATAAATAAATAGTGTGTGATGTTTCGGTAACAGCGTTGTTATCATCTTCAGACCAAAGTACTGAATCGGTTCAGTACTTTTGTCTGAAGATGGTAACAAGACTGTTACAGAAACGTCACACACTATTTATTTATTTTAATTTGGTCTTATTACCTTGTGTTTATAATCCAAATTATACACCAATAGAATGGTGACAAAGAATGGATGTTACCTTTTTGCTATCCCCCATCTCCATCATCAAAGACCTTGGCCACGAGCTCACTCCTCTCCTTGTCCAGGAGGAAGAGAGAACACCTGTCACCACAGTTGGATCTGTCACCACACTAGGACAGACAGAATGTTACCTCTCTGCCTTGGTGAGGTTCTTGGCCTCACACATGATGTTCTTCAGCAGCTGGGTCACATCATCTACAACACCACACACACACACACTGGCTGAACCTTTTTTGAGAAAAATCTCCTCCAGTTTAACTCTTTCAAAATAACCATAGGCAAACCTGCCTTGGATATTTCCTTTTTGTTTTGAGTAAAAATCACACTGAAGACAGGCTTATTTGAATTTTTAGAGCATTTTGGTATATCAAAACTAGGATTTCAAGACTGGATTTAAACAATTCTCAAGCAGAATCATAACCATCAGAGCCATAGGAGAAATACCTAAGACAGGTTGTTTTAAAATAGCTCCTAAAAGAAAATAGAGAGAGTTGGGGTTTAGTGTTGGAAGTAGCTAGGAACTTACACCATATACAACCATGATTAAAGTCAGGTAACATCTCTATCCCTGGGTGGTAGATAGCTTCAGTGTGTCAATTATATTTTTGATGTGAGTGTATACCCCACAAACTGTTCTGAAGTATAAATGACACACAGAAATAGATCTAGTAAATGATTAATACAGAGCTTTCTCTCTAATATTTATTTTAGAGTGAAGGTCAAAGATGTTTTGGAGACACCAAGAAAAATATTAGCCAGGGTTCTCCAAGTTTCAGTTATCACTCCCACCTACTTCAATATAACACAGTGATGACTACCTTTGCCTTGAAGGAACATTACTACATTTATATGCAAACAATGCTGAGCATTAACTTCAGTTAAGAAAAAAAAAAAGGTGGCATTTCCTTATTGTGCAACTGAAAGTTGCTGATGGCTTGCACCATCTATTGGAATAAATATCAACTACAGTAGAACCTCCCTGTAAAGGACACCTAATTGTAAAGCCAAAGTGTCCTTTAGGGAGAGGTGTCCTCTTACTGGAGATTTGCTAAATAGTAAAAATGTTAATTTTTCAAATGAAAACTGTTCTTTGTAGAGAGGTGTCCTCTCATGGAGGTTCTACTGTATTCGTTGATTTTTAATTATTCTGGAATTGGCCACAAATACCCATTCTTGATTAAACAAGAAAAGCTAACCACGTATGTGTTTTGTTTCGTAATCCATTTTCACATTAACTTCAGTGCCCAATTTTGACACACAATCAACCTGAAGATCCAAGAAGTGCTGGTATTCATCAATATTTGGTGTGATAAATGCCAGGTACACCAAAACCACAAAAACTGAAACTATTCTTTTTTTTTTTTTTCAGATAAAAGGTTCAAAATAAAGACTCTTCTTTATGAACTAGGTTTTTCTGACAAAATGGAAGGACAGTGTCTGCTACCTGGGCATTGCCCTTTACAAATAAATGACCTTCCAAACACACGTCCAGGACAGAATAAATCTTTCAAAGGTGGCACAGCACTGATTATCAGTACAAAAATATAAATCTTTGCATTGCAAATGTATCTATATATATAAAAATGAATGTATGTCTGTTTGTTTGTCCTTTATGCCTGACCAAACCACTCATTGGATCGCCATGAAACTTTGGGAAGTTATTTAGTATAGTACTGGGAAGGTTTCTAGCAAATAAAATTTTTGAAATAAATTTTCGCCTAGAAATAATCAAGATAAATATTCTAATTTATTTGTTATAATTCAACAATCTGCTCTAAATATTATCATGATGATACGATGATTTTGTAATGTAGAAAATTAGGAAAGACAAAATTCAGGATGACACAGCAATTTATTTGAGACAAGAATAATGATACAATTCAAAGGCAAGATACTATTCCTTTAACTTCCAATTACCGAGGGAACCAATTAATATTGATTTTATTCAACTTATCGAGTATTTTTTCAAGGGACCGGGAAAAAATGTTCACTTTATCGAGAGATTCGTTAAACAAACCTTTACTCGGGTAAAACCCGGGCGAAGCCGGGTACATCCATACAAGAATAATGATACAATTCCAAGGCAAGATACTATTCCTTTAACTTCCAATTACCGAGGGAACCAATTAATATTGATTTTATTCAACTTATCGAGTATTTTTCAAGGGACCGGGAAAAAAATGTTCACTTTATCGAGAGATTCGTTAGACAAACTTTTACTCGGGTAAAACCGGGCGAAGCCGGGCGGGTCCGCTAGTATGTGAATAATAATAACACTGATCTAGGGCTATCAAATTTTTAAAAAAGTACCCTAAAAAATTTGAAATGTTTGAAAGCAAAATACTCAGGAAAATTATTGGTGCACCTTGGCTTTCAGAAACACAACCTCCAGAAATGATGGAAATATTAGTGAATATGTGATATAACAAGCATTCAATTTTTCTGAAAATCAGAAAACATTACATTTAGGAAAGCCTGCAACTATAAATGCAACACACACACACAAAAACTTGAGACCTAAAGAGATTGCCTATTCACAAATATTCAAAATAATGAACAATTCAAAAAAGAAATCCAGTTTAATAAATCCAGAAAACCCCTTCTCAAACCAAGAACAAGATTCCTGACTAAAGGCTATTGACTTTATGATAAATGTACCAAACTTGTGTGTGAATAAGCCATTATTGCAATAGAGTGGCACCCAGTGAAGTTATTTGAACTGTAGATAGCTATACCTTACCAAGATGGGTGAAGAGATTTTTGGCCACTGAGAGCAGGGACTGCACACATAGGATGTATTATATAAAACTTTAGCACACAACATACTGGAGAAATATTCTAAGGTATGGTTTTTTTTTCTTATCCTTTTATTAATCTAAATTAGACAAGATCTTGGAGGTCGTGCTCATAAGGAAGTTCAAGAACTCTTCTTGGTTCTCTGTACAGGGATCCTTTGTCCTTTCCAATACAATTTAGTATATGTTGGGGAGTGGTAATGAGTGGGTATGCAAAGAGAACTAATAAATTGGTCCCAACACTTTACTTTAAAACAATCAATACACAACCACTTTAAAGACTGTGTACTAAATTTATAAATTTTATTGCCATCTATCGATAAAATTTGTAACAAAAATAAATTTGCTGGCAATGTGTTTTCTTTTTCAATATTTCAATATCTGATGATATTATTGAAAAGAAACACATTGCCAGCAAATTTGTTTGTTACAAATTGTACTATGTACTAAGTACAATTCTCAACTTGCAACCCCAAAAACATTATTGACTCATCCATTGATGAGCTCTACTCAGCATACACCATCAACAAGCTCTACAAGGTTGATACCCTAATATGATTGAGTGGAAATAATAAAGAAGAAGAAAACATTAGAGATGGATCATCACATGAAGTGATGCCATAAAAATCTTCTGTGGTGAGATACTACAATCATAAAAAAAAACACTAAAAGCCAAGTGTATTATGTCATATAGAACTTCCTGAAGTAGGGTTTAAAGAACCAAATAGTATGGTAGCAGAGTATAAGAATGGAATTATACAGAGAAAACTACTATACTTCATAGTTTTTTTATCCCTAGTACATGTGGTAGTGGTGATAATCTTGGTGAATAGAAATTGGCGACTGCTTTTACTGTAAGTTCACCACATGTGAAAAGCAGTTCAACTTTTGCACTTACAAATGTGCCAGAGCCCCGTTTTAGATACTTGCAATCGCTTGTGGGGTTGGACTTTTGCAAGAATCGGGGGGGCCATTGGAGCATTTTTTTTTTAATTAAGTGTCCAATGTGGGATTCGATCATGGGTCATAGCAGTCAAAAACCAACGGTTTAGACCACCCTTTCACCGACCCCCATATATACTTCATAGTAATGGTTGTGCACGTGCAAGGGACCATATTAACAAACTGAAACTACAACTGATAAGGAACCATAGAGATAGTTTCCATCATTCTTGGTACCAAATAGAAACCCCAAAAAACAGACCCTCCAACTAAACAGAAGGGAATCGACACAGTTGGCCAGATGGAAATCTGGTCACCTGCGCCCTCTAGTCTATAAAGATGGAGCCAAAAACTTCCCCATGTGCACTAGGTGCAAAACCAAAGAGGCCACTCCCCAACATTTACTAAATTGTATTGGAAAGGACAAGGGATCCCTGTACAGAGAACCAAGAAGAGTTCTTGAACTTCTTTATGAGCACGACCTCCAAGATCTTGTCTAATTTAGACTAAAAGGATAAGTAAAAAAAAAAATAGTAATGGTAATTAGCAACTACTGAGCCAAGCATATCACTGCAATGATCTACAAGCAGCTCTATGGGACATTACACCATCATCAGACTAGATGGATGTTCTTTTTAATAGAGAAGTTTTGTTAGGGGGGGAAATCCATCATTAAAAAAAGACTATGTGCCATCTGTTAGCAGTCTCTGCAATCTAGCAGATTTGGGTCAAACACCAGCTTTGACAAATACCACCTGGAGAGCAAAAGTTGGGGCCCTAATTACACAATATATTGTAGCAAAGTATTTATTATTTTATTAACAGAGTATCACTTTTTGTTTGTTTATATTTTGATACTCTGTAAACTTCCCTCAATGCTTATCTTTTGTTTATCATTCATAGTTTTGTCCTTGCCTTAAGTAAAATTGCTGTCATCCCAAGTTTGTCTTTCCTAATTTTCCATGTGGCAATATTCAGAAGATCTGATGATGATGACAGAATTCTTTCATCAGATGCCACATTTTGTCCTTACATCCACAGTTAGTGATTCCAAAGAAGTGTATCAGATTAGGGAAACAAGGGCAGGCAGGGTGTTACCTGGCAATGGAGTCTCTGCCGCCTCTCACACTCGCAGGAGACTGTCAATAGGAGAAGGGGTAATGTGTAGTTGCATATCTCTTCCACCAGGTTCTCATCTTCCCCGCTGAAACTGACAACCACTCCATGGGAACTACACTTATACATATTATATATATATGTAATGTAAATATGCAAATATTATGTATATATGTAAGGTAAATGTGTAAATATTATGTATATATGTAATGTAAATATGTACAGTATAAATAGATATATAAAACTATGCCTAAATGCTTAAGGAAGTATGTAACAGTGTTAACTCTTTGAAAACACTATCTACATCAACCCCCAAGATAAAATTAGGTGCTATAAATGCTATGTTTCTAGATTTAAATACCACCTTTATTTTATTTACATACCTAGATTCCACAACCTACAATAGCCTACTCTACACTGCTTTCTAGGTCTTTTTTAGTTACGACAATTTCTATCAGATATATAGCTCACTATAGGAAATAATGTGGGAATTAATACAAGAAAATAAGACCTAATCCAAATAATTTAATAGTGTGTGACATTTCGGCAACAGCATTGTCATCATCATCAGACAAAAGAATAAATGCTGTTGCCGAAACGTCACACACTTATAAATTATTTGGATTAGGTCTTATTTTCTTGTATTATAATCTATAATCCAAATTGTGCTTTATCATCAATGTGGGAATTAAATAAGTAGAAACTATAAACACAAGGTAATAAGACCAAATCCAAATAAATAAATAGTGTGTGGCATTTCTGTAACAGCATTGTTACCATCTTCAGACAAAAGTACTGAATGTCAGTACTTTTGTCTGAAGATGGTAACAATGCTGTTACAGAAATGCCACACACTATTTATTTATTTGGATTTGGTCTTATTACCTTGTGTTTATAATCTATAATCCAAATTGTGCCTTATCAGGAACTATGATAGTTCAGCTATGTAAACATTATAAAGACAATTTTCAAAGAGTAAAGAAAGATCAATTTGATTGTACTAAAATGATAACAAAGACACCCCATTATCATCTCTCTTGGCCTAAAATACTTTGTAACTGATTTATCACAATCTGTGGTGGTTAGCTTTTCTTGATTTAGCCAAACGGGGGCAATAATTTTATTTGGAAATGGGAAAATATAGGCAGAGATATTTATTGTGATAGAGATGGCCATCATTGCTAAGAAGAGATCAAAGGTAAAAGGGACGAGCTTCTTTATTGAAGAGGTACAAGCTCGCTGAGTTTTTGGACATTAACGTCCTTCAACAGGCTGTAATTGCAAATACAATAGATACTTAATGCTAGTAATTCTCCATTTTCTTGCAGAATATCAAATAGTCTCTTCTCTTTTGTCCAACTGTCACTTCTTACAATTCTTTCATAACAGTTAGTCATTGCCTTTTTCTTTTTTTTTTTTTCTTATTCCTAGTACACATGGTACAGGCCATGATAATCATGGTGGGTAGAAGTAGGAAACTGTTTATACTGTAAGTGAAGTGCCAGAGCCCCTTTTTGGTTACTTGCACTCGCTGGTGGGGTTGGACTTTTGCAAGAATCGGGAGCCATTGGAACATTTTTTTTTTAAATCAGAAAAAAAGTGCCCAATGCGGGAATTGAACCCGGGTCATAGCGGTCAAAAACCAACAGTTTAGACCATCCTTCCACTGACCCCCAGTCATTGCCTTGTTGTTATACATGGCATTATAGTTTGAGGTGTAATATAAATTGCACCATTTGGGAGGGGGTGTGGAATGTAGAGGTGTGGTAGCTAATGAATGGTCTGGTAGGGAGAATTGCTACACTTGTCGCCACATTATCTGCAGGTGCATCTCCTTCTGAATTCCCAGCAATTAGATTGTCTGTCATTAAATGTGGTGTGTGTGTGCATCAATATCTTTCAGAGATAAACATTCTCTAATATCTCTAGGATTCCAAGTTCCCCAAGAATTTTCTATAATTTTTTAGTGATACACACAAAGATAAGTTTAACCAAGATGTTGGCATTCAGTGTAAATAGTCATAAGCAAATATAGTGAATACAGTCAAACCATCTCTCTGTAAATAAAATTATTAAATCAAAAATGAAATAAACTTTAAAGATTGGTTACCTCCATGTTTTAATGTGGTATCTCAAAGGAAGTACTGTTGTTGTTGTTGTTTCTTATCGCCTTGTGCAGAGATTATACAATTTCCATGAGTTCATGTTCCTCGAGCTGTTTTATGATAAGCAGCGGCCTCTCCCAAAAGTCCTGTTTAGTACATCTAATGCAAGCCAAAATGTGTTCTAGAGCTGCAGGTGCCAAGCTACAGTTTGGGCAAGTGGGGTAGATTTTGTTATTGTTTTCTATCTTCAATGGCTTGAGATGGCCTGTTCCAAAACTTGTTAGTGTTGTTTGATGCTGTCTGAAATTCAGAGCTCCTCCTGGGTCCACTCCACTGTACCAACTGTGCTAAGTATATATATATAATGCTAATCTACTCAGGTTCAAACCTTGATCAGCCTGTCTCTTGCACAGAAAGAGAGTTGGCAGCTATCCTAGATTTGAAAACCTAGGTGTTTAAAGCAAATATAGCACACCTGAATCTATGATTGTTTATAGATGGGGCTGTTTTCAGCGAGTCTGGTAGTGGTCAGTTTGTGATGAATGTTACAATGAGATGAATCCTAGAGTTAGGTATGGAAGCTAGGTAACCTCTGTGTTAAAAATCTCTGTGCTAAATTATAATATGATAAATTGAGGTAGATCCCTTGGTTAGAATGTGAAAAGTAGTTGAATTATAAACACAAGGTAAAAAGACCAAATCCAAATAAATAAATAGTGTGCGATGTTTCGGTAACAGCGTTGTTACCATCTTCAGACAAAAGTACTGAATCTTTCAGTACTTTCAGTACACTGTTAGCCTTTTTATAAGTTGTTTTTCATAGATTAATATATTTGTATTTTTGACCAGATGACCGGGTTACTTTACATGTATATATTTGGTTTTGAAATGATGTAAGTTAGTTAGTTATGAAAGGAAATTAAAAGTATTAATTTCTTAAAGGTGTTGGTGATTACTCTGCTCGATGATAGAATAGAAAAGTCTTAGCTCCCAACATACACATTCTGTACTTTTGTCTGAAGATGGTAACAATACTGTTACTGAAACATCACACACTATTTATTTATTTGGATTTGGTCTTTTTACCTTATGTTTATAATCTATAATCCAAATTGTACCTTATCATAGTTGAAATATAGTGATTTAAGTTGAGAGATCATATACTAATTATAATTGACCCCAATTTTTCAAGTGTAAATATATATGGAATATCCATACATACTGAGAATAGCAATAAGAAGCATTAAAGAGACGTAGGTGAAGAGGAATGGAGACTTACTTGGATTTATTGATAAGACAGGCCAACATGACAATCTTGTCTGTGTTCTGGGGGTGACTGATGGGGACACAATGTAAGCTCTTGATCCTGGTGCCTGACAGGTCTCTCAGCAGGTCCAGATGTTCCTGCTCTCCACAACACCCTTGTGTTACACTACTGACTCTTCAGTGGGTTCTTTATTGGAGAGTTCAACACATGGGAGCAGTGACTTTGTGGCCTGCTATATATTGACATAAATAATAAAGTCCTCAATCGAATGGGTATAGAACATCAGCTGATAGTTCATAAAACAACGAAACTCCGCCTTTGCTGGTCCCAAGCCCGGATAAAAAAGGAGGAGGGGGAGCAGTAACAAGCTCGCTAAAAAACCTGGGTTCAGTTGGCCCGGCTGATAGTACCCTGAAAGTGCTCCTAATCCAGGGATACAGGATGAGCAGCATTTGTACTCCATGTTAGGAGCAGCTGCACATGGCGTCTGTTCCTCATGTCAGAGGCGGCCATTTCTTTTGGAGCTAAGTCGGCCTGCCACTGAGTAGTGTTCCCAGTCTTAATGACAAAGGCAGACGCAATCTACTTCACCCAGTAATGATGATTGTCAAGTCTCAAGCTTTACAAGCTTGATACCCTAATATGATTGAGTGGAGATAAGAAAGAAGAAGAGAAGATAAAACAATGAAAACTGACGTTTGCTGGACATGTGATGTGCGGATCAGCAGGAGAGACATTGCTGACATTGTTAGAAGGAAAGCTCCAGGGGAAGAGATCGAGGAGATGAAGAGGAAGACACTGAAGGAGGGAGATATGGAGAGACCATGTGGCCAGCCACCCTCAGTAGAGGAAGGCATTGAAGGAGGAGGATATATTGACATAATATGAAGTAAAGAAAACAGTACAATTTAAATACTAATGGAATTTTTAATAAACTGGTCTATGTTTATAACTGTACAACAATTTTACATTCCAAACTTTTTTATTTTTTTCATTTTTATCAATAAAAGGCAATAAGACCAAATCCAAATAAATAGAATGTGTGACATTTCAGTGACAACGTTGTTACCAAAACATGTTACAGAAATATCACACACTATTTATTTATTTAGATTTGGTCTTATTACCTTGTGTTTCTAATCTATAATCCAAATTGTATCTCATCACTTTTATCAAATATATCGAACCATTGATTCAAAAATAGTAAAAAAAAATGCTGCCTTTAATAAAATTGGCAATTTACTATTTTGATATAATTATTACAGTAGAACCTCCATGAGAGGACACTCCCGCTAGAGGACACCTCTCTATAAAGGACAGTTTTCATTGTTAAAATTACCATTTTTACTATTTAGAAACTCTTTGGTAAGAGGACTCCTCTCCCTAAAGGACAATTTTGCTCTGCAACTAGGTGTCCTTCACAGGGAGGTTCTATTGTACCATACAAGACAGGAACTGTCCTGTATGCAATTCTAATCTACATATATGAAGATATCAGATATGCTCCAGTCCTAGCCATTGTAATAATTCCCTGAAATATACTCCTCTGACCTAGCACTGCTACAGTTGGTAGGGTTCTTCACTGATGAGCCAGACCCTTCAAATTTTATATCGGATATTAGAACGTACTCAATATTTGGGCAAACCACTGGAATAAAAATTTGAATATCTGTAATTTAAGAATAAGATAGGAAACATGGATTAACCCATCAGTGCTGAATTGTTCAAGCAATTTCTCCATTTAATTTACCAATTACAGTAGAACCTCCCTGTAAAGGACAACACCTAGTTGCAGAGCCAAAGTGTTCTTTAGATAGAAGTGTCCTCTTAGCTGTAAGTTGGTAAATAGTAAAAATGGTAATTTTGGTAAAGAAAACTGTCCAATATAGAGAGGTATCCTCTAGCGGGAGTGTCCTCTCATGGAGGTTCTACTGTTTATATATATTGACTTGTGTTCTACTTTTATATTTATAAGTTGGATTGTACTAGAGGCATTGATAACATTTGAAGATTTCTTGGAACTCCGCCTTTGCCGGTCCCAAGCCCGGATGAAAAAGGAGGAGCGGGAGCAGTAACAAGCTCACTAAAAAACCTGGGCTCAGCTGGCCTGGCTGATAGTACCCTGTAAGGGCTCCTAATCCAAGGATACAGGATGAGCAGCGTTTGTACTCCATGTTAGGAGCGGCTGCACATGGTGTCTGTTCCTCATGTCAGAGGCAGCCATTTATTTTGGAGCTAAGTCGGCCTGCCACTGAGTAGTGCTCCCAGTCTTAATGAAAAGGCATTCTACTTCACCCAGTCATGATGGTTGTCAAGTCTCAAGTTCTACAAGCTTGATACCCTAAGAGTGGAGATAAGAAAGAAGAAGATTTCTTGGTGTGGCACTATAGAGAAGTACATGACAGTAGAGTGGTGGTACAGGGCTTACATTCTTGATGTCCTCAATATTCAGAGTTCTCTTGGAGCTCAGGGCAATACTGAAGCTGTTTTCATTTAGCTGGACATACCAATGGAAGGATATGTTCTCAGGTTGGTGGAAGTCTATACTTACTGGAAACTTGATCTCTTCTGGTAGCACCTTGTTCCCAATAACCTGTAAGACATCCAGTAGTAGTGTAAGTCCAGCTATATGGTTTAATTGGAGAGAAAAATATATTGCCAAACCAAATTATACCATGTTTTCTCCTGTAGAAGGGCGTCCATGCCTGAAAGCTAGAGAATAATAAAAATGTTTTGAAAAGTTGATTTTCCCTGGAGGAATGATTAATTTTACCCAAATAAAAAATGTTTAGGGGCGGAATTATATACACCAATACCTCGCTTTGCGTCGTTTCGTTTTGGCTTTTTTTCGAAGTTGCGTCGCTGCTTAATTTTTACTGATTTTTCACTGTGCGTCGTTAGATTTTCGAAGTTGCATTGTTTTGGATTCGAGTCTTTAATTTTTTTTTTTCCTGAAATATGGCAACACCTTTGTTTTTGATTGCGCCATGCCATCAAAATTTTTATTTTCACTTTGCGTCGTTTCAATTTACGTCGTGTTTTTTGTAACGTAACCCCGACACAAAGCGAGGTATGGGTGTATGTTTAAAAAAAAAAAAAGCATTATTCTTAATCCTTTTGTTTCAGATTTTCAGGTCTGAATCTTTTCAAATCTAAGTAAAATAGAAAAGATGCTGGTGAAATATATAGAACACCTATATATATTTGACTTAGACCCAGAGCAGCAGCTTTATACACCCAAGATAGTGGATATTGCTGCTGCTGTGATGGAGATGCATGGAGACATCTGAGACTCTTCTTTGGACATGACAACAACAACCTATATATATGGTCTTACAAGAAACAAGAGAGAAGGTGATGCTATCAGTATAACTGCAGTAGTTCCTACCTTGCAGATTAATTCATCCAGTTCATCAGAAAGCATTAGTAGGAAGGCTTTCTCAGCACCAGTGTATTCCTCAAGCTGAAACATTAACAAACATCTTGACACATTCTTCTCCATTATTAATGGTCTTTGTAGGGGACTATAGTGGTTGGAAAAACTACACACCAGGTGTCGACAACCTGTAGCTCGCAAGAAACATGCAGCTCTTTTGGATGTGAAGCTTCGTGTTGTACTCTCATAAATAAATACTTTATTTATGCTATTTATTGTTGGCAAGAAGAAAAAAATGTTCTGGCTCTTTAAAAACTTTGAAATTTTGTAAATTTATAATTTTAAGACTCTTCCAACTCAAAAGGTTGCCAACACCTGACAAAGTGAGGCCATTATATAGCCAGGGCAGTTCTCCACTGTGAGGAGATGACCAGATCCAGCTCAGGTGAGAGACAACAACATCCCTGACAGCAGGATTGGGGCAAGAGATAGAGGAAGAAACAATTCCTAATCAGAATACTGTTAAGAAACTGAAGTAAGATAATTTCAGGAATTTTGACTTAATGAAACAGACTTTTAAATGGGGGTCGGTGGAAGGATGGTCTAAACCGTTGGTTTTCGACCGCTACGACCCGGGTTCGATTCCCGCATTGGGCACTTTTTTTATGTTTAAAAAAAAAAAAATGCTCCAATGGCCCCCGATTCTTGCAAAAGTCCAACCCCACCAGCGAGTGCAAGTAACCAAACGGGGCTCTGGCACATTTGTAAGTGCAAAGTCGAAATGCTTTTCACATGTGTAGACATGTGGTGCACTTAAAGTAAAAGCAGTCGCCTAATTCTACCCACCATGATTATCATGGCCTGTACCATGTGTACTAGGGATAAGCAAAAAAAGACTTTTAAATGTTCCCAATACTACAACGTGGAAATCAATGGAAAACCACCAGGTTATCAACCTATATAATTAAGTACATATATACTCTTCTGTGCTTGTACTTACGTACATATATACTTCTGTACTTTTACTTATTTACATATATACTTCTTGTTAAGAGTATTTACACAAATTTGGCCTTAAATACGCATTTCTTGGTTTCTCAAGAAGCCTCTGGGATCAAAATTCTTTTTGGTCTCAGTGGTACAACTTACTCCACGCTGACGAGCGCCAATAGCGCGAAACGTGTTCGTGGATGGCTTTTCTTGATTTATCAAGAAATTGGGTTGGCCAAATATCAGGGAACAGGCTGAATCAATGTTTAATTGATTTCTGTTCCACCAGATGGCGCTCTGCCTTCTGTAAAGCACATGTGCTCTTGGTCAGGATATGCCATTTTTAAGTAAGTCTAGGGGCTTGACATCAGAGGTTTCAACTTACCAATTAATATTCTATATACAGTTACGAGCATCATTCTTCATCAGTCATCTCTGTCACCATTTGCTTTTTTTTTTGGAATGGCGCCCTTCCTATTGGTCGGCTACGATCACGCCACCTTTGCCCCCCCCATCATGCCTCCCCCACTCACTTTTTCGTTTTTGTAACTATTGTGTTGGAGCGGGTCGCTCCTTAAATAAATGCATATATTAGTTAATAACCAAATGGAATCCTCTCTTTCTTTTTCCCAGAAAGAGACGCCTACGGAAGTCAACAGTACATAGACAGATAAAGCACATAGGCTATAGTTATTAACAAACATATGCATTTATATAAGGCGCCAATTTATAATTGTGACAAATAGTATTTGAATCAAAACATTCAATCGGGTAAAACACGGGCGTTGCCCGGGTCATTCGGCTAGTTTATTATACACACCATCCTTTTCTAGTTAGAAATTTGAATGGGAGGCAAAGTAATTTTGAAAGATAAGAATGTACCATCTAGTGACCAACTTTGTAATCCTATTGTCAGGTTAATGTAATTTGACTCAAGAGAATGAGAAAAGCCATTTTCTAAACACTATAAGTTTTGAAAAAAGAAAGAGGCATCTATTTATCTTGCAACTGAAAGATTAGGAGATGCCTTTTTTTCATAATTTATGCAACATATCCCAGTACAATATCACATTTTTACTATTTTTTCACTATAATTACAAGAAAATAAGACCTAATCCAAATAATTTAATAGTGTGTGACGTTTCGGTAATAGCATTGTTACCATCATCAGACAAAAGAATAAAATCTCTTTTAATCTCTTTTATTCTTTTGTCTGATGATGGTAACAATACTGTTACCGAAACATCACACACTATCAAATTATTTGGATTAGGTCTTATTTTCTTGCATCTATAATCTATAATCCAAATTGTGCTTTATCGATTTCACTATAAGTTTTGCTCTGGAAATCTACTGAGCTACCAATAACATAACTCACAGGGGGTAGGACTGTATTTCAATTGATTGCAAAGAGAGTAAGCACGACGCCGTATGTCAACACCATTATCAAGCTGTGACTGACTCTAAGACAAGATAGGATGAGAGGAAAATTTCCAGGGAGAAGCCAAGAAGGAAGTTTTATTTGATACGTACACCTGACACAGTATAGATGAACGCTTCACGATTTTGCGTGTCATCCTTGCGCAGGGGCCATGGTAATCTTCTCTGTTTCATTCCAATTTTAGTATATGTACCGCCGAACAAGCGTTGTCACAGTATAGATGATGGAAGATTTAAAAAAATGTCATGTGTGGGACTGGGGATTTAATACAAATATTATAATTCAATGTAAAAGAGTGATAATGCACAATTTGGATTATAAATTATAAAACAAGGTAATAAGACCAAATCCAAATAAATAGTTTGTGACGTTTCGGTAACAGCATTGTTACCATCAGACAAAAGACTGAGAATAAATATTATCTAAGAATAGGCTGTGATATTTTTCGCATTCAGTCTTTTGTCTGATGATGGTACCAACACTGTCATTGAAACGTCAAACACTATTTTTTTTTCTTATTACCTTTAATTTCTATAATATATCACACTATATATAAAGCAGATGATAAGGCGCAATTTCAGTACTTTTGTTTGAAGATGGTAACAACGTTGTTACCGAAACGTCACACACTATTTATTTATTTGGATTTGGTCTTATTACCTTGTGTTTATATATAAAGCAGAAACTCTTTCTAAAGCACACCTAGGTGCAGAGACAAAGTGTCCTTTAGAGAGAGTATCCTGTTACCAGAGAGCAGTTTATTGGTAAAGATGAAAACTTGTATAAAGATATCCACTAGCGAGTGTTTCTTATCGCGGGAGTTCTCTGTGTCCTGTTTACTCTTTCTGAGGTGTTTTTAAGGACTCAAATAAAATGCTGTCATACTACTGCCAATGTTGTTTAATTCATGTTACATTGTATAATGGCCTAAGTATGGTTGAACCTTGTTATACAATTGAGACTTGGGATTTTAGAATAATCATGCTATAACCAAGTTGCTGTGAGAGGTAGCTTTTTTTCTGTGTGTATGACTTCAATTATACATAATCTAAAAATTTTGAAAAGTAAAAAAAGGCCATACTATGGCTATAGTTTTTTTTTTTTGGCTTATCCCTAGTACACGTGGTACAGGCCATGATAATCATGGTGGGTAGTTAGCGACTGCTTTTACTGTAAGTGCACCACATGTCTACACATGTGAAAAGCAGTTCGACTTTGCACTTACAAATGTGCCAGAGCCCCGTTTGGTTACTTGCACTCGCTGGTGGGGTTGGACTTTGGCAAAAATCGGGGGCCATTGGAGCTTTTTTTTTTTTTTTAAATCATAAAAAAAGTGCCCAATGCGGGAATCGAACCCGGGTCATAGCGGTCAAAAACCAACAGTTTAGACCATCCTTCCATCGACTCCCTGTGGCTATAGTGAATCAAAAGAGTTTGGTTCCATTCCTAGGTTTACTGTAGAGATAAAATATCGAATGATTCTAGAACAAGCTTGTGTGCCCAAAGCAAAATAGATCCCTGTTTAATGAAAAAAATATTTGGCCAAGTAATTAAGGGAAGTGTTGTTGCTATTTGTCCAATAAATAATAAAGAAAAACAATTGACAACTTGATTTGATTTTGATTCGATTTTTTATTAAGACTTGTGATTCAGAATTAAGAGTTTTATTGAAACCAAAAAAGGTTTTTTTTTCAGATTTTTAAGTGTAATTTACAAAGAATTATACCTATTGAATTGACCTGAATTAAAACAATGCAGTAAAAAATGAGATTCTTATTATTATGAATAAAATTCTTTTCACAGATGAATTGAAATTAGATACAATAGAACCTCCCTGTAAAAGACCACCTAATTACAGAGTCATAGTGTCATTTAGAGAGAGGTGTCTTCTTACCAGAGAGTTGCTAAATAGTCAAAATGGTAATTTTTCAAATGAAAACTGTCCTTTGTAGAGAAGTGCCCTCTAGCAAGAATGTCCTCTCATGGAGGTTCTACTGTATTAAAATATGTTATACTATAATAATTCAATTTTGAGAGATTTTGAATTATTTTGTATAGATGAAGAGTGAATTTGGAAATCAGTAAATAACAGGCTCCAACAGGGAAGTGTTGGCAGTAAAAACATTGCCATATATTTATCACCTGTAAGATAAAAAAAAAGCCATTATATTTGGTAAATCACCTAGGTTTTCCATGTAGAGAGCTGGCAGGTGTTTCAAACTTGACTATAGCACCTATGTATCAGTTAATAGATAGTTTAGTGGCAACATATTCGTGTTAGCGTATTTATGTTTGGTCTACTGATTTGTTTTGTATCCAGTAAACTATAAGGAAGTTATGCAAATACCCTTACTTACATAATGTATTATCTTCAGCATTACAAAGGAGACATTTTCTTCTTTGATAGATCCTGGACAAATTAAAATACATTTTAGTTTTCCTTCAGAAATATTGAAAATATATATATATGTTATATTAAAATATTATTTTTTTTAAAAATATATTTCATAGATACAAATACTGCTAAATCGACCGCCAGAGGTCACTCTTCCCCTATAAAAACTCGTTGTTGTTTTATCCCAATGGCCGGCTCAAAACTTTTGTACATTATGTAAATAATTCTTTTGTTTTCCTTATTCTACTCGTCTTAAGCCAGGCAGTACTTTTATCAAATTATGTTTTTATATATCTTATAAGCTCAAATAAAGAAAATCACTGATCAAAATTATTTAATTATTCCCACGACTGCATCACCATAGCATAATCCTCAACATGATCAAAAATACAACAGAAAATCTCTCTTTATATAAGATATATATTATATAAATAAAAAAAAGATTTTCTGCTTGAATTTAAATCATGTTGAGGATTATGGTAATTGCAGTCGTGGTTGAAATCTTGAAAGTATAATAATAAATTTAATTGAACTTGATTTAATTGAACTAAAAGAATATATAAAAAACATTATTTGATTAAAGTAATGCCTGGCTTAAGGCGAGTAGAACAAGGAAAACAAAAGATTATTTACATAATGTACAAAGATTTGAGCCAGCCATCAGGAAAGAACAACAACAAGTTTTTATAGGGGAAGCGTGACCTCTGGCGGTCGATTTAACAGAGTATTTGTATCTATGAAATATAATTTTAAATATAATAATATTTTAATATAACATAAATACAGTGAGTCTTGGGACTCACCAAAATAGGGTGCTATAGAGAAGGGGTGCTATAGACAAAGTCACTTTTAATGTAAATCGCATCGTAGTACGTATTTAAAATTGGGTGCTATAGAGAAGGAGGCGTTATTTAGAGGGGGCGCTATAGACAGGTTTAACTGTATATACAATAAAGAAATTTACCTATGCTAACAGACATCTTTTTAAAGGCATAGTAAGGAGTATATGTGAATATAATCATATATGCATATTGATATAGGGGTTTCCAATATGTTTTTATTGAAGTATATTCTTTATAGAGCTACACAAATTTTTAAAGCTTTTTTTATTGATTGCTTTTGGACCTTTCTCACAACCTGAAGACATAAATTAATTCAAATTTAGCTACAAGAAAAAAAATACCTAATCCAAATAAATTAATAGTATGTGACGTTTTGGTAATAGCCTTGTTACCACCATCAGACAAAAGACTTTATTTGAATTAGGTCTTATTTTCTTGTAGCTATAATCTAAAATACAAATTGTGCTATATTATAATTCAAATTGAGCTACAAGAAAATATTAGTCTCAATTGTCAGTAGGCTCAACCATTAACAAAATTTGATGTAAACTTAGTACCTAGTCAGTAATGATAAGGCATAATTTGGATTATAGATTATATATAGTCACGACCGTCATGGGCCGGTTCTGTCACGGATGCGCGCGCATCATCATTATGATCATTATCATTATCGAATGATAATAATGATAATAATAATAATTATTATTATTATTATTATTATCAACATATATAGTCACGACCGTCATGGGCCGGTTCAGTCACGGATGCGCACGCATCATCATTATGATCATTATCATTATCTAATGATAATAATAATAATAATAATTATTATTATTATTATTATTATTATTATCAACATATATAGTCACGACCGTCATGGGCCGACGGTTCTGTCACAGATGCGCGCGCATCATCATCATGATCATTATCATTATCTACACATATAATCTACAACATATAAGTCACGACCGTCATGGGCCGGTTCTGTCACGGATGCGCGCGCATCATCATTATGATCATTATCATTATCTGATGATAATAATAATAATAATTATTATTATATTATTATTATTATCAACATATATAGTCACGACCGTCATGGGCCGGTTCTGTCACGGATGCGCGCGCACAGGGAGGTCACGTGCTCGCCGGCAGCCAACGGGCGCGCGCCACCGGCATTACGTCATAGATTATAAACACAAGGTAATAAGGCCAAATAAAAAAATAGTGTGTGATAAGGCACAATTTGGATTATCTACTTATATAATTGCCTTATTCTGTCTGTGTGAAGTTCACTGTGTGAAGTTCACGGATAGATTTTGGTCAGAATGGATAAAATAAAAAAAGTGTCAAGGGATGGGAATCGAACCCACGACCTTCCGCTTACCGGGCAGATGCCATGACCACTAGGCTACCCTGGACATATTTTTCCGTTCACATTTTTTTTTTATATTTTCAAGACACACACAGTTTGGGGCGGGACGTTTCACAAAAGAGACATCCACGGCGCCAATTTATAATTGTAACGAATAGTATTTTAATTAAAACATTTTTAAAATATATACGCACTCGGGTGAAACCCGGGCGTTGCCCGGGCCATTCGTCTAGTAGATTATAAACACAAGGTAATAAGACCAAATCCAAATAAATAATAATTCAGTACTTTTGTCTGAAGATGGTAACAATGCTGTTACCGAAACGTCACACACTATTTATTTATTTGGATTTGGTCTTATTACCTTGTGTTTAAAATGAATAGTGTATTCATTTATTTGGATTTGGTCTTATTACCTTGTGTTTAAAATGAATAGTGTATTTATTTATTTGGATTTGGTCTTATTACCTTGTGTTTAAAATGAATAGTGTATTTATTTATTTGGATTTGGTCTTATTACCTTGTGTTTAAAATGAATAGTGTATTTATTTATTTGGATTTGGTCTTATTACCTTGTGTTTAAAATGAATAGTGTATTTATTTATTTGGATTTAGTCTTATTACCTTGTGTTTACCTAGTCAGTAATTAAGGTTTTCTGACGTCCCAAGCAAGTTAAAGAGTTGATAGTTGATATGAACCGAACTACTGTCATTTCTTTGTGTTGTATAGCTCATCATTCACTTCTTTCTTGATCATCTCCAATGTATCCATAGATATGTAAATAAGATAAAACTCATGCAAATTAAGTTAGTGTCAGAGTTATCTTCGTCTTTCTTATTTCCACTCAAACATATCAGGGTACTGGGTGAAGTAGAATGCGTCTGCCTTTGTCATTAAGACTGGGAGCACTACTCAGTGGCTTAGCTCTAAAAGAAATGGCCGCCTCTGACATGAGGAACAGATGTCATGTGCAGCCGCTCCTAACATCGAGTACAAACGCTGCTCATTCTGTATCCCCTGATTAGGAGCCCTTACAAGGTACTATCAGCTGGGCCAGCTGAGCCCAGGTTTTTTATTGAGCTTGTTACTGCTCCCCCTCCTCATTTTTCATCCGGGCTTGGGACCGGCAAAGGCGGAGTTAGAGTTATCTTGAGTGACAGGAGTATCCTAATGACTAGCATGAAGATGGGGTTACCATGAGAGTTCTATGATACTTTTGCACCTGTGGATATTCAGCCAATTTATTTATTTAAGTCAAAGTCGAACTGCTTTTCACATGTGTAGACATGTGGTGCGCTTACAGTAAAAGCAGTCGCTAACTACCCACCATGATTATCATGGCCTGTACCACGTGTACTAGGGATAAGCAAAAAAAAAAAAAAAATTATTTAACAATGTAATAGCCTACAGCCACACCCGGTGTTCCCAGGTGGTCACCCTCCCAAGTACTGACCGACATTGCTTAACTTCAGTGATCGGATGAGAACTGGTATTTTCAATGTAGTATGGCTGTAGACCATTTAACAATGTAAATGACAATGTCATTGTGATTATCATGGCAATCATTTGGATTCTCTTTCTTCTTCCAAACACCCCACCTTCTAAAACATCTTATAGCAAGTAGTTCCTTATAGTGTGTCCTAGCCAGTTATTTTTTCTTCTTTTTATAGTCCATTAATCATATATCTTCCTTGTCTACAACTATTTTTCTGTTAGAAATCCCATCTGTCTATTTCCTCATCTATATTCTGCCTCAAATCCACATTTCTAAATCATTGCTTTAAATCTGGTATTTATGATATGATTGAAAATAGATACAAGAAAATAAGACCTAATCCAAATAATTTAATAGTGTGTGACGTTCATCAGACAAAAGAATAAAAATTTATTCTTTTGTCTGATGATGTTAACAATGCTGTTACCTAAACGTCACACATTATTAAATTATTTAGATTAGGTCTTATTTTCTTGTATCTATAATCTAAATTGTGCTTTATCAGATATGATTGAAAGGTTACCAAGTTATATTTTAGCGTTAACACTAATTTTTAATCCAATAAATAAGACAAAATAAGAGGACCTTAAGAGAATCTTGCTCAAAAAAAAAAAAAGTATGAAAACTCTTGGTCACACCTGGAAGTTATCTTTAATTAGAAAATGAGTTAAGTCAGCCCAAGTCAATCTTTGATATTAAAAAGCTTATGAACTCCACCTTTGCTGGTCCCAAGCCCGGATGTAAAAGGAGGAGGGGGAGCAGTAACAAGCTCACTAAAAAACCTGGGTTCACCTGGCCCGGCTGATAGTACCCTGTAAGGGCTCCTGATCCAGGGATACAGGATGGGGAGCATTTGTACTCCTTGTTAGAAGCGGCTGCACATGGTGTCTGTTCCTCATGTCAGAGGCGGCCATTTCTTTTGGAGTAAAGTCGGCCTGCTACTGAGTAGTGCTCCCAGTCTTAATGAAAAAGGCAGACACATTCTACTTCACCCACACCATTAAAAGTATCAAGCTCTACAAGCTTGATACCCTGATATGATTGAGTGGAGATAAGAAAGAAGAAGAAGAAGACAAAGCTATATGGTTTTAAAATTGATAGAATTTCTAGAGAAGATAATCTAAGAATATAAACAACTAGAATTCACAAATTGTACACAAAGATTGCAAATAAAAACTGCTTCTTTAGAATCACATGTTAGTGATGAAAGCAAGTCAAAAAGCCCCCCCCCCCCCCCTTTTTTTTTTTTAACTTCTTGAAAACTTGCTTGTTATTAACACAAGGTAATAAGAACAAATCCAAATGAATAAACTGTGTGTGACGTTTCGGTAACAGCGTTGTTACCATCTTCAGACAAAAGTACTGAATGTAGTTATATATTATTCAGTACTTTTGTCTGAAGATGGTAACAACGCTGTTACCGAAACGTCACACACTATTTATTTATTTGGATTTGGTCTTATTACCTTGTGTTTATAATCTATAATCCAAATTGTACCTTATCATCTTGCTTGTTATTTAGATTGATACAAAATATGCTCATTCATTGCAAGTTCATGTTAGAATCTTAGATAAAGCTTATAGTAGAGGTGTCAATCATGGGTGTAATAATTGTAGTACTTACTAAAGAGTTGAAGCAATTTTTTAGGATCAGTAGAAAAGAGTTTTTTCATGTGCCTGGGTTGATGCAGCCTCCTGTAGCACAGAATACCAAACATTACACACAGAATACATCAAATAGAGGTTTCTTAGATACATAACTTCATCACACAGTCTTACAATTAAAGACAATATCTAGGAACCCTGAATGAGTCATATACCTAACAAGGCTTCCGTTCTAAAAATAGAACTGTAGTGGTAGTTTTTGAGAATTTTTAAGTCAATTTATTTGTGGCCCATGAGACACGGGACAGTTTTTTTTTTTTCTTTCTTCTTCCAATTCCAGTTTCCACATATTCTGAAGTGTATATTAAATTTTGTTTTTAACCTGTTATTCAAACCATTTCTGGCTTAAAATTATTTGGAATTATTTATTAGCCTAGGTTAAACTTGATATATAGGTTTTTAACTTTTAATTAGACATTTTCAATTTTAATTTAGACATTTTTCATTTTAATTTAGACACATGGGCTTTTTATAGAAAAGTCAATGTGTCTGAATTAAAATGAAAAATGTCTAAATATAAATTAAAATTGTCTAATTAAAAGTTAAAAACCTATAAAACGCTTTTAAAAGGGCATGCTGCCACTGTTTTTTTAGAATGCCATTGTTTGTTTCTTTTCTTTATTTTGGAAGCCATTTGTTTTTTTTTTTTTCTATTTCAAAATTGTCGAATGCAAAGATATTCTATTAGATAAAAGTATAATGTGTAAAAATTTATACAACATACAGCAAAAATAGAATGGAAATGAAAACAAACAATGCCGCTAATTTTTTGTTTTGAAATTGCGATCCGTGAGCTGAAACATGCTCAAAATTTTGTTTTATTTTTTTTTTTAAATCACAATTTTAAGTTTGTTATAAGCCTAGTATTTTTAATAGATTTTATCATTTTGGGACCGAAAATATGTTCGTTATAGGGGTAGTTCGTTATTTTAAAAATCGTAAAGTTCATTATAACGATGGTATTTTCAATGGAATGGAATTGGGAATCACCGTGGGTTCGTTGCAAGGGAAGGTTCGCTATATCCAGGTTTCGTATTAGCGGGGTTTTACTGTACTTTATTCCATTAACATATAAAAATAGAACAAATGTGACATTGTACTGGGATAAGGGGCATAAATTAAGAAAAAAAAGGGGCATCTCCTTATTGTGTAACTGAAAGTTGCTGATGGCTTGCACCATCTATTGGAATATTACCATCTATCTGATAGATGATGCAAGTCAATCAGTAACTTTCAGTTGCACAATAAGGTGATGCCCCTTTTTTCTTTTTAAAAAAATATTAGTTTTTTTAAATTAAAATTTTAATAGGCAGATGAGAGTAAAAATATTAGAGGGCAAGTTAAAATTTTCATTGGACTGGTGCCAGTTCACCGGAACAACAAGTGAGTCACTGATCTATATTAAAAATGGTTAAACTCCGCCTTTACCGGTCCCAAGCCAGGATGAAAAAGCAGGAGGGGGAGCAGTAACAAGCTCACTAAAAAACCTGGGTTCAGCTGGCCTGGCTGAAAGTACCCTGTAAGGGCTCCTAATCCAGGGATACAGGATGAGTCTGTACTCCATGTTAGGAGCGGCTTCACATGGCATCTGTTCATGTCAGAGGCGGCCATTTCTTTTGAAGCTAAGTCGGCCTGCCACTGAGTAGTGCTCCCAGTCTTAATGACAAAGGCAGACACATTCTACTTCACCCAGTCATGATCTCAAGCTTTACAAGCTTGATGCCCTAATATGATTGAGTGGAGATAAGAAAGAAGAAGACAAATGGTCAAAATCTAAGTGAATAAACAATGTTACATCACTACTAGAATACAGTAGAGGGCTTAAGGAAGATGATAAAGAAAGATCACAACCTTTTTTGATTAGATTACGTTTAGATATGTACTTGTGGGTGTTTTTTTGTTTATCCCTAGTACACGTGGTACATGCCATGGCAGGTAGAAGTAGGCGACTGCTCTTACTGTAAATGCACCACATGTCTACACATGTGAAAAGCAGTTCGACTTTGCACTTACAAATGTGCCAGAGCCCTGTTGGTTACTTGCACTCGCTAGTAGGGTTGGACATTTGCAAGAATCGGAATCCATTGGAGCATTTTTTTTTTTAATTAGAAAAAAGTGCCCAATGCGGGAATCGTACCCGGGTCGTAGCGGTTGAAAACCAAGGGTTTATACCAGCCTTCCACCGACCCCCACTTTTCATCTGATAAGGGACAATTTGGATTATAGATTATAAACACAAGGTAACCAGGTTGTAGCGGTTGAAAACCAACGATTTAGACCATCCTCCCACCGACCCCTCTAGTTCTGACAACCAGAACCTCTACAATTTAAAATCAAATATTTTTTCTGTAAAAAATGCTTCAATGATTCTTTAACAAATCCATTCTTACTATCGAACATGGATAACCAGAGTAAACTCTGACACCTTGTAATTACAAACTTTATTTCATGTTGTCATGTCAACACAAAGTAATAAAACTGAATTTAAATAGTGTGTGAATGTTTCTTTAACAACGTTGTTAGCATCTTCAGACAAAAGTACTGAATGATTTACTCAATTTTTTGCCGGTCCCAAGCCCGGATGAAAAAGGAGGAGGGGGAGCAGTAACAAGCTCACTAAAAAAACCTGGGCTCAGCTGGCCCGGCTGATAGTACCCTGTAAGGGCTCCTAATCCAGGGATACAGGATGAGCACTATGTGTTTTCCCATCACAGTTTTCCCACTATGTACTAAGTGCAATTCTCAACCTGCAACCCCAAAACACATTATTGACTGTATTGACTCATCCATTGATGAGCTCTACTCTTCCCCGGCAGACACCATCAAAAGTCTCAAGCTTTACAAGCTTGATACCTTAGTGTGATTAAGTGGAGATAAGAAAGAAGAAGAAGAAGGATGAGCAGCGTTTGTACTCCATGTTAGGAGCGGCTTCACATGGTATCTGTTCCTCATGTCAGAGGCGGCCATTTATTTTGGAGCTAAGTCACTGCCACTGAGTAGTGCTCCCAGTCTTAATGACAAAGGCAGATGCGTTCTATTTCACCCACACCATCAACAAGCTCTACAAGCTTGATACTCTAATATGATTGTTGAGTGGAGATAAGAAAGAAGAATGATTTACTGAATCATTCAGTACTTTTGTCTTGTGATGATAACAAAATACTGTTCCTGAGTCGTCACACACTATATATTTGGATTTTGTCTTATTACCTTGTGTTTATACTCTATAATCCAAATTGCACCTTATCATATTGACATGTCATTCACTTATTGTAAAAGGTTGTCACAACCTATTATGATTATCATGGACTGAACAATGTATACTAAAGATAAGTAACAAACAATACAGTATATATATTTTTACTTTTCAAAATTTTCTCTATATGTTTCTATCTATTGATTTTATGCGTGAGATCCACAAAGAATTTATGAAATCTTATGAAATGACCAAAAAGATGTTTAGATGGTAAAGTGGCTGGACAAATTTTGCAACTATTAAATATTGGTAGAAATTTTTCTATGATGAACAATTTTTTATAGATCTTTTAAAAAAATTGAAGAAACTTCATGTCTATTTATCTTCAGTTTTATGATAAAGCACAATTTGGATTATAGATTACAATACAAGAAAATAAGACCTAATCCAAATAATTTATTAGTGTGTGACGTTTCGGCAACAACATTGTCACCATCATCAGACAAAAGAATAAAAATCAATCATTCAATCAATCATTTTTATTCTTTTGTCTGATGATGGTGACAATGTTGTTGCCGAAACATCACACACTAATAAATTATTTGGATTAGGTCTTATTTTCTTTTATCTTCAGATTTCAAATTTAAAATATAAATAATATACAAGATTTTTAATATAAAAAAAATGAGTGTATATTTTGTAAAATAAATGACAATAACAATTAATTTTATTAAAATGTTAATAAAAACACTATCTCTGGCAAAAAAAATATATATGATTTGTAAGAAAAAAATAGGCTAGTAAGATTCTGGTTGTAAAATAGGTTACATCCTTTCTACAAATTCGTCTGATCTGATAAATTCCTATTATAAAAACTAAATTTTGATTCTCATGCTCAATATGATATAAACATGTTTTTTTATTTATCAAATCTATAAATCAAGTAATTATTCTATTTATAATTTATTTTTAATACAGTATTATTTAGCTATAATGTATTATTTAAACATAAAAATGTTAATTTCATTTAGAAAATATAATTCCAATATTTTTAGATGGTGAATATCTCTTTTTTTTTTGAACATTTTATTATTCTTTTACTTTTATTTAAATATATAGGATCACCCTCTTTTTATTCATTAAAAATTTGGTTTCAACAAATGTATTCTAAGAAGTTTATATTAATCTACTTTACAAAAGAACTGCACAAAATTAAAAATATATATCATTTAAAAAAAAAATAGTTTTAATATATTTAAGGGAATCTTCACATTAATATGCAATAGTTTTTTAAAAGTGCATTTAGTATAAATGCATAGTTTTTTCCAAAAATCACAAATACTATTTTAAAAACAAAAGTAAAATAAATACATATATAGCAAAATTTGACACACCAATCGTATTAATAATTCAAAGTTTGGCAGTCCTAAAATAAAAAGGTATACATATATCTAAAAAATAAAAATGTATATACCCTGGCAAAGTATTTAAAGAGCTTTAAAATTATCCTTTTACGGAAATGTGTGGGTAAATAGTCTTTAAAAAGATATAGAAATGCATTTTTTATAAGAATAGATAGTGTAATCTTATTAATTTATTTATAAAAGGTTATTCAAATCTGGAAAGGGTTATGCAGATTTAAAACGTATTATTTCGTTCCATAAAGTGACGGCAAAATTATCTGCAGACGAATTAATTGCAAACTTTGAGCATGCGCGGATATTTGATAACTTTTATTTTATTGATTTTGCGTTTTACTTTCTGGCTCTGCGAATTAAGAGTTTAGTTTTTTTTGTTTGTATATGTATTATTCTAAAAATAGGTAAATGTAGTTTTAATAGTTTTCGTTTCTTTCGCGTTATTATTCGCCCAAGCATAAAACGATAATTTTAATAATGCCCTTTAATTAATATATATATATAAAACTATTTATATTTTTTATATTTTATTATGGAAATAAAAAAGGGGGGGGGGGAGTGTAGGGGAGAACCTAGTATAAAATTATTAAATGGTTATAAATTCTTTATATATAAGCAATAATTTTTATTTACGGGTTATATTATGCATTTCATAACATATTTATTTAGTGTGGTACTTTTAATTATAACAATAATTTTATTAATGTGTTTCCGTTTGTCGTATAAATTTTATGGGTATTAAAAAAATTGGATAAAGTTAGATTTTCATATATTAAAAGAGAGCCCAAAAATTAACTCAAAGTAGGATTTAGGATTATTATGCGTGGAATAGCATATTGGATAAATGGCTACCAAGGCTTTGTGTGCTTGCACATATAATACTATTTTGTTGGA
The DNA here is from genome assembly GCA_030710605.1 of Cordylochernes scorpioides. Lineage (NCBI taxonomy): Eukaryota > Metazoa > Arthropoda > Arachnida > Pseudoscorpiones > Chernetidae > Cordylochernes > Cordylochernes scorpioides. Next base: position 68,943,960 of record CP092863.1, on the reverse strand, counting down.
GTAATTCATAACCTTTTGCATAAATGTGGTTGAATTTTGTTCATACAACACTCAATTTATTCCTTGTAGTGTTTCTTGGAACGTATGGAATGTGATACCATATATATACAAACCTATATGGTATACTTTATGAAAAATATAAATGTATGAATTTAATTTATTCCACTGAGTTTCTTTCAAAATTACTTATTTTGTGAATTTGAAGATACCTTGGATCCCTGTATATTCATAAAAACCTAGTTCGATAATTGATAAGCTCATTATGGAGAATGTTTACTCTTTTTTGAAACAATTTAAATTATTTGCAACAAGGTAAAAGGCAATATATAGATTTTTTTTTTTTCTCCTGAGAGGGAGAAATCAAAAAAGCGAAATAAACAAAAGTTGATCAGAGGAGGAATCGAAATATCATGTTTATCATCAGCATCTGGTCTAGTTACTCCCGAAGTAAACAAACAGTAAACAACTTAGAGATATGATAAAGCTGTTGTGAAACTTACTGTGTCATTTAACTTTGAAATTATAAACATCTTTTAACATTGTAAAAATATATATATATTTATAACACCATTTAATAAATTACTCTGTTTTATGCTTAATCTTAATATTTTATATATCTAAATAATCTTTTAAATGTCTATTTCCAAAAAAAAAAAAAAAACATCGAGGATTATAAAGTAGACACATAAAAGTCTTGTTGAAAAGCGTTTGTTTGTGTGTATGTGGAAAAAAAGAACCTATTTATTATATAAAAATTGTATAAATACGCGCTTTGGTCTTAACTTGTCCATGCCATTTATCTAGTAGAAATTATTTTTTCGCTATGAAAATGGTAACACTATAACAAATACTAAATAGTTTTCCATGGCTGTATATATGGTATATTATATAATTGACGTCATCCTGTTTCCCAGCATCATCCTAAGCAATTAACTAGCGCGACGCATGCGCGAGGCCACTACATTTTTGTTCGTATTTCATGCACACAAGGCAGCGGTCCTATAAACCACATCCATTTTCTTATCGTTTCCATAGTATTATATTGAGATGTCTTTCCTCTATAACTCTATAGAATATATTTATTATGAAAACGATAAATCAATGATGTTTTGTGCATCACTAAAATCAAAAGTATATTCATCGTTACAAACTTCTTAAACAATCAAAACCATTTTTAAAATTCATCAATGAAATAGAAGAAAATGGTACGATAACTTTCTTAGATATAAAACTGACGAGGACCAACAATAACATAGAAATAGATATATACCGAAATCCTACCCACACAGGGTCATACCTCAATTTCATATAATTTGAACCCATAAACCATAAAATATCTTTAATATAAACATTATCCAAAAAATCCTCACCACAACTCTTCTCAAAATATAGAAATCATTGAAAAAGTAAGAAAATATTATCCATGGTATTGCAATTCGACGAATATACCAACCAATTTAACAAAATGAATATTTATAGAAATATACACCCATCAACAAACAATAGTCAAGGTCAGAACCCATCCTGTCTTCTTCCCTACAGTTATGGAATCGAAAGAATAGCCAGAACTCTCATAAGACACAGTATCAATGTTAGATACCAAACTGCGCAAAAAAACCAAAGAAACTTTTTTCCATCACCCTATAACTAAGCGGAAAACAAATACAAGAAACCAATCCAACCTTATATACAGTATCCCATGTAAATCTTGTACATCATCCTACATAGACGAAAATGAAAAACCCTAAAAGAGAGAATTAAACAACACAAGACAGCCTTCAAAAATCATAGCCCTTTATAGAGCACTTACTTATAGAGCACGCAATTATGCAAAGGCATATACCAGATTTTGAAAATTCAATAGTTTCATACAGCAAGTACAGGATAAACTCACAAGATTATTTCTAGAGAGCTGAGAATCTATAGAAGATAAAAATAGGATAAATATCAGAAGACAGATATACCACAATCATTTATAATACAATATAATGCGGCTTATGATTGTAGAACAATGTTAGACAAATTTTACCGCAAATGTTTTTTTTTTTTTAACGAAAAATCGTAATTTATTTTAAGGAGAAATAACGATTATTTCTAACCTTAGGGATAAGTATGAAAGGATGAATTGTGAAGAGTAATGATGAACGGAAAAATAAAAGTTTCCAGGGATGGGAAACGAACCCACAGTGTTCCGCTTACCGGGCAGATGCCATGTCCACTAGGCTACCTACACTTCTAAAACAAAAATTAATTTCTAAAGCTATAATGATTCATTTTAAATGTTTTGGTCACACCAACATATTTCATATACACGACACTTCTCGTGCATCATGCGGATGATAAGCTTACAAGAAATTTGAATCTTGGAAGATGATAGGAGAACAGCCTCATCGAAATATCAAATTTTGTTTGTTTTTAATGTATTATAATGTAGATTGCTCGATTTTCAACATAAATATATATATATAGTACTACTTTTAAATTATTGATCAGAAATAGCTTGATATACTATTTACAACTCACACAAAAAAGCGCGCGTTTATATGTATTTTTAAAGTTTTTATATTGTAATATTTCATGAAATTTTTATAATAAATTGAGAGAAGGATAAAAAAACAATTACGAGACTCAAAATGAAAACTTATAAAGGAATGACAATACATCCAGATGGCATAGGAACCTACAGGACATGTAAAAATGTCCTTATGTGGAACTAACACCTACCCACATATTTTCATGGCCGCAGAAAATTGACATGGACCCAGAACAGCAGTTTCACACACCCTAGATAGAGGAAATTGCGTCTGCTGTGATAGAGATGTATGGAGACATCTGAGGCTCTTCATTGGACACGACAACAACAGAAAATTGAAAGGACCCAGAACAGCAGCTTTACACACCCAAGATAGAGAACATTGCGACTGCTGTGATAGAGATGCATGGAGACATCTGGGGCTCTTCTTTGGACACGACAACAACAAAAATATTTTACATACCAATTCAATATATGTATTTACATATTAATTTGAAATATGCCTTCCTGAGGAAGATATGACACACGCAGGGAATTGAATAATCTGTTGTAATCGCACAGCACTGAACTCCCTTCCTGTTTCCTGGCAGGAAGTGGGCGTGTTTAATTCACGTTATCTGACCTCTGTGTGTCGCATTTCTTGCAACATTCCAATTTCTAGATTTTTGTATATTACCTTAATAGATCTATATATAAGGTCTTCAATAAAGGTCACTGTAATATCGTTCAGAGTTATTGTCTGAATCCCGATATACATGCTAAAAGGTACAAATTCCTTAAGTTTTGTCCATGAGTGTGTCTTCAATAAAGATCACTGTAATATCTTTCAGAGTTATTGTCTGAATCCCGATATACATGCTGAAAGGTACAACTTCCTTAAGTTTTGTCCATTAGTGTCTTCAATAAAGGTCACTTTAATATCTTTCAGAGTTATTATCTGAATCCCGATATACATGCTAAAAGGTACAACTTTCTTGAATTTTGTCCATGAATATGTCTTCAATAATGGTTACTGTAATATCTTTTAGAGTTATTGTCTGAATCCCGATATACAAGCTAAAAGGTACAACTTCCTTAAGTTTTGTCCATGAGTGTGTCTTCAATAAAGGTCACTGTAATATCTTTCAGAGTTATTGTCTGAATCCCGATATACATGCTAAAAGGTACAACTTCCTTAAGTTTTGTCCATGAGTGTGTCTTCAATAAAGGTCACTGTAATATCTTTCAGAGTTATTGTCTGAATCCCGATATACATGTTAAAAGGTACAACTTCCTTAAGTTTTGTCCATGAGTGTGTCTTCAATAAAGGTCACTGTAATATCTTTCAGAGTTATTGTCTGAATCCCGATATACATGTTAAAAGGTACAACTTCCTTAAGTTTTGTCCATGAGTGTGTCTTCAATAAAGGTCACTGTAATATCTTTCAGAGTTATTGTCTGAATCCCGATATACATGTTAAAAGGTACAACTTCCTTAAGTTTTGTCCATGAGTGTGTCTTCAATAAAGGTCACTGTAATATCTTTCAGAGTTATTGTCTGAATCCCGATATACATGCTAAAAGGTACAACTTCCTTAAGTTTTGTCCATGAGTGTGTCTTCAATAAAGGTCACTGTAATATCTTTCAGAGTTATTGTCTGAATCCCGATATACATGTTAAAAGGTACAACTTCCTTAAGTTTTGTCCATGAGTGTGTCTTCAATAAAGGTCACTGTAATATCTTTCAGAGTTATTGTCTGAATCCCGATATACATGTTAAAAGGTACAACTTCCTTAAGTTTTGTCCATGAGTGTGTCTTCAATAAAGGTCACTGTAATATCTTTCAGAGTTATTGTCTGAATCCCGATATACATGCTAAAAGGTACAACTTCCTTAAGTTGAAGAAAAACCTGGGTGGAATCCAATTCCAGGACGATCACGAGTTGGAAGAAGCTGTTTTAGGCTTTCTACGCGGCCAGGCGGCAGAGTTCTTTGACTCTGGGTTTCATAAGTGGGTGTCCCGAATGCAAAAATGCGTCGAACGAAACGGGGAATATGTCGAAAAATGAAAAAAGTCTGATATTTTCGAAAATGTATAGTTCTGGACAAATGAACTTTTTTTTTTTTCTGTATGAAAAACCTCTGTGGAACTTATTTAATGGACAACCATCGTATATCAGGATTCAGATAATAACTCTGAAAGATATTACAGTGACCATTATTGAAGACACACATATATACACTCATGGACAAAACTTAAGGAAGTTGTACCTTTTAGCATGCATAGCAGGATTCAGACAATAACTCTGAAAGTAATTACAGTGATCTTTATTGAAGACACACATATATACACTCATGGACAAAACTTAAGGAAGTTGTACCTTTTAGCATGCATAGCAGGATTCAGACAATAACTCTGAAAGTAATTACAGTGATCTTTATTGAAGACACACTCATGGACAAAACTTAAGGAAGTTGTACCTTTTAGCATGTATATCAGGATTCAGATAATAACTCTGAAAGATATCACAGTGACCGTTATTGAAGATACATGAGATAACCAAGTGTGAACAAAATTGTCAAAGACTTTCATCTTTCTTAAATTTTGTTTATAAATGCACAGGGTAGTTAATATTTTGCCATATTTAGTTGCATATTTAAAATCAATGTTAAATATAGAATAACCTTATCAAGATAGCCAGAATATAACTATGCAAATTTATTAAATCCGCTGGATTTATTGCGTTCTAATTCGGAGATCTGTCGCTAGGGGGTGTGACGCTTCCTACTTCAATGACGTCATTGACCCGGGGGTATGACGTCATCCGGCGCAGTGATTGATGGGAAGGCGGGTCAGAAGGCTGTGTTGATGTTTGTTTGCCTTGTTGTTTAGGGGACGAGATACTGGCGTGGATTTATGTGGAAATATACTTTCAAATTTCCCCTATAGATGGCAGTACAAAACAAACGTGGACGATCAGTTTAAAAACTTTATTGACTTTTCAATAGAATGCATTTGGAATTTATTCGTAAACTTGTTTAATTTATATTTTATCAATAGAATGCATTCACAAACCTGTTTAGTTCATATTTTTATCAATAGAATGCATTCGTAAACCTGTTTAATTTATATTTTTATCAATAGACTGCATTCGCAAACCTGTTTAGTTTATATTTTTATCAATAGAATGCATTCGCAAACATATTTAGCTTATATATTTATCAATCGAATGCATTCGTAAACCTGTTTAATTTATATTTTTATCAATAGAATGCATTCGTAAACCTTTTTAGTTTATATGTTTATCAATAGAATGCATTCGCAAACCTGTTTAGTTTATATTTATTCCTGTAGATGGCAGTGAGTGACATTATTTATACAATCAGAAGATTTCTTTGTCACACACAGTCGAATGATTGTAAGATAGAATCCTCTGATGTATAAGTTGCAACAACACATGAAAACTCCGAAGATAAGTTTCTTTATTTCATAAATAATATCTCGAACTTTCGGGTATCGTAAACCCTTCGACAGGAGTGTATAGGACGTCTTATACACTCCTGTCGAAGGGTTTACGATACCCGAAAGTTCGAGATATTATTTATGAAATAAAGAAACTTATCTTCGGAGTTTTCATGTGTTGTTGCAACTTATACATCAGAGGATTCTATCTTACGACCCCTATACACTCCTGTCGAAGGGTTTACGATACCCGAAAGTTCGAGATATTATTTATGAAATAAAGAAACTTATCCTCGGAGTTTTCATGTGTTGTTGCAACTTATACATCAGAGGATTCTATCTTACGACCCCCTATACACTCCTGTCGAAGGGTTTACGATACCCGAAAGTTCGAGATATTATTTATGAAATAAAGAAACTTATCCTCGGAGTTTTCATGTGTTGTTGCAACTTATACATCAGAGGATTCTATCTTACGACCCCTATACACTCCTGTCGAAGGGTTTACGATACCCGAAAGTTCGAGATATTATTTATGAAATAAAGAAACTTATCCTCGGAGTTTTCATGTGTTGTTGCAACTTATACATCAGAGGATTCTATCTTACGACCCCTATACACTCCTGTCGAAGGGTTTACGATACCCGAAAGTTCGAGATATTATTTATGAAATAAAGAAACTTATCTTCGGAGTTTTCATGTGTTGTTGCAACTTATACATCAGAGGATTCTATCTTACGACCCCTATACACTCCTGTCGAAGGGTTTACGATACCCGAAAGTTCGAGATATTATTTATGAAATAAAGAAACTTATCCTCGGAGTTTTCATGTGTTGTTGCAACTTATACATCAGAGGATTCTATCTTACGACCCCTATACACTCCTGTCGAAGGGTTTACGATACCCGAAAGTTCGAGATATTATTTATGAAATAAAGAAACTTATCCTCGGAGTTTTCATGTGTTGTTGCAACAGTCGAATAATACAATCAATAAAGAAGCAGCAAGGAATTTCTCAATAAAAGGTTGTTTCAATAACGCTCTACAGATTGCTTTTGGTTATTTAAAAAAAAGCAAATAAAAGGGTAAAGTTGAGTAGTCGGCCAGTAAATCTTTTTATTTTTACTGGCTAAAGTGTCATTTATTTGAAGAATTATGAATGCCGGCCAGGCAGCCTTTATCTTTACGATAATCATACTTTAATGATTTCACTTCTTCTGTTTGTTATTTGGTATAAACCTAGGTAATGTATTCACATCTTATGTATAAATGGAGTGTTTTTGTCTTATAATTACAGAGAAGAAGTGTATAGATGTCGTGAAAAGAAGGTACTGTTACATCAAACAATAGCAGTAGAGGTCATCCTACATTAATGAATCATCAAAATCGATAGTCAATCAATAAGATCAATATAGAGATCATCGAAAGATTTCAGTGCTGGTTGCAATACTTCCTCAATGCCCAAAACTACCTCTCAATGAATAACATTCTGTTTATAATCAGCACATTTGTCTTTTCTACTATCTCATAGTTGGCAGTTATAGTGTCACATCCTTCTAGATTCTCTAGCAACATGTAGCTCACTTCAGCTCTTGAAGGGACTGTTCCATATTCATTATTTATTGGTCTTTTCCCCTGTAGCCACTTATGAAAGCTCTAAGGATAGAAGAGCTTCTCAGAACATGTTTAAATCAGCGCATTTGTCGTCTCCAATCTGATAGCAGCCATAGATTCACTAGCAACATGTAGCTCACTTCACTTCAGATCTTGAAGTGACCGGTCCATATTCTTTTTTTTTTGTCTTTTCCACTGTAGTCACTTATGAAACCCCCAAGGCTAGAAGAGCTTCTTAGAACATGTATAATAAGCGCATTTGTCGTCTCCAATAGTTCCATCCTTATAGATTCTCTCGTAACATGTAGCTCACTTAACTACAGCTCTTGAAGTCGCTGGTCCACATTCTTCTTGGTATTTTCCCCTGTAGCCACTTATGAAATCTCTAAGGATAGAAGAGCTTCTCAGAACACGTTTAACCAGAACATTTGTCGTTTCCAATCTGATAGTTGGCAGTTATAGAGTCCCATCCTTCTAAATTCTCTAGCAACATGTAGCTCATTCCATTCCAGTTCTTGAAGTCAATGGTTCACATTCTTCTTGGTCTTTACTTATAGCCATTTATGAAACCTCCAAGGCCAGAAGAGCTTCTCAGAATACGGCTTGCAAATCCACTGTCCGCGTGAGTTCGAATTCCATCCTTGTCATCAATTGTGAGTTGATAGAAATAATGCGTATTTGCTTTCTAATGCATAGTAATTATATAATATATATAGCTTCAATTAAAAAAAAGGCATATATAGGCAAATAAATTATATTTTTATCCAATATATACCTTTTTAATTATATATATATATATATATATATATATTTAAAAAAGAAGCATATATTGGATTTCTAATTATTTTTATTGTTCCAATATTTCGAGGGGCAACTCGCCTCTCTTTATCACTATATATATATATAGTGTAGAAACTATATAACAAAATTATAACAGTGATTCTAATTTTAAAACTTAAGGAGCAAACTGATAATAATGATAACTTATATCAGTTAGATTTGATTAGATTAGCAAGCTAAATCTAAATTAATTATAATAATAAATAGTTATTTAATTTTATAGTCCATTTTTGTATTAAGATTATCTTCACTATTATGATTATTTAAATTCAAATTATAAAATTTGTAAAATGTTATTAATTTGTAGATAGAGAGAGAAAAAAAAAAAAAATCCTTTACTTCTACTACATCCTCAAGTTAATTATATATTTATAATTAATAACAATAAAAATAACAAAGTAACGTCTATTACATCGGCTTTTACACGTCATTCAGACATACTCTAATCCTATATATAGAATAATCGAAGAGAGAATATATATAATAGTTAGAAAAAAGAGAGAAAGACAGAACCATGCACTTTTAATCAAACTAATAATAAGGAAAAAAAAAAAAGAGTTTTATAAAGAAGGTAGATAAGATTGTTAGTATATATATATATATATTTTTATGATTTTATATTTTATCCTTTTTTTTTTAAAAAGATTTTTAAAGGTTTTTTTATTTTATAATATGATTATAAATAGTTGTATTTAGTAAAATATCTATAGTATGAATTAACATTTGTTATAAGTTTGGATATTATGTTTTGAAACCCTAATGGTAGACCAGACATACACAAAAGACTTTAAATTGAAATGAATTGGAAAAAGAGATCTGCTGGAACGGGGATCATCAGATAAAAATTCCAGCGACATTTCACCCCTTCTTTATTATGTCATAGATCTCTTTTAAACCGGATTTTATGTGTTAATATTAAGTTGTTTCAGTGAAATATTTAAATGAACATATATAACAGATACAAGTGTTAACAAATTCAAACTGTAAACCTACCTCGGCCGCTGCGTCCTCCATTGTGAGTATCTATTTCTGGCTCACACATGTCGCGGGAGGGGAATGTCCCCCCATATTTCAAATTTAGACCATTTATTCAGAATTTTTTTGAACAACAAGAAAATTAAAGAAGAAAGGAAAAATAGTTAAAGGAAGAAAGCTAAATTTTATAATCTTTACAGCTAGTTATATCAAAATAACTGATTTAACACTTATTCATCTTTTAATATTCCTTTAAAAAGGCAAATTATAAGAGTTTAATAAAGCTATTAATTGTGCAAATTCACCTTTATTTAACTTCCATTTTCCTCCCCAGAAATTGGAGATTAAACAAAAATGAACTATATACTTTAACACTTTAAAAATCTTGTGAAAAAATCTTTTAATCAGTTATTTAATCTAAGTTTAATTAACTGTTAAAGGTTATAAATTTGTATTAGTTAATATTAAGAGAAATTATAGAAAGTTGATTTCATAAATGGATATTTCCATTTATTTTTTTTTTAATATTTTATAATTGATATACTGTTGAAATATTTTACTTGTTTGATACTAAATTTGTTTTTAATAAATTCCATGTTTAAATTTTTTAACATCTTCTATGAAATTATCTAATATATTATTTATTCTATAAAATCTTAGAAACTGACCATAATATATACCTTTACAGCAATTTAATGATATATTAGAATTCATATTACAGTATTTTATAATATTGAAATTATAATTACTCTTTTTATTATAAACTCTAACAGCACTATTTGTAAGGTCTATATTCAAGTCTAAAAAGTTAACTTTTTTGTTTCTATAAATTTTTTCATTGTTCTTAAGTTTCAAGTATTTAGGATATATTTCAGGTATTAATTTTTTAAACAGTGGATTATTAAATATTATTATGTCATCTACATATCGGAATATTTGCCAATTAATATTATTTTGTAGAAAGTATTCTCTTTCGTACCAGAACAATATTAAATTTGCTAATAATGGACTAGAAGAAGTACCCATGGGAACGCCTTCTGATTGAATATATATTTTATTTTTAAATTCTATATAGTTAAAATTTAAAAATGTTTCCAGTAGAGTTTTTGCTGTTTTAAGATCTAATTTAAATGTTTTATATCTGTTATGAATAATTTTAATGTAGAAAGTTTTGTCATTAATGAATTCATTAAATAAATTGGTTATTTTATTATTTAGATCTCTTAAATTTATTTTAGAATATAGGTCCTCAAAGTCAAATGTGTGTACTGTTTCAATGTTTGACCAATTGTTCATTAAATAATTAATGATTTTTTTATTTGAGTCGATAAATTTATAATTATATTTATTAGTTAATTTATTTATAATAAATTGTAGTGTTGAGGCTAATTGTATATCAATATTTTTTATGACTGAATTTATACCAGATGTGATTGTTCTGAAAGAAATAGGTTTTTTGTGTAGTTTAGGAATTATATAGAACTTTGGTATGTTTGGATTTTTGTGGTTATTATAAATTTTTAGTGAATTTTCAACATTTTTGATGTCTTTTTTGATTTTTGTGCCTGTAGTTCTAGCAAAAGTGTATTTATGATTATTATCAATTTCCTTTTTTAGTATATCGTGGTATAGATTTTTACAAATTAAAGATAAATTATTGGGACATTTATCTATAGGAGTGATAATATAGTCCTTCTGTAAATTAATTATATTTTCTTTAAAAGAAGGAATGTCTGAATTGGGTTTTGTGTATTTAAGTGTATTATTATAATAATTTATAATTTCCTTTTTAATATTATGTTTCCATTCCAGAAAAGTAAATTCTGGAATACTGTATTTTATACTAGTTTTATTTATGAAAATATCTATATCTTTTAATATAGATTTAATTGTATTATTATAATTGTGTTTAATTTGAGGTATATATTTATACCCTTTATTTAAAATTTCTTGATATTCTGGATTTAAAAAAGAAAAGTTGCTAGTTAATATATGACCTGAGAACTTATATTTATCAATATAGTTGTTGCAATTACATTTAATTTTTTTTTAATTTGCCAAATTATTAATAAATTGGTTATAATTGCAAACTAAATTACCTATATTTTTATTGTATCTCCAGATTGTTTTAAAATTTAAATTTTTTATAGGGAAAAGATTATTGATGATTTGGTTATTAAAAATATCATTAAATTTAATATGATTAAATAAATTGTTATTAAATTTAATGATAATATTAATGTTATTAGTAGTTTGTTTAATTTTTCTGTATTTAAAGATGTCGTGTGTGATATCTATTAATCTGTTAGTCAGATTATGAATTTTAATATATTCTATGAGTTTGATAAATTTATTATTATTTAGTTTAAATAATGTTTTAATAAATTTATCGACGAAGTTGTTAGTGTACATTTGTTTTGGGTCCAGTAATTCTTCAAATTCAATGTAACCTAATTTATTTGTAGTTTTACCTCTAGTTTTATTAGGTTTAGTTTTAAATTCATTTTTTTTTGTATTTGCAACTGATTTCATAGGTTGAAATTTCTTCTGTTTGTGGTTTGTATGTGTAGTTTAATTCGTCGTTAAGTCCATAAGGGAATAATGTGTTGTGTTTATAAATGTAGTTGTTTTCTAATAATAGTCGTTGTTTTTTGTTTTGACATATGTCTAGTATTTCTATCTTAAAGTTGTTAAAAGTATGTAATTGATTGTGTTCTTTCATATATATATTACCAATTGATTTTTTAGCGTGGTTTCTATGTAGGTTTATTCGTATATTTAATGGATTACAAGTTTGTCCTATATATGATAGTTGACAAATTTGGCATGTTAATTTATAAATAGTATTCACTAATTTACAACTAGTTGTTTGAAAAGTGTCATGGTTCTTAAGAGAGGGACAAGTTTGACAATTTTTTCTTAGGCAATTCTTAGCGAGTTTAAATTAACATAAAAGAGGTGCTAACACTAATATGTTTGTAGTTTTTTTTAGTTTTTTTAGTTTGTTATTCTTATGAATTTTTAAATATATTTTACTTAATTGTTTTTGTGGTGATAAAATTTGTAATAAATTGAATAATTAATCTATAAATATATAGATATTACTGTTTGTTATCTGTTATATTTTTAAGAATAACTAATAAAAAAAAACATCTTTAAACTAACTAAACAATGAAAAAAACAAAAGTTCTGAAATTATTTTTTCTAGAATTACTTTTATAATTTAATTTATAATAATCAAACAATGAAATATAATTAAAATTTGTATGAAGATTTATTTATATTAGAATATCTAATATAATTTAATTTGTATATTATGTTATATATAAAAAATATATCATAGAGCAAGCTCATATGAATTAATATAGTGTAGAAACTATATAACAAAATTATAACAGTGATTCTAATTTTAAAACTTAAGGAGCAAACTGATAATAATGATAACTTATATCAGTTAGATTTGATTAGATTAGCAAGCTAAATCTAAATTAATTATAATAATAAATAGTTATTTAATTTTATAGTCCATTTTTGTATTAAGATTATCTTCACTATTATGATTATTTAAATTCAAATTATAAAATTTGTAAAATGTTATTAATTTGTAGATAGAGAGAGAAAAAAAAAATCCTTTACTTCTACTACATCCTCAAGTTAATTATATATTTATAATTAATAACAATAAAAATAACAAAGTAACGTCTATTACATCGGCTTTTACACGTCATTCAGACATACTCTAATCCTATATATAGAATAATCGAAGAGAGAATATATATAATAGTTAGAAAAAAGAGAGAAAGACAGAACCATGCACTTTTAATCAAACTAATAATAAGGAAAAAAAAAAAAAGAGTTTTATAAAGAAGGTAGATAAGATTGTTAGTATATATATATATATATTTTTTATGATTTTATATTTTATCCTTTTTTTTTTAAAAAGATTTTTAAAGGTTTTTTTATTTTATAATATGATTATAAATAGTTGTATTTAGTAAAATATCTATAGTATGAATTAACATTTGTTATAAGTTTGGATATTATGTTTTGAAACCCTAATGGTAGACCAGACATACACAAAAGACTTTAAATTGAAATGAATTGGAAAAAGAGATCTGCTGGAACGGGGATCATCAGATAAAAATTCCAGCGACATTTCACCCCTTCTTTATTATGTCATAGATCTCTTTTAAACCGGATTTTATGTGTTAATATTAAGTTGTTTCAGTGAAATATTTAAATGAACATATATAACAGATACAAGTGGTAGAAGTAAAGGATTTTTTTTTTTCTCTCTCTATCTACAAATTAATAACATTTTACAAATTTTATAATTTGAATTTAAATAATCATAATAGTGAAGATAATCTTAATACAAAAATGGACTATAAAATTAAATAACTATTTATTATTATATATATATATATATATATGGATTGCTCTATTTTCAAAAAAAAAAAATATATATATATATATATATTTTGAAGATTTGGCAATCCATAATAAAAATTATATTTATAAAAGATGCATATATTGGATTTCTAATTATTTTATTGTTCCAATATTGAAATTGCCCCTCGAAATATTGGAACAATAAAATAATTAGAAATCCAATATATGCATCTTTTATAAATATATATATATATTAGAATCAAAAAAGGCATATTCTGACCACGAGCACATGAGCTTTTTAGATGGCAGAGCGCCTTTTTTCACATTTTCACATATAAGTTCACATGCTTGTATATATATATATATACAAACACACACAGTAATTGAATTTGAGTAAACATTATAGGTTTTTAACTGAGTATTTTGATAAGTAACGAGTCCAACAAATATATTCTTTTATAACAGTTGCCGTTCTCTTTAAATGGAGTACTCAGGTCTATCTTAAAAACTTCTTCAATGGTTACTCACCCTTCATTTGTATATCTAACGTTTAATAAACACATTTATTTCTGCGAAAGCTATATCTTTTAAAGATAAAAAAAAACGAAAAGACAAAAGCTAAGCTTTCTAAAGAGTTTTTCTTAATCCTTAACTATTAAGTGTCTTTCCATCCTTCACAATAGCTGAGAGGATTATGAAAACTTTCTTGAAGCTTTAAACTTCTTGGAATTCTCGTTTTTTTTATAATAAATAGAGTCGGCGTTCTCTTAGAATTTAAATGACCTTATTTACCTACTTGCATATAACAGAGATATATGCATTGTTACATACTGAAGTCTATAAAAAATGAAGGTCACCTCTCTCGGAAAAATAGAAGCTAAAACTAAGATGGCGCTTAGTTCCACTACATATATATATATATATATATATATATATATATATATATATATATATGAAAAAACAATAGAAAAAAAAATTGGGTCAGGTGTTGATATTAAAAATAAAGTAGGCATATCCTGACAAGGAGCACATGTGCTTTACAGAAGGCAGAGCGCCATTCGTGGATGGCTGTTATTGATTTATTAAGAAATTGGGTTGGCCAAATATCAGGGAACAGGTTAAATCAATGAATAGTTGATTTCTGTTCCACCATATGGTGCTCTGCCTTCTGAAAAGCACATGTGTTCCTGGTCAGGATATGCCATCTTATTTTTTGCTTATCCTTAGTACACGTGGTACAGGCCATGATAATCATGGTGGGTAGAAGTAGGCGATTGCTTTTACTGTAAGTGTACCACATGTCTATATATGTGAAAAGCAGTTCGACTTAGCACTTACAAATATGCCAGAGCTCCGTTTGGTTAATTGAACTCGCTGGTGGGGTTGGACTTTTGAAAGAATCGGGGGCCATTGGAGCATTTTTGTTTATAAATCATAAAAAGTACCCAATGCGGGAATCGATCCCGGGTTGTAGTGGTCGAAAACCAACGGTTTAGATCATCCTTTCACTGACCCCGACGCACCATCTATATACAGTAAGTGAAAACATTAAGACGCGAATGTTTCTTTCGCACACCAATTCCGAGATTCCACCCTTCAGTGTAACATATATAATCAGAATGATCCAATACAGTATTAGAGTTCTAAAGAAGCGGTCTGGTGGATTAAAAATTGACGAAACCGCTTGGAGAGTTTACCACTGATAAGCAAAGCCCTACCAATATATTTTCAACGCTTCTGATATCCTAAAAGATTATCTCCATAGTTTGTTTAAATACCATTTCTGAGATTCCACCCTTCAATGTAACATATATAAACAGAATGATCCAATACAGTATTAGAACTCTAGGAACCAGTCTGGTAGATTAAATTGGTAAAACCGCTGGGAGGTTTTACCACTGATGAGCCAAGCCCTCTCAATATTTTTTCATCGCAGTAAGGACAGTAGAAGTTTGTTTTATTTGTGAAAAGAAACATTCGCGTCTTAATGTTTTCATATATTAATTATAGGTTAAAAAGCGTCATCTATATATATGATATACGTCGTGTCGCTGGAGACCCACTGGCGATTCTCCACCAAACTCTGCAGCGGTGGTAGAGGCGCCATATTCATTGTACATAGTGTATATAATGCTTAGAACCCTTTCAATTTTTTTCAGAGAACACCATCTGATTTTATTGAGGCGTGAAGATCTGAAATGTACTTTCTGTGGATCAGGAATAATAACGGAGATGTTGCACTACTTATTTGACTGTGCTGCTCTGTCTGAGGAAAGACGAAAACTAAATGATAAAACGGGGCAACTTTGTCCTTCATTTCCGGCACTAATTAATGAAATATCAAAGAATAGGTATATAGCGGTGGCGATATTCCACAGGATTATATCCCGAAAAAAGGCCACACAGTGTTCTCCCCATCCCTTGTGAACTGGCGAATCCTGTATAGGGCGAGAGGCCCTAAATAAAGGCTTTGTTGTTGTTGTTGTATATAATGCATATTATCTTTTTTAAAATAGTGCAGACTGTGCACTTTGCATGTATTGACAAGATGTCAATAAAATTATTTTAATTGTCAATTGTCTATATATAAGAAAAGAAAATATTTAGGCTTGGCTCATCAGTGGTGAACCCTCCCAACGGTTTCGCCAATTTTTAATCTACCAGATCGCTTCTTTAGAGCTCTAATACAATACAGTATTAGAGCTCTAAATTAAAAAGGCATATATTGGATCAAAATATCATTTATTTACCTTTTGAAAATAGAACAATCCATAAATGAATCTTTAAATATATGCATTTTTAATTAAAGATTTATTTATGGATTGCTCTATTTTCAATACATATTTATATAGTCTTCATTGGTAGCGCCCACCGCAGGAAAGACTCCGTCACCGATGTACTGCGAGAGTTCTTTCCCACAGAGTGGGCAGGTCGATGTGATGGCTGGTGTTACCCAACTCAAGACCAAGATGGTACTTGTAGAGATGAAGAGAAAAATCTATTATTTAGGGAAAAAATAGGATAGTGGCGGGTTTTGAACCTGAGTTATCAGGAGATGAAGCAAGACATGCTGAATGACATGCTTTTATATGCTACACTGAAGGATGGAATCTCTGAAAGCCCTCTTAATATATTTTCATCGCAGTAAGGACAGTAGAAGTTTGATATATATGAAAGAAACATTCGCATCTAAATGTTTTTATTTGTTATATATAGATGGGGTGATTATTGAATTATATTAATTACAATATAATATATATATCTATTACGCCGATAGATGGTGCCACTCTGAGTAATACAAGAAGAGGAAGAAAGCCTGACATCATGTGGAAAGAACAACGCGTTGAGTGAGTCACTTGGCGACATCTCAAGTCACCAAGGTTGACACTCGCTTCAAGGAGAGCGTTGACAGCACCTCTCAGACCTTCATCATGTCTTGCTTCATCTCCTGATAACCCAGGTTCAAAACCCGTCACTATCCTATTTTTTCACTAAATACTAGATTTATCTCCCTCTCTATTATATATATTATATTATATATATATATATCTTCATATATATATTTATTCTGTATTTAATCTTATATAATCTTATATGAACGATGTAATAAATCAGTTTCAATCTCTCTCTCTCTACAAGTATCATCTTGGTCTTGAGGTGGGTAACACCAGCCATCACATCGACCTGCCCACTCTGTGGGAAAGAACTTTCGCAGTCCATCGGTGACGGAGTCTTTCCCGCGGTGGGCGCTACCAATGACGACTGTATATTTATATATATGAAAAAACAATAAAAAATAAATAAATAAAATCAAAAGGTCAGGTGTTAATATTAAAAATAAAAAAGGCATATCCTGACCAGGAGCACATGTGCTTTTCAGAAGGCAAAGCGCCATCTGGTGGAACAGAAATCAACTAATCATTGATTTAGTCTGTTCTCTGAATTCCTTGATTTCTGTTCCACCAGATGGCGCTCTGCCTTCTGAAAACCACATGTGCTCCTGGTCAGGATATACCTTTTTGAATATATTATATTATGATGCACTAGCGCGCCATCTGTTATCAAAATACCCATTCCAAGAGTCTAGCATCAGTATCACTATAAAAGGAAGTTCCAAAAATACAATATAACAGCGGTATGGTAGATTAAACTGGCGAAACCGCTGGGAGGGTTCACCACTGATGAGCCAGGCCCTCCCATTAATTTTTCCATTGCAGTAAGGGCAGTAGAAATTGTTTAATTTCAAAAAAGAATCTAACGCCTTTAAAATAGTTTCGAATTTTGAATATATTATATATATATGTATATTTATATATTTTATATATTTATATCTATTTATTCGTATATTTATCATCATATAATCATATTTATTCTGTATTTAACCTAATATATAATCTTATATGAACATTGTAATAAATCAGTTTCAATCTCAATCTCTCTCTCTCTCGGTGGGCGCCACCAATGAAGACCTTGTAGTATATATAGAATTTAAATGAGGTTTCAGCTATTGGATCTGTCATTTTTATATATATGGAAGAGTTATGAAGGATAAGAAAAAGAGTAATTTGTGTTTAGATAGCTCCTATGGATAAATCATGGGACAAAGGTCATTTTTACAGCCTCCTAAAATGATAAATTGCATGAAAGATAAGCCAGGTGTAAGGGAATTATCTTACTCTGTGACAACCACTCTGTGAGTAGGTCTGGTAACACCGAACTTCCAATTTTTAGAATGGTAACCGACAACAATGAAAATAAGAATCTAAAAATTGTGATACAAAAATTCTTTTGCAGAAAAATAAACATAGTTAACATATATACAGTTAAACCTGTCTATAACACCCCCTCTTGGGACTCACCAGGGTGCTATAGAGAGGTGGTGCTATAGACAAGTCACTTTTAATGTAAATCACATCGTACTATGTATTTAAAATCGGGCGCTATAGAGAGGGAGGCGCTATTTAGAGGGGGTGCTATAGACAAGTCACTTTTAATGTAAATCACATCGTACTATGTATTTAAAATCGGGCGCTATAGAGAGGGAGGCGCTATTTAGAGGGGGTGCTATAGACAGGTCACTTTTAATGTAAAATGTTTACATTTTAATGTTTAAAATCGGGCGCTATAGAGAGGAAGGCGCTACTTAGAGGGGGCTCTATAGACAGGCCACTTTTAATGTAAAATGTTTACATTTTAATGTTTAAAATCGGGCGCTATAGAGAGGAAGACGCTATTTAGAGGGGGCGCTATAGACAGGCCACTTTTAATCTAGAATGTTTACATTTTAATGTTTAAAATCGGGCACTATAGAGAGGAAGACGCTATTTAGAGGGGGCGCTATAGACAGGCCACTTTTAATGTAAAATGTTTACATTTTAATGTTTAAAATCGGGCACTATAGAGAGGAAGACGCTATTTAGAGGGGGCACTATAGACAGGTTTTACTATATATATATATATAATATGATTTTAAAATATATTCTATATATTTTAAAATATATATTTTGACTATATTTGTCTTATTTTAAATCAATATGTTTTCCTTTTAGTTGTAACAAGGTAAATAGTTGTAATTTATTTAATAATTCACAAACTATAGAATCAACTATTTCTAAATTATATGTAACATTTTAATATGTTTTTACTTGAGTTCAAAATAAACTACTTAATAAATATTTTCATTTTTTTTTTACCAAACGACTGCACTTAATAAAAAATATTTCTTCATTTAAAATCAATCCTTTTATTTTTAAAACAAATGTCGTAATATATATAGTTATAAAAATAGAGCAATAAATATTTATATTTTTATATAATAAAAAGGGAATATATTGGATGGAATAAAATATTTATTTGCCAATATTTTGGTTGGCTAAACGCCAACATTTGTCAAAGCATTATATTTTGTTAAATTGTTACATTTTGACAAAATGTAATACCTTTACAAAGGTTGGCGTTCAGACAACCGAAATATAGGCAAATAAATCTTTTATTCAATCCACAATATATGCTTTTTTATTTTCTATCTATATTTATATGGTAATTTAAGCCAACAACCCCATATTGTATATAACTTATAACAAGATTTTCATGTTGTATCATAGAAACACATCTGTAAATGATTATACGCATGATTGACATGTGTCATTACATCATCATATGTAATGTACTTTGTACAAACTGAGGATAAATAAATAAAACTCTGTAATAGATTAAGAGTTGAACTAGAGAGATAGAAGTCAAAAAACGTCTAAATTCGAGATAGATGGAAGTCACAAAACAACAAGTTCTAAAGATGGAAACTGCCACGGCGCCAGTGTCCAATTTCCCCCCGACCCACACTCTTCACATCTGTTGAAATGCAAAACCCCCTTTCTCAGAAAAGGTATATAAAGCCCCGTCCTAGCTAAAAATACAGTTAGTTTACCATCTGCGTAAGCCATCGTCGGTTGTACCCCAGGTCCATCTCATCCATCATGTAGACTAGTAAGAAATCTTCTATCTCCCCATCTTTCGCTCCTAGCTCAACTTTTATCTGTTCACGGAACTTTCTTAGTGCAACTGTGTCTTCGCTTTTTGTGTGGACATTCCCAAGCTTTCCACTCTGCCTCGACCACGACTGCCTGTACTTTGTGAGAACTGTAAAAGGTCTTCCAAGGTGCAGAGAGGTACTGGAAAACTCCTCATCCTGACTGTTCCTCTCGGTCAACACAGTATAGAGAGAGTTGACAGCATCTCACACCATAGATTAAGTCGACTGGACACCTCCCCACATAGTTAGTCGACAGAATTCTACAAGAGGCTACCAGACCTTACCACATATATATATTGAAAATAGAGCAATTCATAGATAAATCTTTAATTTAAAAGGCATATATTGGATCAAAATATCATTTATTTATATATTGGTAAAATAAATGATATTTTGATCCAATATATGCCTTTTTAATTAAATATATATATATATATATATATATTAAAAAACGAAAGAAAAAAATAAAAGATAAAAAGATCAGGTGTTGAAATCAATATTAAAAATGGCATATCCTGACCAGGAGCAATAGTTGATTTCTGTTCCACCAGATGGCGCTCTGCCTTCTGAAAAGCACATGTGCTCCTGGTCAGGATATGCCATTTTTAATATATATATATATATATATATATATATATATATATATATATATATATATATATATATATATATATATATATATATATATATATATATATAAATAGTTGTTTAGTTTTATAGTTAAGTTTTGTATTAAAATTATCTTTATTATTTTGATTATTTAAATTCAAATTATAAAATTTGTAAATTGTTATTATTTAGTAGAGAGAGAGAGAAGAAAAAAAAAATCCTTTACTTCTTACACATCATCCAATTAATTATATATTTATAATTAATAACAATAAAATTTAACAACGTAACGTCTTTTGCATCGGCTTTTACACGTTATTTAGACATACTCTATATATATTAAAAATATATAAAAAGGTCAGTTGTTGATATTAAAAACAAAAGAGACATATCCTGAACTTGGTCTTAAATATCCATTTCTTGATTTCTCAAGAAGCCTCTGGGACCAAATTGTGGTCGTTGAAGTACAGTCTTCACCACGCTGACGAGGGCCAACAGCCCGAAACGCATTTGTGGTTGACTTTTCTTGATTTATCATGAAATTAGGTTGGCCAAATATCACGGAGCAAGTTAAATAAACGTTTAGTTTATTTTTGTTCCACTAGATGGCGCTCTGTCATCTAGAAATGCTCTTGTGAGCCTGGTCAGGGTATGCTTTCTTTATTTTTAATATATTAATATGTATATAAAAAGAGATAATTCCTTTATCAGAATTTCACATGAAATTTTCATCATTTAAAACACCTTTAATACAGAATTTGGGACTTTTTTTACTGTAAAAAAAGAAGTCTATTCAAAACAAGAGATTAAGCTGACGCTATTTTTCTGGTGTATTAATACTTTTAGTTTACCTTGTACTGATAAGGGCCTTATTCCAAAACATGGTATATATATTAGTGGTATTTTTGATTAAAATTGTTGCACCAAGTTGCAGCTTTGCAGATTCATCAACCTTGGTTTCTTCCTTCTTGGTGTTATACACCGAGCGGGTTTCCATACTCAAAGCAAATAAATAAAAGTAAATAAAAATAAATTACCTTTTAAAGTTATTGTGTTTATTTATTCGTTGTCTTCCTCGTGGGTCGTGATCCGCAGTCTTAGGTCTAGGTCCTCTCTCGCTCCAATAACCAATCAAGATATATGTACAATAACAATATTACAAAAGGAATGAAACTATAAAAAGGAATGATGATAATCTAAATAATATGTTTTAAATAAATATTAAATATCATAGAATATTTTGAATAAATGTGGGGCGTATTAAAATTGATGTAACAATATAAAAAATCTGATCCCATTTATTCATTTGAATCTATACAATCTCTCCAGAAAAACATTTTTTTTAGAAATGCATTTTATACATTCGCAAAAGGTATAAAAGAACTGATAAACCAGAAGCATTTTTTTCAATATTTTTAGCTACAATAAAGATACAAAGCAATAACGCGCCATCTATACATATAAAATGAAAGGATTTAAAAGCACGAATGTTTCTTTTATACATAATACAAACTTCTACTGTCCTTACTGCGATGAAAAAATATATTGGGAGGGCTTGGCTCATCAGTGGTGAACCCTCCCAGCGGGTTCGCCAATTTAATCCACCAGACCGCTTCTCAGAGCTCTAATACTGTATTGGACGATTCTGCTTATATACACAGCACTAAAGGATGGAATCTCAGAAATGGTTTTCAAGAAAACTATGGACATAAGCTTATAGGACAGTAGAATTACATTCAAATATTTGCATCGAGCAATGCTCTTCTGCAAACAATAAAGACAAGTCCAGTTAGGCATAAATTAACACAAAGCAATAACGCGCCATCTAAACATATAAAATGAAAGGATTTAAAAGCACGAATGTTTCTTTTATACATAATACAAACTTCTACTGCCCTTACTGCTATATACAGTATTAGAGCTCTGAGAAGCGGTCTGGTGGATTAAATTGGCGAAACCGCTGGGAGGGTTCACCACTGATGAGTCAAGCCCTCCCAATATATTTTTTCATCGCAGTAAGGGCAGTAGAAGTTTGTATTATGTATAAAAGAAACATTCGTGCTTTTAAATCCTTTCATTTTATACAATAAAGATAATTAAAAATACAAAGCAACAAGGCGCCATATACATATAAAGAATACACACAATACTTCAAAATTTGATTTTATTTAACTATATTTTCATACCAACCCTTTGTACATATTTCAATTGTCAAAATTCGAAACCATTATAGAGAGAGAGAGAGAGACGCGTATAATTCTTTTTAAAAATAATCAATTTCTACTGCCCTTACTGCAATGGAAAAATTAATGGGAGGGTCTGGCTTATCATTGCAGTAAGGGCAGTAGAAATTGTTTAATCGAAGCGCGTCAGTACCAAAACTGGTTTAACCAATATTGTTTAATTTTAAAAAGAATCATACGCGTCTATAATAGTTTCGAATTTTGATAACAGATGGCGCGCTGATGTTTCATAATATTTCAATTGTGTTGATTTTTTTCTCTTTCCATCTAACTAAAACTTACATACTAATTCTTGTACATATTTCAAATATCTATCTTTCCTTTCTATGTTTAGTTAACCTTTGTAATGCAAGTGTTCCTAGGGGGACATAGCGTTCTAAGTCGAAATAAAAAATAAAGAAAGAATATATTAAGACGCGAATGTTTCTTTTTAAAAAATAGGAAGAGATAAATACAGTAGAATTTTGATTTATTTATGAAAATAAACATTCGCATCTTAATGTTTTCATTCGTTATAGTTAAAAATAATATTACAATAATTAGCGTAAACTATTTTAAGTTTTGACTGTGGTGTATTTAGGTTGATTTAAAAGTAGAAATATATTTTAGGCTTTATTTATTTAAATGGCTTTTATTATATTACACCGTATTAGATGTAAGAATTACAAGTTAACAATCGAATTATATGATGATAAATTATATGTTATGATATATACAATATATCATAGAATAATAATTTGTGGATTTAATATTATTATTTTATTAATATATTATATACAATATTATATTATATAATTAAAATATAAATATACGACATTGACCACTAAACATTTTCCACTAACCTTTAATAATTTAATAAACTAAATGAATAAATTTTAGAAAAGTTAGAAAAACGTTTCTGATCAAATTTACTGGAAATTGAATAAGAAATTCGGAGTGTGCCAAAGGCGTTCATTATGTAAATTGATTACTAAATTTACATATTCTCTAAGTCTGTTTTTGGAAATTTCCGTTTGGAAAAAAAAACACAATTTTTTTGAGGAAAAAGCAATTAACGAAAATTAGATTTTAAAAACAAACGTTTTAGTTTTTCAATAGCTTGTATAAAATTCTTGTATCTTGGCAGTTTTTTACAGTTCAAAAATAACTTTATTAGGTACCGCTCAAAAACAGCAACCTAGCTTATGATATTTTCAATGGAAGACATTTATACATAAATGATATTTTGATCCAATATATGCCTTTTTAATTAAACATTATACATGTTATATGAAAAATGAGAGAGAAGTTGAATTTTGTAATATTTTGAAATATACAACAACAACAACAAAAAGTCTTTATTGAGGACCTCTCGTCCTATAAAGGATTCGCCAGTTTACAGAGTAAGAGAAGAGAACTAAGAATACAGAGAGGAACCTATATGTAGTAGGTATAGTGTAGTATTTTCTACACTGTGACTATATACAACAGCAACAAAAAGCCTTTTACTGGAATCCAAGTCCCATACAGGATTCGCCATTCTAATCCTGACAAAGATTATTTACATATAATTATTTACATCAATTAGATTATGTATATAGCCTCCCCTTCTCTTCAGCCGTCTTCCAAAATTTGAACAACGCAAAAGCTCCAGCTCTGTTTCTCACCACCTCATTCAACAGGAGCTCCAAAGAGATTCACTCAAGGCCTATTTCACTGAGGAGCACTTCTCGTTCGTCTAATATTTTGAAATATACAGAATTATTAGCTGTTGCTTGATTTTGGTATGCAGTCATGGAAAATATTATAATAAAATGAAGATTGAATGACAATTTAATTGTGCTTATGGGATTTATAAAGACATAATTTGATTAAAGTACTGCCTGGCTTAAGACGAGTAGAACAAGGAAAATAAAAGATTACACTGGTCAACAACATTTTTGCACAAGAGAACCTGAATATGTTTCTAGTGTAACTTTTCATGCTGAACTCAAAAATATAATCAGAAATTTCCCATCACCTATGGTTTTTGCGTGACGGTCTTTTTTTAGTATTGGGATAAATACAGTAAAAAATGCAAACAATGTCACGTAACTGGTTTATCAAAAAATATTTTTCTTTGTCCACAAAGAAATAGCATCTTATCTACATGTCCTGAATTCAAATATACCATTAGTTTTTTCTATTACGCAATATTTCTGAGATACACCTACTTGAAATTTGGAAATATTGTTAATATATAGGCATATATGAACGAAACATTTATTTATTGAAAAGCAGTGACAATGGATTTTCTTCTATACTTTGCTTGTGGTAGATCCCTCTTGAGTGTCCAGCAGTAGTCGGCAAGCATAGCGGGACTCCATTTACCTTGGTACCGCTTCTCCATGCTTGATATATCTTGATGAAACCTCTCACCATGCTCATCGCTAACTGCGCCAAAATTGTCCGGAAAGAAATCTAGATGTGAATGCAGGAAATGGATCTTGAGGGACATGTTACATCCCAGTGCCTTGTAGGAAAGCAACAGATCATTAACTATGTCTCGGTAATTTTCAACCTTGACACTTCCTAAGAAGTTTTTGCATACGTTTCTAAAGGAATTCCATGCTGCTGCTTCAACTTCATTCAAACTATTTTGAAAATTTCCATCCTGCTGCAATTCTCGAATCTGAGGTCCAACGAAAATGCCTTCTTTAATCTTCGCTTCACTTATACTAGAAAATTTTTGTTTTAGGTAGGCAAATCCACTGGCATTTCGATCCATTGCCTTGACAAAGTTCTTCATTATTCCCAGTTTAATATGTAATGGTGGTAAGTAAATATTTTCTGAATCGATCAGGGGTAGATTTGCAATATTTTTATATCCTGGAGTAAAGATTTTACGGTTTGGCCAGATTTTTTTAATGTAATGCCTTTCCCTATCTCTGCTATCCCACTCACACAGAAAACAACAAAATTTTGTATATCAAAGCTGTAATCCACGCAAGAGAGCAACGAATTTCAAATCGCTGCCTATTTTCCAACCGTATCTTTCATATTTTATCTTTTTCAAAAGCAGTTTCATGTTTTCGTAAGTCTCTTTCATGTTGGATGCATGTATTTATCCCAATACTAAAAAAAAAAGACCGTCAGGCAAAAGCCATGGGTGATGGGAAATTTCTGATTAGATTTTTGAGTTCAGCATGAAAAGTTACACTAGAAACACCATCAGGTTCTCTTGTGCAAAAAAAAAAGTTTTTTTTGTAGACCTGTGTTATTTACATCATGTACAAAGATTTGAGCCGGCCATCGGGATAGAGAAAATATCTTCATTTACGGGGCTGCTAACCAAAATGAATGATTTTTGAGCCCCGATGGACGCATAGAGCGGAATATATACAAAGCACAGTTGGAGGGGCCTGGGGATCATCGCCAGGTGAGGCCAGGAGAGCCGGGATGTAGAGGAGGAACGGGAAGGGGGGGGGGGGGGGGGGGGGGGGGGGGAACATCGGGATAAAACAACGAATGAGTATTTATAGGGGAAGCGTGACCTCTGGCGGTCGATTTAACAGAGTATTTGTATCTATGAAATATAATTTTAAATAAAATAATATTTTAATATAACATACATAACGGTGAATAATATTGGTATTTCATTTTTTTGCAAGTGTTTACTAACTTTTGAGACAACCTTGTAATTTCTTTCAGCCAATCAAAAGATTTATAAATAATTTCTCGAAAAATCTCATTTCTTATTCGCAGTTGTTTTGTGGACATGAGGAACAAACCTCAATACATCTTTTACTGGATCGTCCTGTTTTTTCAAGACTATAGAATCGACAATAATTTAATTGTAACATATCCAAGTATTAAAAATAAAAAAAGGCATATCCTGACCACAAGCACATGTGCTTTTTAGATGGCAGAGAGAGCGCCATCTGGTGGAATATAAATCAACTAAACATTGATTTAACCTGTTCCCTGATATTTGGCCAACTCAATTTCAAGGAACAAGTTAAATCAATGTTTAGTTGATATCTGTTCCACTAGATGGCGCTCTGCCATCTAAAAAGCACATGTGCTCCTGGTCAGGATATGCATTTTTTAATTTTAATATCAACACCTGATCTTTTTATTTTTTTCTATTGTTTTTTTTTAATGGATAATTTCTTCATATTAACAATGTATTTATATCAAATGCCACAAGTCCCTGTGGAATTGAGTTTCTTTTAGCTTTATTAAATAACATATCGAGCTTTCAGACATCACTGCCCTTCTTCAGGAGTACATATATACATATAAACGCCGTTATATTGTTGCACCAAGTAGCAGATTTGCAGGGTCGTCGACCTTGGTTTCTTCCTTCTTGTTGTTATACACGTTTCCCGAGCGGGTTTCTATACTTAAAGCAAATAAATAAAAGTAAATCAAAATAAATTACCTTTTAAAGTTATTGTGTTTATTTATTCGTTGTCTTCCTCGTAGGTCGTGATCCGCAGTCTTCGTCTAGGTCCTCTCTCGCTCCAATAACCAATCAAGATATATGTACAATAACAATATTACAAAAGGAATGAAACTATAAAAATGAATGATGATAATCTAAATACAGTAGACTCTCCTATAACGCGAGTTTTTACAACGCGATTTCGTACAACGCGATAAAAAAATTGCGACAAATTTATTTATACAACGCGAATTTTCGTATAACGCGTTATAAAATAAAACAATTTACCCTAACAACATTCGCGTTATACAAGTTTTATTTCGTACAACGCGAATTCCTATAACACGATTTCATACAACACGGAACACATTAATCGCGTTATAGGAGAGTTTACTGTATGAGGTTTTAAATAAATATTAAATATCATAGAATATTTTGAATAAATGTAGGGCGCATTGATGCAACAATTAGTTTCTATGTACTCCAGTAGAAGGGCTGAGATTCCCGAAAGTCCGAGAATACGTTCAATAAAGATGAAGAAGTTCTTCTCCAGAAATCTGTAGCATTTGTTTGATTGATATCCAGGAGATTGAAATCCATTGAATGTATATTTATATATGAGATTGTCCCAAAATTTCATAATTTTTCTTAAAACATTTTACTTATTGCTTGACGAATAATATTATGTTGTTGTTGTTTCTTATCCCCTTGTATAAAGATTACACGAATTCCATGAGTCCATTTTCCTCGAGCTGTTTTATGATAAGCAGCGGCCTCTCCCAAAGGTCCTGTTTAGTGCATCTAATGCAAGCTAGAATGTGTTCTGGAGCTTCAGGTGCTAAGCTACATTGTGGGAAAGTAGGGTAGATTTTGTTGTTATTTTCTATCTTCAATGGCTTGAGATGTCCTGTTCGGAATCTTGTTAGTGTTGTTTGAAGCTGTCTATTTCTGAGGTTCAGAGCTTCTCTTGGGTTCACTCCACTGTACCATCTGTGTTTAGGTGGGATCCTCCAGTTCTTGTTTATGGCCTGTTATAAATCTTGTTAGTGTTGTTTGATGCTGTCTATTTCTGATGTTCAGAGCTCCTCTTGGGTTCACTCCACTGTACCAGCTGTGCTTAGGTGGGATCCTCCAGTTCTTGGTCATTTTATAATATTATTACGACGAATACATAATACAAAGACATTATACATAACAGCGAATAATATTATGGCGAATAATATTGGTATTTTAATTTTTTTACAAGTGTTTACCAACCTTTGGGACAACCTTGTATTTTGATGCATTAGCGCGCTATCTGTTATGAAAAATCAAAACTATTATAGACGCGTATGATTCTTTTAAAAATAAAATAATTTCTGCTGCATTTATTGCAATGGAAAAATTAATGGGAGGGTGGCTTATCAGTGGTAAACCCTCTCATTAATTTTTCCATTACAGAAAGGGTAGTAGAAATTGTTTTATTTGGAAAAGAATCATACGCGTCTATAATAGTTTCGAACAACTCCGCCTTTGCCGGTCCCAAGCACGGATGAAAAAGGAGGAGGGGGAGCAGTAACAAGCTCACTAAAAAACCTGGGTTCAGCTGGCCCGGCTGATAGTATCCTGTAAGGGCTCCAGGGATATAGGATGAGTCTGTACTCCATGTTAGGAGCGGCTGCACATGGCGTCTGTTCCTCATGTCAGAAGCGGCCATTTCTTTTGGAGCTAAGTCGGCCTGCTACTGAGTAGTGCTCCCAGTCTTAATGACAAAGGCAGACGCATTCTATTTCACCCAGTCATGATGGTTGTCTAGTCTCAAACTCTACAAGCTTGATACCCTAATATGATTGAGTGGAGGTAAGGAAGAAGAAGAAGATAGTTTCTAACCTTGTATTTACAAGATTAGTGCCTTGTGCGGGTTCTTGAATTCGGAGTGTTCTCTTGTCTAAGATGTGCTGTTATCCTTATTTATTTTTACTAGCTACATGTTCTTTATTTCATTTTTTCAACTTGTGTACGTTTTTTTCTCAATATAGGAGATTCATTGGTTTGGGTTGGTAGTTTATAGTGTAACTTCGAGTCTTTACATGATTTTAAAAAAATGGGAATATGTTTTAAAGCTTCTTGAACGGACAAGATTCAAATTTCGTGTTAAGAAAAAATAGTACAAATGTGATATTGTACTGGGAGTTGCTGTTGGCTTGCGCCATCTATCGGAATAAATGTGTCTGAATGACCTGTATTTTGGTTGTTGAGGTACAGCTTGCACCATGCTGATGAGGGCCAACAGCCCGAAACGCGTCCGTGGTTAGCTTTTCTTGATTAATCAAGAATGCGTATTTGGCCAATTCTGGAATAATTAAAAATCAACGAGAATAGTTGATATTTATTCCGATAGATGGTGCAAGCCATCAGTAACTTTCAGTTGCAAGATAAGGAGATGCCTTTTTCATAATTCGTGTTAAGAGTTCCATTTTGTGAAAGCGATAGTAGGTCGTCTTATTTTGGACAATAAATGTTGAAGTCTCGATTGAGAAGTGATGGAAGTTAGAATTACTTCTCTCATAAGAGGTCATATTCCAAAACTAAGGACTCTCCTGAAGGTAGCGGTTGACCAGACAGGTCTCTCATGGGAGGTGGGACAAGTCAAAAGTCAGGAAATGACGTAGATGGCCTCGTGATAGTGTGTTTGAAGTGCCCTACACTTGGGAAGAAACTCATTCCAAAACTAAGGACTCTCATGGAAGTAGTGATATACCAGACGGATCTCTCATGGGAGGTGTGCCAAGTTAAAAGTCAGGAAATGACATAGGTGGCCAGGTGACATTTGGTTTGGAGTGCCCTTCATTTGGGAAGAAACACATTCCAAAACTATGGACTCTCCTGGAGGTAGTGGTTGCCCAGATAGGTCTCTCATGGGAGGTGTGAGAAGTCAAAAGTCAGGAAATGACGTAGATCGTGACAGTATGTTTGAAGTGCCCTACATTTGAGAAGAAACACATTCCAAAACTATAGACTCTCCTGGAGGTAGTGGTTTACCAAACAGGTCTCTCATGGGAGGTGTGACAAGTCAAAGTCAGGAAATGACGTAGATGGCCTCGTGACAGTGTTTGAAGTGCTCTCAACTTGGAAGGAAAAACATTCCAAAACGATGGACTCTCCTGGAGGTACTGGTTGACTAGATATGTCTCTCATGGGAGGAGTGACAAGTCAAAAGTACGGAAATGACGTAGGTTGTGACAGTGGGTTTGAAGTGTCCTCCACTTGGAAGGAAACACGACGCTAATGTCGTCTAAGAGCTGCCACAACGTCTACAGTCACAAGTCTTCTTGGAGTGCTAGCATTCGTGTGATCTGAACATCCAAACCTGGGACCCACAGTCGCAAAGTAATTATTAGCTTCAGTATCTCTTGTACAAGTCTTAACTTGTTAGTCACGACAAGTAACCAAACATAACTTGCAAGTTTTAACTGTCTCTACATGTGTAGAAATGTGGTGTACTTACAGTGTAAACACTCACTACCCAATATAGTTTGGTGCTACATGTGTAGACGTGTGGTGTACTTACAGTACAAGCTGTTACTACCCACCATAGCCTGATACTACATGTGTAGACATGTGACAATTGACAATTAAAACATACTTTATTGACACTCGTCAATAGTTACATTCAATCAAGAATTAATGGGATTTACAGATTAGGGGGGGGGGGGGGAGCATTTCGCTGAGTATGCGCAGGCCCTCACGCACAAAGGGATCCGAGCTCCGAGCGCGCTCAGATGCAGCGCTGACGATCCCGGCAAGAGTGGTTCTCTTCTGAGTGGAGAGGCGCCTGAGGAGAGGTTCCCTATCGTCGGGGAAAATAATTGCCTCTACGATGTCACCCTCAGTGACTCCGATATCGGATAAAGTCTCCAAGTAGCGCTCATCGCTTAATTCATAAATTATGTCATTTGCCTGGTCGTAGCAGGCATCAATGAACTCGGTAGACAGTGGAGGTGGAGGTGTCGCGATGTCCGGCGACGTCTTTTCCCCGTGGAGAGCGGGTGGTGTTGGCTTAGCAGGCCAAGGCGCAGGCAGTGTGGGTGTTGGAGGCACTGCTGGTGTTGTCCTGAGCTCGGCCTTGACTTGTCCGAGGACCTTATATAAATTAGAGGTGTGTCCGGGCTTCAGGTCCAGAATTTGACCGATCAGGCCGACGAGGGCGTCGCACTGCGGAGGCGACAGGAGGGGTCCCTTCCTCTGCGCCTTGGTCCTCGAGGAGAGGAGGTCCAGGACCTCCTCCCGCCCAAGACCAAGGGCGTCCGTCTTAGCGAATGACACGCTGGGGAGCCCCTCGATGAAAGCATCGAGGTCGACTCTCGTAGCGTTTTTTGCCGATGACGTGGAGGACGCAAAGGTCTCCTCCACGATGGACATCTCCACGTCCGGTGTTGGGGCCGCAGGCTCGCGACTCCCAGGTGTTTGCAGGGACGGAGCAGGGGTCACTGGTGGAGGGGCAGGAGACGTCTCCTCCATAGGAAAGGCTGGGGCCGCTGGTGGAGATGGCCGAGGTGCGGATGAGTGGAGCGCAGCTCGGGCCACGGGAGGAGCGCTGCAAACCTCCATGGCTGGATTGGAGGGTGTCGGCGCAGGAGGCTGGGCTGCTGACCGCTGAGGCGGTGCAGGGGTGGTCGGTGGTGGGACGCCAGCAGGAGTGGTCGGTGGGGCCGTTCTGGTGTTGTTGGCCAGCCCTGCAAGCAGGGGGCAGATGGCCCTCCGATGCCCTTGTCCGTGGCACCTGGAACACCTGATGCCCGAGGATAGGTACGCAGGCCAGGCTTGGCCTTTGATGTTGATGTCAAGGCGGGTTGGAAGCCTCTCGATGGTGATCCCCTCATGTAGGGTGATGAAGACGTCACGCCGGCCATCGACGTAGACGTAGGGGCCCGCCTTCATCTGCTTAGGGGCGATGGACGTAACCCGCCCATATGGAGAGAGGGCGGTGATGACAGCAGAGTCCGCCACAAAGAAGGGGAGGTTACCCACTGTAATCCTTTCCGCTCTTTTGCGGAAAGGGAATGCTCTGAGGAGTGTTCCCTCAACCTCGAGGCCCTCACTTATGAGGCGCTCGGCCAGGCCTCTGTTGGTCAGTCCCAGGAGCTGGTGGCCGTTCACCTTGGTGATCTGGATGACTCCGGCAGTTCCTCCGAGCATCCTGTCCAGTGCCCTAAGGTAGTGGAAGGGCTCCAGTTCGGGGCTGTGTTCGATGTACACACAGTGTTCCTCGGAGGAGGACGCCTGCCGCGCCCTGGCTTCCGCGATGTGAGCCCTGGTGGCCCTGATTTCTTGGGCTCGGGGCACTGATCCCGCCGATGATTGAGGTCGGCGAATGGTCCTGGAAGCTCCGGCATTGGAGGAGGGTGCAGCCGTCGTAGGTGAATTCCCCGAGCCACGGCGCCTCTTCCTACCCTGGACGAGGGTAAATCCTTCCTCAGCTCCAGGATTCACCTCTTCTGTGATGTCAGCCCAGTTTCTCCGGACTTGAGCAGCGGCGTTAGAAGTTGGAATAGCCGCAAGAGAGGTCGACCGGCGCGGCAGAATTTGCATCCTGGCCGCCGGCGGGCGGATTTACATAGTTTTGATTTTTTCTCAAAACTATTGGAATTTCGTTCTGCAAATCTTGATTTGCGGATAATTCTGCACATGGTTTTGCTAGTGAGCCGTGCCTTACAGGCTTTTGCTCGGCTCTTGACGGGCTTTCAGCCCGTATAAAATTTGTCGCCATCCGCGACACTTTTCGCCCGCCAGAGGCGAAACACTCAGGAGCTCGCGCGACGCGTGGCCGCACGGTCGAGTGTAGACATGTGGTGTACTTACAGTACAAGCACTCACTACCCACCATGGCCTGTTACTACATGTGTAGACATGTGGTGTACTTACAGTACAAGCTGTTACTACCCACCATAGCCTGATACTACATGTGTAGACATGTGGTGTACTTACAGTACAAGCACTCACTACCCACCATGGCCTGGTACTACATGTGTAGACATGTGGTATACATACAGTACAAGCTGTCACTACCCACCATGGCCTGGTACTACATGTGTAGACATGTGGTGTACCTACAGTACAAGCAGTCACTACCCACCATGGCCTGGTACTACATATGTAACAGCATTAAATATCTTTTAAAGTTATTGGCTGAATCCCGATATACATGTTAAAAGGTACAACTTCCTTAAGTTTTGTCCATGAGTGTGTCTTCAATAAAGGTCACTGTAACATCTTTTAGAGTTATTATCTGAATCCCGATATACATGCTGAAAGGCACAACTTCCTTAAGTTTTGTCCATGAGTGTGTCTTCAATAAAGGTCACTGTAACATATTTCAGAGTTATTATCTGAATCCCGATATACATGCTGAAAGGCACAACTTCCTTAAGTTTTGTCCATGAGTGTGTCTTCAATAAAGGTCACTGTAATATATTTCAGAGTTATTGTCTGAATCCTGTTATAAATGCTAGAAGGTACAACTTCCTTAAGTTTTGTTCATGAGTGTGTCTTCAATAAAGGTCACTGTAATATCTTTCAGAGTTATTGTCTGAATCCCGATATACATGCTAAAAGGTACAACTTCCTTAAATTTTGTTCATGAGTGTGTCTTCAATAAAGGTCACTGTAATATCTTTCAGAGTTATTGTCTAAATCCCGATATACATGCTAAAAGGTACAACTTCCTTAAGTTTTGTCCATGAGTGTGTCTTCAATAAAGGTCACTGTAATATCTTTCAGAGTTATTGTCTGAATCCCGATATACATGCTAAAAGGTACAACTTCCTTAAGTTTTGTCCAAGAGTGTGTCTTCAATAAAGGTCACTGTAATATCTTTCAGAGTCATTGTCTGAATCCCGATATACATGCTAAAAGGTACAACTTCCTTAAGTTTTGTCCAAGAGTGTGTCTTCAATAAAGGTCACTGTAATATCTTTCAGAGTTATTGTCTAAATCCCGATATACATGCTAAAAGGTACAACTTCCTTAAGTTTTGTTCATGAGTGTGTCTTTAATAAAGGTCACTGTAATATCTTTCAGAGTTATTATCTGAATCCCGATAAACATGCTAAAAGGTACAACTTCCTTAAGTATTGTCTATGAGTGTGTCTTCAATAAAGGTCACTGTAATATCTTTCAGAGTTATTGTCTGAATCCCGATATACATGCTGAAAGGTACAACTTCCTTAAGTTTTGTCCATGAGTGTGTCTTCAATAAAGGTCACTGTAACATATTTCAGAGTTATTATCTGAATCCCGATATACATGCTGAAAGGCACAACTTCCTTAAGTTTTGTCCATGAGTGTGTCTTCAATAAAGGTCACTGTAATATATTTCAGAGTTATTGTCTGAATCCTGATATAAATGCTAGAAGGTACAACTTCCTTAAATTTTGTCCATGAGTGTGTCTTCAATAAAGGTCACTGTAATATCTTTCAGAGTTATTGTCTGAATCCCGATATACAGGGTGATCCAAAAGTCCCGCACTATTTTAAAAATTAATAACTCCGCGAATATATGCGCTAGAGCAATGCGGTAAACACCATTGTGTTCAGGATTCAATGGGATTTTTTATGGCAAATAATGAAAAATTCGAAATTGATTTTAGTTACAATTTTATTCGCCAGATGGCGCACTACCAGAATCAGAGATTCAGCGGCCAAATTGTTTGATAAATTGAAAAATATAACTGATCGACACGTATTTTTCCTTTTTGAATACCAGGAAAGAACCCTAATAATATCAAATAACAAATTAATAAAACACCACTTCGCCAAAAGTATGAAGAATTGTTTAACGATTTTAAATACAATCAGAGATATGTAAAATAGGTAAATGCAAATTAAAACATGTAGCAAAATATTTATTTTTATATGAGGTTTTGTGAAATAGATTGAATGTTTGAAAAACACTGCTGATATCAATACACGAATTTTTGAAATGTTAAAATAGTACCAAAAATTATGATGGGACTATTAATAGGATTTCTTGCTATAAGAAATGTGTAGTTTCTTGACTGATTGGCGACCCTTGACTATTTAACTGGATATTTATCATGATCCAACAAATGAAATATAGAGGGGAGTGACAAAATATATTTGTCGTACTTTATTCCAAATATCTTATGGGCTTGTCAAATGTTATCATTGTTTATTATACTGTACACAATTTTAAAAATGTGTCCCCTCAAATAAAAATACATTTTAAATCGACCTTTTGCGTTGAAAAACGTGGTAGTAAAATCATTTTGTATTATTTTTTCACAACATTTCTAAAGTTATTGGTGTACCGAAAATATTCCTTATGCTACATGTATTTCTTATGTATGTATTTCTATGTTATCTATGTATTTCTTCTAATGAGCGAAAAGCGAAAAACTAAACATAAGGGGTAAAATTGTGTGTACCCGTGTTATTCGAGAAGTTATAACACTCTGGTTTGCACGACATAATATGTGAGCAAATGACAAACAAAATATTACTGTTCACAAAAAAAAAAGAGTGACCCAATAATAAAAGAAGTGAACCCACACAAAACTGTAACTCTAGGCTGGTAAAGTGGCATTTCGGTGAAAATCCTAGGGTTTTCTGTTGCCCAAATGCGGCTGTTTTGAATGTTAAATTCTCCGTTTAGAGAAAAGTGAGCATCATCTGTCCACAGAACATTCGACAGCCAGTTTTCAGCAATATCAATTTGCCGGAAAACCCATGCAGCGAATTCTTGACGCATCTCAAAATCGCCAACTTTCAGCTCGTGAAATCTTTGCATTTTGTATGGGCACACACAATAGAGACATTAAGTGAAGCGTCTTCGGATATCACAATCATACTTCGGCGAATTTAACGCCAAAAGTTCAATTCGGGGATCACCTGTCCTGGATAACAAAAGTCAGTAGGTTAAGGACATGCCAACCGACCTCGACCTTACACCGTTAAATAACGGAGAGAACACCTATCTATCTAAGTCCACAGGCACAGAATCCGCAATAGACATCACAGCGATAAATTACAACATCGCACCCACAACACAATGGAAAATCCTGAGAGGTGCAATCAGTGACCACAGACCAATTTTAACAACCCTAAACTTCAAAATTGAGAATGTCCATTAGAATAAAAGAACATGGAACTTTAGGAAAGCCGACTTGAAAAAAATTCACAGAAAAGCTTGAAATACTGTGCAACGAAAAATTGAATTACAGAACGCTTGACAAAAGCTTGGAAAAATTCTCTTCGAACATTTAAAAAGCTGCAAAAGAGCATCGATAACTAGAGGTAGACGTAAAGACCTGTGGATACCTTACTGGAAGGACCACAACATCGAAGCAATGATTTCAGAGAGAGAGACAATATCAATGGACTTCTTAAAACAAATAAAACAGAAAGGAACTCATTGAAATTATTCACAATATATAACAAGAAATTTGGATATCCAAACAAGAAAAATGGCAGAATTCTGCGAAAAAAATGGATCCAAGAAAGGACAGTCAACACTGGAATATAATTAGAGTGTTAGAGAACAATCAAAACCAACACCAATCCTCCAATACTCTAACCGATATGAATAGAACAGCGAGAACGAGAACAAACAGATGGCTGACATAATTGCTGAATATCTTTCAAGCACTTCCATACTCAACTATACGAATGAAGACAGGACTCTAAAAATAATATAAACCAGTTAGTTAAACAAGCAAGAAACTTCCATCAACAAGATATTTTCTCGAGAGACTTCACACTGAATGAGCTAAACTCATCAATAAAAAAATCCAAGAGGTCACCAAGAGATAATCTAATCTCTGGTCAAATGATTAAACACTTTGAAGTCAAATTAATAATCAACTCCTACGAATACTGAACATTTCATGGCAAACTGGTAAACTACCAAAGAATTGGAAGATATCAATTATAGTGCCAATACTGAAGCCAAACAAAGATGCCAAGGAATACAATAACTATCGGCCAATTGCTCTCGCCAGCATACTTTGTAAAATACCAGAACGAATTATCCACTCTAGGTTCATAGTCTGGCTCACAAAAAATAATAAAATAAACCTCTACCAAACGGCCTATAGATCCCAGCACTGTACAACTGATCAACTGTTCTACTTCTGTCAATCAATAATAAATTCTTTCCGGGAAAAACCGCCAAAGAAGACCACGGCTATATTCCTTGATATGACCTCAGCTTTTGATCGAGTGTGGAGGGAGAAATTACGTGAAAAGCTGCACAACATCGGAGTAAGAGGAAAAACCTTAATCTGGATTGCAGACTTCTTAAGGGGAAGAAGGTTAAAGGTTCGGGTCAATGGAGAATTTTCCAAGGAAGGAAGAACATGGGCTGGTGTACCTCAGAGATCTGTGCTCAGTCCTCTACTCTATCTGCTATATATTAACGACATACATCCTTACCTCACTGAAGACACAAAGGTTGCCTGTTATGCAGATGATAAAGCCATATGGCACACAAGTAGCAGCATAGAAAAAGGCATAAATATAACCACAAAATAAGCATAAACAAACAAATAATTGATAAAATTAGAAATCCATAATACCTAGGTGTGATACTGCAGTCCTGGATCTTTCCAGTTGGTCTCGAGGACCACGCCATCACCATCTCCTAAGCGGCGAAGTACGCGATCTACGTATTCATTGTAGATCGCAAAATGCGTGGTGTCGCTGGAGACCCACTGGCGATTCTCCACCAAACTCTGCAGCGCTGGCAGAGGCGCCATATTCATTGTACATAGTGTATATAATGCATATTATATATTTTTAATAGTGCAGACTGTGTATGTATTGACAAGATGTCAACAAAATTATTTTAATTATTATTTATGAGGAATTTTAATTTTCATAGCACATAATTAGCACCTCAAATAGAGCTATCAGAAAACTAAACATTCTGAGAAGGCTATGTGGAACAAATTGGGGAGAAAAACCCAGAATTCTCAGAACAACATATACCACCTTAATAAGGCTGATAATGGAATATGCAACACCGGTCTGGGCTCCCTCAAGCTCATCACTAAAAGTAAGACTAGACAGTGTTCAAGCAAAAGCGGCCTAAATAATCACTGGTGCTGTTTCATCCACCAACAATGAGAAAATTCAGAGAGAATGTGTTCTAGACCTACTCGCTCGAAAGCAGAAGACAAAATAAAAACAACTTGGATCGGCACTTCGGAAACGAGGAACCAGAAGACGAGATCTCTCTGACCACTTGTGGTTTGGTGGATCCGCCCTTTTCTGAGAATGAGGTGAAGCTTACGGCTTTCAAGTTCGGGAAAAGGAAATCTCCTGGTCCCGAAGGGATCGATAACACGGTCGTGAAAGCCCCGTTAAGAATGCACCCATCACTTCTTGCCAGGTTTTTCAATAGGTGTCTGGACACTGGTACTTTTCCTGAGACATGGAAGGTTGCTCGAGTAGTGCTTCTCGAAAAGTCTGGTAAAAGGGTAATTCTCCTAATGATTATCGTCCGCTTTCTTTACTAGTGTGTCTAGGTAAGGTCCTGGATACCCTACTAGCTCAGCGACTGAAGCACTGGCTAGAGAGTAATGAGCTCTTTTCCTCTTTCCAACATGGTTTAAGGGAAGGGAAGTCCACAACCACAGCTCTGAACGAGGTGTTAGAGGGGGTTGAGATGGGCTTAAATAAGGGTGCTTGGGTTCTTTTCGTGGCCCTGGACATTGATGGCGCGTTCAACTCCATGAGCTGGAACAAGTTGATGAGAAATTTGATGGACATGGGTTGTCCTGATAATTTGTGCAGCTTGATTCGTGACTTCCTGAGGGATAGACGGATTAGCCTCAGTTTTGGTGGGCGGAAGTTGGAAAGAAACTGTGCTAGGGGTTGCCCCCAGGGCTCTTGCTGCGGACCTATTCTGTGGAATATTCTGGTAAACACCGTTTTCCAGGAGGAGCTCCATGAGGGAGACAGGCTGGTTCTCTATGCTGACGACCAGTTCTTCATCACTGAGACTGCTTCGAGAGCGAAGGCTGAGAAGTGTGTTGAAACTTCTCTCCAAATTTTCTCGATCTGGGCCCATGACTCTGGCCTTAAGTTCAATGTCTCCAAAACTAAAGCCCTCAGCTTTAAGCCTAGGGACATAAGAACTAAAAGGAAACACAAGCCGGCTATCCGGATGGAAGGACGGAGGGTAGCGTTGGTCAATAGGATGACCATCCTGAAGGTGTTCATTGATGACAAGATGGGTTGGCAATACCAGGCGGAGAAGATGGTGGCGAGAGGCAGGGAGGCGTTGTGCAGGCCTGTCCTGGTTGGCCCTCAACAGGGGGGGGGGGGGAGAGAGAAGGAGGGTACTATTTTTAGGAACCTCTGCCTCTCCTGTGTCGAGCCAATCTTGCTATATGCTTTCGGGGCTTGGTAGCGCCGAAACAGGGATCAGAAGGTGGCAACAACTCTAGAGAGAGTGCAGAGGACAGCGCCACTCAGAATCACAGGAGGATATCGCACTACCAGCAGTGAGGCCTTTTTGGTCCTCGCTGGGCTTATTCCCCTGGGATTGAAACTAGAGGAGGAGACCATCAGACAGAAGATCTGGGAGAAAAGGGAAGATGCCCTGGGACTTTAAGCGGGGGCCCTGGAATCGAAGAGGGACACAAGGAAGCCTCCGCAGTGGTTGCCAAAGTGGAATTGGAGTCCTAGAGGGCCGACAGGGATTGGCACGGAGGTTTTCACTGATGGTAATAAGTCTGGAACCAATACTGGAGCTGGGGGTAGTGATATACACTAATGGAGAGCTGATCTTCCAAGAAGGTTTAGCACTCAGAGTGGACGATTTGGTCTTTTCAGCCGAGCTGGTTGCGATCAGGGTAGCCCTCAGAGTGTGTGCCGAGAAGAACTTCAGCCCGGACCGCCTCTATTCAGATTGTATGTCGGCCCTCGTCGTTATCAATCTGGAGAAAGAGCAACTCGCGCATCAAATAATCCAGGAGCTGGAGATGATGACGCGGGCTCCGGAGCTCCCTTGGTTTAGGAGACACAGCCTCATCGAAAGTAATGAGTTCGCAGACAGGATCGCAAAGGCAGGATGCTTTAGAGGTAGATCACTGAGGACCCCAGTGACCAAGAAAGAAGTTTATAGGAGGATCAGGGGTCACGTCCAGGACTTATGGTTGGACAGATGGAGGAACAGTGTGAAGGGGAGAGAGGTATTCAATGGGGTAACAACACCCAAGTACCTCTGTAAGGTAATGTCCCACAAACTCATTAGGGTAGTTCGGGACATGGGCTCTCTTCCCCAAGTCTCCACAGATTTAAAATTAAGAGAAACCCTGATTGCGTCTATGGAGAAAGGGATGCGAATGCACGCCACTACGTCTTGGATTGTCCAAGGGTAGTGGGTGTGCAGGAAGAGAGAAGGAGGGCGAGGGGCGCGATCGAGAGTAAGCTGCTGAGAAATCACAGCAAGCTTCTTGAGAAAGCCCACGACGTGGCAGCTGAGCTTTTCCTCAGCTGTGAGTGAACAGAGTCGACCGGGGGCTGCCTCCCCGCGGTCCCTGCTGGACACAGTAGATAGTTTCCTATTTTGCTGTGATTAAAGGCCACCGGTATAGAAATCCTTCCAGACACGTTGGTAGCAGAGACGAGTTGGGACACACTGGCAGTGGCTCTCGCATTAAACCCACAAATGGCAATGATAAAATGAACAGAAGAAACCCAGATATTTGCTCAATCTTCAGATCAGAAATTATAGCCATCTATGAAGTCTTAAAATCCATCAGAAATACTAAACATTACGATATATGGATTCTTACTCATAGTAGAAGTGCCATACAACACTTGAGTCACACAGGGGAACTTAGAGACAAAGTAAGCAGGAACATAATTGGTTATCTCCAAAAACTCTCAATACCTCAAAAATTCACCTTCAATGGATACCCTTACATGTTAGCATTGAAGGCAATGAAGCTGCTGATGCGCTAGCGAAAAAAGGAACAAAAGAACCCTTGCTACAGAAAAATAAACTTACTTTTAAAGAAATAGAAACAGTAGCCAAAATAAACAAGAACTGGAGGATCCCACCTAAGCACAGTTGGTACACCCTAGAAGCAGATGGCCACC
Organism: Cordylochernes scorpioides; assembly: GCA_030710605.1. Classification (NCBI taxonomy): domain Eukaryota; kingdom Metazoa; phylum Arthropoda; class Arachnida; order Pseudoscorpiones; family Chernetidae; genus Cordylochernes; species Cordylochernes scorpioides. The sequence goes on along the minus strand of CP092863.1, from coordinate 68,902,263 downwards.
CAGACCTTTCAGTCCACAAGCCGGCATGCGAAGCATGCCCTTCGCTGCTATTCTGTTCAACTCATAAGCCAAGTAACGGTATCCAAGCTAGTTACTTGGCTTATGAGTTGAACAGAATAGCAGCGAAGGGCATGCTTCGCATGCCGGCTTGTGGACTGAAAGGTCTGGGTGGCCATCTGCTTCTAGGGTGTACCAACTGTGCTTAGGTGGGATCCTCCAGTTCTTGTTTATTTTGGCTACTGTTTCTATTTCTTTAAAAGTAAGTTTATTTTTCTGTAGCAAGGGTTCTTTTGTGCCTTTTTTCGCTAGCGCATCAGCAGCTTCATTGCCTTCAATGCTAACATGTAAGGGTATCCATTGAAGGTGAATTTTTGAGGTATTGAGAGTTTTTGGAGATAACCAATTATGTTCCTGCTTACTTTGTCTCTAAGTTCCCCTGTGTGACTCAAGTGTTGTATGGCACTTCTACTATGAGTAAGAATCCATATATCGTAATGTTTAGTATTTCTGATGGATTTTAAGACTTCATAGATGGCTATAATTTCTGATCTGAAGATTGAGCAAAAATCTGGGTTTCTTCTGTTCATTTTCTCATTGACATTTGTGGGTTTAATGAGAGAGCCACTGCCAGTGTGTCCCAACTCGTCTCTGCTACCATCGGTATAGATAGTTATTGCATTTTTAGGAATTTTATATTAATTATTTCTAATGATAATTGTTTTAAGTATTCTGGATTTTGGTATTGTTTGTTGGTGGGTTCGTTTAAAGTGGCATTAAAAATAACATTTTTTTAGTGGTTCGCATGTAGATATTTTTTCAACTAAATAATATTTTTCCACTTTATATTTTAAAAATCCATTTCTTTTGGCCAGGTGTAGAGGGCCTTCTTTTTTGAGTCTTATATTGGGTTCCCAAATAAGTATGTAATTGAAAGTTCTGTGTTTATTTTCATAACTCTTGATTTTGTTTATATATATTGGCAGATTGTAGCTTATTCTATCCTTTAAGGGCATAATGTCTGCCTCGCAAAGTACAATATTATTAGGGCAGGTATTTCGAAGACCTGTAATAATTCTAGGTGCATTTAGTTGTATCCTTTTCAGTGTTTTTAGATTTGTTTCAGATGCTGTACCATAGATTTGATATCCATATTCCAAGATAGGTCTCATTAGAGATGTGTAAGTTAATTTTAGTGTTGTTGCTTCAGCTCTCCACTCTTCCTGAAATATATTTCAAGATTTTTAGTCGGTCTCTTCCTTTTCTAACAACTCCTTCAATATGTTTACTGGAGTTAATTTTTGGATCCAGGGTGTAGCCGAGATATTTAGGATGTTTATTATATTGTAATTGTTGTTCTTTCAGAATAATATTTGGTCTTATTTTGTATAGTTTCTTATCGGTAGTAAAAAGACAGGTTTCAGATTTTTGGGGGTTAAATTCTAATTTATGTTTATTAGCAAATTTTTCTAGGTGGAGAATAGTCTTGTTCAAATCTCTTTCAGCTTTTTTCCAGTTAGTGTTGCTGCTCCATAGAATAATGTCATCAGCGAAAAGTCCAATATTGGTTTTATGTAAAAAAATTTCTTCTATGCCTGCAATAAATAGGGTGAAGAGAGTTGGGCTAAGGACTGATCCTTGTGGTAATCCTTGTTACAATTTGAAGGTTTTAGATAGAGTGCCATTATATTTGACCCTGATGTATATATTTTTAAGAGAATCATTTATCCAAGTGATAGCTTTTCCATCAAGTTTGAAATGTTTGTATAATTCTGTAATTAACTTGTTTTTCCATACCTTATCAAAAGATTGTGTAAGGTCTAAAAGGCAGCTATTGTGTGGTTAGTTGGTTTTCTGTTTTGTGCATCTTTTACCTTTTGTGTGAAAAATAAGAGTTGGACTATTGTCCCATGTCCTTTCCTAAATCCATATTGTTCTTCTGGTAAGAGATTTCTTGTGTCGGGGTGGTAGGTGAGTCGTCTGAATATAATTTTTTCCATTAATTTGCAGCAAATATTTGTGAGGGAGATAGGTCGGTAGTTTTTTGGGTCATCAGCAGATTTGTCAAGTTTTTTAATGGGAATTATTGTTGCATTTTTACAGTCTTGAGGCAATTTTCCAGTTTTCCAGGAGTTATTGAAAATATTAAGAAGTCTTTCTTTGCCAATTTTGCCCAAGTTTGATATCATTCGGCCATGGATTCCATCTAGCCCAGGAGTCTTGTTCAGGTCAGTGTTTTCTAATGCATAAGCTAGCTCTTTCATATTGATTTTTTTCATGGAAAATATTATGAGTGCTGGTGACATTTTTACAGTCATGAATAATCTTTCGGGCCTTTTTTCAACCTTGATTTTACTACTTATTTGATATGAATTACCTAAAAGATTGGCAGCAATTTTGTCATTAGTTACTGGTGTACCATCTGTATTCTCAATCATATTTGTGTTTTCAGTTTGTGGCTGGACTCTGCTAATTTGTTTTGCCAAATTCCAAAGTTTTGTATTTGGGTTTCTTGGGTTCAGGTTTTCACAAGTTTGTTTCCATTTTTCCCTTTTCACATTTACGTATAATCTTTTTATTTTTGCAATCACAATGTTCAGTTCAGTTCTACAATTTGTTTAGTTTTGGGTGCACTTTTTTGTAGTTCATTTCTTTTAGTTATAAGTGTTTGAATATTTTTTGCCTGGTGTGTATAATTTGGAATCCATTTCTTAATATAACCTCTTGGTATTGAAACTTTGGCTGCTTTAATAATGATGTTTTCGAAAGATATCATATTAGCCATTTTGAAGTTCCATAATTTTTCTTAATTGAGCTAGTTTTGGTCTTGGTGCTAATTTCTATCAAATTAGGCAAATGATCACTTTCAAAAGCTTTTAATATTTGCTATTTGCATTTGTGGAAAATGATAGGATAGTAAAAACTTATATCAAGGGCTTTTGCAGTATTATAGCTGTAGGAATGATGGGTAGGATTCCCATCATTTAAGCACATGAAGGCATTGTCGTCAAATATGTTTGATAGTATTTTGCCTCTTGGGTTTTTCGCGTAGAACATCCCCATAGTTGATGTTTGGCATTAAGGTCACCTAAAATAATAGTGTTGTCTGTAAGAAATTGAGCCATTGTTCCATCGTCAATAAATGTATTGTTTGGAGGGTGATACATATTGTATATGTTGATGGCTTTGTTTTGATTGAGGTAGACTTTGATACCTTGGGTTTCGAGGTCTAATGTGTTTGGAATATTAACGGCTATGTCCTCATAGTACAAATTTTTGATTAAAAATGCTAGGCCACGCCCTTTAACAGCATATACAGATGGATCTTCAGACTTTACCCTGAGTAATGGAGGGGCCGGAATTAACATAATACTGCAAGATAGAACAAACATCAAAATCAAAGAAGGAGCAGGACAGATTTCGTCAAACTTCGCTTGTGAACTGACAGCTATCTGGAAAGCCCTTGATGTATGCCTTAACCAACCATCCCTGCATCAAGCAGAAGGAATTTTAATATACAGCGACTCCATATCCGCTCTAGAAGCAATTCAGAAGGGCAATACTAAAATCACACAGAAAATACACTCGTTACTTACCCAACTGGAACCATTGGAGAATAACTGCATTCTACAATGGATCCCTGCCCATGCTGGGATCGGGGGTAATGAAATGGCATTTGAATTGGCAAAGGAAGCCAGAAAGTTGAGCCAAAGGAAAGAACAAATGTCATTATTTGACGCTGATTCTTTGTCAGAATACAAGATAATTAAACTAAAAAATAAGAAAAGATCAAAATGCGAAATAAACTCTGAGAGAAAAATGACAAAAACTATAACAAGACTTAGAACAAAACACTATAAAGGAATGACAATACATCCAGATGGCACAAGAACCTATAGGGCATGCAACAATTGTCCTGGTGTGGAACTTACACCTACCCACATATTCTTATGTCCAGCAATGGCCGCAGCGTTGCAGAAATTTGACATAGACCCAGAGCAGCAGCTTTACACACCCAAGATAGTGGACATTGCTGCTGATGTGATGGAGATGCATGGAACATCTGAGGCTCTTTATTGGACACGACAACAACAACGGCATTCCAGAGTAAAATGAATTATCAGAGATAGATACATATTTTTCAAATGAATTAAAATAAATATAATCGATACTGAGTGAGAGTTGAATTTAAAATATTAGAAATTTATTATCTTCGAAAACAAACCGTATCTAAAATATCAATTTTCTTTTTGCTACATGTTTTAATTTGCATTTACCTATTTTACATATCTCTGATTGTATTTGAAAATCGTTAACCAATTCTTCATACTTTTGGCGAAGTGGTGTTTTATTAATTTGTTATTTGATATTATTAGGGTTCTTTCCTGGTATTCAAAAAGGAAAAATACGTGTCGATCAGTTATATTTTTCAATTTATCAAACAATTTGGCCGCTGAATCTCTGATTCTGGTAGAGCGCCATCTGGCGAATAAAATTGTAACTAAAATCAATTTCGAATTTTACATTATTTTCCATAAAAAATCCCATTGCATTCTGAACACAATGGTGTTTACCGCATTGCTCTAGCGCGAATATTCGCGGAGTTATTAATTTTTAAAGTTGTGCGGGACTTTTGGATCACCCTGTACATGCTAAAAGGTACAACTTCCTTAAGTTTTGTTCATGAGTGTGTCTTCAATAAAGGTCACCGTAATATCTTTCAGAGTTATTGTCTAAATCCCGATATACATGCTAAAAGGTACAACTTCCTTAAGTTTTGTTCATGAGTGTGTCTTCAATAAAGGTCACTGTAATATCTTTCAGAGTTATTACCTGAATCCCGATAAACATGCTAAAAGGTACAACTTCGTTAAGTTTTGTCCATGAGTGTGTCTTCAATAAAGGTCACTGTAATATCTTTCAGAGTTATTATCTGAATCCCGATAAACATGCTAAAAGGTACAACTTCGTTAAGTTTTGTCCATGAGTGTATACACACGAATCAGGATAATTGAAAAAAGGTTTCTTTAAAAAAATAATCTTTCGCAAATCTCTTCAGTTTGCTTGATGGTATTGCAATTTGTAATTCAATCTTCATTGTGAATAAATAAACTTTTTTTGCAATTATTCTGAGTGATCTATCGTGTTTAAATTTTTGCAATTATTTTAGGTATCTTTAGCCATGAGAGTGTTGTTACAATAGCGCGTCGTTTCGATTGAAAAATCCAAATGGTTCTTAAACAAAAAAGAGTAATTTTTTGACAGCCTTCGTTAAAACCCAGAGATAAAATACGACACACATTTGTGCCAATATAAGTTACAATTTCAAGATAAATCTATACAAACCGTCGTTTCGATTGAGAAAATCCAAATGGTTCTTCAGAAAAAAGAGAGTAAAATTTTGACAGCCTTCATTATAACCCAGAGGTAGAAATACGACACACATTTGTGCAAATATAATTTACAATTTTAAGATAAATATATACAAACCGTCGTTTCGATTGAAAAAATCCAAATGGTTCTTAAATAAAAAAGAGTAATTTTTTGACAGCCTTCGTTAAAACCCAGAGATAAAATACGACACACATTTGTGCAAATATAAGTTACAATTTCAAGATAAATATATACAAACCGTCGTTTCGATTGAAAAAATCCAAATGGTTCTTAAATAAAAAAGAGTAATTTTTTGACAGCCTTCGTTAAAACCCAGAGATAAAATACGACACACATTTGTGCAAATATAAGTTACAATTTCAAGATAAATCTATACAAACCGTCGTTGTATTGAGAAAATCCAAATGGTTCTTCAGAAAAAAAGAGTAAAATTTTGACAGTCTTCGTTACAACCCAGAGGTAGAAATACCAAACACATTTGTGGGTGCAAATATAATTTAAAATTATAAGATAAATCTATACAAACATTTGAATTTGGAGATCGTACTATCAAACCACAAGAACCTACCTGATGTTCCACCGCATGATAACCATCTGAGACCATTCTGCGCCGTAACAAACAGATAAGGAGGTATTGTTACGACGGGGGTGTGCAAATGTGACGTCACAGATAAACGTCGCACGGGATTGGACAGATTTCTGCGAAGTTGTCACGAATGGGGGCGCAACTGATTACATGATGTGTCATCAGGTTTGTGACGACGCTGAGGTGAGGTATTCAGTCGTTTGCTTGACTTTTCTCTAGATTGGTTGGATTGCCAGTATTCGCTGAGGGAGATATGGAGAAACTGTTTTAACACTACCAACTTCCATTAATAGTCACCGTTAGTTTTCAACATCTATAACCCATGATCGAATCCCGTATTGGGGGACACTTTTTTTAAATTAAAAAAATATATATGCTCCAACGGCCCTTGATTCTTGTAAAAAGTTCAACCCCAATAGCGAGTGCAAGTAACCAAACGGTGCTATGGCACATTTGTAAGTGCAAAAGTCGAACTCCTTTTCACATGTGTAGACATGTGGTGCACTTACAGTAAAAGCAGTCGTCAAATTCTACCCACCATGATTATAATCGCCTATACCATGTGTACTAGGGAGAATAAAAAAACATTTATGGTAAAATGAAATAACGTCTTATTCAATAAAAAATAATCCTTTTATCAATATTAAGGTATTTACAAATATCTCTCTAGCTTTCAGCATGGAAGCCTTTTACAGGAGAGAAAGAGTGACAATATGGTTTCACGGGCTACTAACCAGAGTGCATGATATTTGAGCCCAAAAATGAATGTAGCAAGCAGACAAGCCACAATGTACTATATCAAAGTACCAAGGTACTGCACCCCACCAAGGTTGTTCAAAAAAGGTTAGATTCCCCAGGCCAGGGAAGATAAGAGAGAGACAGGTGTTGATTAGAAACAATGTGTGAAATGAATACAATGTATCCTGTTTTTTCTCCTGTAGAAGACTTCCATGGCCGAAAGATAGAGAGAGATTTGTGAATGAAACATTTTAAAAAGAAATCTATCTCAGGAGGCATGATATATATACAACTCAATAACATCTTATCCCAGATATAAATTACACATTTTCAGTTGTTGTTACACACGCACAAAAACCTTTATTAAGGACTTGCCCCATACAGATTCTCCCAATTGGGTAAGGTAATAATCATCTTGTGTTATTTACATAGAAATTGAACTGGCTTTACTCTTCGTCTCAAAGTCATTCACTTGTTGACTGGTCCTTACATAAAAATGATCTAAAAAAATTATAGTAAGCTATTGCCTTAGATTTGTTTGCTGATATTTTTTAAAGCAATACATAGGGTGAAATGTTGGTATATTTAATTTGTTGATATAGGGCCTTCCTCTCTGCATCAAGAGCTGTACAATTAAGCAGGTAATGGGGGAGTTCTTCAGTAATTTCCTTGTAACACAGTGTACATATTAAGTGTTTGGCCTCAACCGTCAGAACGTGGTTTCAGTTGTTGTTAGATGGTCTATATGCACCTGGATATGATATTCATGGTGGGTAGGAGTTGGTGACAGTTTTTACTGTATACAAAATGTCTACATATGTAGTACCGTGTCATGATAGTCAGAAGATCTTCATAATGCTATGGCATAGCGTCTGCCAATGGTTCAAGTAAACTCCATATCTACATATGCAAAAAATAGTTATAATTTACGCTCAGTAGATGCCAGAGTGCATTTTGATTGTTGCTCACACTGAAAAAGGTTGTCCTTGTTAAAGAAATCGCTGGAGCCTCTAAGAGAATTTAACCGGCTCTATGTCGACTCAGTAAAAGCTATAAGCGTAAATCATATTTGTTGTTGTGTAGAGAGGAGGGGTAACAGTAACAAGCTCACTAAAAAACCTGGGCTCAGCTGGCCCGGCTGATAGTACCCTGTAAGGGTTCCTAATCCAGGGATACAGGATGAGCAGCGTTTGTACTCCATGTTAGGAGCGGCTGCACATGGCGTCTGTTCCTCATGTCAGAGGCGGCCATTTCTTTTGGAGCTAAGTCGGCCTGCCACTGAGTAGTGCTCCCAGTCTTAATGACAAAGGCAGACGCATTCTACTTCACCCAGTCATGATGGTTGTCAAACAGACACCATCAAGGGTCACAACTTGATACCCTAATATGATTGAGTGAAGATAAGAAAGAAGAAGAAGAAGAGAGATTTATATATTTACCTTTTAAAAAAGATCTTAAATAAAATCAATAATACTTCTTGTTATCCTAAAAAAATATGCATTACACATAGAGCTTCCACACTCATTTACACTAAACAAGCAACTCAAAGAAACATCTATTCTCTACATACAATTTTTAGATATACAAAACATCAAAAAAAAAATCTTTCTTACAAAAAGAAATTTGCATACACAACTTCCAAATCAAAAAGCTAGAACAATTTACATATTTTCTCTTAGGAATTTCTAAGATGATCATCCCCTCTCTACAACAATATTCAAGATAGATTTTAAAACACTCAAATGGAGGTAGAAAATATCAGAAAGGGGCCTGGCTCATCAGTGGTAAACCCCATTAGTTTCCCCAGTTCAATCTACCAGAGTGTATCGTGAAAAAGGATTTTTAAGCGTAAATTATATTAAAGATAGATTCTAAAAACACTCTAAATGGAGGTAGAAAATATCAGAAAGGGGCCTGGCTCATCAGTGGTAAACCCCATCAGTTTCCCCAGTTCAATCTACCAGTGTGTATCGTGAAAAAGGATTTTTAAGCGTTAATCATAATAAAGATAGATTCTAAAAACCACTCTAAATGGAAGTAGAAAATATCAGAAAGGGGCCTGTCTCATCAATCGTAAACCCCATAAATTTCCCCAGTTCAATCTACCAGAGTGTATCGTAAAAAAATATTTTTAAGCGTAAATCATATTAAAGATATATTATGGAAGTAGAAAATTAACACAAAGCAATAACGCGCCATCTATATACATAAAATGAAAGGATTTAAAACATGAATGTTTCTTTCTCTCTCTCTTTTATACACAATACAAACTTCTACTGTCCTTACTGCGATGAAAAATTTATTGGGAGGGCTTGGCTCCTCAGTGGTGAATCCTCCCAGCGGTATCTCCAATTTAATCCACCAGACCGCTTCTCAGAGCTTTAATACTGTATTGGACGATTCTTCTTATATACGCAGCACTGAAGGGTGGAATCTCAGAAATGGTTTTCAAGAAAACTATGGAAGTAGAAAATATGAGAAAAGGGCCTGGCTCATCAATGGTGAACCATCAGTTTTCCCAGTTAAATCCACAACGGCCTGGTTCTACATGGGTAGATATGTAGTGCACATACAGTACAAGCTGTCACTATCCATCACAAGAATCACCACATGTCCAAGAATTACTTGTGATAAACACCAACAACACCAAGTGACAATGACATCCAGATAAGAGACGTGACAAGCCAACAATGTCACTACGTCGGAATTCAATCTTTCACCTTCTCAAGACATCGACTTTCTAGAACCAATCTGGAGCATGCGTCACTTCTTCAGCACCCAGTGACTCCATCTTAACACTTCCCAGTAAGTTATTGACCCATCATATCCCGCCTACACATGCAGCAACTTTACATTTCACCTCAAAAACATTTCAAATATGATTTAAACGTAAAACAACATTTGAAAATTATCACGCATGTGTTTCTTTTGAACGAAAAATCAAAATTTATTTCAAGGAGAAATAACGACTATTTCTATCCTTAGGGATGAAGTATGAAAGGATAAATGTGAAGATTAATGATAAACGGAAAAATAAAAGTGTCCAGGGATGGGAATCGAACCCACAGTGTTCCGCTTACCGGGCAGATGCCATGTCCACTAGGCTACCCTGTACATATTTTTCTGTTCGTAAATAATACATAGAGTAATTACTTAATTTTCATTACTTTTATTTTTCCGTTTATCATTACTCTTCACAATTCATCCTTTCATACTTCATCCCTAAGGTTAGATATAATCGTTATTTCTCCTTAAAATACATTTTGATTTTTCGTTCAAAAGAAACACATGCGGGATAATTTTCAAATGTCGTTTTACAATCATTAGTCGCATTATATTGTATTATAATTTAAACGTATTTAAATGATGAAGTTATACTTCCAACACGAATACAATGTAGGGCTATGTGAAAGGAACAAATATAAAATGGTATCAGCATTCAAAACCTTATTTTTCTCTATAAAGATTCTACCCACTTCCCTCAATGTTTACCGATAATCCAATTTTGTAACAATCAAATTTACTGGCAATATATTTATTTTTAATAATAAAGTAAAACCTGTCTATAGCGCCCCTCTCTTGGGACTCACCAAAATAGGGTGTTATAGAGAGGGGGGTGCTATAGACAGGACACTTTTAATGTAAATCGCATCGTACTATGTATTCAAAATCGGGCGCTATAGAAAGGAAAGCGTTATTTAGAGGAGACGCTATAGACAGGTTTAACTGTATCATCAAATATTATCTCTATAGACCTTACTGCAATGATATAAGTTATTGAATGAGAGGGCTTGGCTCATCAGTAGAGAACCCTTTCAGCAGTTTCGCCAAATTAATCTCTAGACTGCTCTACTATTGTATTGTATTATAATAAAATATATTTTTATATTAACTAAATATTTAGTTATCACTACCAGGGTAGTCTAGTGGACATGGCATCTTCTCGGTAAGCGGAACACTGTGGGTTCGTTTCCCATCCCTGGACACTTTATTTTTCCGTTTATCATTACTCTTCACAATTCATCCTTTCATACTTCATCCTTAAGGTTAGAAATAATCGTTATTTCTCCTTAAAATAATTTTCGATTTTTCGTTTAAAAGAAACACATGCGGGATAATTTTCAAATGTCGTTCTAAATATTTACTCTAGTTACATATGAAGAGTTTAGTTTAGGGAAAGTATTTTTCTATATAGCTAAATCTGCTTGAGACATTACGATTGTCAAAAAAGTCAACTATTGGTTTGTCTTTCTTGAGCTAAAGGATGGATTGTAGCAATAGTTTGAGTCAAAATACTATCATTGAGTATGTTTTTTTTTCTCGAGATAATAAAAAAGATTTACTGGCCGAAGTATCTTTAATTTGAAGAACTATTATATTTAAGTATTTAAAAATAAAACTATATATCTGATAGAGATTAATTAATTATTTTCATTCAATATTTTTATAACATGTCTACATCATCTATCACAAAAATATTCATACCATATATATACTATACTAGCGGATATACCCGGCTTCGCCCGGGTTTTACCCGAGTAAAGGTTTGTTTAACGAACATTTGTTAAAACAATTCTCTATAAACTTATAAAAAATAATAATATATATATTTTGATAATTTGAAACTCGTAAATTTGAATCTCTCGATAAAGTAAACATTTTTTCCCGGTCCCTTGAAAAATACTCGATAAGTTGAATAAAATCAATATTAATTGGTTCCCTCGGTAATTGGAAGTTAAAGGAATAGTATCTTGCCTTGGAATTGTATCATTATTCTTGTCTCAAATAAATTGCCGTGCCATCCTGAATTTTGTCTTTCCTAATTTTCTACATTACAAAATCATCGTTTTATCTAGTGAACATTTTCCCCGGTCCCTTGAAAAATATTCGATAACTAACTTTGACTTGTGCGCAATTAATAGGTAGAAAATCTTACTTTTGATAAATAATCTTTAAGATAATAAACTTAGTGATAATAAAACTTATAGATAAAACAACTTATCATCGTCGTAATGGGGGCGCTGCTTGCGAGTTAAATCTACAAATCTGCAAATAACTCTAAGGATATTCAAGATATTCAAGAAATTATTTTTCAGAAACCTTCCCAGTACTATACTAAATAACTTCCCAAAGTTTCATGGCGTTCCAATGAGTGGTTTGGTCAGGCATAAAGGACAGACACACACATACATACATTCATTTATATATATATAGATAATCTAAAAATTCAAATATTTTATTTTTTAAAAGCATGTATTTTATTTTCATTATTGATTATTCTTTTATTTTGACCATAGATTTAGAATACTTTTTGAATATTGTTGTAAATATGTATAGTTAACCTACCTATTTTTATTAATCACGAATATAGAATTCATTTTATAAATTCTATATTACTGTGAAAAAAAATTATGTGTAATTTGCTTCAAGTGCTTCAAAATAAAAACTACTTGATAGGTAAATAATTATCTTTCCTATTTTTACGACTGCACCTTCAATTCTCTATCTTTTTCAACAACAAAACAAAATAATCATAACATATATATATATATAAAGGCATAACTGGATCTGTGAAACAAAAAACTTTTTTTTTTCAAAACTTTCGAAGGATTGTTCTTTCTTCATCAATATATTGTACAACACTCCAAGCAGCAGACTTCCAGTTGTCACCCTAAGCTGGCAATTAAAGTAGATTGATTCTCTAATTGGTTCCAAATTACAAGATTTATTTCTTGTCTGCTCGGTTCATTCTTTATAACCACTTTCTTTAATTCGACTTAGAGCGCTATGTCCCCCTAGGGACACTTGTACTTTAAAAATAAACAAAATTTTGAAAGAAAAGAAAGATATTTTAAATATGTACAGAATTACTATGCAAGTTAGTAACATAGATATTAAAAACAAGGTAATAAGACCAAATCCAAATAAATAAATAGTGTGTGACGTTTCGGTAACAGTGTTATTATCATCTTCAGACAAAAGTACTGAATGTGAAGTCTATCAAAATGATAAGGCACAATTTGGATTATAGATTATAAACACAAGGTGATAAGACCAAATCCAAATAAATATATTTGTATTTGGTCTTATTACCTTGTGTTTATAATCTATAATCCAAATTGTGCCTTGTAACATAGATATTCTTTCCTTTTCTTCTTTTTCTCTTTTCTGAGCGAGGATTCAATTTCTTTCACTGCTTCTCATTTCTTTTTAGATCCATTTCTAACAGGAGTCTGTATAAGACGGAATGTCTTAATAAAGGCTTGTGTGTGTAGTATACAAGTTAGTTAGATGAAAAGATAAAAAAAATATAAACACAATTGATATATGTACAAAGGGTTGGTATGCAAATTTAGTTAAATGAAATCAAATTGTAAAGTTATCCACTTTCTGGTTAACTCAAACTCCATATAGCTATAGGGAGAAATCCATTAAAACTACAAACACAAATATCTCTTTTATTAGATATAATGAACTCTCAATGGAGGGAATATTCGTTCTGTCAAGTCATAGTTGGTGTCAGAAGTAAAGAGAGAGGGAATATGGTCTTCTTCTTTCTTATCTCCACACTGGGTGAAGTAGAATGCCTTTGTCATTAAGACTGGGAGCACTACTCAGTGGCAGGCCGACTTAGCTCCATAATAGTTCATAAATAAAGAAAAAAAAAGGCATCTCCTTATCATGCAATGAGAATGGCTACCTCTTACATGAGGAACAGACGAAATGTCGAGATAATAAAATAGATTTACTGGCCGAAGTATCTTTAATTTGAAGAATTATGAATGCCGGCCAGGCAGCTTCTATCTTTACGATAAATATATTAATTATATATATGAAAAAATGTGGAAAAATAGTACAAATGTGATACTGGGATAAAGTTCATAAATAATGAAAAAAAAGCATCTCCTTATCATGCAATCAGAATGGCCGCCTCTGACATGAGGAACAGACACCATGTACAGCTGCTCCTAACATGGAGTACAGACACTGAAGAATATGGTTTTACAGGTTACTAACCAAAGTGTATGATTAACGAGCCCAAAAATGGATGTAGCAAACAGACAAACCACAACCTACTATAGCAAAGTATCAAGGTGCTGCACGCCAATAAGGTTGTCCAAAAAAGGTTAGATTCCCCAGGCTAGGGAAGTAAAATAAAGACAGGTGTTGATTAGATAAGTAGATTAGATAAAGCGGGAATAATTCAACAAGTACTGGGAAAAGATAATCGACAGAAGTAAAAACGGAAATATCTTTATTCACGGGGCTGCTAACCAAAATAGATGATTTTTGAGCCCCAATGGTCACATAAAGAGGAATATATACAAATAATTATGATCAATCTGGGGAAGTTAGATAGAAGTAAAACGGAAATATCTTTATTCACGGGGCTGCTAACCAAAATAGATGATTTTTGAGCCCCAATGGTCACATAAAGAGGAATATATACAAATAATTATGATCAATCTGGGGAAGTTAGATAGAAGTAAAACGGAAATATCTTTATTCACGGGGCTGCTAACCAAAATAGATGATTTTTGAGCCCCAATGGTCACATAAAGAGGAATATATACAAATAATTATGATCAATCTGGGGAAGTTAGATAGAAGTAAAACGGAAATATCTTTATTCACGGGGCTGCTAACCAAAATAGATGATTTTTGAGCCCCAATGGTCACATAAAGAGGAATATATACAAATAATTATGATCAATCTGGGGAAGTTAGATAGAAGTAAAACGGAAATATCTTTATTCACGGGGCTGCTAACCAAAATAGATGATTTTTGAGCCCCAATGGTCACATAAAGAGGAATATATACAAATAATTATGATCAAGCTGGGGAAGTTAGATAGAAGTAAAACGGAAATATCTTTATTCACGGGGCTGCTAACCAAAATAGATGATTTTTGAGCCCCAATGGTCACATAAAGAGGAATATATACAAATAATTATGATCAAGCTGGGGAAGTTAGATAGAAGTAAAACGGAAATATCTTTATTCACGGGGCTGCTAACCAAAATAGATGATTTTTGAGCCCCAATGGTCACATAAAGAGGAATATATACAAATAATTATGATCAATCTGGGGAAGTTAGATAGAAGTAAAACGGAAATATCTTTATTCACGGGGCTGCTAACCAAAATAGATGATTTTTGAGCCCCAATGGTCACATAAAGAGGAATATATACAAATAATTATGATCAAGCTGGGGAAGTTAGATAGAAGTAAAACGGAAATATCTTTATTCACGGGGCTGCTAACCAAAATAGATTATTTTTGAGCCCCAATGGTCACATAAAGAGGAATATATACAAATAATTATGATCAATCTGGGGAAGTTAGATAGAAGTAAAACGGAAATATCTTTATTCACGGGGCTGCTAACCAAAATAGATTATTTTTGAGCCCCAATGGTCACATAAAGAGGAATATATACAAATAATTATGATCAATCTGGGGAAGTTAGATAGAAGTAAAACGGAAATATCTTTATTCACGGGGCTGCTAACCAAAATAGATGATTTTTGAGCCCCAATGGTCACATAAAGAGGAATATATACAAATAATTATGATCAAGCTGGGGAAGTTAGATAGAAGTAAAACGGAAATATCTTTATTCACGGGGCTGCTAACCAAAAAAGATGATTTTTGAGCCCCAATGGCCGCCTCACTCTTTTGCTCGACCAATTGGCCATTTTAGAATAGTCGTCTAGTCCCGATGGACGCATAAAGCGGAATATATACATTGCACTGTTGGAGGGGCCTGGGGATGGGTGGCCAGGGGATCATCGCCAGGTGAAAAAAAAGGTGTTAAGCAGATTTCATCTGCGACCATTGGAATCTGAAATTTACCATACAATTCCAATGCTAAACTGTCCCACAATGAGTGTTAACTCATCACAGATTTTAACAGTCAAGGGTCCATTTTCCACCAGTTTTACCTGGTTCCCAGAATGGTACACTTCTGGTAAAGTGGTGACATTGATTAGAATAGAGCCATTTTACCAGCTTTCCATCAACGTACAATAAGATAGAAGTAAAACAACAACAATGGGTTTTAAAATTACAAAATTTTATCACAATGAGTATCTTTTTAAAACGAAATTTGAAATACTATCCCGCATGTGTTTCTTTTCAACGAAAATTCATTTTTTTAAAGGAGAAATAACGATTATTTCCAACCTTTTGAATGAGGTATGAAGGTTGGAAATAATCGTTATTTCTCCTTAAAAAAAAAAAATTGAATTTTCATTGAAAAGAAACACATGCGGGATAGTATTTCAAATTTCGTTTTACAATCACAAGCCGCATTATATTATAGAGTATCTTTTTGTTGAAAAAACGCTAGCTTTCAAGCTTTAATCGCTCTTCAACGGGCTTACTAAAATACCGACTTTATCCCACCAGAAATATTTACAAAATACGCTGCGTTTGCTTTTGTTTTTGTAAATATTTCTGGTGGGATAAAGTCGATATTTTAGTAAGTCCGTTGAAGAGCGATTAAAGCTTGAAAGCTAGCGTTTTTTTCAATAAAAAGATACTCATTGTGATAAAATATTTGTAATTTTAAAACTTTTTCACAATTTTATCATGAACAATGGGTTTATATAGTCTGAAGTCGTGACATCTGGCGATCGCCTTTACAGAGTAATTTGATCAAGAAAGTCTTATTTGAACTTAAATACAATTTTTATATAGCATATGGCAAGCGTGTGTGTATATGTGTATGTATTAAAATATAAAGAACTTGTAATGGAGAAGCAGTAACATCCAATCACGTGACAGTAGGGGGGAAGTTGTATTTCTGCCCGTATTCTATCTATAGACCTTGGCGCCAGACAACGTCTCTCGACGACATCTTGTAAACCACCTCCATATTCTACCGTACCGATAAAACGATAAGACCATTCAGAATAAAATCCATGGCATGAAGAAGCCAATAACCATGGAATAAACAAACTATTTTTTCCATTATTATTCCTAGAATACATGGTACAGGCCATAATAATCATGATAAGTATATAGCGACTGATTTTGCTGTATGTGCATTACATGTTTACATATGTGAAAAGCAGTTTGACTTTGTACTTACAAATTTTCCAGAGCCCCGTTTGATTACTTGCATTCAATGTTAGTGTTGGACTTTTAGAAGAATCAGGGATCATTGAATCATTGCTACTATCATTGACAAACGTTACTATCTACAGGATTACAAACAGAAAGTACTTAAGCGTAAAGTAAAAAGTAACTTAACACAGAAACTTATACAGTCGGGGTTCGGTGGTAGGGTGTTCTAAATCATTGGTTTTCGAACTTTTTTAATTTTTACAAATCCTGAGTTCAACTGACCCAGTTGATAGACCTCAGCAATGGTCCCACTCCAGGGATACGGAGGAGCTGTGTCTGTACTCAT
This sequence comes from Cordylochernes scorpioides, assembly GCA_030710605.1. NCBI lineage: Eukaryota > Metazoa > Arthropoda > Arachnida > Pseudoscorpiones > Chernetidae > Cordylochernes > Cordylochernes scorpioides. The sequence continues at coordinate 68,885,129 of CP092863.1, read as the reverse complement.
GTTAGAGTCGGCAGCAATGGCTTCCATGTTAGGAATGACCTCAAAATATAGGCAAAGTCAGACTTTGATCAAAGTGTGCCTGGATCATGGTGCCATGATCAACGAAAGCTGCACCCCTATAACCTATTCCATGAGATCATGAACTCATGTAATTCGTGTAATCGTTGCACAAAGGGATAAGAAACAACATTGGTTTTCGACCATTACGACCTGGGATTGAATCCCACATTGAGAATTTTTTTTTCTAATAGAATAAAATGCTCCAATGGTCACCGAATTTTACAAAAGTTCAACACTACCAGTGAATGCAAATAACTAAACGGGGCTCTGGCAAATTTGTAAGTGCAAAGTCGAACTGCTTTTCACATATATAGACATGTGGTGAAGTTACAGTAAAAGCAGTCGCTATATACCTACTATGATTATCATGGTCTGTACCATGTATTCTATGGATAATAATGAAAAAAAAAAGGTTTGTTCATTACTATGGTTGTTGGCTTCTTCATGCCATAGCTGATATCCGAGTTTTTCAAATTCCAAAACTCTTGTCTTATCTATTCGTGCCATGACTTTGGAAATGCTTATATCATGGTTGTTTTTATTTGTTTTATTCTTGATTTATACAATCAAAAGATACAACAACAACAAAAACAAAGCTATTATTTAGGACCTCTCGCCCTATACAGGATTCGCCAGTTCACAAGGGATGGGGAGAACACTGTGTGGTCCGGGATATAATCCTGTGAAATATCGCCACCGCTATATACCTATTCTTTGATATTTCATTAAATAGTGCCGGAAATGAAGGACAAAGTTGTCCCGTTTTATCATTTAGTTTTCGTCTTTCCTCAGACAGAGCAGCACAATCAAATAAGTAGTGCAACATCTCCATTGTTATTCCTGATCCATAGAAAGTACATTTCAGGTCTTCACCCCTCATTAAATGGTGTTCTCTGGAAAAAATTGAAAGGGTTCTAAATTGCGCGATTATTATGATGACAGGAAAAGGGAGTTCACTTAAGAAATATATAATAACAACAAAAAGAATGACGTGAATAAAAAACACACGATAAGTTATAACAAAACCAGTACTTATCTTTTATTACAGTGTTGATAAGGACCGGGGTTACACAGGTATGTGAGATTACCAGACAATCACACAGAGAACGCTTTAAATGTCTCCACACAATAATTCCTGGAAGTGTCCTTGTATTCCCTTTGGATCACCTTTATATGCAAACATCTCTACATTCGTCCAATGATGTCACATCCGTCCCAAAGTGGAAGATCATTTCGCAAATAAAGAACAAAACAGTTTCCACAGCTAACTCAAAGGTTCTGAAATGCATGCGTGTCATCATTGCGCAATGGACCATGTTAATCTTATCTAAAATGTTTGTTTGTTAACTAATTGAACATTATGTGACATAAAATAGAGATCAACAACCTTTTAAGTCAGAAAAGTCAAAAATTATAATTTACAAAATTTCAAAGTTTTTAAAAAGCCACAATTCTTGCCAACAATAAATAGAAAAGATAAAGACTGCCTGGCCGGAATTCACAGTTCTTAAAATTAAATATACTTCGGCTAGTAAACCTTTTTATTATCTCGACGTTTCAACAAAGATCGTTTGTCCTCGTCAGGAACGACAAATATTTTTGTCGAAACGCCGAGACAATAAAAAATATTTACTGGCCGAAGAAACTCTTTGAAGAACAATAAATAGTACTTACATAAATACAGTTCTGATTTATGTGAGTACTATACGCAGCTTCACACAATCCAAAGCGCTGCATATGGCTCGCAAGCCGCAGGTTGACAATCCCTGACATAGATACAAGTCGCTTGGAGTGTAAACACCAAAGAACATCCAAAGAAGCGATGTAAACACCAAAGAACATCCAAAGAAGCGATGTAAACACCAAAGAACATCCAAAGAAGCGATGTAAACACCAAAAAACATCCAAAGAAGCGATGTAAACATCAAAGAACATCCAAAGAAGCTATGTAAACACCAAAGAACATCCAAAGAAGCGATGTAAACACCAAAGAACATCCAAAGAAGCGATGTAAACACCAAAGAACATCCAAAGAAGCGATGTAAACACCAAAGAACATCCAAAGAAGCGATGTAAACACCAAAGAACATCCAAAGAAGCGATATAAACCCCAAATAACATCCAAAGAAGCGATGTAAACACCAAAGAACATCCAAAGAAGCGTTGTAAACACCAAAGAACATCCAAAGAAGCGATGTAAACACCAAAGAACATCCAAAGAATCGATGTAAACACCAAAGAACATCCAAAGAAGCGATGCAAATACCAAAGAACATCCAAAGAAGCGATGTAAACATTAGAGAACATCCAAAGAAGCGATGTAAACACCAAAGAACATCCAAAGAAGCAATGTAAACACCAAAGAACATCCAAAGAAGCAATGTAAACACCAAAGAACATCCAAAGAAGCAATGTAAACACCAAAGAACATCCAAAGAAGCTATGTAAACACCAAAGAAAATCCAAAGAAGCGATGTAAATACCAAAGAACATCCAAAGAAGCGATGAAAACACCAAAGAACATCCAAAGAAGCGATGTAAACACCAAAGAACATCCAAAGAAGCGATGTAAACACCAAAGAACATCCAAAGAAGCGTTGTAAACACCAAATAACATCCAAAGAAGCGATGTAAACAGTAAAGAACATCCAAAGAAGCGATGTAAACACCAAAGAACATCCAAAGAAGCGATGTAAACACCAAAGAACATCCAAAGAAGCGATGTAAACACCAAAGAACATCCAAAGAATCGATGTAAACACCAAAGAACATCCAAAGAAGCGATGCAAACACCAAAGAACATCCAAAGAAGCGATGTAAACATTAGAGAACATCCAAAGAATCGATGTAAACACCAAAGAACATCCAAAGAATCAATGTAAACACCAAAGAACATCCAAAGAAGCAATGTAAACACCAAAGAACATCCAAAGAAGCGATGTAAACAGTAAAGAACATCCAAAGAATCGATGTAAACACCAAAGAACATCCAAAGAATCGATGTAAACACCAAAGAACATCCAAAGAAGCGATGCAAACACCAAAGAACATCCAAAGAAGCGATGTAAACATTAGAGAACATCCAAAGAATCGATGTAAACACCAAAGAACATCCAAAGAATCAATGTAAACACCAAAGAACATCCAAAGAAGCGATGTAAACACCAAAGAACATCCAAAGAAGCGATGTAAACACTAAAGAACATCCAAAGAAGCTATGTAAACACCAAAGAACATCCAAAGAAGCGATGTAAATACCAAAGAACATCCAAAGAAGCGATGAAAACACCAAAGGACATCCAAAGAAGCGATGTAAACACCAAAGAACATCCAAAGAATCGATGTAAACACCAAAGAACATCCAAAGAAGCGATGCAAACACCAAAGAACATCCAAAGAAGCGATGTAAACATTAGAGAACATCCAAAGAAGCGATGTAAACACCAAAGAACATCCAAAGAAGCGATGTAAACATCAAAGAACATCCAAAGAAGCGAATGTAAACACCAAAGAACATCCAAAGAAGCGATGTAAATACCAAAGAACATCCAAAGAAGCGATGTAAACATTAGAGAACATCCAAAGAATCGATGTAAACACCAAAGAACATCCAAAGAATCAATGTAAACACCAAAGAACATCCAAAGAAGCAATGTAAACACCAAAGAACATCCAAAGAAGCGATGTAAACAGTAAAGAACATCCAAAGAATCGATGTAAACACCAAAGAACATCCAAAGAATCGATGTAAACACCAAAGAACATCCAAAGAAGCGATGCAAACACCAAAGAACATCCAAAGAAGCGATGTAAACATTAGAGAACATCCAAAGAATCGATGTAAACACCAAAGAACATCCAAAGAATCAATGTAAACACCAAAGAACATCCAAAGAAGCGATGTAAACACCAAAGAACATCCAAAGAAGCGATGTAAACACTAAAGAACATCCAAAGAAGCTATGTAAACACCAAAGAACATCCAAAGAAGCGATGTAAATACCAAAGAACATCCAAAGAAGCGATGAAAACACCAAAGGACATCCAAAGAAGCGATGTAAACACCAAAGAACATCCAAAGAAGCGATGTAAAACAGCAAAGAACATCCAAAGAAGCGATGTAAACAGCAAAGAACATCCAAAGAAGCGATGTAAATACCAAAGAACATCCAAAGAAGCGATGTAAACACCAAAGAACATCCAAAGAAGCGATGTAAACATCAAAGAACATCCAAAGAAGCGAATGTAAACACCAAAGAACATCCAAAGAAGCGATGTAAATACCAAAGAACATCCAAAGAAGCGATGTAAAACACCAAAGAACATCCAAAGAAGCGATGTAAACACCAAAGAACATCCAAAGAAGCGATGTAAACACTAAAGAACATCCAAAGAAGCGATGTAAATACCAAAGAACATCCAAAGAAGCGATGTAAATACCAAAGAACATCCAAAGAAGCGATGTAAACACCAAAGAACATCCAAAGAAGCGATGTAAACATCAAAGAACATCCAAAGAAGCGAATGTAAACACCAAAGAACATCCAAAGAAGCGATGTAAACACCAAAGAACATCCAAAGAAGCGATGAAAACACCAAAGAACATCCAAAGAAGCGATGTAAACACCAAAGAACATCCAAAGAAGCGATGTAAACAGCAAAGAAAATCCAAAGAAGCTATGTAAACACTAAAGAACATCCAAAGAAGCGATGTAAATACCAAAGAACATCCAAAGAAGCGATGTAAACACTAAAGAACATCCAAAGAAGCGATGTAAATACCAAAGAACATCCAAAGAAGCGATGTAAATACCAAAGAACATCCAAAGAAGCGATGTAAACACCAAAGAACATCCAAAGAAGCGATGTAAACATCAAAGAACATCCAAAGAAGCGAATGTAAACACCAAAGAACATCCAAAGAAGCGATGTAAACACCAAAGAACATCCAAAGAAGCGATGAAAACACCAAAGAACATCCAAAGAAGCGATGTAAACACCAAAGAACATCCAAAGAAGCGATGTAAACAGCAAAGAAAATCCAAAGAAGCTATGTAAACACTAAAGAACATCCAAAGAAGCGATGTAAATACCAAAGAACATCCAAAGAAGCGATGTAAACACTAAAGAACATCCAAAGAAGCTATATAAACACCAAAGAACATCCAAAGAAGCGATGTAAATACCAAAGAACATCCAAAGAAGCGATGAAAACACCAAAGAACATCCAAAGAAGCGATGTAAACACCAAAGAACATCCAAAGAAGCGATGTAAACAGCAAAGAACATCCAAAGAAGCGATGTAAACACTAAAGAACATCCAAAGAAGCGATGTAAATACCAAAGAACATCCAAAGAAGCGATGTAAACACTAAAGAACATCCAAAGAAGCGATGTAAACATCAAAGAACATCCAAAGAAGCGAATGTAAACACCAAAGAACATCCAAAGAAGCGATGTAAATACCAAAGAACATCCAAAGAAGCGATGTAAACACCAAAGAACATCCAAAGAAGCGATGTAAACACCAAAGAACATCCAAAGAAGCGATGTAAACACCAAAGAACATCCAAAGAAGCGATGTAAACACCAAAGAACATCCAAAGAAGCGATGTAAACACTAAAGAACATCCAAAGAAGCTATGTAAACACTAAAGAAAATCCAAAGAAGCGATGTAAACACTAAAGAACATCCAAAGAAGCGATGGAAACACCAAAGAACATCCAAAGAAGCGATGTAAACACTAAAGAACATCCAAAGAAGCGATGTAAACACCAAAGAACATCCAAAGAAGCTATGTAAACACCAAAGAACATCCAAAGAAATGATTCCAAAAATTTCTATCAATGTTATCGGATTGAAGGTGTAACTTGTAAAAATATTTTTAATTTCACAAATTTAACTTTCTCAGCACAATTTATCATATTAATTCTATGTATATACGAAATTTACGTTTTCGCTTTCATTTATAAATACGTACTATATTTACCTTATATGCAAAAATATATTTTTCTATTAATACTCATCTCTTATTTCTTTCTGTCATTGTAAAGCCTGTAGAAGGACGTCCGAAAGCTTGCGAATAAAATTTCTTATAAGACACTCCTCTTTAATCATAATGATATTTTACTATAGAGAAACCTATCTTCTTATGGTTAATACCTATTTATTTGTGATCTTACCCATATACTTTGTGTGGAAATAATTAATTAATTATACCTAATAAATACAAAAATAACTGCATCGATCACATCATTATAACCCTTAAAATCCTTTTCTTCAAACTATTGTTTCAGATGTTCGAATCGTTAATAGTTTCTAGGAACTAGTAAAGGCCATTGTTGATTATTTTGAACTAGAAATTGATTGAAGCGGCCAAAATGTAAAATGTTGATCAAAATAGCTAATGATGATGATTATAATGATGTGATTGATGCAGTTATTTTTGTATTTATTAAGTTTAACACAAAGCAATAACGCGCCATCTATACATATAAAATGAAAGGATTTAAAAGCACAAATGTTTTTTTTTTATACATAATACAAACTTCTACTGTCCTTACTGCGATGAAAAAATATTTCGGGAGGGCTTGGCTCATCAGTGGTGAACCCTCCCAGCGGTTTAGCCAATTTAATCCACCAGACTGCTTCTCCGAGGTCTAATACTGTATTGGACGATTCTGCTTATATACGCAGCACTGAAGGATGGAATCTCAGAAGTGGTTTTCAAGAAAAATATATCTTGAAAACCACTTCTGAGATTCCATCCTTCAGTGCTGCGTTTTTATTCCCCTACAAAGTATGTGTAAGATCACAAATAAATAGGTGTTAACCATAAGAAGATAAGTTTTTCTCTAGTAAAATATAACAATGATTGAAGAGGAGTGTCTTATACGAACTTTATTCGCAAGTTTTCAGACGTCCTTCTACAGGCTTTACAATAACAAAAAGAAAGAAATATGAGATGAGTATTAATAGAAAAAAAATATTTTTGCATATGAGGAAAATATAGTATTTATAACATATATAATATACTAGACGAATGACCCGGGCAACGCCCGGGTTTACATGATTAAATGTATTATTCAAACACATTATAAACATGTGCCCGTTGGCTGCCAGCGAGTAAATGTCTGCGCCCGTTGACTCCCGGCGAGCAAGTGACTGCTCCCGTCGGCTGCCGGCGAGCAAGTGGCTTCCCGGCGCATGCGCGCGCACAGGGAAGCCACGTGCTCGCAGGCAGCGAATGGGCGCGCCCCGCCATCAGATCCACCGCGTTCTAGAGGGCGCTGCTCGTGAGCTAAGTAGAATAATTTGAATATATAGTTTTAATAATTGATTTATATATTTTTTAAAATAGCCTATCGTCATCCTCGTTATTTTTTACCTATGTATTGAAATTTTGGTTTGAATTAGTGAACTACTGCGAATTTGTATACCGGACATACAGACCAACCAACAGACAAACATACAAACATTCATTTTTATATAGATAGAAGATATTTATATATATTATATAATCTAAAATACAACTATTTTATTTTCTTTAAAAACATATATTTCATTTTCATTCATTGACTGTTATATATTTTTGACCATAGACTCAGAAAATACCACTTTAATTATTATTGTTGTAAATATGTATAGTTAAACCTACCTTTATTAATTAAAATCACGATTATAGAATTCATTCTATAAATTCTATATTGCTGTGATAAATAATTTTATGTGTAATTTTACTTCAAGTAATTCAAAATAAAATCTACTTGAAAGGTAAATAATTATCTTTACTTTTTCACGACTGCACCTCTTTTCAACAACAAAACATAAAAATAATTGTAACATATATATGTAGTGATAGAAAGTGCAACACTATGGAAAATAAGAACAACCATTGCTACGATGACAGAGAAGATCCGTTATGGGATTTGTTGGCCTAGATCCAGGACAACCTTTGGAAGTCAACGTAATCTCGAATCCTCGGATGATAAGGTCGTTTGTAAATAGCCTCGATAGCCTGTTGGCGTGTGTTATTCCTCCCCTCTGGTAGCGAGATTATCTGTCAAATAGTGGAGTTCACACAAACTCTGTAACCCAGCGGAGTGGCACCTCGTTAATTCGGTATTTTCTCTAAGGTACCAGGAAATACTTAAGGCTTCTCTCTAAGGTACCAGGAAATACTCAAGTCTTCTCTCCGAGATACCAGGAAATACTTAAGTCTTCTTTCCAAGGTACCAGGAAATACTTAAGTCTTCTCTCCGAGATACCAGGAAATACTTAAGGCTTCTCTCCAAGGTACCAGGAAATACTTAAGGCTTCTCTCCAAGGTACCAGGAAATACTTAAGGCTTCTCTCCAAGGTACCAGGAAATACTCAAGTCTTCTCTCCGAGGTACCAGGAAATACTTGTCTTCTCTCCAAGGTACCAGGAAATACTTAAGGCTTCTCTCCAAGATACCAGGAAATACTTAAGGCTTCTCTCCAAGGTACCAGGAAATACTTAAGGCTTCTCTCCAAGGTACCAGGAAATACTTAAGGCTTCTCTCCAAGGTACCAGGAAATACTTAAGGCTTCTCTCCAAGGTACCAGGAAATACTTAAGGCTTCTCTCCAAGGTACTAGGAAATACTTAAGACTTCTCTCCAAGGTACCAGGAAATACTTAAGTCTTCTCTCCGAGATACCAGGAAATACTCAAGTCTTCTCTCCGAGATACCAGGAAATACTTGTCTTCTCTCCAAGGTACCAGGAAATACTTAAGCCTTCTCTCCAAGGTACCAGGAAATACTTAAGACTTCTCTCCGAGGTACCAGGAAATACTTAAGGCTTCTCTCCAAGGTACCAGGAAATACTTAAGTCTTCTCTTCAAGGTACCAGGAAATACTTAAGGCTTCTCTCCTAGGTACCAGGAAATACTTAAGTCTTCTCTCCAAGGTACAAGGAAATACTTAAGGCTTCTCTCCAAGGTACTAGGAAATACTTAAGACTTCTCTCCAAGGTACCAGGAAATACTTAAGGCTTCTCTCCAAGGTACCAGGAAATTATTATCTTCAAGGAAAAATAAATGAATAAGGATAGGAGAAAGAATTAGCGGGATGTGATTTCTCAATGGAACAAGTATAGTTACACCAGTTGTACATGGAGCAGACAGTAAAACAGAATACCTACGGCTAATCAAAGTCAATAGCTCTTCTAAAAACCTCTTTCTCAGTGGAAGCTGGGAGAATTGAGAGAACACACACACATAAAGCTTTATTAAGACCACCGGTCTTATACAGATTCACCCTAGGAAGGAACTATAGATGGAACTCCTATACTCCAGGCAGCACAGAACTCAGCAGCCTCCAAGTCCAACGCATGTCCAGTGGCCACAGAATCCATCGTGCATAGGTTAGCGTATCGCTGAAAAGACGAGTATGGAATCAGCCGCGTTCTAGTCTTCCCTTTCCTCATCCAAATGGATCACGACATTCGGCGATTCTATTAATCTCCTCCGAACGATGACTGCGGTCTTGTAGAATTTATATAAACCAAAGACCTTGATCAAACATCATTCATCCAGTTATATATTTGTTGACTATCGGATTGAGATAAGGATAAGTCGCCCAAGAATTCCCCTCTTTGTTTCTCCAGGCAAAAGCAACCAAATATTATATACATGATTTCATCTTGTATATTCTGCTATTACATAGTTCACAAGTAAAAGGAAAATACATATAGACCCTGTTGATAGGCAGACATAACAATGAACTACACTATATTTGTAGGTGTGTAATGGCTTATTTCCACAGTTAAATAAATAAAAGTTTTATCTGTTAGGGCAATTATATAATGGTTACGTTATAAAGGCAATCCGGAACTAAATTCTTTGAAAACCTATTTTTTTATACAAAAGCCTTCCAACAGAGAGCATAGTAAAAATAATGGTTGAGACAATTAACAATAGTCGAATGTTGAAGAACAAGAGAGGTGTTAAAAAGTGTCTGCAGACAGCAAACTATGTTTGAATGGGTGGTTTGTAGATAAAAACTTCCCGTTCACTATGTATTTTCAGTTCTTGGCTGTAAAATGGTAGAGATATGAGAATCCATACACACACACAACCCAAACTCTTACAGATTTCAGTGTAGAAGGTATAGTGTCCAACAAACTTTTCTCTAGCAGAATATAACTCACCCCAGGACCAATGGGTCAGTCCTAAGGCTTAAAGAGTATGCAGAAAGGAAAACAGTAAAGGCGCTAGACACAAAATTCTGTCTTCAATTTAAACGATGATAGAAAGACGCTGTAATGTACAAGACCTTCGATAAAGTCCGCTATTGAGGCTTAATGACAGTGCGACCTTAATGAGCTACTAATTACTGATGCAATTAGCTCTCATCCTAATTCCCAATCCGGACATCATCAATTGTTCATCATTAAAATAAACAAAGAGAAGTTGAAGATCAGCTCTGGATTAATTAGTGGATATTTAAAGTTACTTTTAAAACTAACTCTGTTTTTGCCGGTCCTAATTCCTGATGAAAAAGGAGGAGGGGGAGCAGTAACAAGCTTGATAGAGCATTGCACGATTAAAATATTCACATATAATTCTACTGTCCTAAAATCCTATATACATAGTTTTCTTGAATACCATTTCTAAGATTCCACCCTTTTTTTCAGTATAGCATAAAAGCAGAATGATCCAATACAGTATTAGAGCTCTAAAGAAGCGGTCTGGTAGATTGAATTGGTGAAACCCGCTGTGAGGATTCACCAATGATGAGTCAAGCCCTTCCAATATATTCTTTTCACCGCAGTAAGGATAGTAGAAGTTTTCCTTATGTTTAAAAAAGAAATAATCGTGTTTTTTTTTTATGCTACCATTTCTTATATAGTGTTGTGTATTGTGTAAAATGACAAGATATTTCAGAACATTATGAACATAAGTTTCTAGGCGTGCAATTAACTCTATGATCCATTGTTGTTGTTGTTGCGTGTCCAATGAAGAACCTCAGATGTCTCCATACATCTCTATCACAGCAGTCGCAATGTCCTCTATCTTAGGTGTGTAAAGCTGCTGCTCTGGGTCCATGTCAATTTTCTGTCGTTGTTGTTGTGTTCAATGAAGAGCCTCAGTTGTCTCTATACATCTCTATCACAGCAGTCGTAATGTCTACTATCTTGAGTGTGTAAAGCTGCTGCTTTGGGTCCATGTCAATTTTCGGCAAGGCTTCGGCCATTGCCGGGCATGAGAATATGTGAGTAGGTGTTAGTTCCACACCAGGACAATTGTTACATGTCCTGTAGGTTCTTGTGCTATCTGTATGTATTGTCATTCCTTTATAGTGTTTCGTTCTAAGTCTTGTTATTGTAATTCTTTTCTCAGAGTTTATTTCGCATATGATATTGTCGCGCGTGACCCCTCCGGTTCTTCGGGACGACGCCGCTTCCTCCTTCGTGGATCACCTACTTGGGCTCTTGTTGCTCTCCCTCTGCAGCCCTACCCTGCAGATCACCCAAAGACCTCCGAGAACCACCACTCAAGTGGAACTCCTTTCCTCTGGCAGTATCTCTCGGCCTTACCACTGGTGGGGGGACACGAGAGACTTACCAGAAGAGTAGCGACTGTGGCGTTGGAGAGAGTAACAACAGCAACCGGCAACAAGACTTCTAACACTCCTCTCTTATTGTCATCTTTAAATCATGTTACATAATAACTCGAATAATATCCAATCAGGTATTTACATTTATTTACCCTCCAGAGCCAATACAAACATGTATTTACAAACATTTGCTCCAAGAAACAGGATCACAGCAGTCGGCGATATCCACACAAGTTCCAGACAGGAAATAAGCGAAAGCTCCATCTATTAGAAGAGGTTGTAGGTGTTTTCAGAGCCATATACGCGACAATATGATCCATTAACGTTACTAACTAACCAAACGTAACTTGGACAACGACCAAGAAACCGCGTTCGATTCCCGGCTACAGCAGTCTTGTTTGAATGCCAAGGTCACATGTCTCAGACTTTTTTCTTTGCAGTTTAGCGTGCTACCATATTTTTAGTTCCCCATGTTTACCTGAACCCTCTAACCAAAACCTATCTAACCACAAACAAGAGACATTGTTTATCAGAATATTTGAATATCAAATAGATATTAAATATGGAATGGAAGAAAATATCAAATATGTGAAATAAATTCTGAGAGAAAACTGACAAAAACTATAACAAGACTTAGAACAAAACACTATAAATGAATGACAATACACCCAGATGGCACAAGAACTTATAGGACATATAACAATTGTCCTGGTGTGGAACTAACACCTACTCACATATTCTCATGTCCAGCAATGGCCGAAGCCTTGCAGAAAATTGACATGGACCCAGAGCAGCAGCTTTACACAACCAAGATAGAGAACACTGCTGTGATAGAGATGTATGGAGACATCTGAGGCTCTTCATTGGACACGACAACAACAACAGAAAATTGACATGGACCCAGAGCAGCAACTTTACACACCCAAGATAGAGGACATACAGTGATAGAGATGTATGGAGACATCTGAGGTTCTTCATTGGACACGACAACAACAACAGAAAATTGACATGGACCCAGAGCAGCAACTTTACACACCCAAGATAGAGGACATACAGTGATAGAGATGTATGGAGACATCTGAGGTTCTTCATTGGACACGACAACAACAACATATGGAATGGAAATATCTTTATTTACGGGGCTGCTAACCAAAAAAAAAAAAAAAAAGATTTTAGAGCCCCAATTGCCACGTAAAGCGAAAAGTTTCACACGCCGGTAATTAAACCAGGGCCTTCTGTGTAAAAGCCAGATATCCTAGACTACACTAGACTACATGGGAAAATCGATGAAAAAAGCTCTCTGGCGGGGAATCGAACCCCAGTCGCCCGCGTAACAGGCGGGAATAATACAATATTAAATATTGTAGCAAAGTATTTATTATATTTTATATACAGAGTATTCATATTTTTTATATTTATATTGTTTATATTTTGTTATACTCTGGAAACTTCCCTCATTGCTTAACTTGTATCTTATAAACGTTGATTCGTTGTTGTCTTAAATAAATTGCTGTGTCATCCTGAAGTTTGCCTTTCCTGATTTTCTATGTTACAATATTATAAACTGATGCATTAACACGCCATCTATGAAAATAAATTGAAACTATTTCAGACAAGCATGATTATCATCAAAATTAAACAATATTCTACTACTCTTAATGCAACCAGGAATGCTGATTGTCAGAATTATTTTTAATATTTTACACAAATAAATTTACTGGCAATGCGCTTATTTTAAATATTGTGACATAGTATTTATTATTTTTATTTATGTAACATAGTATTTATTAATTTTATTATTTTTTATTAACAGAGTGGTCATTTTTATTTTTATATCTTGCGACTCTGTAAATTTCCCTCGTGGCTTATCTTTTGTTTACCTTTCTTAGTTTGTCCTTCCCTGAAATAAATTTTGTTTCCTCCTGAAGTTTTTGTCTTCCCTAATTTTCCACGTGGCAATATCATCAAATATTATCTCTACAGACCTCACTGCAATGATATGAATTATTGAATGAGAGGGCTTGGCTCATCAGTAGTGAACCCTCTCAGCGGTTTCGCCAAATTAATCTCTAGACCGCTTTACTATTGTATTGGATTGGAATATACCCTGTATTTTCTATGGAAGGCAGCTTAGGAGTGTTTAGTGAACTATGGACATAAGCTTATAGGTCTGTAGAGGTACATACATATAATTTCAAGGTATTGCATCGAGCAAAGCTCTTCCGCAAAATATGTTTTCATAACAAATATGCCAAGCGCATTGCCAGTAAATTTATATGTGTAAAATATTAACGATAGATGGCAATTAATTTTAATTTACTAGAATTATTTTCATTGTTACTATGATTATATTGTTACTAATACTGTTTTATTCCTGTGTATACACTCTTCTATTGGAGAATCTATATAAGACCAAAATGTCTTAATACATCTTTTGTTTTTATTGGGAAGAATAAATAAATAGATAAATAAAACAAGAGACACTATATAATAATTTGTGGCAACTGGAAATTTAACACGCAGGGTTGAGAAGGAATTAGGAAAGTTCAAATTGACAATCCGGGTAGAATTTAATCGCAGACGTGATTCCAATTCGAAACTCTCTCTCGTCATCTATGTAAATAAGTTTCTGGAGATATTTGCATAGTTACAATTCTCAATTTTCATTTGTACCTCCTTGTTATCTTGGAATTGTCGTGTTATGACATGTGGGTTAATTTATCTTTCTCTTTTACCTAATATATATATATATATATGTTATGATTATTTTTTGTGTTTTGTTGTTGAAAAAGAGGTGCAGTCGTGAAAAAAGAAATATAGTTATTTACCTTTCAAGTAGTTTTTATTTTGAATTACTTGAAACAAATTATACATAAAATTATTTATCACAGTAATATAGAATTTATAGAATGAATTCTATAATCGTGATTTTAAAAAAAAGGTAGGGTTAACTATACATATTTACAACAATAATTAAATCGTATATTCTAAATCTATGGTCAAAAAAATATAAAACAGTCAATGAATGAAAATGAAATATATGTTTAAAAAATATATATATATTTGCATTTTAAATTATATAATACTCTTATATATAACCTAATATTGAGGAAAGAGGTTGCCTTGCCGGAATTCATAGTTCTTTAAGAAAATAGACACTTCGGCCAGTTAAAGTTTTATTTTTTAAACGTTTCAACTTAAATCTTTTGACTTCGTTTAATGCTTATAACGCCAAATACTTTATTTTTATTTATTTCTTCTTACGAAAACAAAATCTTTTTGTTGAAACTTTGAGAAAATAAATCTTTACCTGGCCGAAGTGTCTTTTTTTTTTTAATAGAAATATATAATACTTATTACAAAGACATAATGAAGACATTATGAGGCGATTGTTTCTTTTCACGCTTCAATCAAACTTCTACTGTCCTTACTGCGATGAAAAAAAACTATTGAGAGAGCTTGTTTCATCAGTGGTGAAACTTACCAGCGGTTTCGCCAATTTAATCTATCAGATCGCTTCTTTAGAATTCTAATACTGTATTGGATCATTCTGCTTTTATATACTACACTGAAGGATGGAATCTTAGAAATGGTATTTGAACAAACTTTGGACATAAGTTTTTAGGACATTAGAAGTTTGATTTATTTGTGAAAAGAGACATTCGTTTCTTAATGTCTATGGAACAAATAGACTTCACAAACAGTATGTAACGTTATCCGTACAAACAGAATACAGTAGACTCTCCTATAACGCGAGTTTTTACAACGCGATTTCGTACAACGCGATAAAAAAAATTGCGACAAATTTATTTATACAACGCGAATTTTCGTATAAAACGCGTTATAAAATAAAATACATGATATTTGTCACTAACAATTTACCCTAACAACATTCGCGTTATACAAGTTTTATTTCGTACAACGCGAATACCTATAACGCGATTTCATACAACACGGAACACATTAATCGCGTTATAGGAAAGTTTACTGTATAACAATATAATATTGTTCTTAATTTCCATGAACGCTATCGCTATAGGATGCATTTCAACTCTATCTACGTTATAATATAATACACTGCGGCTTGTGATTGTAAAACAACACTTGAAGTTACACCGCATGAGTTTCTTTTCAATAATAATCAAAATTTATTTTAAGGTGAAATATTGACTATTTCTAACCTTTTTGGATGAGGTATGAAAGGGTGAATTATGGAGAGTAATGATGAACGGAAAAATAAAAATGTCCAGGCATGGGAATCTACGTTATTGCTTCTTGATGTATCTAACGAGAATTTCTCTGCAGGATAGAACCTGAATATAAATCGACTTTTCAGACTTTATTCCAACTTGTTCGACTCTGCAATATAGAACTTGTATGATATCAGACAGTTCTTCAATCTTCATAACCTATCATGACGCTTTCAATAGCTGCGCTTAGAGATTCCAACGACAGAATGGATCGTCGAATATAACGGTCTATGTGGATAAACCGCAGCGAATATTGGCAGGATCAATGGGTCCTGGGCGACAGACCGAAATAGCCACAAGGACATCGTCACTGGAATGCCGTGATAAGAATACCCGCTGTTACGTGCGAGGGGTGCTAGGGGAATATCCAGCGTGTCATGGAATGATTGTCATCAGTATTTGTTACTTCAGGTCATTTCCAATTTCACAAAGTTACTTTAAAGCAATTATAATAAAAGTAATAATAATAGATGGAAAATTTATCGGAAGGAAAATGATCTAGGGCTTTTCTCCCGTCAAATAAAACGTTTTTTGGTCAATTTTCCATCTATAAGGTTATCCCAAAAGTTTGTGTTTTTCTTAAAATGTTGTTTTTCTTATTACTTGGCGAATATAATAATAATATTATTATTATTATACATAATAATACAATTACTTTATACATAATACAAAGACATTATACATAACGGCAAATAATATTGGTATTTTTTTTTTTTGCAAGTGTTTACGAACTTTTGGGACAAGAATTTATAATTTGGCCATAGATTTGGCCTATCCACCTTGCCAGTAAAACACCTCTTTGGTAGATTGTGGAGATTCCATTAGATCCGTTGTGGATCTAATGGAATAAAATCCGTCCTAGACTGACGAGGGCCATTAACCTGAAACCATGGTCTCTAGGTAGACGCTTCTCAGTTTGTCAAAGCTGGTGTTGTAGCTTTGTCACCGACCTGAGACCGCTAGTTTGCGGCGACGGTCAATAGATGGCGTCAAGTTTTGACGTTTAATTTGACGGGTGAGGAGCTCTATGCTTTTTTAGGAATAATACTCTTTGTTTTTATGATTTATGAGTTATATGATAAAAAAAAAGTAATAATAGACGTAAAAATTCTACAATTCCAAAAAAATTGCCACGTGGAAAATTAGGGAAGACAAACTTCAGGGTGACACATCAATTTATTTAAGGCAAGAACAAACTATGAAGGATAAACAAAAGATAAGCAACGAGGGAAGTTTACAGAGTAGTAAAATATAAACATAAAAATGATACTCTGTTAATACTAATGTAAAATAATAAATCTCCGCTACACAATATGTTAAATTTTTTGAAATTGAGAAATTATAATTAAACACGAATTTTTTGATGAATACATAAGTATTATGGCAATGGTATTGTTTTTGCAGTCGTGTGGTAGGAATAATAAAAATAGTTTAAATCATTGTTTGCTTTAATTGAGCCGGTAATCTGTTTCTTGAGACAGAGGCAATATTGATCACACTTGGTTATCTCGTGTGTCTTCAATAAAGGTCACTGTAATATCTTTCAGAGTTATTGTCTGAATCCCGATATACATGCTAAAAGGTACAACTTCCTTAAGTTTTGTCCATGAGTGTGTCTTCAATAAAGGTCACTGTAATATCTTTCAGAGTTATATTCTGAATCCAGATAAGCCTGCTAAAAGGTACAACTTCCTTAAGTTTTGTCCATGAGTGTGTCTTCAATGAAGGTCACTGTAATATCTTTCAGAGTTATTGTCTGAATCCCGATATACATGCTAAAAGATACAACTTCCTTAAGTTTTGTTCATGAGTGTATCTTCAATAAAGGTCACTGTAATATCTTTCAGAGTTATTGTCTGAATCCCGATATACATGCTAAAAGGTACAACTTCCTTAAGTTTTGTCCATGAGTGTGTCTTCAATAAAGGTCACTGTAATATCTTTCAGAGTTATTGTCTGAATCCAGATAAACATGCTAAAAGGTAAAACTTCCTTAAGTTTTGTCTATGAGTGTGTCTTCAATAAAGGTCACTGTAATATCTTTCAGAGTTATTGTCTGAATCCAGATATACATGCTAAAAGGTACAACTTCCTTAAGTTCTGTCCATAAGTATGTTTTCAATAAAGGTCACAGTAATATCAGAGTTATTCTCTGAATCCCGATATACATGCTAAAAGGTACAATTTCCTTAAGTTTTGTCCATTAGTGTGTCTTCAATAAAGGTCACTGTAATATCTTTCAGAGTTATTGTCTGAATCCCGATATACATGCTAAAAGGTACAACTTCCTTAAGTTTTGTCAATGAGTGTGTCTTCAATAAAGGTTACAGTAATATCTTTCAGAGTTATTGTCTGAATCCCGATATACATGCTAAAAGGTACAACTTCCTTAAGTTTTGTCCATGAGTGTGTCTTCAATAAAGGTCACTGTAATATCTTTCAGAGTTATTGTCTGAATCCCGATATACATGCTAAAAGGTACAACTTCCTTAAGTTTTGTCCATGAGTGTGTCTTCAATAAAGGTCACTGTAATATCTTTCAGAGATATTATCTGAATCCCGATATACATGCTAAAAGGTACAACTTCCTTAAGTTTTGTCCATGAGTGTGTCTTCAATAAAGGTCACTGTAATATCTTTCAGAGATATTATCTGAATCCCGATATACTTGCTAAAAGGTACAACTTCCTTAAGTTTTGTCCATGAGTGTGTCTTCAATAAAGGTCACTGTAATATCTTTCAGAGATATTATCTGAATCCCGATATACTTGCTAAAAGGTACAACTTCCTTAAGTTTTGTCCATGAGTGCGTGTAGAATTGAGGTGTAACTACAGTACAAGAAACTTCTATTCACGATAGCCCAGTATTACATATGTAGACATGTAGTTAAGAGTACAAACAGTTCCAGCTCTCTATACACAATGTCACGATATATGTAGACATATTAAGTGACCTAGAAGACAATCAGTTACATTCCACCATGATTATCACGGTTAACATTGTTTACTTTTTGTTTTATCTGTTTACTTATTTAATTATGCCTAACTGGCCTTGTCTTTATTGTTTGCGGAAGAGCATTGCTCGATGTAAATATTTGAATGTAATTATACTGTCCTATAAGCTTATGTCCATAGTTTTCTTTAATACCATTTCTGAGATTCCATCCTTCAGTGCTACGTATATAAGCAGAATCGTCCAATACAGTATTAGAGCTCTGAGAAGCGGTCTGGTGGATTAAATTGGCGAAACCGCTGGGAGGGTTCACCACTGATGAGCCAAGCCCTCCCAATATATTTTTTCATCGCAGTAAGGGCAGTAGAAGTTTGTAATATGTATAAAAGAAACATTCGTGCTTTAAATCCTTTCATTTTATATGTATAGATGGCGCATTATTGCTTTGTGTTAATTGTTTACTTTATCAAATGTTTCACTTGAGTCTGTCAATCCGATCAACCGGTTGGAGGTTTCCACGATATCTCTGGTCCATTTCTCTCTTTCATCCTGTCATTTAGGCTAGCTGTCGGAAAAATTAAGATTTATCTTCACTGCCGCATTAAACTTAGTTCCTCTACTGTCCTCCATTCTGTAGCAGGCTTAGGAAGCCTAGATGTCTTTCAACATGTCCGTACCACTGTTATTGTTGACACCACATTTATTTACTCTACTGTCCTCCATTCTGTAGAAGATTTAGGAAACCAAAATGCCTTATAATAAATCGATACCTCATTAATGTTATTGTAAAGATAGAGGCTGCCTGGCCGGCATTCATATTTCTTGAAAATAAACATACTTCGGCCAGTAAATCTTTTTATTACCTCGACGTTTCGACAAAAAGCTTTTGTCATCGTTAGGAGCAAACAAAATTTTTTAAAAATTGGCAAGGCGTTAAAATTTAAGCTTTGTCAAACTGAGAAGCGTCTACCTGGATATGATGGTTTCGGGCTAATGTCCCTCTTCAGTTCAAGGCAGACTTTATTCCATGAGATCTACAAGGGCTCAAATGAAATCTACACAATCTACCAAAGAGATATTTAGCTGGTTAAGTTGTCATTGTTGGTGACCATTCTACTTGAGACTAGATGTAGTGTTGTAGTGTGTCCCATTGTTGTCTACCACTTAGGTTCCCCGACGTAGTACAGTGGGGAAGGCTGTCCCGTTTATTTATACAAGAGCACAAAGAGACGTTGGCCAAGGACCGTTTTACCGATACCATCTGTGGGTTTGAGCAATCCCCAGACCTTCTAACTCTCACGGCTATCTGACTGGAGATGGAATTGTCAGTTCTGTCTCATCGTTTAAACAGAGAGAGAGATTGATTGAGATTGAAACAACTTTTTATTTCAAAGTCCATATAAGATTATATAAGGTTAATTACAAAATTTAATAAATAAGATTATATAATGATAAATATAGGAATAAATAGATAACAATAATTGATAAATATATATATACTAGATGAATGACCCGACTTCGCCCGAGAATTCCCCCGAGTGCAATTTCCTTCATACTGAATGTACATCAATAATAAATAGTAGAAGTGCCATAGAATAGCAATACAGAAGTAACACATAAATCACAGGCAAAAAGTGTGTGTGATGACAAAAATTATTATACTAGCCGAATGACCCGGGCAACGCCCGGGTTTTCCCCGATTAAATGTTTTTATTCAAATACTATTCGTCACAATTATAAATTGGCGCCGTGGATGTCACTCTTGTGTCCCGCTCCAAACTTTGTGTCTGAGAAGCGATATTTTTATAGAGAGATGATCTGGCTTTATGTCTTCTGCTCGAATGAATGTTTTTATGTTACAATTTTGTTCCTGCATACTAAAAATGAACTGGCTCACCTGTGGTCTCTGCTTTTTGGAATTTTTCCGATATAATTTTGCATCTGATAATCAAATATGATACGTATTATTGCCATCATCATTTTCTGACTAAAAAAAAAACAACTATTTTTGCTCAGAACCTGTCAATTTAAATTTTTCTTGGCTAAAAATCCGATAAATATCTCTTCCAGATTTTTCTCTATGTCCTGTTAAAACACGTTTTACATGTACATTAGGTCAGCTGATATTACCTCCCATCTTCACCGCTAGAGGCGCTGCTTGCGAGCGAAAGGACAAATTTGCAACGCAATTTGCAAATAACTCGAATAATATTCGTGATAGAGACATGAAATTTTCACTAAAGGTTTTTCCAGGTTCTACTCTATATACTGTTAAAATTTCAGTCAGATTAGATACGTATTGTGGACGTGTATAGCCGACATAGGAACAAACACACATACATACATACATACACTGACTTTTATATATATAGGGATATATATAAATTATGTATTATATATGTATGTATAAAAATTATATATATATATATATATGAATTATAAATATATATTATAACAATATTATGCTTTATATTTTACAAGTATTTACGAAATTTTGGGACAACCTTATCGGTAACCTTGGTAAAATTATAACAGGATTCTTATAGAAGAATGATTTAATCTCTGATGTTTTATATTAAGGATGACCAATCAGCAGGTAGGCCAAGTTTCAGAATTACAAGGTTGTCCCAAAAGTTCGTAAACACTTGCAAAATATAAATCATAATATGTTTACGAACTTTTGGGACAAACTTATAAATTTCCTTTAAATAAAAACACACCATCATCCTTTAGCTATGTAACTAACATACTACGTAAACTAATTGATGCCATGACTCTTTGAGATTTTCTTTCTGTTTAAAGTTAATTTCTGAATCTCGTATATAACTTGGCGACATCTGTGAATGTATAATAACGATACAAGACACTAAAACTGAACGCCATCTATTGAATGTCTACGCAAATTAGCATAATCATGTCGTTGACAAAGCCACAACACCATCTTTGGTAAACTGAGAAGCGTCTATCTAGAGACCATGGTTTCGGGCTAATGGCTATCTTCAGTCCAAGGCTGACTTATTCCATGAGATCCACAAGGGTTCAAATGAAATCTTCACAATCTGACAAAGAGGTGTTTAGCTGGTCAAGTGATTAGGACAAATCTATGGCCAAATATAGATGGAATTTTTCCTAGAGGACACGTGGAGATGGCCAAATTTATGGTGTAGGGAGAACCTACCTTTGTTTTTATAGATCAATTTCTTCCCGACAAAATTGTCATTCAGTTAAACCTGTCTATAGCGCCCCCTCTAAATAGCGCCTTCCTCTCTATAGCGCCCGATTTTAA
Organism: Cordylochernes scorpioides; assembly: GCA_030710605.1. Classification (NCBI taxonomy): domain Eukaryota; kingdom Metazoa; phylum Arthropoda; class Arachnida; order Pseudoscorpiones; family Chernetidae; genus Cordylochernes; species Cordylochernes scorpioides. The sequence goes on along the minus strand of CP092863.1, from coordinate 68,862,997 downwards.
ATACGTAGTACGATGCGATTTACATTAAAAGTGA
>CP092863.1:68831714-68862863 GCA_030710605.1 Cordylochernes scorpioides | reverse complement strand
CTAGTTTGCGGAGGTAGTCAATAGATGGCGTTCAGTTTTAACGTTTTGTATCGTTATTATACATTCACAGATGACGCCAAGTAATACGAAATTCAAAAATTAACTTTAAACAGAAAGAAAACCTCAAAGAGTCATGGCTTCAATTAGCAACGTAGTATGTTAATGTTAGGAGCTAATACTTTCCTATTCTACCATCGAGCAGAGTAAACACCAACACCTCTAAGAAAATTAATACTTTTAATTTACATTCATAACTAACTGACTAACTAATTTACATCATTTAAAACCAAATATATAAATGTAAAGTCGTCCGGTCATCTGGTCAAAATATAAATATATTAATCTATGAAAAACAACTTATAAAAATGCTAACAGTTAATTACATAGCTGAAGAATGATTGTGTTTTTATTTAAAGAAAAGTAAATTTGCCAGCATTCTTCCTTAGTTTAAACCTTGAGACAGAACTGACAGTTCCAACTTCAGTCAGATGGCCGTGAGAGTTAGAAAGTCTGGGGATTGCTCAAACCAACAGATGGTATCGGTAAAACGGTCCTTGGCCAACGTCTCTTTGTGCTCTTGTATAAATAAACGGGACAGCCTTCCCCACTGTACTACGCTGTGGAAACTAAGTGGTAGACAACAATGGGACACACTACAACACTACATCTAGTCTCAAGTAGAATGGTCACCAACAATGACAACTTAACCAGCTAAATATCTCTTTGGTAGATTGTGAAGATTTCATTTGAGCCCTTGTGGATCTCATGGAATAAAGTCAGCCTTGGACTGAAGAGGGCCATTAGCCCGAAACCATCATCTCCAGGTAGACAGTTTCTCAGTTTGACAAAGCTTAATTTTTAACGCCTTGCCAATTTTTAAAAATTTTTGTTTGCTCCTGACGAGGACAAAAGCTTTTTGTCGAAACGTCGAGATAATAAAAAGATTTACTGGCCGAAGTATCTTTATTTTCAAGAAATATGAATGCCGGCCAGGCAGCCTCTATCTTTATGATAATAATAATGAGGTACTGACTTATTATAAGGCATTTAGGTTTCCTAAATCTTCTACAGATTGGAGGACAGTAGAGTAAATAAATGTGATGTCATCAATAACAGTGGTACGGACATGTTGAAAGACATCTAGGCTTCCTAAGCCTGCTACAGAATGGAGGACAGTAGAGGAACTAAGTTTAATGCGGCAGTGAAGATAAATCTTAATTTTTCCGACAGCTAGCCTACATGACAGGATGAAAGAGAAGAATGGACCAGAGATATCGTGGAAACCTCCAACCGGTCGATCGGATTGACAGACTCAAGTGAAACATTTGATAAAGTAAACAATTAACACAAAGCAATAATGCGCCATCTATACATATAAAATGAAAGGATTTAAAAGCACGAATGTTTCTTTTATACATATTACAAACTTCTACTGCCCTTACTGCGATGAAAAAATATATTGGGAGGGCTTGGCTCATCAGTGGTGAACCCTCCCAGCGGTTTCGCCAATTTAATCCACCAGACCGCTTCTCAGAGCTCTAATACTGTATTGGACGATTCTGCTTATATACGCAGCACTGAAGGATAGAATCTCAAAATGGTATTAAAGAAAACTATAGACATAAGCTTATAGGACAGTAGAATTACATTCAAATATTTGCATCGAGCAATGCTCTTCCGCAAACAATAAAGACAAGGCCAGTTAGGCATAAATAAATAAGTAAACAGGCATAAAACAAAAAGTAAACAATGTTAACCGTGATAATCATGGTGGAATGTAACTGATTGTCTTCTAGGTCACTTAATATGTCTACATATATCGTGACATTGTGTATAGAGAGCTGGAACTGTTTGTACTCTTAACTACATGTCTACATATGTAATACTGGGCTATCGTGAATAGAAGTTTCTTGTACTGTAGTTACACCTCAATTCTACACGCACTCATGGACAAAACTTAAGGAAGTTGTACCTTTTAGCATGTATATCGGGATTCAGACAATAACTCTGAAAGATATTACAGTGACCTTTATTGAAGACACACTCATGGACAAAACTTAAGGAAGTTGTACATTTTAGCATGTATATCGGGATTCAGACAATAACTCTGAAAGATATTACAGTGAACTTTATTGAAGACACACTCATGGACAAAACTTAAGGAAGTTGTACCTTTTAGCATGTATATCGGGATTCAGACAATAACTCTGAAAGATATTACAGTGACCTTTATTGAATACACACTCATGGACAAAACTTAAGGAAGTTGTACCTTTTAGCATATATATCGGGATTCAGACAATAACTCTGAAAGATATTACAGTGACCTTTATTGAATACACACTCATGGACAAAACTTAAGGAAGTTGTACCTTTTAGCATGTATATCGGGATTCAGACAATAACTCTGAAATATATTACAGTGACCTTTATTGAAGACACACTCATGGACAAAACTTAAGGAAGTTGTACCTTTTAGCATGTATATCGGGATTCAGACAATAACTCTGAAAGATATTACAGTGACCTTTATTGAAGACACACTCATGGACAAAACTTAAGGAAGTTGTATATACCTTTTAGCATATATATCGGGATTCAGACAATAACTCTGAAAGATATTACAGTGACCTTTTTTGAAGACAAACTCATGAACAAAACTTAAGGAAGTTGTATATACCTTTTAGCATATATATCGGGATTCAGACAATAACTCTGAAAGATATTACAGTGACCTTTATTGAAGACACACTAATGGACAAAACTTAAGGAAGTTGTACCTTTTAGCATGTATATCGGGATTGAGACAATAACTTTGAAATATATTACAGTGATCTTTATTGAAGACACACTCATGGACAAAACTTAAGGAAGTTGTACCTTTTAGCATGTATATCGGGATTGAGACAATAACTTTGAAATATATTACAGTGATCTTTATTGAAGACACACTCATGGACAAAACTTAAGGAAGTTGTACCTTTTAGCATGTATATCGGGATTCAGACAATAACTCTGAAATATATTACAGTGACCTTTATTGAAGACACACTCATGGACAAAACTTAAGGAAGTTGTACCTTTTAGCATGTATATCGGGATTCAGACAATAACTCTGAAAGATATTACAGTGACCTTTATTGAAGACACACTCATGGACAAAACTTAAGGAAGTTGTATATACCTTTTAGCATATATATCGGGATTCAGACAATAACTCTGAAAGATATTACAGTGACCTTTTTTGAAGACAAACTCATGAACAAAACTTAAGGAAGTTGTATATACCTTTTAGCATATATATCGGGATTGAGACAATAACTCTGAAAGATATTACTGTAACCTTTATTGAAGACACACTCATTGACAAAACTTAAGGAAGTTGTACCTTTTAGCATGTATATCGGGATTCAGACAATAACTCTGAAAGATATTACAGTGACCTTTATTGAAGACACACTAATGGACAAAACTTAAGGAAGTTGTACCTTTTAGCATGTATATCGGGATTCAGACAATAACTCTGAAAGATATTACAGTGACCTTTATTGAAGACACACTCATGGACAAAACTTAAGGAAGTTGTATATACCTTTTAGCATATATATCGGGATTCAGACAATAACTCTGAAAGATATTACAGTGACCTTTTTTGAAGACAAACTCATGAACAAAACTTAAGGAAGTTGTATATACCTTTTAGCATATATATCGGGATTCAGACAATAACTCTGAAAGATATTACAGTGACCTTTATTGAAGACACACTAATGGACAAAACTTAAGGAAGTTGTACCTTTTAGCATGTATATCGGGATTCAGACAATAACTCTGAAAGATATTACAGTGACCTTTATTGAAGACACACTCATTGACAAAACTTAAGGAAGTTGTACCTTTTAGCATGTATATCGGGATTAAGACAATAACTCTGAAAGATATTACAGTGACCTTTATTGAAGACACACTAATGGACAAAACTTAAGGAAGTTGTACCTTTTAGCATGTATATCGGGATTCAGACAATAACTCTGATATTACTGTCACCTTTATTGAAAACATACTTATGGACAGAACTTAAGAAAGTTGTACCTTTTAGCATGTATATCTGGATTCAGACAATAACTCTGAAAGATATTACAGTGACCTTTATTGAAGACACACTCATAGACAAAACTTAAGGAAGTTTTACCTTTTAGCATGTTTATCTGGATTCAGACAATAACTCTGAAAGATATTACAGTGACCTTTATTGAAGACACACTCATGGACAAAACTTAAGGAAGTTGTACATTTTAGCATGTATATCGGGATTCAGACAATAACTCTGAAAGATATTACAGTGACCTTTATTGAAGACACACTCATGGACAAAACTTAAGGAAGTTGTACCTTTTAGCATGTATATCGGGATTAAGACAATAACTCTGAAAGATATTACAGTGACCTTTATTGAAGACACACTCATTGACAAAACTTAAGGAAGTTGTACTTTTTAGCATGTATATATTAGGATTCAGACAATAACTCTGAAAGATATTACAGTGACCTTTATTGAAGACACACTCATGGACAAAACTTAAGGAAATTGTACCTTTTAGCATGTGTATCGGGATTCAGACAATAACTCTGAAAGATATTACAGTAACCTTTATTGAAGACACACTCATGGACAAAACTTAAGGAAGTTGTACCTTTTAGCATGTATATCGGGATTAAGACAATAACTCTGAAAGATATTACAGTGACCTTTATTGAAGACACACTCATTGACAAAACTTAAGGAAGTTGTACTTTTTAGCATGTATATATTGGGATTCAGACAATAACTCTGAAAGATATTACAGTGACCTTTATTGAAGACACACTCATGGACAAAACTTAAGGAAATTGTACCTTTTAGCATGTGTATCGGGATTCAGACAATAACTCTGAAAGATATTACAGTGACCTTTATTGAAGACACACTCATGGACAAAACTTAAGGAAGTTGTACCTTTTAGCATGTATATCGGGATTAAGACAATAACTCTGAAAGATATTACAGTGACCTTTATTGAAGACACACTCATTGACAAAACTTAAGGAAGTTGTACTTTTTAGCATGTATATCGGGATTCAGACAATAACTCTGAAAGATATTACAGTGACCTTTATTGAAGACACACTCATGAACAAAACTTAAGGAAGTTGTACCTTTTAGCATGTATATTGGGATTCAGACAATAACTCTGAAAGATATTACAGTGACCTTTATTGAAGACACACTCATGAACAAAACTTAAGGAAGTTGTACCTTTTAGCATGTATATCGGGATTCAGACAATAACTCTGAAAGATATTACAGTGACCTTTATTGAAGTCACACTCATGGATAAAACTTAACGCAGTTGTACCTTTTAACATATATATCGGGATTCAGACAATAACTCTGAAATTTATTATAGTGGCCTTTATTGAAGACACACTCATGGACAAAACTTAAGGAAGTTGTACCTTTTAGCATGTGTATCGGGATTCAGACAATAACTCTGAAAGATATTACAGTGACCTTTATTGAAGACACACTCATGGACAAAACTTAAGGAAGTTGTACCTTTTAGCATGTGTATCGGGATTCAGACAATAACTCTGAAAGATATTACAGTGACCTTTATTGAAGACACACGAGATAACCAAGTGTGATCAATATTACCTCTGTCTCCAGAAACAGATTACCGGCTCAATTAAAGCAAACAATGATTTAAACTATTTTTATTATTCCTACCACACGACTGCAAAAACAATACCATTGCCATAATACTTATGTATTCATCAAAAAATTCGTTTAATTATAATTTCTCAATTTCAAAAGAATTTAACATATTGTGTAGCGGAGATTTATTATTTTACATTAGTATTAACAGAGTATCATTTTTATGTTTATATTTTACTACTCTGTAAACTTCCCTCATTGCTTATATTTTGTTTATCCTTCATAGTTTGTTCTTGCCTTAAATAAATTGATGTTTCATCCTGAAGTTTGTCTTCCCTAATTTTCCACGTGGCAATATATATTAAATTTTATAATGGAATGTCACTTGTTTTGATAACAGAAGAGTAACTCTTAAACTTTAGTCCAAGTTTATTATTGTGGAACGATTCCACGGTAATTGACTTTTTTTTTGGAATTGTAGAATTTTTACGTCTATTATTACTTTTTTTTTTTATCATAACTATATATGTAAGGGACAATAAAAAACAAAGAGAATTATTCCTAAAAAAAGCATAGAGCTCCTCACATGTCAAATTAAACGTCAAAACTAGACGCCATCTATTGACCGTCGCCGCAAACTAGCGGCTTCAGGTCGTTAACAAAGCCACAACACCAGCTTTGGCAAACTGAGAAGCGTCTACCTAGAGACCATGGTTTCGGGCTAATGGCCCTCGTCAGTCTAGGGCGGACTTTATTCAATGAGATCCACACGGGATCTAATGGAATCTCCACAATCTACCAAAGAGGTGTTTTACTGGCAAGGTGGATAGGCCAAATCTATGGTCAAATTATAAATTGTTGTCCCAAAAGTTCGTAAACACTTGCAAAAAAAAATACCAATATTATTTGCCGTTATGTATAATGTCTTTGTATTATATATAAAGTAATTGTATTATTATGTATAATAATAATATTATTATTATTATATTCGCCAAGTAATAAGAAAAACAACATTTTAAGAAAAACACAAACTTTTGGGATAACCTTATAGATGGAAAATTGACCAAAAAACGTTTTATTTGACGGGAGAAAAGCCCTAGATCATTTTCCTTCCGATAAATTTTCCATCTATTACTTTTATTATAATTGCTTTAAAGTAACTTTGTGAAATTGGAAATGACCTGAAGTAACAAATACTGATGACAATCATTCCATGACACGCTGGATATTCCCCTAGCACCCCTCGCACGTAACAGCGGGTATTCTTATCACGGCATTCCAGTGACGATGTCCTTGTGGCTATTTCGGTCTGTCGCCCAGGACCCATTGATCCTGCCAATATTCGCTGCGGTTTATCCACATAGACCGTTATATTTGACGATCCATTCTGTCGTTGGAATCTCTAAGCGCAGCTATTGAAAGCGTCATGATAGGTTATGAAGATTGAAGAACTGTCTGATATCATACAAGTTCTATATTGCAGAGTCGAACAAGTTGGAATAAAGTCTGAAAAGTCGATTTATATTCAGGTTCTATCCTGCAGAGAAATTATCGTTAGATACATCAAGAAGCAATAACGTAGATTCCCATGCTTGGACACTTTTATTTTTCCGTTCATCATTACTCTCCATAATTCACCCTTTCATACCTCATCCAAAAAGGTTAGAAATAGTCAAAATTTCACCTTAAAATAAATTTTGATTTTTCATTGAAAAGAAACTCATGCGGTGTAACTTCAAGTGTTGTTTTACAATCACAAGCCGCAGTGTTTTTTATATATTATAACGTAGATAGAGTTGAAATGCATCCTATAGCGATAGCGTTCATGGAAATTAAGAACAATATTATATTGTCATACAGTAAACTTTCCTATAACGCGATTAATGTGTTCCGTGTTGTATGAAATCGCGTTATAGGTATTCACGTTGTACGAAATAAAACTTGTATAACGCGAATGTTGTTAGGGTAAATTGTTAGTGACAAATATCATGTATTTTATTTTATAACGCGTTATACGAAAATTCGCGTTGTATAAATAAATTTGTCGCAATTTTTTTTATCGCGTTGTACGAAATCGCGTTGTAAAAACTCGCGTTATAGGAGAGTCTACTGTATACTATTTGTATGGATAACGTTACACACTGTTTGTACGGATAACGCTACATACTGTTTGTAAAGTCTATTTGTTCCATAAACATTAAGAAGCGAATGTCTCTTTTCACAAATAAATCAAACTTCTAATGTCCTAAAAACTTATGTCCAAAGTTTGTTCAAATACCATTTCAAAGATTCCATCCTTCATTGTAGTATATAAAAGCAGAATGATCCAATACAGTATTAGAATTCTAAAGAAGCGATCTGGTAGATTAAAAATTGGCGAAACCGCTGGTAAGTTCGCCACTGATGAACCAAGCTCTCTCAATAGTTTTTTTCATCGCAGTAAGGACAGTAGAAGTTTGATTGAAGTGTGAAAAGAAACAATCGCGTCATAATGTCTTCATTATGTCTTTGTAATAAGTAATATATATTTCTATAAAAAAAAGACACTTCGGCCAGGTAAAGATTTATTTTCTCAAAGTTTCAACAAAAAGATTTTGTTTTCGTAAGAAGAAATAAATAAAAATAAAGTATTTGGCGTTATAAGCATTAAACGAAGACAAAAGATTTTTGTTGAAACGTTTAAAAAATAAAACTTTAACTGGCCGAAGTGTCTATTTTCTTAAAGAACTATGAATTCCGGCAAGACAACCTCTTTCCTCAATATTAGATTATATATAAGAGTATTATATAATCTAAAATGCAAATATTTTATTTTTTTTAAAAACATATATTTCATTTTCATTCATTGACTGTTTTATATATTTTTGACCATAGATTTAGAATATACGATTTAATTATTGTTGTAAATATGTATAGTTAACCCTACCTTTTTTTTTTTTTTAAATCACGATTATAGAATTCATTCTATAAATTCTATATTGCTGTGATAAATAATTTTACGTGTAATTTGCTTCAAGTAATTCAAAATAAAAACTACTTGAAAGGTAAATAACTATCTTTCTTTTTTCACGACTGCACCTCTTTTTCAACAACAAAACACAAAAAATAATCATAACATATATATATATATATATATTAGGTAAAAGAGAAAGATAAATTAACCCACATGTCATAACACGACAATTCCAAGATAACAAGGAGGTACAAATGAAAATTGGGAATTGTAACTATGCAAATATCTCCAGAAACTTATTTACATAGATGACGAGAAAGAGTTTCGAATTGGAATCACGTCTGCGATTAAATTCTACCAGGATTGTCAATTTGAACTTTCCTAATTCCTTCTCAACCCTGCGTGTTGAATTTCCAGTTTTCACAAATTATTATATAGTGTCTTTTGTTTTATTTATTTATTTATTCTTCCCAATAAAAACAAAAAGATGTATTAAGACATTTTGGTCTTATATAGATTCTCCAAATAGAAGAATGTATACACAGGAATAAAATAGTATTAGTAACAATAATCATAGTAACAACGAAAATAATTCTAGTAAATTAAAATTAATTGCCATCTATCGTTAATATTTTACACATATAAATTACTGGCAATGCGCTTGGCATATTTGTTATGAAAACATATTTTGCGGAAGAGCTTTGCTCGATGCAATACCTTGAAATTATATGTATGTTCCTCTACAGACCTATAAGCTTATGTCCATAGTTCACTAAACACCCCTAAGCTGCCTTCCATAGAAAATACAGGGTATATTCCAATCTAATACAATAGTAAAGCGGTCTAGAGATTAATTTGGCGAAACCGCTGAGAGGGTTCACTACTGATGAGCCAAGCCCTCTCATTCAATAATTCATATCATTGCAGTGAGGTCTGTAGAGATAATATTTGATGATATTTAAAATAAGCGCATTGCCAGTAAATTTATTTGTGTAAAATATTAAAAATAATTCTGACAATCAGCATTCCTGGTTGCATTAAGAGTAGTAGAATATTGTTTAATTTTGATGATAATCATGCTTGTCTGAAATAGTTTCAATTTTTTTATTTTTTTATTTTTATTTTTTTTTATATTGATGCCCAGGGTACCGCTTCTGAAGAGAGCAATCTCTGCAATTAAAACTTGGGCGATATCAAGCTTGTCAATCGTCAATATGTGTATAGGAACTGTACTTCAATAAGATATTGTTGACGTTGATGACTGAGGGGTAAAACAGGCCTTCTTCAGTAAATTCAAATATTGATATATATTTAGAGTAAACTAACATAAACCTTGTATGCTAGCAAATATTTTGATGATCCATCTATTTATTATCATAGATGGCATGGTAATGCATCAGTTTATAATATTGTAACATAGAAAATCAGGAAAGGCAAACTTCAGGATGACACAGCAATTTATTTAAGACACAAATCAACATTTATAAGATACAAGTTAAGCAATGAGGGAAGTTTCCTGAGAATAACAAAATATAAACAATATAAATATAAAAAATATGAATACTCTGTATATAAAATATAATAAATACTTTGCTACAATATTTAATATTGTATTATTCCCGCCTGTCACGCGGGCGACTGGGGTTCGATTCCCCGCCAGAGAGCTTTTTTCATCGATTTTCCCATGTAGTCTAGTGTAGTCTAGGATATCTGGCTTTTACACAGAAGGCCCTGGTTCAATTACCGGCGTGTGAAACTTTTCGCTATACGTGGCAATTGGGGCTCTAAAATCATTTTTTTGGTTAGCAGCCCCGTAAATAAAGATATTTCCATTCCATATGTTGTTGTTGTCGTGTCCAATGAAGAGCCTCAGATGTCTTCATACATCTCTATCACTGTATGTCCTCTATCTTGGGTGTGTAAAGTTGCTGCTCTGGGTCCATGTCAATTTTCTGTTGTTGTTGTCGTGTCCAATGAAGAGCCTCAGATGTCTCCATACATCTCTATCACTGTATGTCCTCTATCTTGGGTGTGTAAAGTTGCTGCTCTGGGTCCATGTCAATTTTCTGTTGTTGTTGTCGTGTCCAATGAAGGGCCTCAGATGTCTTCATACATCTCTATCACTGTATGTCCTCTATCTTGGGTGTGTAAAGTTGCTGCTCTGGGTCCATGTCAATTTTCTGTTGTTGTTGTCGTGTCCAATGAAGAGCCTCAGATGTCTCCATACATCTCTATCACTGTATGTCCTCTATCTTGGGTGTGTAAAGCTGTTGCTCTGGGTTCATGTCAATTTTCTGTTGTTGTTGTTGTGTCCAATGAAGAGCCTCAGATGTCTCCATACATCTCTATCACAGCAGTGTTCTCTATCTTGGGTGTGTAAAATTGCTGCTCTGGGTCCATGTCAATTTTCTGCAAGGCTTCGGCCATTACTGGACATGAGAATATGTGAGTAGGTGTCAGTTCCACACCAGGACAGTTGTTGCATGTCCTATAAGTTCTTGTGCCATCTGGGTGTATTGTCATTCATTTATAGTGTTTTGTTCTAAGTCTTGTTATAGTTTTTGATAGTTTTCTCTCAGAGTTTATTTCACATATTTGATCTTTTCTTCCATTCCATATTTAATATATATTTGATATTCAAATATTCTGATAAACAATGTATCTTGTTTGTGGTTAGATAGATTTTGGTTAGAGGGTTCAGGTAAACATGGGGGACTAAAAATACGGTAGCACGCTAAACTGCAAAGAAAAATGTCTGAGACATGTGACCTTGGCATTCAAACAAGACTGCTGTAGCCGGGAATCGAACGCGGTTTCTTGGTCGTTGTCCAAGTTACGTTTGGTTAGTTAGTAACGTTAATGGATCATATTGTCGCGTATATGGCTCTGAAAACACCTACAACCTCCGCTAATAGATGGAGCTTTCGCTTATTTCCTGTCTGGAACTTGTGTGGATATCGCCGACTGCTGTGATCCTGTTTCTTGGAGCAAATGTTTGTAAATACATGTTTGTATTGGCTCTGGAGGGTAAATAAATGTAAATACCTGATTGGATATTATTCGAGTTATTATGTAACATGTTTTAAAGATGACAATAAGAGAGGAGTGTTAGAAGTCTTGTTGCCGGTTGCTGTTGTTACTCTCTCCAACGCCACAGTCGCTACTCTTCTGGTAAGTCTCTCGTGTCCCCCCACCAGTGGTAAGGCCGAGAGATACTGCCAGAGGAAAGGAGTTCCACTTGAGTAGTGGTTCTCGGAGGTCTTTGGGTGATCTGCAGGGTAGGGCTGCAGAGGGAGAGCAACAAGAGCCCAAGTAGGTGATCCACGAAGGAGGAAGCGGCGTCGTCCCGAAGAACCGGAGGGGTCACGCGTGACAATATCATATGCGAAATAAACTCTGAGAAAAGAATTACAATAACAAGACTTAGAACGAAACACTATAAAGGAATGACAATACATACAGATAGCACAAGAACCTACAGGACATGTAACAATTGTCCTGGTGTGGAACTAACACCTACTCACATATTCTCATGCCCGGCAATGGCCGAATCCTTGCCGAAAATTGACATGGACCCAAAGCAGCAGCTTTACACACTCAAGATAGTAGACATTACGACTGCTGTGATAGAGATGTATAGAGACAACTGAGGCTCTTCATTGAACACAACAACAACGACAGAAAATTGACATGGACCCAGAGCAGCAGCTTTACACACCTAAGATAGAGGACATTGCGACTGCTGTGATAGAGATGTATGGAGACATCTGAGGTTCTTCATTGGACACGCAACAACAACAACAATGGATCATAGAGTTAATTTCACGCCTAGAAACTTATGTTCATAATGTTCTGAAATATCTTGTCATTTTACACAATACACAACACTATATAAGAAATGGTAGCATCAAAAAAAAAAACACGATTATTTCTTTTTTAAACATAAGGAAAACTTCTACTATCCTTACTGCGGTGAAAAGAATATATTGGAAGGGCTTGAATCATCATTGGTGAATCCTCACAGCGGGTTTCACCAATATAATCTACCAGACCGCTTCTTTAGAGCTCTAATACTGTATTGGATCATTCTGCTTTTATGCTATACTGAAAAAAAGGGTGGAATCTTAGAAATGGTATTTAAGAAAACTATGTATATAGGATTTTAGGACAGTAGAATTATATGTGAATATTTTCATTGAGCAATGCTCTATCAAGATTGTTACTGCTCCCCCTCCTCCTTTTTCATCAGGAATTAGGACCGGCAAAAACAGAGTTAGTTTTAAAAGTAACTTTAAATATCCACTAATTAATCCAGAGCTGATCTTCAACTTCTCTTTGTTCATTTTAATGATGAACAATTGATGATGTCCGGATTGGGAATTAGGATGAGAGCTAATTGCATCAGTAATTAGTAGCTCATTAAGGTCGCACTTTCATTAAGCCTCAATAGCGGACTTTATCGAAGGTCTTGTACATTACAGCGTCTTTCTATCATCGTTTAAATTGAAGACAGAATTTTGTGTCTAGCGCCTTTACTCTTTTCCTTTATGCATACTCTTTAAGCCTTAGGACTGACCCATTGGTCCTGGGGTGAGTTATATTCTGCTAGAGAAAAGTTTGTTGGACACTATACCTTCTACACTGAAATCTGTAAGAGTTTGGATTCTCACATACATATCTCTACCATTTTATAGCCAAGAACTGAAAATACATAGTGAACGGGCAGTTTTTTAATCTACAAACCACCCATTCAAACATAGTTTGCTGTCTGCAGACACTTTTTAACACCTCTTGTTCTTCAACATTCGACTATTGTTAATTGTCTCAACCATTATTTTTACTATGCTCTCTGTTGGAAGGCTTTTGTATAAAAAAATAGGTTTTCAAAGAATTTAGTTCCGGATTGCCTTTATAACGTAACCATTATATAATTGCCCTAACAGATAAAACTTTTATTTATTTAACTGTGGAAATAAGCCATTACACACCTACAAATATAGTGTAGTTCATTGTTATGTCTACCTATCAACAGGGTCTATATGTCTTTTCCTTTAACTTGTGAACTATGTAATAGCAGAATATACAAGATGAAATCATGTATATAATATTTGGTTGCTTTGCCTGGAGAAACAAAGAGGGGAATTCTTGGGCGACTTATCGTTATCTCAATCCGATAGTCAACAAATATATAACTGAATGAATGATGTTTGATCAAGGTCTTTGGTTTATATAAATTCTACAAGACCGCAGTCATCGTTCGGAGGAGATTAATAGAATCGCCGAATGTCGTGATCCATTTGGATGAGGAAAGGGAAGACTAGAACGCGGCTGATTCCATACTCGTCTTTTCAGCGATACGCTAACCTATGCACGGTGGATTCTGTGGCCACTGGACATGCGTTGGACTTGGAGGCTGCTGAGTTCTGTGCTGCCTGGAGTATAGGAGCGCCATCTATAGTTCCTTCCTAGGGTGAATCTGTATAAGACCGGTGGTCTTAATAAAGCTTTATGTGTGTGTGTGTTCTCTCAATTCTCCCAGCTTCCACTGAGAAAGAGGTTTTTAGAAGAGCTATTGACTTTGATTAGCCGTAGGTATTCTGTTTTACTGTCTGCTCCATGTACAACTGGTGTAACTATACTTGTTCCATCGAGAAATCACATCCCGCTAATTCTTTCTCCTATCCTTATTCATTTATTTTTCCTTGAAGATAATAATTTCCTGGTACCTTGGAGAGAAGCCTTAAGTATTTCCTGGTACCTTGGAGAGAAGTCTTAAGTATTTCCTAGTACCTTGGAGAGAAGCCTTAAGTATTTCCTTGTACCTTGGAGAGAAGTCTTAAGTATTTCCTGGTACCTAGGAGAGAAGCCTTAAGTATTTCCTGGTACCTTGAAGAGAAGACTTAAGTATTTCCTGGTACCTTAGAGAGAAGCCTTAAGTATTTCCTGGTACCTCGGAGAGAAGACTTAAGTATTTCCTGGTACCTTGGAGAGAAGGCTTAAGTATTTCCTGGTACCTTGGAGAGAAGACAAGTATTTCCTGGTACCTTAGAGAGAAGCCTTAAGTATTTCCTGGTACCTTGGAGGGAAGCCTTAAGTATTTCCTGGTACCTTGGAGAGAAGACTTAAGTATTTCCTGGTACCTTGGATAGAAGGCTTAAGTATTTCCTGGTACCTTGGAGAGAAGACAAGTATTTCCTGGTACCTTAGAGAGAAGCCTTAAGTATTTCCTGGTACCTTGGAGGGAAGCCTTAAGTATTTCCTGGTACCTTGAAGAGAAGACTTAAGTATTTCCTGGTACCTTAGAGAGAAGCCTTAAGTATTTCCTGGTACCCTCGGAGAGAAGACTTGAGTATTTCCTGGTACCTTGGAGAGAAGCCTTAAGTATTTCCTGGTACCTTGGAGAGAAGCCTTAAGTATTTCCTGGTACCTTGGAGAGAAGACTTAAGTATTTCCTGGTACCTTGGAAAGAAGACTTAAGTATTCCTGGTATCTCGGAGAGAAGACTTGAGTATTTCCTGGTACCTTAGAGAGAAGCCTTAAGTATTTCCTGGTACCTTAGAGAAAATACCGAATTAACGAGGTGCCACTCCGCTGGGTTACAGAGTTTGTGTGAACTCCACTATTTGACAGATAATCTCGCTACCAGAGGGGAGGAATAACACACGCCAACAGGCTATCGAGGCTATTTACAAACGACCTTATCATCCGAGGATTCGAGATTACGTTGACTTCCAAAGGTTGTCCTGGATCTAGGCCAACAAATCCCATAACGGATCTTCTCTGTCATCGTAGCAATGGTTGTTCTTATTTTCCATAGTGTTGCACTTTCTATCACTACATATATATGTTACAATTATTTTATGTTTTGTTGTTGAAAAGAGGTGCAGTCGTGAAAAAGTAAAGATAATTATTTACCTTTCAAGTAGATTTTATTTTGAATTACTTGAAGTAAAATTACACATAAAATTATTTATCACAGCAATATAGAATTTATAGAATGAATTCTATAATCGTGATTTTAATTAATAAAGGTAGGTTTAACTATACATATTTACAACAATAATAATTAAAGTGGTATTTTCTGAGTCTATGGTCAAAAATATATAACAGTCAATGAATGAAAATGAAATATATGTTTTTAAAGAAAATTAAAATATTTGTATTTTAGATTATATAATATATATATATTATATATGTTATAAATACTATATTTTCCTCATATGCAAAAATATACTTTTCTATTAATACTCATCTCATATTTCTTTCTTTTTGTCATTGTAAAACCTGTAGAAGGACGTCTGAAAGCTTGCGAATAAAGTTCTTATAAAACACTCCACTTTAATCATCGTTATATTTTGCTATAGAGAAACTTATCTTCTTATGGTTAACACCTATTTGTTTATGTTCTTACACATATACTTTGTGGGGGGATAAAAACGCAGCACTGAAGGATGGAATCTCAGAAGTAGTTTTCAAGATATATTTTTCTTGAAAACCACTTCTGAGATTCCATCCTTCAGTGCTGCGTATATAAGCAGAACCGTCCAATACAGTATTAGAGCTCGGAGAAGCGGTCTGGTGGATTAAATTGGCGAAACCACTGGCAGGGTTCACCACTGATGAGCCAAGCCCTCCCGAAATATTTTTCATCGCAGTAAGGGCAGTAGAAGTTTGTATTATGTATAAAAAAAAAACATTTGTGCTTTTAAATCCTTTCATTTTATATGTATAGATGGCGCGTTATTGCTTTGTGTTAAACTTAATAAATACAAAAATAACTGCATCAATCGCATCATTATAATCCTCATCATTAGTTATTTTAATCTACATTTTGGCCGCTTCAATCAATTTCTAGTTCAAAATAATCAACAATGCCGTTTACTAGTTCCTAGAAACTATTAATGATTCGAACATCTGAAACAATAGTTTGAAGAAAAGGGTTATAATGATGTGATTGATGCAGTTATTTTTATATTTATTAAGTTTAATTAATTAATTATTCCCACACAAAGTATATGGGTAAGATCACAAATAAATAGGTGTTAACCATAAGAAGATAAGTTTCTCTAGAGTAAAATATAACAATGATTGAAGAGGAGTGTTTTACAAGAACTTTATTCGCAAGCTTTCGGACGTCCTTCTACAGGCTTTACAATGACAGAAAGAAATATGAGATGAGTATTAATAGAACAATATATTTTTGCATATGAGAAAAATAAAGTAGTTATAAATGAAAGTGAAAACATGAATTTCGTATATACAAAATTAATATGCAAAATTGTGATGAGAAAGTTAAATTTGTGATATTAAAAATATTTTTACTAATTACACCTTCAAACCGATAAAATTGAAAATATTGATAGAAATATGTTTGGAATCATTTCTCGTTGGATGTTCTTTAGTGTTTACATCGCTTCTTTGGATGTTCTTTGGTGTTTACATCGCTTCTTTGGATGTTCTTTAGTGTTTACATCGCTTCTTTGGATGTTCTTTGGTGTTTACATCGCTTCTTTGGATGTTCTTTAGTGTTTACATCGCTTCTCTCTCTTTGGATTTTCTTTAGTGTTTACATCGCTTCTTTGGATGTTCTTTAGTGTTTACATCGCTTCTTTGGATGTTCTTAGCTGTTTACATCGCTTCTTTGGATGTTCTTTGGTGTTTACATCGCTTCTTTGGATGTTCTTTGGTGTTTACATCGCTTCTTTGGATGTTCTTTGGTATTTACATCGCTTCTTTGGATGTTCTTTGGTGTTTACATTCGCTTCTTTGGATGTTCTTTGGTGTTTACATCGCTTCTTTGGATGTTCTTTAGTGTTTACATCGCTTCTTTGGATGTTCTTTGGTATTTACATCGCTTCTTTGGATGTTCTTTAGTGTTTACATCGCTTCTTTGGATGTTCTTTGCTGTTTACATCGCTTCTTTGGATGTTCTTTGGTGTTTACATCGCTTCTTTGGATGTTCTTTGGTGTTTTCATCGCTTCTTTGGATGTTATTTGGTATTTACATCGCTTCTTTGGATGTTCTTTGGTGTTTACATAGCTTCTTTGGATGTTCTTTGGTGTTTACATTGCTTCTTTGGATGTTCTTTGGTGTTTACATAGCTTCTTTGGATGTTCTTTGGTGTTTACATTGCTTCTTTGAATGTTCTTTGGTGTTTATATCGCTTCTTTGGTGTTTACATCGCTTCTTTGGATGTTCTTTAATGTTTACATCGCTTCTTTGCATGTTCTTTGGTGTTTACATCGCTTCTTTGGATGTTCTTTGGTGTTTACATCGCTTCTTTGGATGTTCTTTACTGTTTACATAGCTTCTTTGGATGTTCTTTAGTGTTTACATCGCTTCTTTGGATGTTCTTTGGTGTTTACATCGCTTCTTTGGATGTTATTTGGTGTTTACAACGTTTCTTTGGATGTTCTTTGGTGTTTACATCGCTTCTTTGGATGTTCTTTGGTGTTTACATAGCTTCTTTGGATGTTCTTTGGTGTTTACATCGCTTCTTTGGATGTTCTTTAGTGTTTACATCGCTTCTTTGGATGTTCTTTGGTATTTACATCGCTTCTTTGGATGTTCTTTAGTGTTTACATCGCTTCTTTGGATGTTCTTTGCTGTTTACATCGCTTCTTTGGATGTTCTTTGGTGTTTACATCGCTTCTTTGGATGTTCTTTGGTGTTTTCATCGCTTATTTGGATGTTCTTTGGTATTTACATCGCTTCTTTGGATGTTCTTTGGTGTTTACATAGCTTCTTTGGATGTTCTTTGGTGTTTAAATTGCTTCTTTGGATGTTCTTTGGTTTTTACATTGCTTCTTTGGATGTTCTTTGGTGTTTACATTGCTTCTTTGGATGTTCTTTGGTGTTTATATCGCTTCTTTGGTGTTTACATCGCTTCTTTGGATGTTCTTTAATGTTTTCATCGCTTCTTTGGATGTTCTTTGGTGTTTACATCGCTTCTTTGGATGTTCTTTGGTGTTTACATCGCTTCTTTGGATGTTCTTTAGTGTTTACATCGCTTCTTTGGATGTTCTTTGGTGTTTACATCGCTTCTTTGGATGTTCTTTGTTGTTTAAATCACTTCTTTGGATGTTCTTTGGTGTTTACATCGCTTCTTTGGATGTTCTTTGGTGTTTACATCGCTTCTTTGGATGTTCTTTGGTGTTTACATCGCTTCTTCGGATGTTCTTTGGTGTTTACATCGCTTATTTGGATGTTCTTTGGTATTTACATCGCTTCTTTGGATGTTCTTTGGTGTTTACATAGCTTCTTTGGATGTTCTTTGGTGTTTAAATTGCTTCTTTGGATGTTCTTTGGTTTTTACATTGCTTCTTTGGATGTTCTTTGGTGTTTACATTGCTTCTTTGGATGTTCTTTGGTGTTTATATCGCTTCTTTGGTGTTTACATCGCTTCTTTGGATGTTCTTTAATGTTTTCATCGCTTCTTTGGATGTTCTTTGGTGTTTACATCGCTTCTTTGGATGTTCTTTGGTGTTTACATCGCTTCTTTGGATGTTCTTTAGTGTTTACATCGCTTCTTTGGATGTTCTTTGGTGTTTACATCGCTTCTTTGGATGTTCTTTGTTGTTTAAATCACTTCTTTGGATGTTCTTTGGTGTTTACATCGCTTCTTTGGATGTTCTTTGGTGTTTACATCGCTTCTTTGGATGTTCTTTGGTGTTTACATCGCTTCTTCGGATGTTCTTTGGTGTTTACATCGCTTCTTTGGATGTTCTTTGGTGTTTACATAGCTTCTTTGAATGTTCTTTGATGTTTACATCGCTTCTTTGGATGTTCTTTGGTGTTTACATCGCTTATTTGGATGTTCTTTGGTGTTTACATCGCTTCTTTGGATGTTCTTTGGTGTTTACACTCCAAGCGACTTGTATCTATGTCAGGGATTGTCAACCTGCGGCTTGCGAGCCATATGCAGCGCTTTGGATTGTGTGAAGCTGCGTATAGTACTCACATAAATCAGAACTGTATTTATGTAAGTACTATTTATTGTTCTTCAAAGAGTTTCTTCGGCCAGTAAATATTTTTTATTGTCTCGGCGTTTCGACAAAAATATTTGTCGTTCCTGACGAGGACAAAAGATCTTTGTTGAAACGTCGAGATAATAAAAAGGTTTACTAGCCGAAGTATATTTAATTTTAAGAACTATGAATTCCGGCCAGGCAGTCTTTATCTTTTCTATTTATTGTTGGCAAGAATTGTGGCTTTTTAAAAACTTTGAAATTTTGTAAATTATAATTTTTGACTTTTCTGACTTAAAAGGTTGTTGATCTCTATTTTATGTCACATAATGTTCAATTAGTTAACAAACAAACATTTTAGATAAGATTAACATGGTCCATTGCGCAATGATGACACGCATGCATTTCAGAACCTTTGAGTTAGCTGTGGAAACTGTTTTGTTCTTTATTAGCGAACTGATCTTCCACTTTGGGACGGATGTGACATCATTGGACGAATGTAGCCATGTTTGCATATAAAGGTGATCCAAAGGGAATACAAGGACACTTTCAGGAATTGTTGTGTGGAGACATTTAAAGCGTTCTCTGTGTGATTGTCTGGTAATCTCACATACCTGTGTAACCCCGGTCCTTATCAACACTGTAATAAAAGATAAGTACTGGTTTTGTTATAACTTATCGTGTGTTTTTTATTCACGTCATTCTTTTTTGTTGTTATTATATATTTATTAAGTGAACTCCCTTTCCTGTCATCATAATAATCGCGCAATTTAGAACCCTTTCAATTTTTTCCAGAGAACACCATCTGATTTTAATGAGGGGTGAAGACCTGAAATGTACTTTCTATGGATCAGGAATAACAATGGAGATGTTGCACTACTTATTTGATTGTGCTGCTCTGTCTGAGGAAAGACGAAAACTAAATGATAAAACGGGACAACTTTGTCCTTCATTTCCGGCACTATTTAATGAAATATCAAAGAATAGGTATATAGCGGGGGCGATATTCCACAGGATTATATCCCGGAAAAAGGCCACACAGTGTCTCCCCATCCCTTGTGAACTGGCGAATCCTGTATAGGGCGAGAGGTCCTAAATAATAGCTTTGTTTTTGTTGTTGTTGTATCTTTTGATTGTATAAATCAAGAATAAAATAAATAAAGCAACCATGATATAAGCATTTCCAAAGTCATACCACAAACAGATAAGACAAGAGTTTTGGAATTTGAAAAACTCGAATATCAGCTATGGCATGAAGAAGCCAACAACCATAGTAATGAACAAACCTTTTTTTTTTCATTATTATCCATAGAATACATGGTACAGACCATGATAATCATAGTAGGTATATAGCGACTGCTTTTACTGTAACTTCACCACATGTCTATATATGTGAAAAGCAGTTCGACTTTGCACTTACAAATTTGCCAGAGCCCCGTTTAGTTATTTGCATTCACTGATAGTGTTGAACTTTTGTAAAATTCGGGTACCATTGGAGCATTTTATTCTATTAGAAAAAAGTTCTCAATGTGGGATTCAATCCCAGGTCGTAATGGTCGAAAACCAATGTTGTTTCTTATCCCTTTGTGCAACGATTACACGAATTACATGAGTTCATGATCTCATGGAATAGGTTATAGGGGTGCAGCTTTCGTTGATCATGGCACCATGATCCAGGCACACTTTGATGAAAGTCTGACTTTGCCTATATTTTGAGGTCATTCCTAACATGGAAGCCATTGCTGCCGACTCTAACATGAGTACAGACACAGCTTCTCCATATCCCTGGAGTGGGACCCTTGCTGAGGTCTATCAACTGGGTCAGTTGAACTCAGGATTTGTAAAAATTAAAAAGTTCGAAAACCAATGATTTAGAACACCCTACCACCGAACCCCGACTGTATAAGTTTCTGTGTTAAGTTACTTTTTACTTTACGCTTAAGTACTTTCTGTTTGTAATCCTGTAGATAGTAACGTTTATCAATGATAGTAGCAATGATTCAATGATCCCTGATTCTTCTAAAAGTCCAACACTAACATTGAATGCAAGTAATCAAACGGGGCTCTGGAAAATTTGTAAGTACAAATTCAAAGTGCTTTTCACATATGTAAACATGTAATGCACATACAGTAAAAGCAGTCGCTATATACTTACCATGATTATTATGGCCTGTACCATATATTCTAGGGATAATAATGGGGAAAAATGGTTTGTTCAATACATGGTTATTGACTTCTTGATGCCATGGATTTTATTCTGAATGGTCTTATCGTTTTATCGGTACGGTAGAATATGGAGGTGGTTTACAAGATGTCGTCGAGAGACGTTGTCTGGCGCCAAGGTCTATAGATAGAATACGGGCAGAAATACAACTTCCCCCTACTGTCACGTGATTGGATGTTACTGCTTCTCCATTACAAGTTCTTTATATTTTAATACATACACATATACACACACGCTTGCCAAATGTTATATAAAAATTGTATTTAAGTTCAAATAAGACTTTCTTGATCAAATTACTCTGTAAAGGCGATCGCCAGATGTCACGACTTCAGACTATATAAGCCCATTGTTCATGATAAAATTGTGAAAAAGTTTTAAAATTAAAAATATTTTATCACAATGAGTATCTTTTTATTGAAAAAAACGCTAGCTTTCAAGCGTTAATCGCTCTTCAACGGACTTACTAAAATATCGACTTTATCCCACCAGAAATATTTACAAAAACAAACGCGCGCAGCGTATTTTGTAAATATTTCTGGTGGGATAAAGTCGATATTATAGTAAGCCCGTTGAAGAGCGATTAAAGCTTGAAAGCTAGCGTTTTTTCAACAAAAAGATACTCTATAATATAATGCGGCTTGTGATTGTAAAACGAAATTTGAAATACTATCCCGCATGTGTTTCTTTTCAATGAAAATTCAATTTTTTTTTTAAGGAGAAATAACGATTATTTCCAACCTTCATACCTCATTCAAAAGGTTGGAAATAATCGTTATTTCTCCTTTAAAAAAAATGAATTTTCGTTGAAAAGAAACACATGCGGGATAGTATTTCAAATTTCGTTTTAAAAAGATACTCATTGTGATAAATTTTTGTAATTTCAAAACCCATTGTTGTTGTTTTACTTCTATCTTTTTGTGCGTTGATGGAAAGCTAGTAAAATGGCCCTCTATTCTAATCAATGTCACCACTTTACCAGAAGTGTACCATTCTGGGAACCAGGGAAAACTGGTGGAAAATGGACCCTTGACTGTTAAAATCTGTGATGAGTTAACACTCATTGTGGGACAGTTTAGCATTGGAATTGTATGGTAAATTTCAGATTCCAATGGTCGCAGATGACATCTGCTTGACACCTTTTTTTTTCACCTGGCGATGATCCCCTGGCCACCCATCCCTAGGCCCCTCCAACAGTGCAATGTATATATTCCGCTTTATGCGTCCATCGGGACTAGACGACTATTCTAAAATGGCCAATTGGTCGAGCAAAAGAGTGAGGCGGCCATTGGGGCTCAAAAATCATTTTATTTTGGTTAGCAGCCCCGTGAATAAAGATATTTCCGTTTTACTTCTAACTTCCCCAGCTTGATCATAATTATTTGTATATATTCCTCTTTATGTGACCATTGGGGCTCAAAAATCATCTATTTTGGTTAGCAGCCCCGTGAATAAAGATATTTCCGTTTTACTTCTATCTAACTTCCCCAGATTGATCATAGTTCTTTGTATATATTCCTCTTTATGTGACCATTGGGGCTCAAAAATCATCTATTTTGGTTAGCAGCCCCGTGAATAAAGATATTTCCGTTTTACTTCTATCTAACTTCCCCAGATTGATCATAGTTCTTTGTATATATTCCGCTTTATGTGACCATTGGGGCTCAAAAATCATCTATTTTGGTTAGCAGCCCCCGTGAATAAAGATATTTCCGTTTTACTTCTATCTAACTTCCCCAGCTTGATCATAATTATTTGTATATATTCCTCTTTATGTGACCATTGGGGCTCAAAAATCATCTATTTTGGTTAGCAGCCCCGTGAATAAAGATATTTCCGTTTTACTTCTATCTAACTTCCCCAGCTTGATCATAATTATTTGTATATATTCCTCTTTATGTGACCATTGGGGCTCAAAAATCATCTATTTTGGTTAGCAGCCCCGTGAATAAAGATATTTCCGTTTTTACTTCTGTCGATTATCTTTTCCCAGTACTTGTTGAATTATTCCCGCTTTATCTAATCTACTTATCTAATCAACACCTGTCTTTATTTTACTTCCCCTAGCCTGGGGAATCTAACCTTTTTTGAATAACCATGGTGGCGTGCAGCACCTTGGTACTTTGATATAGTGCGTTGCGGTTTGTCTGCTTACTACATTCATTTTTGGGCTCAAATATCATACATTTGGTTTGTAGCCTGTAAAACCATATTTTTCCAGCGTCTGTACTCCATGTTAGGAGAGGATGTACATGGCATCTGTTCCTCATGTCAAGGTGGCCATTTCTGATTGCATGATAAGGAGATGCCTTTTTTTTTCGTAATTTATGAACTTTATCCCAGTATCACATTTGTACTATTTTTCCACATTTTTTTCATATATATAATTAAGATATTTATCGTAAAGATAGAAGCTGCCTGGCCGGCATTCATAATTCTTCAAATTAAAGATACTTCGGCCAGTAAATCTATTTTATTATCTCGACATTTCGTCTGTTCCTCATGTAAGAGGTGGCCATTCTCATTGCATGATAAGGAGATGCCTTTTTTTTCTTTATTTATGAACTATTATGGAGCTAAGTCGGCCTGCCACTGAGTAGTGCTCCCAGTCTTAATGACAAAGGCATTCTACTTCACCCAGTGTGGAGATAAGAAAGAAGAAGACCATATTCCCTCTCTCTTTACTTCTGACACCAACTATGACTTGACAGAACGAATATTCCCTCCATTGAGAGTTCATTATATCTAATAAAAGAGATATTTGTGTTTGTAGTTTTAATGGATTTCTCCCTATAGCTATATGGAGTTTGAGTTAACCAGAAAGTGGATAACTTTACAATTTGATTTCATTTAAATAAATTTGCATACCAACCCTTTGTACATATATCAATTGTGTTTATATTTTTTTATCTTTTCATCTAACTAACTTGTATACTACACACACAAGCCTTTATTAAGACATTCCGTCTTATACAGACTCCTGTTAGAAATGAATCTAAAAAGAAATGAGAAGCAGTGAAAGAAATTGAATCCTCGCTCAGAAAAGAGAAAAAGAAGAAAAGGAAAGAATATCTATGTTACAAGGCACAATTTGGATTATAGATTATAAACACAAGGTAATAAGACCAAATACAAATATATTTATTTGGATTTGGTCTTATCACCTTGTGTTTATAATCTATAATCCAAATTGTGCCTTATCATTTTGATAGACTTCACATTCAGTACTTTTGTCTGAAGATGGTAATAACACTGTTACCGAAACGTCACACACTATTTATTTATTTGGATTTGGTCTTATTACCTTGTTTTTAATATCTATGTTACTAACTTGCATACTAATTCTGTACATATTTAAAATATCTTTCTTTTCTTTCAAAAATTTTGTTTATTTTTAAAGTGCAAGTGTCCCTAGGGCAGTGATTCTCAACCAATGTGCCGCGGTAATTTTGTGTGCCGCGAAATTCTAAAAATGTGCCGCCGAATTTTAGTCATATGATTATGTTCACGTTTGTATTGGTTTTTCTTTTTTTCTTTTTCATTTTTTTACTTTTTAAAATAACGAAATTAGCAAATTGAATGTTAGAGATGTATATTACTGATATTTTGCATAGAAATATTGATACATAATTTGAATTTTCTTGCATTCAAGTTAGCAAAAGTGTGCCGCGAAATTCTAAAATTGTGCCGCCAAATTTTCAAATCTTTAAAATAATGCCGCAACAAAAAAAAGGTTGAGAATCACTGCCCTAGGGGGACATAGCGCTCTAAGTCGAAATAAAGAAAGTGGTTATAAAGAATGAAGCGAGCAGACAAGAAATAAATCTTGTAATTTGGAACCAATTAGAGAATCAATCTACTTTAATTGCCAGCTTAGGGTGTCAACTGGAAGTCTGCTGCTTGGAGTGTTGTACAATATATTGATGAAGAAAGAACAATCCTTCGAAAGTTTTGAGAAAAAATTGTTTTTTGTTTCACAGATCCAGTTATGCCTTTATATATATATGTTATGATTATTTTGTTTTGTTGTTGAAAAAGATAGAGAATTGAAGGTGCAGTCGTAAAAATAGGAAAGATAATTATTTACCTATCAAGTAGTTTTTATTTTGAACCACTTGAAGCAAATTACGCATAAAATTTTTTCACAGTAATATAGAATTTATAAAATGAATTCTATATTCGTGATTAATAAAAATAGGTAGGTTAACTATACATATATATTTACAACAATATTCAAAAGGTATTCTAAATCTATGGTCAAAATAAAAGAATAATCAATAATGAAAATAAAATACATGCTTTTAAAAAATAAAATATTTGAATTTTTAGATTATCTATATATATATATATAAATGAATGTATGTATGTGTGTGTGTGTCTGTCCTTTATGCCTGACCAAACCACTCATTGGAACGCCATGAAACTTTGGGAAGTTATTTAGTATAGTACTGGGAAGGTTTCTGAAAAATAATTTCTTGAATATCCTTAGAGTTATTTGCAGATTTGTAGATTTAACTCGCAAGCAGCGCCCCCATTACGACGATGATAAGTTGTTTTATCTATAAGTTTTATTATCACTAAGTTTATTATCTTAAAGATTATTTATCAAAAGTAAGATTTTCTACCTATTAATTGCGCACAAGTCAAAGTTAGTTATCGAATATTTTTCAAGGGACCGGGGAAAATGTTCACTAGATAAAACGATGATTTTGTAATGTAGAAAATTAGGAAAGACAAAATTCAGGATGGCACGGCAATTTATTTGAGACAAGAATAATGATACAATTCCAAGGCAAGATACTAATCCTTTAACTTCCAATTACCGAGGGAACCAATTAATATTGATTTTATTCAACTTATCGAGTATTTTTCAAGGGACCGGGAAAAAAATGTTTACTTTATCGAGAGATTCAAATTTACGAGTTTCAAATTATCGAAATATATATATTATTATTTTTTATAAGTTTATAGAGAATTGTTTTAACAAATGTTCGTTAGACAAACTTTTACTCGGGTAAAACCCGGGCGAAGCCGGGTACATCCGCTAGTATAGTATATATATGGTATGAATCTTTTTGTGATAGATGATGCCGACATGTTATAAAAATATTGAATGAAAATAATTAATTAATCTCTATCAGATATATAGTTTTATTTTTAAATACTTAAATATAAAAGTTCTTCAAATTAAAGATACTTCGGCCAGTAAATCTTTTTTATTATCTCGAGAAAAAAAAACATACTCACTGATAGTATTTTGACTCAAACTATTGCTACAATCCATCCTTTAGCTCAAGAAAGACAAACTAATAGTTGACTTTTTTTGACAATCGTAATGTCTCAAGCAGATTTAGCTATATAGAAAAATACTTTCCCTAAACTAAACTCTTCATATATAACTAGAGTAAATATTTAGAATGACATTTGAAAATTATCCCGCATGTGTTTCTTTTAAACGAAAAATCGAAAATTATTTTAAGGAGAAATAACGATTATTTCTAACCTTAGGGATGAAGTATGAAAGGATGAATTGTGAAGAGTAATGATAAACGGAAAAATAAAGTGTCCAGGGATGGGAAACGAACCCACAGTGTTCCGCTTACCGAGCAGATGCCATGTCCACTAGACTACCCTGGTAGTGATAACTAAATATTTAGTTAATATAAAAATATATTTTATTATAATAAAATACAATAGTAGAGCGGTCTAGAGATTAATTTGGCGAAACTGCTAAAAGGGTTCACTATTGATGAGCCAAGCCCTCTCATTCAATAACTTATATCATTGCAGTAAGGTCTATAGAGATAATATTTGATGATACAGTTAAACCTCTCTATAGCGTCTCCTCTAAATAACGCTTTCCTTTCTATAGCGCCCGATTTTGAATACATAGTACGATGCGATTTACATTAAAAGTGGCCTGTCTATAGCACCCCCCTCTCTATAACACCCTATTTTGGTGAGTCCCAAGAGAGGGGCGCTATAGACAGGTTTTACTTTATTATTAAAAATAAATATATTGCCAGTAAATTTGATTGTTACAAATTTGGATTATCGGTAAACATTGAGGGAAGTGGGTAGAATCTTTATAGAGAAAAATAAGGTTTTGAATGCTAATACCATTTATATTTGTTCCTTTCACATAGCCCTACATTGTATTCGTGTTGGAAGTATAACTTCATCATTTAAATACGTTTAAATTATAATACAATATAATGCGACTTATGATTGTAAAACGAAATTTGAAAATTATCCCGCATGTGTTTCTTTTGAACGAAAAATCAAAATGTATTTTAAGGAGAAATAACGATTATTTCAATCCTTAGGGATGAAGTATGAAAGGGTGAATTGTGAAGAGTAATGATAAACGGAAAAATAAAAGTAATGAAAATTAAGTAATTACTCTATGTATTATTTACGAACAGAAAAATATGTACAGGGTAGCCTAGTGGACATGGCATTTGCCCGGTAAGCGGAACACTGTGGGTTCGATTCCCATCCCTGGACACTTTTATTTTTCCGTTTATCATTAATCTTCACATTTATCCTTTCATACTTCATCCCTAAGGATAGAAATAGTCGTTATTTCTCCTTGAAATAAATTTTGATTTTTCGTTCAAAAGAAACACATGCATGATAATTTTCAAATGTTGTTTTACGTTTAAGTCATATTTGAAATGTTTTTGAGGTGAAATGTAAAGTTGCTGCATGTGTAGGCGGGATATGATGGGTCAATAACTTACTGGGAAGTGTTAAGATGGAGTCACTGGGTGCTGAAGAAGTGACGCATGCTCCAGATTGCTTCTAGAAAGTCGATGTCTTGAGAAGGTGAAAGATTGAATTCCGACGTAGTGACATTGTTGGCTTGTCACGTCTCTTATCTGGATGTCATTGTCACTTGGTGTTGTTGGTGTTTATCACAAGTAGTTCTTAGACATGTGGTGATTCTTGTGATGGGTAGTGACAGCTTGTACTGTATGTGCACTACATATCTACCCATGTAGAACCAGGCCGTTGTCAACTGGGGAAACTGATGGTTCACCACTGATGAGCCAAGCCCTTTTCTAATATTTTCGACTTCCATTGTTTTCTTGAAAACCATTTCTGAGATTCCACCCTTCAGTGCTGCGTATATAAGCAGAATCGTCCAATACAGTATTGGAGCTCTGAGAAGCGGTCTGGTGGATTAAATTGGCGAAACCGCTGGGAGGGTTCACTACTGATGAGCCAAGCCCTCCCAATATATTTTTAATCGCAGTAAGGATAGTAGAAGTTTGTATTTTGTATAAAAGAGAGAGAGAGAGAAACGTTCATGCTTTTAAATCCTTTCATTTTATGTATATAGATGGCGCGTTATTGCTTTGTGTTAATTTTCTACTTCCATAATATTTCTTTAATATGATTTACGCTTTAAAATTCTTTTTCACGATACACTCTGGTAGATTGAACTGGGGAAACTGATGGGGTTTACCACTGATGAGCCAGGCCCCTTTCTGATATTTTCTACCTCCATTTAGAGTGTTTTTAGAATCTATCTTTAATATGATTTACGCTTTAAAATCCTTTTTCACGATACACTCTAGTAGATTGAACTGGGGAAACTGATGGGGTTTACCACTGATGAGCCAGGCCCCTTTCTGATATTTTCTACCTCCATTTAGAGTGTTTTTAGAATCTATCTTTAATATAATTTACGCTTTAAAATCCTTTTTCACGATACACTCTAGTAGATTGAACTGGGGAAACTGATGGGGTTTACCACTGATGAGCCAGGCCCCTTTCTGATATTTTCTACCTCCATTTAGAGTGTTTTTAGAATCTATCTTTAATATAATTTACGCTTTAAAATCCTTTTTCACGATACACTCTAGTAGATTGAACTGGGGAAACTGATGGGGTTTACCACTGATGAGCCAGGCCCCTTTCTGATATTTTCTACCTCCATTTAGAGTGTTTTTAGAATCTATCTTTAATATAATTTACGCTTTAAAATCCTTTTTCACGATACACTCTGGTAGATTGAACTGGGGAAACTGATGGGGTTTACCACTGATGAGCCAGGCCCCTTTCTGATATTTTCTACCTCCATTTAGAGTGTTTTTAGAATCTATCTTTAATATAATTTACGCTTTAAAATCCTTTTTCACGATACACTCTAGTAGATTGAACTGGGGGAAACTGATGGGGTTTACCACTGATGAGCCAGGCCCCTTTCTGATATTTTCTACCTCCATTTAGAGTGTTTTTAGAATCTATCTTTAATATAATTTACGCTTTAAAATCCTTTTTCACGATACACTCTAGTAGATTGAACTGGGGAAACTGATGGGGTTTACGATTGATGAGCCAGGCCCCTTTCTGATATTTTCTACCTCCATTTAGAGTGTTTTTAGAATCTATCTTTAATATAATTTACGCTTTAAAATCCTTTTTCACGATACACTCTAGTAGATTGAACTGGGGAAACTGATGGGGTTTACGATTGATGAGCCAGGCCCCTTTCTGATATTTTCTATTTCCATTTGAGTGTTTTAAAATCTATCTTGAATATTGTTGTAGAGAGGGGATGATCATCTTAGAAATTCCTAAGAGAAAATATGTAAATTGTTCTAGCTTTTTGATTTGGAAGTTGTGTATGCAAATTTCTTTTTGTAAGAAAGATTTTTCTATCTATCTGGTTCAAATCACATTAATAGGTACCGCTCAGCAAGAGCAACCTAGTTCATGATAATTGAAACAATGAATAATATGTGAAGGTTATTCACATATTAGACAAATTTTAACGCGGGATTCAACCCGGTTCATGACTGTCGGGAATCGAGCGTGTTACCCTCTCATCCAAGAAAGATTTTTTGTTGATGTTTTGTATATCTAAAAATTGTATGTAGAGAATAGATGTTTCTTTGAGTTGCTTGTTAAGTGTAAATGAGTGTGGAAGCTATGTGTAATGCATATTTTTTAGGATAACAAGAAATCTTATTAATTTTATTGAAGATCTTCTTTTGAAAAAGGTAAAAATATAAATCTCTACACAACAACAAATATGATTTACGCTTATAGCCTTTTCTAAGTCCACATTGAGCTGGTTAAATTCTCTTTGAGGCTCCAGCGATTTTTTTAACAAGACCAATCTTTACAACGATAGCTACAATCAAAATGCACTCTGTCATCTAGTGAGAGTAAATTCTAACTAACTTTTGCATTTGTAGACATAGAGTTTACTTGGATCATTGACAGTTTCTATGCCATAGCATTATGATGATATTATGACTATCATGACACGGTACTACATATGTAGACATTTTTTATGCA
>CP092863.1:68819932-68831614 GCA_030710605.1 Cordylochernes scorpioides | reverse complement strand
CATAATCATGTCGTTGACAAAGCCACAACACCAGCTTTGGTAAACTGAGAAGCGTCTATCTAGAGACCATGGTTTCGGGCTAATGGCTATCTTCAGTCCAAGGCTGACTTTATTCCATGAGATCCACAAGGATTCAAATGAAATCTTCACAATCTGACAAAGAGGTGTTTAGCTGGTCAAGTGATTAGGACAAATCTATGGCCAAATATAGATGGAATTTTTCCTAGAGGACACGTGGAGATGGCCAAATTTATGGTGTAGGGAGAACCTACCTTTGTTTTTATAGATCAATTTCCTCCCGACAAAATTGTCTTTCAGTTAAACCTGTCTATAGCGCCCCCTCTAAATAGCGCCTTCCTCTCTATAGCGCCCGATTTTAAATACGTAGTACGATGCGATTTACATTAAAAGTGACCTGTCTATAGCACCCCCTCTCTATAGAACCCTATTTTGGTGAGTCCCAAGAGGGGGGCGCTATAGATAGGTTTAACTGTATATTTTTTTAATAGAAAATTTCACATTTGTACTATTTTTCACATTGTTTGGCGTTCTCTCGCACTTATGGTCTTAACTACCCATTTCATGATTTTTCAGGATGCCTGAATGACCTGTTTTTTGGTCGTTGAGGTACAGCTTGTACCACGCTGATGAGGGCCAACAGCCCGAAACGCGTACGTGGTTAGCTTTTCTTGATTAATTCAAAAATGGGTATTTGGCCAAATCTGGAATAATTAAAAAACAACGAATAGTTGATATTTATTCCGTACATCTTTACCACAGCAGTCGCCATGTTCTCTATCTTGGGTGTGTAAAGCTGCTGTTCTGGGTCCATGTCAATTTTCTGTTGTTGTTGTCGTGTCCAATGAAGAGCCTCAGATGTCTCCATACATCTCTATCACAGCAGTCACAATGTCCTCTATCTTGGGTGTATAAAGCTGCTGTTCTGGGTCCATGTCAATTTTCTGTTGTTGTGTCCAATGAAGAGCCTCAGATATCCCCATACATCTCTATCACAGCAGTCGCAATGTCCTCTATCTTGGGTGTGTAAAGTTGTTTTTGTTGTTGTCGTGTCCAATGAAGAGCCTCAGATGTCTCCATACATCTCTATCACAGCAGTCGCATTTTCCTATATCTTGAGTGTGTAAAACTGCTGTTCTGGGTCCATGTCAATTTTCTACAAGGCTGCGGCCATTGCTGGACATGAGAATATGTGGGTAGGTGTTAGTTCCACACCAGGACAATTTTACATGTCCTGTAGGTTCTTGTGTCATTTGGATGTATTGTCATTCCTTTACAGTATTTCCATGGTATGATGACTCTATGGTATACACACTCGAGTTGTCAGGAAATTCCCATCGTCTGTCTTATCACCCATGTTACTGTCCGTGAAGATAGGAAAGATCTTATCTCCGTGTCGCCAAATGTCAACATTGTGGTGTGGCACTTATTGTTCGTTCTTCAATAGCTGTTTTTTTGAAAACATCTTCTATAAAATATTTACATTTAGATATATAAAGCTCCCATTGTTTAGCTTCCTTCAGCCTCGACAGAAATACGTTAAAACAAACCTCTATATAACGCTATATTTCCTCTCGCTTTAACGATCAGACTATATATATAATGAAAGCATTAAGACGCGAATGTTTATTTTACCCATCAATCACACTTTCTACTGTCCTTACTGCGATGAAAAAATAATGGGAGGGTTTGGTTCATTAGTGGTTTCGACAATTTTTTTTTTAATCTACCAGACCGCTTCTTTAGAACTCTAATACTGTATTGGATCATTCTGCTTTTATATACTACACTGAAGGATGGAATCTCAGAAATGGTTTTCAAGTAAACTATGGACACAAGCTTATAGGACAGTAGAATTACATATAAATATATATGTCCACTTATGAAATTTCCATTTTATTAATATAGATAATAAAAAGGCATATATTGGATTTAATAAAAGATTTATTTTGTTAATATTTCGGCTGGCTGAACGCCAACCATTATCAAGGCATTACATTTTTGTATACACAAACTATTTATAACATTATGCGGCGCTGAGTTTGTGTATACAAAAATGTAATGCCTCGATAAAAGTTGGCATTCAGCCAGCCGAAATATTGGCAAATAAATCTTTATTCAATCCAATATATGCCTTTTTATTATTTAACTAGCCGAATGACCCGGGCAACGCCCGGGGTTTTACCCGATTAAATGCTTTTATTCAAATACTATTCGTTACAATTATAAATTGGCGCCGTGGATGTCATTCTTGTATAATATATAAATGAGTTTTAAAAATTGTAAAAAAAAAAATGCATCGGCCGGGAATCGAACCCGGTGGCGCCCGCGTGGCAGGCGAGCATTCTACCACTGAACCAAAAGCAAACGGCGACAGAATTAAGAAAGA
Source organism: Cordylochernes scorpioides (assembly GCA_030710605.1). Classification (NCBI taxonomy): domain Eukaryota; kingdom Metazoa; phylum Arthropoda; class Arachnida; order Pseudoscorpiones; family Chernetidae; genus Cordylochernes; species Cordylochernes scorpioides. The sequence continues at coordinate 68,829,207 of CP092863.1, read as the reverse complement.
ATTGTGCATGACGCTGATAACTGTATATATTAATAATCCAAATTGTACCTTATCATTGGATTTGGTCTTATTACCTTGTTTTTATAATCTCTTATATATAATCTCCTTTATACATAGACAGGAAAAGCACATATATTTTAATAATATAAATGAGTTTTAATAATTGTAAAAAAAAAAAAAATGCATCGGCCGGGAATCGAACCCGGAGCGCCCGCGTGGCAGGCGAGCATTCTACCACTGAATCAAAAGCAAACGGTGACAGAATTAAGAACGCATGACGCTGATAACTGTATATATTGTAAAAAAAAAAATGCATCGGCCGGGAATCGAACCCGGAGCGCCCGCGTGGCAGGCGAGCATTCTATCACTGAATCAAAAGCAAACGGTGACAGAATTAAGAACGCATGGCGCTGATAACTGTATATAGAATGATATAAATATGGATTGCTCTATTTTTAAAACAAATAAATATATATGTATAAATACATTTATATTTGAAGATTGGCTATATTGTGGGTTTCAATATGTCTTTAAAGGAATTATTTTTTAAATATATATATATATGATCATTGATGTTCATAACTATAGTTTTATAGTAGCATATCTTTCTTAAGTAAAACCCTCCCATGAACGACCCATAATTTGGACAGCTACCTCCTTGAGCGACCACTATTATGACATCAGAAATGTGTGATTTAATCCAGACTTTGATTTAGTGTCCAGGAGAGTCCAAGATACTTCATGTTTTGTGCCATGATTTCTCATGGGAGCTATGTATCTCTCTCTATAGCAGCACTTAGTAAATTCACTACCTTTTGTTCTCAAAATGGACGGGAAACGATATTTCAGGATCCAATAGGTGTTAACTAGGTTTTAAAAATGATAAGGTACAATTTGGATTATAGATTATAAAACAAGGTAATAAGACCAAATCCAAATAAATAGTGTGTGACGTTTCGGTAACAGCGTTGTTACCATCTTCAGACAAAAGTAACTGAATGAGAGGTTTACACATTTGATAACAGTAACTATTTAAAACATGCTGTGGTAAAATTTCTCATTCAGTACTTTTGTCTAAAGATGGTAATAACGCTGTGTGTTATCGAAACGTCACACACTATTTATTTGGATTTGGTCTAATTACCTTGTTTTTGGTTTTAAAAAGAGATTTTATCGGTCTCCTGATTAGAGTTAACTTCATTAGCCAACTGCCCATGTTGGGATCGGGGGGTAATGAGATGGCAGATGAATTAGCAAAGGAAGCTAGGAATTTGAGCCAAAGGAAAGAACAAATGTCAGTATTTGACGCTGATGCTTTGGCAAAATACAAGATAATTAAACAAAAAAATGGGAAAAGATCAAATATGCGAAATAAATTCTGAGGAAAAATGACAAAACCTATAACAAGACACAGAACAAAACACTATAAAGGAATGACAATACATCCAGATGGTACAAGAATTTATAGGACATGCAAAAACTGCCCTGGTGTGGAACTAACACCTACCCACATATTCTAATACCCAGCAATGGCCGCAGCCTTGCAGAAAATTGACATGAACCCAGAACAGCAACTTTACACACCCAAGATAGTGGACATTGCCACTGCTGTGATAGAGATGTATGGAGACATCTGAGGCTCTTCATTGGACATGACAATTACAACATTAGAGTAAACTTCAAACTTTGCTATCGTTAGTGTTTTTAAAGGTTAAAAAGAGACATATCGGTGTTGAGATTTCCCTATCGGAATGTTCGTCAAACATTCCTAGCGTTGAATGATCTCTTTTGGAATTTACGCAAGAAATCCTTCGCGCCAAGTGGGTCAGTGGACGAGTGGTCTAAACTGTTGGTTTTCGACCGCTACGACTCGGGATCGAATCCCGCATTGGACACTTTTTTATGATTAAAAAATGCTTCAATAGCCCCCAATGGTCCAGCGAATGCAAGTAACCAAAGGGTTCTGGCACACTTTTATTTAAAATATGAGACATGGAGAAGGTGACCCAAGAAGACACAGAAAAGGTCAAACAAGAAGACACGGGGAAGGTGACACAAGAAGACACGGGGAAGGTGACACAAGAAGACATAGAAGGTGAGACAAGACGAAAGGAGACAGGGGACACAAGAAGACACGGGGCAGGTAAGACAAGAAGACACGGAGCAGGTGACACAAGAAGTCACAGAAAAGGTCAGACAAGAAGACACGGGGAAGTTGACACAAGAAGACATAGAAGGTGAGACAAGACGAAAGGAGACAGGGGACACAAGAAGACACGGGGCAGGTAAGACAAGAAGACACGGAGCAGGTGACACAAGAAGTCACGTGGCAGGCGACACAAGAATATACGGGGCAGGTAACATAAGAAGAAACTAAGCAGGTGACACAGGAGATAAGGGACACAAGAAGACACGGAGTAAGTAACACAAGAAGACAAGTGACAGGTGAGACAAGAAGTTACAGAGTAGGTGAAACAAGAAGACAAGTGACACAAGAAGACACCGGACAGATGACACAGGTGAGACAGTTGTGTCTAAACACCAGGAAGTTACCGCATTTGTAGCTGGAAGATGTGAGGAAGGAACTTAGATAAGACCAGCAGAGACTTGTTGACTTCCCAGGGACCCACAGAACTGTTCTTCGGTGACAAATACATTTCTATATTCCACTTTCTAGACCCATGGTAGCATGCTGACCCCATGTTTTACCGGCCTCGTGTTCTCATGTCTCTGTCAGGACATGGTCTTGTTGATTTGAAGAAATAGGACTAGTTAGCATTTCTATTCTCAACCTGACTGTCGTCAGAACACAACCATCACTACTGGAATCATTCACACCGGGGGTTGGTGGAAGGATGTTCTAAACCTTTGGTTTTTGACAGCTACGACCCGGGTTATATTCCTGCATTGAGCACTTTTTTTTCTGATTAAAAATGCTCCAATGGCCTGCGTTTCTTGCAAAAATCCAACCCCACCAGAGAGTGCAATTAATCAAACTGGGCTATGCCACATTTGTAAGTGCAAAGTCGAACTGCTTTTCACATGTGTAGACATGTGGTGCATTTACAGTAAAAGCAGTCGCTTACTTCACCAAATTCTTCAATGGCCTCCGTTTCTTGCAAAAATCCAACCCCACCAGCGAGTGCATGTAACCAAACGGGGCTATGGCACATTTGTAAGTGCAAAATTCGAACTGTTTTTCACATGTGTAGACCTGTGGTGCACTTACAGTAAAAACAGTCGCCTACTTCTCCAAATTCTCCAATGGCCTCCGTTTCTTTCATAAGTCCAACCCCACCAGCGAGTGCAAGTAATCAAACAGGACTTTGGCACATTTGTAAGTGCAAAAGTCGAACTGTTTTTCACATGTGTAGACATGTGGTGCACTTACAGTAAAAACAGTCGCCTACTTCTACCCATCATAATTATCATGGCCACGAGTACTAGGGATAAGCAACAACAACAACAACAAAAAATTCACACCCATTGCAGTCTGATGCAGCCTCTGTATACAATTTAGATTTTAAATGAAAATATTTTTTGTCACAACTCTTATACTTGAACACATTCTATATACAGTTACGAGCGTCATTCTTCGTCGCCTCTGTCACGGTTTGCTTTTTTTTTTTGGAATGGCGCCCTCCTATTGGTCGGCTACGATCACGCCACCCCTAAAGGATACTTTGACTCTGCAATTAGGTGTCCTTTACAGGGAGGTAGTTCTACTGTATATATATTAATGAAGAGAAGAAGAGAAACTGAATAAAATAAATTATAAAAAAAGGCATCTCCTTATCGTGCAGCTAAAAGTTTCTGATGGCTTGCGCCATCTATCGGAATAAATATCAACTATTCTCGTTGATTTTTTATTATTCCAAAATTGGCCAAATACCCATTATTGATTAATCTAGAAAAGCTAACCACGGGCGCGTTTAGGGCTGTTGGCCCTCATCAGCGTGGTACAAGCTGTACCTCAACGACCAAAAAAACTGGTCATTCAGGCATCCTGAAAAATCATGAAACGGGTAGTTAAGACCAGAATTACGTGAGACCGCGACACAATGTGAAGAAATAGTACAAATATGATATTGTACTGGTACAAATATGCAAACAAAAATACATATTGTCACATATTTAACTATTTTTGTAAATATATTTATGATTATCTTTCTAACCTGGAAGGATCAGGTTCCTAATATATATATATATATATATATATATATATATATATATATATATATATATATATATATGAAATGTAAATAATAAAGTTTATCAAATAAAATTATAAATCTTAAATATAATTTAAATTAAGTTGATATTATAGAGTGATTTAAGATGGATTTATATATTGATATAACTATATTTAAAACTTTTAATAATAGTAATATTTATATATAAAAAGGAAATTCTATTAGATTAGCAAGCTGATTCTAAATTAATTATATAAGATAAAAGTTGATAATTATTTTTGTGTTTAAGTTAGATGAGATTAAAAAGTTCTTTATATGTATTATATTTATATCTTATTTAGGAGAGAAAAATGTAATAAAAGTAATTATATGTTAGAATAATATGTTTTTATTTTAGATAGAAAAAAAAATTTTTTTTGAAAAATAAAAAGAAAATTTAACAAGAAAAGAAGATTTAACAACGTAACGTCTTTTAGCATCGGCTTTTACCCGTCATTTAGACATACTCTTAAAATAAATAGGAATAAAGAAGAGATTTATAATGATTATATATTTATTTTTTAGTAAAAGAGAGGAAAGAGATAAAGAAAGAACCATACACTTTTATTTCAAACAGGTAGAGAATTGAAAGGTTGTTAGTATTTTTTTAGTTAATTAATAGTTTTTGTAATTTTTTTTATATAATTTTTTTTTTTCCTATATAATTTTAGATTTTTTTTTTTTCCTAAGAGTAAGAATAATATGAAATAATGTTTTTGCCTAGTTAAGGATAGATAAACATATTTTAAATCTTTGCCTATTAGAAATTATTTTTTGGAACCCTAATGGTAGACCAGGACATTACACAAAAGGAGATTTGGAAAATCTATTGGAGAGAGAAATCTGTGGTACCAGGGCTCTTCAGATGAAAATACCACAACCCATTTCACCTTTACTTCATTATGGATTGATTTCTCTTCGACCATTAAACTGTATAATTAAATTAATATTAGATATCATAGAAGGAGGTTGTTTACTTACTTATTCAAAGTGGCGTCTGCCGCTCCCTCGAGACAGCGCACATGTGTGGATGTAACATCTGTCTGTCAGGGACCCGCGACACTGTTCTAAAAGTAACCTTCCCTTTTCTAGGAAATCTTATTTTTAAAATTGTTAGAAGTTAGAAAAGCTGTAAGAAAAGAATCATTAGAAATTTTAAAGATTGTGAAAATATGTATTAAAATTTTGTTTTCATTGATATAAGTTACATTTTTATTAAAATTATAAATTAATTGAATAATAAAACATTTATTATGCTTAAAATTCATTTATATTTGTTTTCCAGTTCCCTCCCACAGTAACTGGAGATCAAATTGAATGAATTTAATGCTTTATAATCGTTATCATATAATGATTTTTTTATTAGAATCTATGAATTTATAATTATGTTTGTTAGTTATTTTATTTAAACAACACTTCAATTCAATTCATAATAAATAAAATAACTAACAAACATAATTATAAATTCATAGATTCTAATAAAAAAATCATTAACTTCCTAACAAATAACCTACAAAAGATCAATACAGTTCATACATTTGATTTTGAAGATCTTTACTCTAACATACGTTTAGAAGACCTTAATAATAAAATACACAGCTTAATAAATGAATTCATTAATGATAAAACATTCCATATTCAAATTATTCACAACAAATACAAAACATTTAAATTAGATAACAAAACAGCAAAAACATTACTTGAAACCTTCTTAAACTTTAATTATATTAATTTTAAAAACAAAATATACATTCAATCTAAAGGTGTTCCAATGGGAACTTCATCCAGTCCTCTACTAGCAAACTTATTACTTTTTTGGTATGAAAGAGAGTTCTTCCTACAGAATGATGTAAATTGGCATATGTTCCGCTATGTAGATGACATCATTATCTTGAATAACCCAAAATTCAATAATGTCATTTACAAAATATACCCTAAATATTTGAAACTTAAAAATAATGAAAAGATAACTAATAACAAGGAGGTTAACTTTTTAGACTTAAATATAAACCTTGCAAACAAGTCAATTGGAACATATGACAAAAGAAATTGTTATAATTTTAAAATTATTAAATTCTGTAATGTCAATTCCAACATATCATCAAATTGTTGCAAAGGCATATATTTTGGTCAATTTTTAAGATTTTATAGAATCAACAACATTAAAACAAACTTTATTAAAGACATTAAAAATCTTAATAAAGAGTATTTAAACAATGGTTTTAAATACAAAACAGTAAAGTTTTACAATAAGCTGTCAATACACAAATACCTAAGCAATAATAAATATAATTATAAATTTGAAACTTCAAACTTCTCCAATTAATCTAACCAACAACTTATATTCTACTCTTATACTAAAACAAATGATAGAATTACTGAATATATTTCCTATGACTTTAAATATATTAATTATATGATAACGATTATAAAGCATTAAATTCATTCAATTTGATCTCCAGTTACTGTGGGAGGGAACTGGAAAACAAATATAAATGAATTTGAAGCATAATAAATGTTTTATTATTCAATTAATTTATAATTTTAATAAAAATGTAACTTATATCAATGAAAACAAAATTTTAATACATATTTTCACAATCTTTAAAATTTCTAATGATTCTTTTCTTACAGCTTTTCTAACTTCTAACAATTTTAAAAATAAGATTTCCTAGAAAAGGGAAGGTTACTTTTAAAACAGTGTCGCGGGTCCCTGACAGACAGATGTTACATCCACACATGTGCGCTGTCTCGAGGGAGCGGCAGACGCCACTTTGAATAAGTAAGTAAACAACCTCCTTCTATGATATCTAATATTAATTTAATTATACAGTTTAATGGTCGAAGAGAAATCAATCCATAATGAAGTAAAGGTGAAATGGGTTGTGGTATTTTCATCTGAAGAGCCCTGGTACCACAGATTTCTCTCTCCAATAGATTTTCCAAATCTCCTTTTGTGTAATGTCCTGGTCTACCATTAGGGTTCCAAAAAATAATTTCTAATAGGCAAAGATTTAAAATATGTTTATCTATCCTTAACTAGGCAAAAACATTATTTCATATTATTCTTACTCTTAGGAAAAAAAAAAAAAATCTAAAATTATATAGGAAAAAAAAAATTATATAAAAAAATTACAAAAACTATTAATTAACTAAAAAAATACTAACAACCTTTCAATTCTCTACCTGTTTGAAATAAAAGTGTATGGTTCTTTCTTTATCTCTTTCCTCCCTTTTACTAAAAAATAAATATATAATCATTATAAATCTCTTCTTTATTCCTATTTATTTTAAGAGTATGTCTAAATGACGGGTAAAAGCCGATGCTAAAAGACGTTACGTTGTTAAATCTTCTTTTCTTGTTAAATTTTCTTTTTATTTTTCAAAAATTTTTTTTTTTTTTCTATCTAAAATAAAAACATATTATTCTAACATATAATTACTTTTATTACATTTTTCTCTCCTAAATAAGATATAAATATAATACATATAAAGAACTTTTTAATCTCATCTAACTTAAACACAAAAATAATTATCAACTTTTATCTTATATATATATATATATATCGTAATTTAAACAATGTGATATGTAAGTAATAAAGTATGACGTCTTTTCTAGTCGTCTCAAAGTAACACCAGCTTGCCACCGGACACCCGAGGGATCCAGAGAGGGACAAAGAAGGGGCGTTGGTCCGGATGTTGACAGTTAGTTAGGTTACAGTGGATATTTTCGGAGAGGCCCGCTCAGTGCTAGGTCTCACGGCGGCCCTCGTGGCCGCCGTTTTGGCTCCTCTCTGCCTCCGCGGCTTTATGCAGGACGCCGAGCTTTCCTCAGTTAATCCTCAACTTTCCTTTGGTCCTAGTGCCACGTGAGACGTACTAGGAGAGCGTCTTTTGATCCCAAACTTTGTCCTTACTGTTCCGTGCGGACTTCCCACTCTGCACGCCTTGCCACTCAACCCCGACTGCTTCCAACTCACTTGTTGGCTTACCCGGGTTTACGACATATTATTATTTCTTTTTTTATTATATTCTTTTCTTGTATAATATGTTTATTAATACAAAGCAATAACGCGCCATCTATATATAACAAATGAAAACATTAAGACGCCAATGTTTCTTTTCACAAATAAATCAAACTTCTGGGAGGTTTTACCACTGATGAGCCAAGCCCTCTCAATATTTTTTAATCGCAGTAAGGACAGTAGAAGTTTGATTTATTTGTGAATAGAAACATTCGCGTCTTAATGTTTTTATTCGCTATAATATGTTTATAACTTATGAAAAAAGGCATCTCCTTATCGTGCAACTGAAAGTTGCTGATGGCTTGCGCCATCTATCGGAATAAATATCAACTATTCTTGTTGATTTTTATTTATTCCAGAATCTTTATAACTGTTTCTGTTTAAAAATGTAAATCGATGCAATTATCCCTAGCCGAGATATCACGTTTTGTGTGTTGAAATAAATAAATAAATGATAATGAAAATAATGAAAGTGTAAAATATAATAATGATATTATAAAATTTTAATAATAAGTAAATTATATTATGATGCATTAGCGCGCCATCTGTTATCAAAATAAGAAACTATTCTAGACGCGTATGATTCTTTTTAAAAATAAAACAATTTCTACTGTCCTTACTGTAATAACTGATAAACCAGGCCCTCCCATTAATTTTCAATTACAGTAAGGACAGTAGAAATTGTTTTATTTTTAAAAGAAACTCCGCCCTTGCCGGTCCCAAGCCCAGATGAGAAGTAACAAGCTCGCTAAAAAACCTGGGCTCAGCTGGCCCCTGTAAGGGCTCCTGATCCAGGTATACAGGATGAGCAGTGTTTGTACTCCATGTTAGAAGCGGCTGCACATGGTGTCTGTTCCTCATGTCAGAGGCGGCCATTTCTTTTGGAGTTAAGTCGGCCTGCCACTGAGTAGTGCTCCCAGTCTTAATGACAAAGGCAGACGCATTCTACTTCAGCCAGTGTGGAGATAAGAAAGAAGAAGAATACGATTTTTAAAAGAATCATACGCGTCTATAATAG
>CP092863.1:68805534-68819832 GCA_030710605.1 Cordylochernes scorpioides | reverse complement strand
TTTAGTATTTTAATAAGTAAATTACTATAATGATAATCATGATATAGTACCATACACAGTAATACACTACTCTGACAAATGACCTTAAGAACAGCCAATGATAATAAAGAACAGAAGATTTGGAAGCGAGCCAATTACAAGGGTCTTACATTAAGAGCTATGTCCAATGGCCTTGAAGATTTGAAAGCACGTGACTATTACAACGAATTCCTTACGTCATGTAAACACTGATAGCTTTGACAAAAAAAAAAAAAAAAAGATAAACATTGTTATCATGTGATCGCTGATATTAAAGTTTGGGTTTATTCTCTCACACTACTTCAATTATTTTCACAGGGGGTCAGTGGAAGGATGGTCTAAACCGTTGGTTTTCAACCGTTACCACCCGGGTTCGATTCCCGCATTGGGCACTTTTTTATGTTTAAAAAAAATGCTCCAATGGCCCCCGATTCTTGCAAAAGTCCAACCCCAACAGCGAGTGCAAGTAACAAAAACGAGGCTCTGGCACATTTGTAAGTGCAAAGTTGAGCTGTTTTTCACATGTGTAGACATGTGGTGCACTTACAATAAAAGCAGTCGCCTACTTCTACCTACCATGTTTATCATGGCCTGTACCACGTGTACTAGGGATAAGCAAAAATATATATTTTTACATCAACACTTGTGAAAAAAAACAGTACAAATGTGAAATTGTATTGGGATAAGGTGAATAAATTAAGAAAAAGACATCTCCTTATCGTGCAACTGCAAATTTCTGATGGCTTGCGCCATCTATCGGAATATATATCAACTATTCGTTGATTTTAAATTATTCCACAATTCGACAAATACTTTTGTAATATAATGCGGCTTATGATTGTAAAACGACATTTGAAAATTATCCCGCATGTGTTTGTTTTGAACAAAAAATCAAAATTTATCTTTAAGGAGAAATAAAGATTATTTCTAACCTTAAGGATGAGGTATGAAAGGATGAATTGTGAAGAGTGATGATAAACGGAAAAATAAAGACAAGAACAAACTATGAAGGATAAACAAAAGCAATGAGGGAAGTTTACATAGTAGTAAAATATAAACATAAAAATGATACTCTGTTAATACTAGTGTAAAATAATAAATACTTCGCTACAATATTGTGAAACAAATTTAATATTTTTTTCTTCAAATTCTTCTGAGTATAACACATCCCACTAGTCTATAGAGACAAGGGTCGCCTCTCCCATCAAAATAGACGTGTGGTGGTTAATTAACAATAATCCACATAAACATTTCTTGCAAACTCAAGTTTTGTTTTATTGTTATCACTACTTCACTTCCATCAATAATTGACAATATGACCCAGAATAAGTATATTATGGTTTCCACAAGTCCATATCTCAGAAGAAGGCCAAGTGACACTCACTCCTCACTTTCTTACTGCTACTCTTTTTGTGTTGTTTTTCTTGCTTCCCTCTTTCTCTTTCTTTTTTTTCTTTTTATTCTGTATATATCGTTATTTCCCTCGTCTCACTGCTTTGTTCTTATGCATACCTCTGGTGAATCCTGTATAGGGTCAGTGACCCTGAATAAAGGCTTTTTGTTGTTGTTGTTATCACTAAGGTTATACCTTGTTATTGTTAATATATTCAGACAACAACAACAACAACAACAACAACAAAAAGAAGAATGAATCCAATTAAATAGAAAAAATATATAAATTAGATAATAAAAATTTTGCATATTTGCAACAAGCAAATATGAATTTTTAAAAAGCAAATAAAATTTACATAAAATAGAAATACAAAACAATAATTTTACATGTCCCCTACAGACGTTTAAAACCAGAAGCCATATAGGTTTTACTACTGAAGCCAATCTATAATGATGCAAAGGAAAACTATCCTCATGGTATTCATCTATACCAAAAAAAGGCACCTCTCCCTTTAAAAAATACATTCAAACAATGACTTCTATTTATCAGTTCAGTACAGAACATAGTGATGCTGATAAAGAAGGTGTCTCAATACCAATAATAATAAATAAAGATTTTCTTGATTGGTTTATTGAGAACAAAATAAACACTAATGATCGAAAGTTTATATATTTCAAACAGTATTAAACTGGCGAAACCGCTGGGAGGGTTCACCACTGATGAGCCAAGCCCTCTATTAATTTTTCCATTGCAGTCAGGGCAGTAGATATTGTTTAATTTTTAAAAGAATCATACGCGTCTATAATAGTTTCGAATTATCGAAACAGTACACTGTTAACAGATATACACTTGTACTATGTAGAGTTATTGAGTTTTATAAATAAAACTTGAATTTTACAAAATTCAATGATAGATAAGCATAAAAAATTTACTCATGGACATAACTTAAGGAAATGGAAAGCCCTTGATGTCGCCGGTGGTCTATTATTTTTAGGAGACAGAGACAATTTTGTTTACACTTTGGTTATCTCGCGTGTCTTCAATAAAGGTCACTGTAATATCTTTCAGAGTTATTGTCTGAATCCCGATATATATGCTAAAATGTACAAATTCCTAAATTTTTGTCCATGAGTGTATTATAAATGAAAAATATCAACAGCTGCGAATAGAGTTGAAATTCAAAGAAAACAAATCAGAGTTTTTCTAAGTTTTTTAAATCTATTCAAAAGAAAAAAAAAACGCTAAGAAACAACGCTGTATTACCGAAACGTCACACACTATTTATTTAGATTTGGTCTTAGTACCTTGTAGTTCTAATATATAATCCAAATTGTTTCTCTCTTATCATGTTAAAGTATTTTGTTAAATCATTTTTATATTATTCAAATGGTTTAAATAATTGTTAGAGAATTCAAACCGTTCAAATATTTGTTAGATAATTCAAACGGTTTATAAATTGTTAGATAATTCAAATGGTTCAAATATTTGTTAAATAATTCAAATGATTTAAATATTTTAAAAGAATTCAAATAATTTTTTTAAATAATTGTTAGAAAATTCAGATGGTTTAAATAATTTTTAGAGAATTCAAACCGTTCAAACATTTGTTAGATAATTCAAATGGTTTAAATAATTGTTAAGATGATACAAATGGTTTAAATAATTGTTAAGATGATACAAATGGTTTAAATAATTGTTATAGAAAATTTAAATGATTTAAATATTTTTAAATAATTAAAATTATTTTTTTTAAATGTTAGAGAATTCAAATAATTAAAATAATTGTTATATAATTCAAATATGATTTAAATATATGTAAAGAATTCACGAATGATTTGAATAATTTTTAAAGAATTTAAATGATTTAAATAATCGTTTGAAAATATAATGATTTAAATATAATGGTTAGATGTTTCAAATGGTTTGTAAAATTGTTAGATGATTTGAATTGTTGATAATATTTTGGAGTGAAATGGCAACAGAAAATATATATTTAAAAAAGAGGTAAAAATCATCTGACAATCAGATACGCATCCTTCAAGCTAAATCAAAACTCAGATTAACCGAAATTTTCTGGGATTAATAGGAAAATAAGTACCAGAACCCAGGTTGTATTTTTTTTTCTTCCTCTATATATAAAATAGAAAAAATACGATTTATTTTCTTGTATAATATGTTTATAACTGTTTCTGTTTAAAAATTTAAATCGACGCAATTATTTCTAGCCGTGATAACGCGTTTTGTGTGTTGAAATAAAATAAATAAAAGAAAGAAAAGGAAAACATTTTTTTTTTGCCATAAAATATTTACAACAAAATTATTTAATTTATCATTATTATTAAAAGAGAGAAAAAGAATTTTATATGTAAGTTAATGCGATTGATAATTATTTTGAAAAGTTATTGTTGAGAAAAAATCAGTTATACTTTAATAGTTGAAGATGTTTTTTTGCAGCTAAGCTAAAAGTTTTAACAATTATTAGATTAAAATTCTATAATATTTTACGGAAGTTCATAAATGAATACTTAATTAAGATCAAATTTGTAACAAATAAATTTACTGGCAATGTGTTTCTTTTCAATAATATCATCAAATATATTATCTCTACAGACCTTACTTCAATAAATATATAGATAATATTTGATGATATCATTGAAAAGAAGCATATTGCCAGTAAATTTATTTATTACAACTTTTTTTGATAGATGACATTTGAATTTATAAATTTAACTTACGATGTTTGATATAACAGAAGTAAAATTGAATTTTTATTGAAAAGATGCGAATACAAAGAAACAGCAAATCATCATAGATGGAGAAAACCTAAGTTGAATTTTTGAGTTTTCTAATATTTAAATGCGAATAAAAACATAAAACTCACCTTCTTTCGGCACATACGCGCTCGGCAACACTTCTCCACTTGCCCATCTGGTAACACTGGAACGTCACTTCCGCCGTGACGTCACTTCCCGCGTGTCATTGATCGCAGCGCGCGTGCGCAAGACGTCACGTGACCTCGGAACAGTTTGTGACAATCCGCTCTATCAACAATTCAGATACTCTAACATCTCAATTTCGTTAAAAAATCACGAATAACCCCTAAATATACAGTGGAACCTCCATGAGAGGACACTCACGCTAGAGAACACCTCTCTATAAAGGACAGTTTTCATTTGTCAAAATTACCATTTTTACTATTTAGTAAATCTCACGGTAAGAGGACATCTCTCCCTAAAGAACACTTTGGCTCTGTAATTAGGTGTTGTCCTTTATAGAGAGGTAGTTATACTGTTTCTTGTTCCAAAATCACTTTACCAGGTGCCGCTCAAAAAGAGCAACCTAGTTTATGATATTTACAACAATGAATAATATATATGAAGGTTATTCACATATTGAAACAAAGGGTCCAATACGGTATTCTATCCTGGTTCATGGCTGTCGGGAATCGAGGGTTTTACCCAATCGTCCACCGATTCAATGGTTCTACTGTATTTGATTAAAAGATGCTATCGGAAAATTAGTAAAAATCAAGTTTAATACGCGAGCGAAAATTACACAGAAATATTCGAATAAACAAAAATTAGGACAAAGCGTTTCTCTATTTTCAGGTGTTCCAAGCCTTTTAGCAAAGATATCCATTGCAACGGGCAGATACAAAAACAAATGAAGAGAGTTTGTATCATGTATGGATGAAAAAAGACTATATTACAGCTAAAAATAAGTTTAAAAATCTACATAAACGCAAATTTACATAGTTAATTATATAATTTCGTTTATAAAACACGCTATTGTATTTAAAATGTTTAAATTGAAGGTAGATTTATCTTAAAATAAAAACATAAAACTTCCAGGGAAAAGTTTCTTTTAAAATATTTTTTATTTAAAAAATATCTCGAGCTTTCGGGCAAGTACGCCCTTCTACGGGAGAAAATGCTTTATATGATTAATACGCCAATAGCTTTATCTGTAAAAAAAAGGTTAAAATAGAAAATTCTAAATTCTAAACTCACTATAAATACTTTATTTATGTCAACACACAAAACGCGATGTTGGAAAAAAAAAAGAAAAAAATGTTTTAAACATAGTAAATCAATGATCTTGAAATACTTTAGACTGACAACACTGTAATATAAAACCGAGAACAAAGGAGTGTTTTTGTTTTGTTTAAAAAATTAGTAATTTTAATGTAAATTGTTAAATATTCTTTTTTCTCTCTCTCTCTCTTTGAAAATAATAAATTTAAAATATTTCATAAAAGGTAAAAATCGCCTAATTCTTTAAAACCATTACAGCTGTAAGTAAACTTGTTTCATCGTCTGAACCATAAAAGATTCACAACACGCGATATCCTCAGCTAGGGATAATTGCGTCGATTTACATTTTAAACAGAACCAGTTATAAACATATAATAGCAGATTATGCTATGAAAAGATTTTTAATTACGATACACCCATACCTCGCTTTGCGTCGGGGTTACGTTCCAAAAAAACACGACGCAAATTGAAACGACGCAAAGTGAAAATAAAATTTTGATGGCATGGCGCAATCAAAAACAAAGGTGTTGGCATATTTTAGGAAAAAAAAATTCATAAAATAAAAAATTAAAGACTCGAATCCAAAACAACGCAACTTCGAAAATCTAACGACGCACAGTGAAAATCAGTAAAAATTAAGCAGCGACGCAACTTCGAAAAAAAACGCAAAACGAAACGACTCAAAGCGAGGTATTGGTGTATTTGTATTTTGATAAACTGTAAAATTTTCATATTGCTTCTTTTATTAATTTGATTTGATATTAAATAAATTGCTGTGTCATTCTGAAGTTTGTCTTTCCTACGTTACAATATTATATAACTTAAATAATTAAAAAAAAGAGAAACAATAAGATACATTAGGAACCTGATCCTTTCAGGTTAGAAAGATAATCAAATAAATAGATAAACAGAGTATAAACAGAAAAAAATTGATTTTCCAGAAATTTATAAAGAATTCATATCTTAATTATTTGTAAATAACTATGTATATACTTTTAATTTATTCATTTATTTTGCTTTCAAATTTTTATCATTAATTTAGAAATAATATGTATACATACAATTATTTACAATTACACTGTTGTATATAAATCTCTCTCTCTTTAATAGATAAAATAATAATATATAATATTAAATATAATTGTTAGCTGTATATATACTGAATGTAATATTTAAATCAAAGATACAATTCTTTCATTGGCCTTGTAGAACGAGAGTGGTGTACGCGTGCTATCATGTTCTAGTGAAAACACACAAACATCCTCGATAAAGAGAGGCGAGTTGCCCCTCGAAATATTGGAACAATAAAATAATTATAAATCCAATATATGCATCTTTTTAAAATATAAATCATAAATATATTTGACATGACGTAGCCACGCAATAATATTTGAAGCGAAGGCGATAAAAACGTGGTGATTTTATTTTATTGGTAAAACACAAGCTTTCAGGCAAGAATACCCAGTTGTAACCTGAAGAAGGGCATTCTTGCATGAAAGCTTGTGTGTCACCAATAAAAGAAAATCACCACGTTTTTATCGCCTTCGTTTCACATAAATGTATTTACAAAAATAGTTAAATCTGTGATAATTATCTCTAGTAGTTATTGATATAGATCTACAACATTGTTTATTGTCTGTTGTCTAGCGATGAAAAAGAGGGGGTATTCCAGCAGTAGGTGTCTCGAGTCCTAAATTTCCTTGTCACAATGACAGCTAGAGTCTTCAACCGCTCCTATGTTACTATATTGTTGCATCCTGGCTAATGTACCTATTTTATTTTAATTTGTAATATTATTCTTTATATATTTTAAATTAAAATTTATATTTATTTATTTTATTAAACAGAATATATGTATTATAAACAGATTTATGTATTATAAAATCACCATTTGTATTTGTGGTACACTGTGTGACTTCACTGCTCTCTTTGATGTGAGAAATAAATAAATTATTCTGGAGGCTACTTAAAGTTATCTCATTATTCCCTTATATAAATTTGTAGGATGGTTGAAACACGCTCTGGTAAGATACAAGACCCGGCACAGGAGAGAATCAAGGTTGAAGAATCTGCCAAGCCGCAACCTGGTGCAACAATAAGTACTTACACAGTTCATTTTTTACTATAAGCTATTTACTTAGCGATCTTCCATTTCCAATAAAACGTTATATTGCACAACAGAGAATACTCCATTAGTTTATTTCAGGAAAACCATACTCAACATCTTCAGCAAGGAGGATACAATATGTCATCTTTGCAAAGAAAACATAGAAATTGAAGTATCTCATTATATATTTGAGTGTCAGTATATTAGCTAAGAAAGAGAGATGACAAAAGTAAACGACAGCCAACTTACCTCAGTACAAAGTACCAGCTCCATATCAATGGTTGTTCCTATATAACTTTTACAGTAAGTTCCTCCACTACATGATGGTGATTGGGGGGATATCGTTGTAAGCCTGCAATGAGAGAGGAGAATCTGACTGGTGTCTTAATAAAAGCTTTATGTGTATATATTCAGAACAATTGTTGGGTTCTGTGCTGCCTGGAGTATAGGAGCTTCATCTATGCTTCCTTCCTGTGGTGAATCTGTATAAGACTGGTGTCTTAATAAAAGCTTTGTATGTGTATATTCAGAACAGTTGTTGGGTTCTGTGCTGCCTGGAGTATAGGAACTCCATCTATGCTTCCTTCCTGTGGTGAATCTGTATAAGACTGGTGTCTTAATAAAAGCTTTGTATGTGTATATTCAGAACAGTTGTTGGGTTCTGTGCTGCCTGGAGTATAGGAGCTCCATCTATGCTTCCTTCCTGTGGTGAATCTGTATAAGACTGGTGTCTTAATAAAAGCTTTGTATGTGTATATTCAGAACAGTTGTTGGGTTCTGTGCTGCCTGGAGTATAGGAGCTCCATCTATGCTTCCTTCCTGTGGTGAATCTGTATAAGACCAGTGGTCTTAATAAAGCTGTATGTGTGTGTATTCAGAACAATTGTTGGGTTCTGTTCTGCCTGGAGTATAGGAGCTCCATCTATGCTTCCTTCCTGTGGTGAATCTGTATAAGACCGGTGGTCTTAAGGAAGTTGTGTGTGTGATTATATGATGTTTTATCTTTAGAGATATATATATATATTTTTTCGAGTCAAGGATGTTTCTGTATTGATCAAGCCTGAAGAGATATCAGTATGTATAATTCCAATCAGCCAATCAGATATCCGAGAAGTTATTGCAAATGGAGAGAGATAAAAGTGTTAGAGATATAGCAAACGATAAGATACCACTGGTCGTGCTCAAAGTTCACAGTTTAGAGAAATCAGTTTCAAACGTTGTGTGAAAGATAGGATGTTTTCCTGCTTGATTAGAAATCTTCGTCTGGTTTGATAACATACCAAAATTAAAATTAAACTGGAAAAACCGCTGAGAGAATTCATCACTGATAAGCCAGGCCCTCCCATTAATTTTTCCATTGCAGTAAGGACAGTAGAAATTGTTTAATTTTTAAAATAAGCATACGCGTCCATAATAGTTTCGAATTTTCATAACAGATGGCGCGGCTAATGCTTCAAAATATCAATATGTATATCCCTTTGGTGAATCATATGTTAGAATTCATTATTCCATTTAGAATCCAGGGCTATAACCATCCCTTATAATACCATAAAATTTCAAAGAACTAAGAAAAAAGGTCTAATACATATAGAAATACGTCTATATGTATATGCATATGGTAAAGTTACAGTATAAGCAGTGATAAGCCCGTGACCATGGCCTCACACTTCTTTTTCTTTTTTTATTCCACTCAATTATAATTAGTGTATCAAGCCTGTAGAATTAACATCCATCATGACTGGGTGAAGTAGGATGCATCTGCCTTTGTCATTAAGACTGGGAGCACTACTCAGTAGCAAACCGACTTAGCTCCGATATGAAATAGCCACCTCTGACATGAGGAACAGACATCATGTACAGATGCTCCTAAAATGGAGTACAGACATCCTGTATCCCTGGATCAGGAACCCTTACAGGGTACTATTAACATGGCCAACTAAGCCCAGGTTTTTTATCGAGCTTGTTACTGCTCCCCCTTTTCCTTTTTATCAGGGCTTGGGACCGGCAAAGGTGGAGTTATAAAGTTGAAAGAACTAAACAAAAAAATCAAAAAAAGAGATGACAGTCATCCTTTATCCAACGACAAAAAGACATCGAGTTATCTAATCTCTATCAACCCTACTGTAGACCCAACAGACACCACGTGTCTTCCACATAACCCAAACTAATTAATTAATTACTCCAGAAAGCAATCAACCGAGAGTTAATGAGAAGACGGGATTAATGGAAATAGATGAGATGGAAAGATAATGAAGAGTCTACACTATCTACAGTGAAGTGTAGACGTGTAGACGGAACAACTTTGCTATATTGATAACTAAGATCACCAAACCTCCATTTCTAGATCTACAATGAAAGAAAGTGTCATACAAAATATAATACCTCTTTTTATCACACATACAGCTTTATTAAGACCACAAGTCTTATACATATTCACCACAGGAAGGAAGCATATATGGAGCTCCTATACTCCAGGCAGCACAGAACCCAACAACAGCCTCCTGTTCCGACACATGTCTAGTGTCCTGACCGTGCATAGGTTAGCGTATCACTGAAAAGACGATTGTGGAATTTCTACTTCTTTTTATCAATTAATAAATGCAAATAATAATCTTTTTTTTTTCAAACCAAAGTAGATAGCAAAAGTTCTCCAAAAGGAAATTTGGATTAATTCCATTCTTTTTCCAACATTTCCTCAGGTAAAATGACAACTATGTAACATTCTGCATTTTAACAATAAAGATATGTTAACAATAAAGTTTAAAAACAAAATAAATATATCAGTACAGGAAATTAAAATATTAGGAGTCACTTTTGCAAATCATTTTTTAGAAAGAAAAAAACTTAATTTCAACCCTTACATAGATATTATACTAAATAAAGCAAAAATATACAAAAATCTGCTACTGTCAATTTTCGGAAAAGCTTGGGGTCTGAATACCCAAAATAGACTTACATTATACAAAACAATATTTAAGCCAATGCTTTCTTATGGATCGGAGATATGGTATAAGTTCGTAAATAAGAAAAATATAAATAACCAAACTTTCATAATTCTCAATTCATTTTTAATCACACTCACACAAAAGCCTTTATTAAGACACACTGGTCTTATAGAGGATTCTCCCCGAGATTACAAGAGAGATAGGCCTGTGAAAGTGGGGAATATACAGAAGAAGAAAAAGAAAGATTATGTAAGTATGATATATACATACACATACATATATACAACATAACAACAAAAGCACCCATTAAGACCCAAAGTCTTATAAAAGACTCGACTGCAGGATCCAAGAAGCAAAGTAAGAAAAAGATAAAGAAGTGAACAACAACAACAACAAAAATATATATATATATACACATATATACATATTCACTCAATTCAAAGTAACAGTAACGATGCCTTTTTATTCATTGCCTTGTAAAACCCACATAGATCCAGTGAAAACTTTCTATCTGTTATGTAGTTTGTTAAGATATCCTCAACTGTGTCCGGGAATCTTTTATCCTGTTTCAAAATAAATGTTTTTCTTTCATCTGAAATACTTGCACAGTGGAAAAAATAGTGAGATATTTCGGAGTTCATTTTTAAACATGAAATTTTCAGATTATCAAATTTCTGGCGATTCTCTACCAAACTCTGTAACGGTGAAGCCATGTACATAGAGAAACTTGGAGACAACTATGTGTAACAACCATTCTATTGCTACGTATGTTACTGTAATCAGCTACTGGAAATATATTCTTCCAATTCAAAAGGACAAACATGACAACATCTATATTACCTATCTGTTGATAGTGGATCTCAATAATTACTTCTCTTTCTAGAACATAAATCTACTTAATTGAAGTTACAAAAATAAGAAACATAAATTACTAAATGAAAAACAATAGAAAAAAATAAAAGATAAGTGGGTCAGGTGTTGATATTAAAAATAAAAAAGGCATCTCCTGACCACGAGCACATGTGCTTTTTAGATGGCAGAGCGCCATCCAGTGGAGCAAAAATAAACTAAACGTTTATTTAGCTTGCTCCGTGATATTTGGCCAACCCAATTTCTTGATAAATCAAGAAAAGCCATCCACGAACGCGTTTCGCGCTGTTGGAGCTCGTCAGCGTGGAGAAGGCTGTAACCACTGCGACCAAAAAGATTTTTTGGTCCCAATGGCTTCCCGAAAAATCAAGAAATGGGTATTTAAGGCCAAATTTGCGTAAAGACGCTTAACACAATAAAAAACAATAGAAAAAAAAAAAGATAAGCACATGTGCTCGTGGTCAGGAGATGCCTTCTTTATTTTTAATATCAACACCTGACCCACTTATCTTTTATTTTTTCTATCGTTTTTTTCATGTGTTAAGCGTCTTTACGCAAATTTGGCCTTAAATACCCATTTCTTGATTTTTCGGGAAGCCATTGGGACCAAAAAATCTTTTTGGTCGCAGTGGTTACAGCCTTCTCCACGCTGACGAGCTCCAACAGCGCGAAACGCGTTCGTGGATGGCTTTTCTTGATTTATCAAGAAATTGGGTTGGCCAAATATCACGGAGCAAGCTAAATAAACGTTTAGTTTATTTTTGCTCCACTAGATGGCGCTCTGCCATCTAAAAAGCACATGTGCTCGTGGTCAGGAGATGCCTTCTTTATTTTTAAATCACTAAATATATCTAATTAAACATTACTAATACAATAACATCTCTCCAACCACATATCTCTATTAACTTTTACCTATATATAATTGTTGCATCATGATTAATGCGCGTATTTATAAAATTATTCATAATATTATTTTTAATATATTTAAAATTTCAATTATATATTTATTTTTATAAAACAGAATATTATTACGAAATAATATGTACTATTGTCGTATATTTATATTTTAATTATATAATATAACTAGACGGGTGACCCGGGCTTCGCCCCGGGATTGACCCGTGTGCATATTTACCCGAGTGATATATATTTAGATAAGATTTTTTAAAATTGTTTGTTATTAGCATTATCTATTTGTTTGCATCATCATAATTTGATCTAATCTTTGATAGAGGGCGCTGTTCGTGAGCTAAGTAGAATAATTTGAATATATAGTTTTAATAATTGATTTATATATATTTTAAAATAGCCTATCGTCTTCCCCGTATTTTTTACCTATGTATGGAAATTTTGGTTTGAATTAGTGAACTACTGCGAATTTGTATATCGGACATACAAACAAACAAACATTGATTTATATATATATAGATATTGTATATAATATATTAATATAATAATAATATTAAATCCACAGATTCTGCGATATATTGTATATATCATAACATATAATTTATCATCATATAATTCGATTGTTAACTTGTAATTCTTACATCTAATACGGTGTAATATAATAAAAGCCATTTAAATAAATAAAGCCTAAAATATATTTCTACTTTTAAATTAACCTAAATACACCACAACTATAAAATCATTTGAATTTTGATACACTGAAGATACCCAACCTGCTTTAAACTTTGATGTGATAAATAAAGAGATATTCTAGGTGTTACCTAAATATATAGTTGTCTATTTATTGACTGGTTTAACCTTGTAGGATGGTTGAGACACGTTCTGGGAAGATGTAAGACGTGTCTGAGGAGAGAATCAAGACTGAAGAATCTGTCAAACCGCAGCATGGTGCAAGGTTCCAAATAACCTTATTAGGTGCCACCGCTCAAAAAGCGCAACCTAGATCATCATATTTACAATATACTGTGGGGGATGTACAGGGTTTGTTCATTTACAATTATAATTTATATTGATGTCGTTGGGTCCTCAGGTCCTTGGAGATATTGTTCTTGAGAAGGTTTTTTCTGGCTTGTTTGATATTCAAGGTGGGTTTACTTTTCCTTAATTTCCACTTTTCGTCATTCTGGCTTAATTGATGGAGAATTTGTCTAAGTTTTAAATTTCTTATTTTCCTTTTTCCGCATTTGTAGTTTGTGGCTTCCTTAAAGGATCCTGGTGTAACAATATACATTCCTAACACCACAGAATTTAAGTCACAGATTATTACAATCATAGAATAATATTTGATAATAACATACAAAACTATCTGCTGGTATTGAACCAAGAAAGTCAGAGATATACCGTAGATATAACCAATCATCTTCACTGGTCTAACTACACACTTGATGGTCACGCTATCTTCCAATCTCCACACACCTCATCAATAAGTTTCACATCACATTATCATCTCTTTCATCTATAGTTTCACTTTAGCTCAATTGTATATCCCCATACACAACCTAACTCTTTCATAAAACATTATATTCTCGTGTACGTATGTTTTATTAATATATATAAATGTGAAAAAATAGTACAAATGTAATATTGTACTGGGATAAGGTGCATAAATTATGAAAAAAGGCTTCTCCTTATCGTGAAACTGAAAGTTGCTGATGGCTTGCGCCATCTATCGGAATAAATATCAACTATTCTCGTTAAATTTTAATTATTACAGAATTGGCCAAATACCCATTCTTGATTAATCAAGAAAAGCTAAAAACGGACGCGTTTTGGGCTGTTGGCCCTCATCAGCGTGGTGCAAGCTGTACCTCAACCACCAAAATGCTTTTTTCTTAATATATAAATGTGTGTTTCAGGTAAATTGATTATTTTGGGGAATAGTAAATATAGTTTATAATTATATATTAATACAATGCAATAACATGCCATTTATATATAACAAATGAAAATATTAAGAGGTGA
>CP092863.1:68786128-68805434 GCA_030710605.1 Cordylochernes scorpioides | reverse complement strand
AGGTTCCTAATATATCTTATTGTTTCTTTTTTTATATTTATTATAATTATTAATTTTTCTTGTATAATATTTTTTATTAATATAAAGCAATAACGCGCCATCTATATATAAAAAATGAAAACATTGAGACGCGAATGTTTCTTTCCACAAATAAATCAAACTTCTGGGAGGTTTCACCACTGTTGAACCAAGCCCTTCCAATATATTTTAATCGCAGTAAGGACAGTAGAAGTTTGATTTATTTGTGAAAAAGAAATATTCGCGTCTTAATGTTTTTATTCGTTATAATATGTTTATAACTTATGAAAAAAGGCATCTCCTTATCGTGCAACTGAAAGTTGCTGATGGCTTGCGCCATCTATCGGAATAAATATCAACTATTCTCGTTGATTTTTTAATTATTCCAGAAAGTTTATAACTGTTTCTGTTTAAAAAAAATGTAAATCGACGCAATTATTCCTAGCCGAGATATCGCGTTTGGGGGGGGGGGGGGTTGAAATTCTATATACAGTTACGAGCGTCATGCCTTCTTAATAATTCTTCATCTCTGTCACCGTTTGCTTTTTTTTTTTTGGAATGGCGCTCTCCTATTGGTTGGCTACGAGCACGCCACCTTTGCCCCCCCCCCCCCCCATCATGCCCCCTCTACTCGCTTTTTGGTTTTTGTAACTATTATGTTGGAGCGGGTCGCTCCTTAAATAAATGCATATATTAGTTAATAACTAAATGGAATCCTCTCTTTCTTTTTCCCAGTAAGAGACGCCTACGGAAGCCAACAGTACATAGACAGATAAAGCACATAGGCTATAGTTATTAACTAATATATGCATTTATATAAGGCGCCAATTTATAATTGTAACAAATAGTATTTGAATCAAAACATTCAATCGGGTAAAACACGGGCGTTGCCCGGGTCATTCGGCTAGTTAATAAATAAATGATAATGAAAATAATGAAAGGGTAAACATAATAATGATATTATAAAATATTGATAATGAAGTACACCCATACCTCGCTTTGCGTCGGGGTTACGTTCCAAAAAAAAACACGACGCAAATTGAAACGACGCAAAGTGAAAATATGTGAAGGCGCAATCAAAAACAAAGGTGTTGCCATATTTAGGAAAATAAAAAATAAAATTAAAGACTCGAATCCAAAACAACGCAACTTCGAAAATCTAACGACGCACGGTGAAAATCAGTAAAAATTAAGCAACGACGCAACTTCGAAAAAAACGCAAAACGAAACAACGCAAAGCGAAATATTGGTGTAGTTTACTTTAATAATGAAAATCATTATATAGTTCCATACAAAGTATAATACACTACTCTGACATGTGACCTTAAGAACAGCCAATGATAATAAAGAACAGAAGATTTGGAAGCGAGCCAATTACAAGGGTCTTACATTAAGAGCTATGTCCAATGGCCTTGAAGATTTGCAAGCACGTGACTATTACAACGAATTCCTTACGTCATGTAAACACTGATAGCTTTGACAAAAAAAAAAAAAAGATAAACATTGTTATCACATGATCGCTGATATTAAAGTTTGGGTTTATTCTCTCACACTACTTCAATTATTTTCACAGGGGGTCAGTGGAAGGATGGTCTAAACCGTTGGTTTTCAACCGTTACCACCCGGGTTCGATTCCCGCATTAGTCACTTTTTTATGTTTAAAAAAAAAATGCTCCAATGGCCCCCGATTCTTGCAAAAGTCCAACCTCACTAGCGAGTGCAAGTAACAAAAACGAGGCTCTGGCATATATGTAAGTGCAAAGTTGAGCTGTTTTTTCACATGTGTAGACATGTGGTGCACTTACAATAAAAGCAGTCGCCTACTTCTACCTACCATGTTTATCATGGCCTGTACCACGTGTACTAGGGATAAGCAAAAAAATATATATTTTTACATCAACACTTGTGAAAAAAAAAATAGTACAAATGTGAAATTGTATTGGGATAAGGTGAATAAATTAAGAAAATTATTAAGAATCCTTTTTTTAAACTAAGAAAAAGCATCTCCTTATCGTGCAACTGAAAGTTGCTGATGGCTTACGCCATCTATCGGAATATATATCAACTATTTGTTGATTTTAAATTATTCCAGAATTAGACAAATATTTTGTAATACAATACCATGGTATGTATTTCTACTGTCTTCTAAGCCCATCTTCTTTCTTTGATTAAACCGCTCAACCATAAATACCACCCAAAAATATGTCCATATTGATATTTAAAATATGCCTATTGAAATCAAAAATATGTTGTTTTAATTAAAAATAACTTAACAAAAATAGTTCTAAAGTTAACGAATTTCATTTAAAATTAATCTGTTTCAATTAAAAATTTATAGAATGAAAACGTTTTTTACTAATAAAGTTTTTTTTTAAATAAATAAATATCGCTCAAAAATGAAATTGTTGTCATTAAAGTGTAAAATGTCCCAAAATTATCCCGCATGTGTTTCTTTTGAACGAAAAATCGAAATTTATCTTTAAGGAGAAATAACTATTATTTCTAACCATAGAGATGAAGTATGAAAGGATGAATTGTGAAAAGTAATGATAAAACAATAAAAATAAATGTGTCCAGGGATGGGAACTTTAGATTAATCAAGAAAAGCTAACCACGTACGCGCTTCGGGCTGTTGGCCGTCGTCAGCGTAGTGAAAGCTGTACCTAAACTACCAAATACACCTATCCCCCGATTTACACGGTACTTGTTTTACACGTTTTCGCTTTTACACGGTTTTCCAAATAAGTTTTTGTTTTGTTTTTATCGCACTATACTAAATGCTACTGTGATTGAACACATGCGCTGTGTACAAATCTCACGAGGAATCCCGAGCTTATGTGCTGACTACATATTTTAACCTGTCAATGCATTTTATTTTTATTTCTGTGTACACCTATCCCCCGATTTACACGTTTTTCTCAAGAACATATCTACAGTGTAAATCGGGGGATAGGTGTGTATATATTTTTGGTTATATGGTATATGCGCAGAATGATCCAATACAGTATTAGAGCTCTAAAAAGCGGTCTGGTAGATTAAATTGACGAAACCGCTGGGAGGGTTCACCACTGATTAGCTAAGCCCTACCAATGTTTTTTCATCGCAGTAAGGACAGTAGAAGTTTGGTTTATATGTAAAAGAGACTTTTCTGTTTAAATGTTTTCTTTTCTTGAATATAGAGGGCGCATTTTCCCCCTATAATTAATTTACAACTTCTTATTCAACAACAAGAAAAATCCGGGTATAAGGTTTTGTTGAGAAGAGATTCTTTATATAAGAAAGACGAAACTCCACCTTTGCCGGTCCCAAGCCCGGGTGAAAAAGGAGGAAGGGGAGCAGTAACAAGCTCACTAATAAATCTGGGCTCAGCTGGCCTGGCTGATAGTACCCTGTAAGGGCTCCTAATCCAGGGATACAGGATGAGCAAGCAGTGTTTGTACTCCATGTTAGGAGCGGCTGCACATGGCGTCTGTTGGCGTCCTCATGTCAGAGGCGGCCATTTCTTTTGGAGCTAAGTAGGCCTGCCACTGAGTAGTGCTCCCAGTCTTAATGACAAAGGCAGACACATTCTACTTCACAGCCTAGTGGACATGGCATCTGCCCGGTAAGCGGAACACTGTGGGTTCGTTTCCCATCACTGGACACTTTTATTTTTCCGTTTATCATTACTCTTTACAATTCATCCTTTCATACCTCATCCTTAAGATTAGAAATAATCATTATTTCTCCTTGAAATAAATTTGGATTTTTCGTTGAAAAGAAACACATGCGGGATAATTTTAAAATGTCGTTTTACATCCTACTTCACCCAGTCATGATGGTTGTCAAACACCATCTACAAGCTCTACAAGCTTGATACCCTAATATGATTGAGTGGAGAAAAGAAAGAAGAAGATAAACGATCGTACAAGTTTTCAGACGTCTTGTACGAAAGCTTGTACAATCATCCTCTCATATATAAAGAATCTCCTCTCCCTTACTTGTGTTTCTTCATCTATAGTGTATAGGAATATTCTCGTTGTCTTAATGTAATTTACAATATTGCCATGTGGAAAATTAAGAAAGACAAAAACTTCAGGATCAGACAGTAATTTAAGTCAAGAACAAACTATTCTATATACAGTTACGAGCGTCATGCGTTCTTCATCTCTTAATTCTTCAGTTTTCATCTCTGTCACCGTTTGCTTTTTTTTTTGGAATGGCGCTCTCCTATCACGCCACCTTTGCCCCCCCCCCCACTCGCTTTTTCGTTTTTTGTAACTATTGTGTTGGAGCGGGTCGCTCCTTAAATAAATGTATATATTAGTTAATAACTAAATGGAATCCTCTCTTTCTTTTTCCCAATAAGAGACGCCTACGGAAGCCAACAGTACATAGACAGATAAAGCACATAGGCTATAGTTATTAACTAATATATGCATTTATTTAAGGCGCCAATTTATAATTGTAACAAATAGTATTTGAATAAAAACCTTCAATCGGGTAAAACACGGGCGTTTCCCGGGTCATTCGGCTAGTGAAAAATAAACAAAAGATAAACAATAAGGAAAGTTTACAACGTAGTAAACTACACCAATACCTCGCTTTGCGTCGTTTCGTTTTTTTTCGAAGTTGCGTCGCTGCTTAATTTTGACTTATTTTCACTGTGCGTCGTTAGATTTTCGAAGTTACGTTGTTTTGGATTCGAGTCTTTAATTATTTTCCCCTAAAATATGGCAACACCTTTGTTTTTGATTGCGCCTTCACATATTTTCACTTTGCGCCGTTTCAATTTGCGTCGTGTTTTTTTTGGAACGTAACCCCGACGCAAAGCGAGGTATGGGTGTATAAACATAAAAAACAATGATACTCTGTTAATACTAGTGTAAAATAATAAATACTTCGCTACAATGTTTTGAACCAAATATAATGTTTTTTTTCTCTTCAAATCCCTCTAACACATCCCACTTAGTATAAAAAGACAAGGGTCGCCTCTCCCGTCAAAATAGACATCTAAAACCAGACGCCATATAGGTTTTACTACTGAAGCCAATCTATAATGATGCAAAGGAAAACTATCCTCATGGTATTCATCTATACCAAAAAAAGGCACCTCTCCCTTTAAAAAATACATTCAAACAATGACTTCTATTTATCAGTTCAGTACAGAACATAGTGATGCTGATAAAGAAGGTGTCTCAATACCAATAATAATAAATAAAGAATTTCTTGATTGGTTTATTGAGAACAAAATAAACACGAATGATCGAAAGTTTATATATTTCAAACATTATTAAACTAGCGAAACCGCTGGGAGGGTTCACCACTGATGAGCCAGGCCCTCCCATTAATTTTTCCATTGCAGTCAGGACAGTAGATATTGTTTAATTTTTAAAAGAATCATACACGTCTATAATAGTTTCCATTTTTCATAACAGTATACTGTTAACAGATATACACTTGTACTATGTAAGTTATTGAGTTTTATATAAAAAAAAACGTGAATTTAACAAAATACTTCTTGAAAATGAAGATACTTCGGCCAGTAAATATTTTTATTACCTCGACGTTTCGACAAAAATTTTGAAACATTTTTAACGCCTTGCTAAATGTTTAATTTTTGTTTGCTCCTGACGAGGACAAAAGATTTTTGTCGAAACGTCGAGGTAATAAAAAGATTTACTGGCCGAAGTATCTTCATTTTCAAGAAATATGAATGCTGGCCAGGCAGCCCTAATATTTACGATCAACAAAATTCAATGATAGATAGCATAAAAAATTTACTCATGGACATAACTTAAGG
Organism: Cordylochernes scorpioides; assembly: GCA_030710605.1. Lineage (NCBI taxonomy): Eukaryota > Metazoa > Arthropoda > Arachnida > Pseudoscorpiones > Chernetidae > Cordylochernes > Cordylochernes scorpioides. The sequence continues at coordinate 68,799,634 of CP092863.1, read as the reverse complement.
AATGGAAAGTACTTGTTGTCGCCGGTGGTCTATTTTTTTTTTTAGGAGACGGAGACAATTTTGTTTGCACTTTGTTTTCTCGTGTGTCTTCAATAAAGGTCACTGTAATATCTTTCAGAGTTATTGTCTGAATCCCGATATATATGCTAAAATGTACAAATTCCTAAATTTTTGTCCAAGAGTGTATTATAAATGAAAAATATCAACAGCTGCGAATAGAGTTGAAATTGAAAGAAAACAAATCAGAGTTTTTTTCAAAGTTTTTTAAAATCAATTTAGAAGTTTTAAAAACGCTAAGAAACAACGCTGTTACCGAAATGTCACACACTATTTATTTATTTAGATTTGGTCTTATTACCTTGTGTTTCAAATACATAATCCAAATTGTTTCTTATCATGTTAAAGTGTTTTGTTAAATCATATTTTTAGATTATTCAAATGGTTTAAATAATTGTTAGAGAATTCAAATGGTTTAAATATTTGTTAAATAATTCAAACGGTTTATAAATTGTTAGATAATTCAAATGGTTCAAATATTTTTTAAATAATTCAAATGATTTAAATATTTTAAAAGAATTCAAATAATTTAAATAATTGTTAGAAAATTCAAATGGTTTAAATAATTTTTAGAGAATTCAAACCGTTCAAACATTTGTTAGATAATTCAAATGGTTTAAATAATTGTTAAGATGATACAAATGGTTTAAATAATTGTTATAGAAAATTTAAATGATTTAAATATTTTTAAATAATTATAATTATTTAAAAAATTGTTAGAGAATTCAAATAGTTTAAATAATTGTTATATAATTCAAATATGATTTAAATATATGTAAAGAATTCACGAATGATTTGAATAATTTTTAAAGAATTTAAATGATTTAAATAATCGTTTGAAAATATAATGATTTAAATATAATGGTTAGATATTTCAAATGGTTTGTAAAATTGTTAGATAATTTGAATTGTTGATAATATTTTGGAGTGAAATGGCAACAGAAAATATATTTTTAAAAAGAGGTAAAAATCACCAAAGTTTTGACAATCAGATACGCATCCTTCAAGCTAAATCAAAACTCAGATTAACCGAAATTTTCTGGGATTAATAGGAAAATAAGTACCAGAACCCAGGTTTTATTTTTTTCTTCCTCTATATATATAATAGAAAAAATACGATTTATTTTCTTGTATAATATGTTTATAACTGTTTCTGTTTAAAAATTTAAATCGACGCAATTATTTCTAGCCGTGATAGCGCGTTTTGTGTGTTGAAATAAAATAAATAAAAAAAAAAAAGAAAAGGAAAACATTTTTTTTGCCATAAAATATTTACAACAAAATTATTGAATTTATCATTATTATTAAAAGAGAGAAAAATAATTTTATATGTAAGTTAATGCGATTGATAATTATTTTGATAAAAGTTATTGTTGAGAAAAAATCAGTTATACTTTAATAGTTGAAGATGTTTTTTTGCAGCTAAGCTAAAAGTTTTAACAATTATTAGATTAAAACTCTATAATATTTTACGGAAGTTCATAAATGAATATACTTAATTAAGATCAAATTTGTAACAAATAAATTTACTGGCAATGTGTTTCTTTTCAATAATATCATCAAATATATTATCTCTACAGACCTTACTTCAATAAATATATAGATAATATTTGATGATATCATTGAAAATAAGCATATTGCAAGTAAATTTATTTATTACAACTTTTTTTTTGATAGATGACATTTGAATTTATAAATTTAACTTAGATGTTTGATATTACAAAAGTAAAATTGAATTTTTATTAAAAAGACGCGAATACAAAGAAACAGCAAATCATCCTATATGGGAAAAACCCAAGTTAAAATTTTGAGTTTTCTAATATTTAAATGCGAATAAAAACATAAAACTCACCTTCTTTCGGCACATACGCGCTCGGCAACACTTCTCCACTTGCCCATCTGGTAACACTGGAACGTCACTTCCGCCGTGACGTCACTTCCCGCGTGTCATTGATCGCAGCGCGCGTGCGCAAGACGTCACGTGACCTCGGAACAGTTTGTGACAATCCGCTCTATCAACAATTCAGATACTAACATCTCAATTCTGTTAAAAAATCACGAATAACCCCTGAATATACAGTAGAACCTCCATGAGAGGACACTCACGTTAGAGAACACCTCTCTATAAAGGACAGTTTTCATTTGTAAAATTACCATTTTTCTATTTAGTAACTCTCACGGTAAGAGGACACCTCTCTATAAAGGACAGTTTTCATTTGTAAAATTACCATTTTTACTATTTAGTAACTCTCACGGTAAGAGGACACCTCTCTATAAAGGACAGTTTTCATTTGTAAAATTACCATTTTTACTATTTTGTAACTCTCACGGTAAGAGGACACCTCTCTATAAAGGACAGTTTTCATTTGTAAAATTACCATTTTTACTATTTAGTAACTCTCACGGTAAGAGGACACCTCTCTATAAAGGACAGTTTTCATTTGTAAAATTACCATTTTTACTATTTAGTAACTCTCACGGTAAGAGGACACCTCTCTATAAAGGACAGTTTTCATTTGTAAAATTACCATTTTTACTATTTAGTAACTCTCACGGTAAGAGGACACCTCTCTATAAAGGACAGTTTTCATTTGTAAAATTACCATTTTTACTATTTAGTAACTCTCACGGTAAGAGGACACCTCTCTATAAAGGACAGTTTTCATTTGTAAAATTACCATTTTTACTATTTAGTAACTCTCACGGTAAGAGGACACCTCTCTATAAAGGACAGTTTTCATTTGTAAAATTACCATTTTTACTATTTAGTAACTCTCACGGTAAGAGGACACCTCTCTATAAAGGACAGTTTTCATTTGTAAAATTACCATTTTTACTATTTAGTAACTCTCACGGTAAGAGGACACCTCTCTATAAAGGACAGTTTTCATTTGTAAAATTACCATTTTTACTATTTAGTAACTCTCACGGTAAGAGGACACCTCTCTATAAAGGACAGTTTTCATTTGTAAAATTACCATTTTTACTATTTAGTAACTCTCACGGTAAGAGGACACCTCTCTATAAAGGACAGTTTTCATTTGTAAAATTACCATTTTTACTATTTAGTAACTCTCACGGTAAGAGGACACCTCTCTATAAAGGACAGTTTTCATTTGTAAAATTACCATTTTTACTATTTAGTAACTCTCACGGTAAGAGGACACCTCTCTATAAAGGACAGTTTTCATTTGTAAAATTACCATTTTTACTATTTAGTAACTCTCACGGTAAGAGGACACCTCTCTATAAAGGACAGTTTTCATTTGTAAAATTACCATTTTTACTATTTATCAACTCTCCGGTAAGAGAACACTTCTCCCTAAAGAACACTTTGGCTCTGCAATTAGGTATTGTCCTTTACAGAGAGGCAGTTATACTGTTTCTGGTTCCAAAATAACTTTGCTATAACCGCTCAAAAAGAGCAACCTTAGCTTATGATATTTACAACAATGAATAATATGTGAAGGCAATTCACATATTAAAAAAAGTGTCCAATACGGGATTTGATCCCGGTTTATGACTGTCGGGAATTGAGGGTTTTACCTACTCGTCCATCGATTTTATGGTTCTACTGTATTTGATAAAAAGACGCTATAGGAAAATTAGAAAAAAATAAAGTTTTAGACGCGAGCGAAAATTACACACGAAAATTCGAATAAACAAAATTAGGACAAAGCGTTTCTCTATTTTCAGGTGTTCCAAGCTTTTTAGCAAAAATCTCCTTTTCAACGGGCAAATACAAAAACAAATGAAGAGAGATTTATCAGGCATGGATAAAAAAAATACTATATTACAGCCTAAAATGAGTTTAAAAATCAACATAAACGCAAATTTACATAGTTAATCGTTGCATATATGGTAATTTAAACCAACAACCCCATATTGTATATAACTTATAACAAGATTTTCATTTTGTATAATAGAAACACATCTGTAAATGATTATACGCATGATTGACATGTGTCATTACATCATCATATGTAATGTACTTTGTACAAACTGAGGATAAATAAATAAAACTCTGTAATAGATTAAGAGTTGAGCTAAAGAGATAGAAGTCAAAAACGTCTAAATTCGAGATAGAGGAAGTCACAAAACAACAAGGTCTAAAGATGGAAACTGCCACGGCGCCAGTGTACAGTTTCGCCAGACGATCCACCCTCGTGTGCATATGTTGAAATGTAATACTCCCCTTTCTCGGGAAAGATATATAAAAGGCCCCCTGTCTTAACCTATAAATACAGTCACTTGACAGTTACTTCACCAACTGCGCGAGCCCTCGTAGGTTGTACTCCAGGTCCACCTCATCCACCATGTAGTCAGTAAGAACTCTTCTATCTCCATCTTTCGCTCCTAGCTCAACTTTTTTCCGTTCACGGAACTTTCTTAGTGCAACTGTGTCTTCGTTTTTTGTGTATGGACATTCCCAAGCTCTCCACTCTGCCTCGACCACGACTGCCTGTACTTTGTGAGAACTGTAAAAGGTCTTCCAAGGTGCAGAGAGGTACTGGAAAACTCCCCATCCTGACTGTTCCTCTCGGTCAACACAGTATAGCGAGAGTTGACAGGGACTCACCATAGTTTAAGTCGACTGGATACCTCATCACATTTTTAGCCGACAAGATTCTACAAGAGGCTACCAGATCTCACCACATATATATATTAATTAATTGTTCCACAGAGTGTGTGTAAGCTCACAGGTAAATAGGCGCTAACCGAAACAAGAAAAAGTTCCTTTGTTTCAATATTAGTTTCCCTTTTATATTTTGTTCTCTCACTTGTAAATCAATAAATATAATGTTTAATTAATAATTATTGATATCAGTTTCATTAAATATTCTAAGCAAAGTCAACATTAATTATATAATTTCGTTAATAAAACACCCTATTGTATTTAAAATGTTTAAATTGAAGGTAGCTTTATCTGTAAAAAAAAAGGTTAAAATAGAAAATTCTAAATTCTAAACTCACTATAAATACTTTATTTATGTCAACACACAAAACACGAAGTTGAAAAAAAAGAACGAAAATGTTTTTAAAATAGTAAATCAATGATCTTGAAATACTTTTAGACTGACAACACTGTAATATAAAACCGAGAACAAAGGAGTGTTTGTTTTGTTTACAAAATTAGTAATTGTAATGTAAATTGTTAAATGTTCTTTTCTCTCTCTCTTTGAAAATAATAAATTTAAAATACTTTCATAAAAGGTAAAAATCGCCTAATTCTTTAAAACCATTACAGCTGTAAGTAAACTTGTTTCATCGTCTGAACCATAAAAGATTCACAACACGCGATATCCTCAGCTAGGGATAATTGCGTTGATTTACATTTTTAAACAGAAACAGTTATAAACATATAATAGCAGATTATGCTATGAAAAGATTTTTAATTACGATACACCCATACCTCGCTTTGCGTCGGGGTTACGTTCCAAAAAAACACGACGCAAATTGAAACGACGCAAAGTGAAAATAAAATTTTGATGGCATGGCGCAATCAAAAACAAAGGTGTTGCCATATTTTAGGAAAAAAAATTCAAAAAAAAAAAAAAATTAAAAATTAAAGACTCGAATCCAAAACAACGCAACTTCGAAAATCTAACGACGCACAGTGAAAATCAGTAAAAATTAAGCAGCGACGCAACTTCGAAAAAAACGCAAAACGAAACGACGCAAAGCGAGGTATTGGTGTATTTGTATTTTGATAAACTGTAAAATTTTCATATTGCTTCTTTTATTAATTTGATTTTATATTAAATAAATTGCTGTGTCATCCTGAAGTTTGTTTTCCTAATTTTCTATGTTACAATATTATACAAGAAAAATAATTTTAAAAAAGAGAAACAATAAGATACATTAGGAACCTGATCCTTTCAGGTTAGAAAGATGATCACATAAATAGATAAACAGAGTATAAACAGAAAAAAATGATTTTCCAGAAATTTATAAAGAATTCATATCTTAATTATTTGTAAATAACTATGTATATTTAAAATACAATATACAATATTGTTGCATCATGATTAATGCGCCTATTTTTAAAATTATTTATAATATTATTTTTAATATATTTAAAATTTAAATTATAAATTTATTTATTTTTATAAAACAGATTATTAATATAAAATATTATGTACTATAAAACATTTGTATTTTGATACACTAAATACCCTACATGCTTTAAACTTGGATGTGGTAAATAAAGGGAGATTCTAGGTGCTACCTAAATTTATAGTTGTCTTATTATTGACTGGTTTAACCTTGTAAGATGGTTGAGACACGTTCTGGAAAGATGCAAGACTCGTCTGAGGAGAGACTCAAGACTGAAGAATCTGCCAAACCGCAGCCCAGTGCAACAATTGGTAGAGATGCAAGTGCCGACCCAGTTGTTTTGAACCCCAACATAGACATCCCCAAATATGATGGAACAGAAGACCCTCGCCCATGGATTGAGTCCCTTGAAGAAATTGGCTTCCTGTACCACTGGGCAGAATATATTATTTCTCGCTATGCAGCCATGAACATGATTGGTAGCGCCAAAACCTGGCTGGACCTACACAAGATAAGTTTTACCAGCTGGGAACATTTCAAAAGCCGCCTAATTCAGGATTTTGGCTCAGACGCCAACAAAGAAGAATTGAAGATGAGGCTGAACAGAATGCAGCAGTGGAATGAACCTGCAATCAGGTTTGCAGAGGATATCCTGGTTCTGTGCAACAAGGTCGACCCCCAAATGGAAGAAGAGAATAAAATAAATTGGGTTATTGGAGGGTTAAAGAAAGAATACTCTTTTGCCCTCTACTTAAACCCTCCTAAGAATACCAACGAACTCCTAAGCTTGTGTAAAAAGATGGATTTGTTTGAAAATAATTATCAAGAACGTATAGAAAAATCAAAGGTTCTATATAATGGACCACGCTCTCCTCGTTCCCACCATCAAGAGCAATGGAAGAACGCTCCGTCGTTCAGAAGACCAGACCAGAACACCTCCAAGCCCCAGGCCCCCGCTCCGAGGTACTACCAGAACACCCCCAAGCCCCAGGCCCCCGCTCCGAGGTACTACCAGAACAAGCCGCTGCCCCAGGTATCTGCCCCTAGACGATTTTACACTCCCATTCCTGAGCCAAAACCGGTCTACCCAAGGAAAACCTACAATAAGAGTCCAGATTCAAACAGGAATAGGACAGAAGACGGGAGACCAATATGTTTCAAGTGTAACAAGCCAGGACACGTAGCGCGGTATTGCAGAGTCAAGTTTGTGAGGATCGTAGAAGAGGACCCCTCAGTTTCCCAAGACAAGAGCCAAGAGAATCTTCAAATGGACGAAAGGAAAGATTATACACGGCCTCGCCTCTATGCGGATATTTGTAATGACACACAAATGAATATTCCTACACGGAATAGATATTCCGTGTTGGAAGATTTAAACTAAGTGTCGCGCCTGATTCCTTCAATCAAAGCAAGTCGACCATAAATGGAATTAGAAAGTTGGACCCTAGGTACAAAATTAATATTAATGTGGACAAGATAGGGTTATGCGAAGCTTTGATTGATACAGGCGCCGATCTTTCAGTGGTCGACCTAAGAACAGCACTTTTTGCTAGCCGTGAAATAAATAGTCTCACTAAAACGTGTTCAGGACCCGATGGAAAAAAATTAGATATGGTAGGTAGCATTATTTTAGATTTAAAAATTGATGACACTGAATTATCCCACGAATTTGTAGTAATGGACGCGCATCTACGAACTATTATTCTTGGACGAGATTTCCTTAAAAAAATGAATGCTAAAATTGATTGTAAACGAGAAACAATAAAATATAATTTGATGAGTAATCATGACGTAAGCAATTATGATCTAAAAAAAATAAAGAGCACTACAGATACCGTTATACCTAAACTATCTATTAAATTGATTAGGGCCTCAATAGAAGCAGAGGATGGCGAATATGTCATCGAAGAGAACAACAGAATGACTCAAACAAATGGTCTTCGATTGGCAAGAAGTTTGCTTACTGTCACGGATAAGAAAACCCATATCTGGATAACGAACCCTTATCCTCGACCTTTAAAAATCATGAAAGACCAAACATTGGCTTATGGAAGTCTTCCTGCAGGGGTAAATTTTATAGAGAATAAAGAGAAGCAGAATGAAAATGACGAAATACAATTTCAAATAAACAAAAATTTAACATTTAAAGAACAAGAGAGGTTAAAACAAATTTTGGCCAAGTATACTGATTTGTTCTCATCGAGGTTAGGTAGGACCAGTTTGGCAAAACATCAGATTCATACAGAAGACGCAAAACCAATAAAGCACAAGCCTTACCGGGTAAGCGCTAAGGAACGAACCATCATAAAGGATCAAATAGACGAGATGCTCGAAGAAGGAATAATTAGACAATCTTCAAGTCCCTGGTCCTTTCCCGTTATATTGGTCAAAAAACGAGATGGCAAATACAGATTTTGTGTGGACTACAGGAAATTAAATGAAGTAACAGTGAAGGATGTTTATCCAATCCCAAGAATTGATGATGTAATGGATACTCTCCAAGGATCCAAGTACTTCTCAGCAATAGATCTCAAATCGGGATATTGGCAAGTCGAAATTGAAGAGAGAGACAAAGAGAAGACGGCTTTCACTACGGCACATGGGTTATATGAATTCAACGTAATGCCCTTCGGTCTATGCAACGCCCCTGCTACTTTTGAGAGGAACATGGACAATGTCCTCGGAAATCTGAGATGGCAGATTTGCCTTTGCTACCTGGACGATGTAATTATATACAGCTCGGACTTTCCAACCCACATTAAAAGACTTGAAGCTGTCCTCAGATGCTTCAGCGAATCTAATTTAAAACTGAACGCCAAGAAATGCAGATTTGCTTTCGAGGAACTTGAGATCCTTGGACATATAACCAACCAAGAGGGTATAAAACCTGCCGAATATAATATCAAAGCCGTTAGAGATTTTCCTCAGCCCAAGAAGGCCAAAGAAGTGCAATCATTCCTAGGAATGTGCTCATATTATAGAAAATTTATTAAAGATTTCTCATTAATCGCTGACCCATTGACCAGTCTCATCAGAAAAAATGTGCAATTTATCTGGACAGGAAAACAGGAAGAAGCGTTCCAAAACCTTAAAAAAGCTCTTATGAATCCGCCAATTTTAGGTCACTTTGATCCAAATGCAGCCACCTGCATTCACACAGATGCCTCTAACATCGGCTTAGGCGCAACACTAATTCAAAATATCGGTGGCGAAGAGAAGGTAATATCATATTTGAGCCGAACCCTAAGTAAACCTGAGCAAAATTATTCAACCACCGAAAAGGAATGTTTAGCTGTAGTGTGGTCGATATCAAAATTACGGCCCTATTTATATGGAAGGCACTTTAAAATCGTAACTGATCATCACACACTATGCTGGCTTAAGAATTTAAAAGATCCGACCGGTCGATTAGCACGATGGGCACTGAAGATTCAGGAATATAATTTCGAAATTATACACAAATCGGGAAAAAAACATCTGGACGCTGATGGTCTATCTAGAGGACCCTTACCAGAAAACGAATGGGACGAGGATTATGAAAGACTATTTTTGAATCAAATAATAGACGAAAAGGACGATTTTATTGAGAATATTAAGGAGAACCTTAGTGGAAACAAGCGTTCAATTACACAGAACTTTAAAGAAGAAAATGGGTGTCTCTACAAGAAAAATCCAAATCCTGAAGGCAGAGAATGGTTGCTGGTAGTGCCAAAGAAGAGAAGGAAAGAAATCATGAGTGAATACCACAACCATATGCTGAATGGCCATCTGGGCGTCGCCAGAACCACATACCGATTGAAGAATAAATACTATTGGCCTTCCATGCTGAAAGATGTTTCCGAATTTGTAAAGACGTGCCATCTTTGCCAAAGTCGGAAAGGTTCAAATCAGTTGCCATCTGGACTTCTACAACCTATTCCCCCAGCTAACTACCCTTTTGAAAGAATCGGAATTGACTTTGTTGGCCCCTTGCCATCAACGAAAAGAAGAAGGAAATGGATCATTGTGTTGACGGATTATTATACCAAGTATGCTGAAACAAAGGCAGTACCAGAAGCGACAGTGAAAGAAGTCTCTACATTTTTAATCGAACATATATTTTTACGTCACGGGGCTCCAAGATTTCTTATCAGCGACAGAGGTTCACAATTCACTAGCAATTTGATGAAAGAGGTTATGAAAATGTGCAAAGTTAAACATTGCTTCACAACGAGCTACCACCCCCAGACTAACGGACTAACGGAACGGCTAAATAGAACTTTAATCAATATGATCAGCATGTATGTGAATACGGATCAGAAGAACTGGGACGAAATCCTTCCTTTTATCACCCACGCATATAATACCACAATTCAAGAAACCACAGGCTACTCTCCATTTTTCCTGTTGTTTGGGAGGGAACCCATGTCCCTCTTAGACGACGAGAATATCCCAACGGACAGTACCATGGACGATTACGACGAATATATAGAAAACTACTTAGATAAAATAGCAAGGACGAGACAGGTAGTCATTAACAACACAGAGAAGACTCAGGAAAGAATGAAAAGAAACTATGACAAAAAACACAACGAGAGAATCTATGAACCAGGACATTTAGTGGCAGTTTGGACACCAGTCAGGAAAATCGGAAAATGTGAAAAACTATTGAGAAAATATTTTGGGCCATATCGAATATTAAAGAAGCTGTCCAACGTAAATTACTTAATTGAGCCGAAAGATAATCCTGGCCAAGACCCATTGATTGTCCATGTCTCAAGACTCAAACCCTATTTTGAAAGAATTGATGAGGTCACTCACGAGGACGTGACGACCTCTGGAGAGGGGGAAGTGTTGCATCATGATTAATGCGCCTATTTTTAAAATTATTTATAATATTATTTTTAATATATTTAAAATTTAAATTATAAATTTATTTATTTTTATAAAACAGATTATTAATATAAAATATTATGTACTATAAAACATTTGTATTTTGATACACTAAATACCCTACATGCTTTAAACTTGGATGTGGTAAATAAAGGGAGATTCTAGGTGCTACCTAAATTTATAGTTGTCTTATTATTGACTGGTTTAACCTTGTAAGATGGTTGAGACACGTTCTGGAAAGATGCAAGACACGTCTGAGGAGAGACTCAAGACTGAAGAATCTGCCAAACCGCAGCCCAGTGCAACAATATACTATGTATATACTTTTAATTTATTCATTTATTTTGCTTTCAAAATTTTATCATTAATTTAGAATTAATGTGTATAACACACAATTATTTACAATTACACTGTTGTATATAAATCTCTCTCTCTCTTTCATAGATAAAATAATAATATATAATATTAAATATAATTATTAGCTGTATATATACTGAATGTAATATTTAAATCAAAGATACAATTCTTTCATTGGCCTTGTAGAACGAGAGTGGTGTACGCGTGCTCGCATGTTTTAGTGAAAAACACAAACATCCTTATAGGAGCTCCATCTATGCTTCCTTCCTGTGGTGAATCTGTATAAGACCGGTGGTCTTAATAAAGCTGTATGTGTGTGTGTATATTCAGAACAATTGTTGGGTTCTGTGCTACCTGGAGTATAGGAGCTCCATCTATGCTTCCTTCCTGTGGTGAATCTGTATAAGATTGGTGGTCTTAATAAAGCTGTATGTGTGTGTGTATATTCAGAACAATTGTTGGGTTCTGTGCTACCTGGAGTATAGGAGCTCCATCTATGCTTTCTTCCTGTGGTGAATCTGTATAAGATTGGCGATCTTAATAAAGCTGTATGTGTGTATATTCAGAACAATTGTTGGGTTCTGTGCTGCCTGGAGTATAGGAGCTCCATCTATGCTTCCTTCCTGTGGTGAATCTGTATAAGACTGGTGGTCTTAATAAAGCTGTATGTGTGTGTATATTCAGAACAATTGTTGGGTTCTGTGCTGCCTGGAGTATAGGAGCTCCATCTATGCTTCCTTCCTGTGGTGAATCTGTATAAGACTGGTGGTCTTAATAAAGCTGTATATGTGTGTATATTCAGAACAATTGCTGGGTTCTGTGCTGCCTGGAGTATAGGAGCTCCATCTATGCTTCCTTCCTGTGGTGAATCTGTATAAGATTGGTGGTCTTAATAAAGATGTATATGTGTGTATATTCAGAACAATTGTTGGGTTCTGCGCTGCCTGGAGTATAGGAGCTCCATCTATGCTTCCTTCCTGTGGTGAATCTGTATAAGACTGGTGGTCTTAATAAAGCTGTATATGTGTGTATATTCAGAACAATTGTTGGGTTTTGTGCTGCCTGGAGTATAGGTGCTCCATCTATGCTTCCTTCCTGTGGTGAATCTGTATAAGACTGGTGGTCTTAAGGAAGTTGTGTGTGTGATTATATGATGTTTTATCTTTAGATATATATATATATATATATATATGTTTTTCAAGCCAAAGATGTTTCTGTATTGATCGAGCCTGAAGAGATGTCAGTATGTATAATTCCAATCAGCCAATCAGATATCCGAGAAGTTATTGCAAATGGAGAGAGCGATAAAAAGTGTTAGAGATATAGCAGACGATAAGATACCACTGGTCGTGCTCAAAGTTCACAGTTTAGAGAAATCAGTTTCAAACGTTGTGTGAAAGATAGGATGTTTTCCTGCTTGATTAGAAATCTTCGTCTGGTTTGATAACATACCAAAATTAAAATTAAACTGGAAAAACCGCTGAGAGAATTCATCACTGATAAGCCAGGCCCTCCCATTAATTTTTCCATTGCAGTAAGGACAGTAGAAATTGTTTAATTTTTAAAATAAGCATACGCGTCCAAAATAGTTTCGAATTTTCATAACAGATGGCGCGCTAATGCTTCAAAATATCAATATGTATATCACTTTGGTGAATCATATGTTAGAATTCATTATTCCATTTAGAATCCACGCCTATACCCATCCCTTATAACACCATAAAATTTCAAAGAACCAAGAAAAAAGGTCTGTTACATATAGAAATACGTCTATATGTATATGCATATGGTAAAGTTACAGTATAAGCAGTGATAAGCCCGTGACCATGGCCTCACACTTCACTTCTTTTTCTTTTTTATTCCACTCAATTATAATTAGTGTATCAAGCCTGTAGAATTAACATCCATCATGACTGGGTGAAGTAGGATGCATCTGCCTTTGTCATTAAGACTGGGAGCACTACTCAGTAGCAAACCGACTTAGCTCCGATATGAAATAGCCACCTCTGACATGAGGAACAGACATCATGGGCAGATGCTCCTAAAATGGAGTACAGACATCCTGTATCCCTGGATCAGGAACCCTTACAGGGTACTATTAACATGGCCAACTGAGCCCAGGTTTTTTATCGAGCTTGTTACTGCTTCCCCTTCATCTTTTTT
>CP092863.1:68715805-68786028 GCA_030710605.1 Cordylochernes scorpioides | reverse complement strand
ATCCAGGCTTGGGACCGGCAAAGGTGGAGTTATAAATTTGTAAGAACTAAACAAACAACCAAAAAGAGATGACAGTCATCCTTTATCCAACGACAAAGAGACATCAATTTATCTACACTCTATCAAACACTACGGTAGATATAACAGAGACCATGGCCGGGCATACAAGATCCAAACAAACAAAGCGATCAACCATCCTATATCCATCTACTCTTTATCAAACACTACTGTAGACCCAACAGACACCACGTGTCTTCCACATAACCCAAACTAATTAATTAATTACTCCAGAAAGCAATCAACCGAGAGTTAATGAGAAGACGGGATTAATGGAAATAGATGAGATGGAAAGATAATGAAGAGTCTACACAGTCTACAGTGAAGTGTAGACGTGTAGACGGAACAACTTTTCTATACTGAAAACTAAGATCACCAAACATCCATTTCTAGATCTACAATGAAAGAATGTGTCATACAAAATATAATACCTCTTTTTATCACACATACAGCTTTATTAAGACCACAGGTCTTATACAGATTCACCACAGGAAGGAAGCATATATGGAGCTCCTATACTCCAGGCAGCACAGAACCCAACAACAGCCTCCTGTTCCGACACATGTCTAGTGGCCTGACCGTGCATAGGTTAGCGTATCACTGAAAAGACGATTGTGGAATTTCTACTTCTTTTTATCAATTAATAAATGCAAATAATAATCTTTTTTTTTTTCAAACCAAAGTAGATAGCAAAAGTTCTCCAAAAGGAAATTTGGATTAATTCCATTCTTTTTCCAACATTTCCTCAGGTAAAATGACAACTATGTAACATTCTGCATTTTCACAATAAAGACATGTCAACAATAAAGTTTAAAAACAAAATAAATATATCAGTACAGGAAATTAAAATATTAGGAGTCACTTTTGCAAATAATTTTTTAGAAAGAAAAAAACTTAATTTCAACCCTTACATAGATATTATACTAAATAAAGCAAAAATATACAAAAATCTGCTACTGTCAATTTTCGGAAAAGCTTGGGGTCTGAATACCCAAAATAGACTTACATTATACAAAACAATATTTAAGCCAATGCTTTCTTATGGATCGGAGATATGGTATAAGTTCGTAAATAAGAAAAATATAAATAACCAAACTTTCATAATTCTCAATTCATTTTTAATCACACACACACAAAAGCCTTTATTAAGACACACGGGTCTTATAGAGGATTCTCCCCGAGATTACAAGAGAGATAGGCCTGTGAAAGTGGGGAATATACAGAAGAAGAAAAAGAAAGATGATGTAAGTATGATATATGCATACACATACATATATACAACATAACAACAAAAGCCCCCATTAAGACCCAAAGTCTTACAAAAGACTCGACTGCAGGATCCAAGAAGCAAAGTAAGAAAGAGATAAAGAAGTGAACAACAACAACAACAAAAAATATATATATACACATATATACAAATTCACTCAATTCAAAGTAACAGTAACGATGCCTTTTATTCACTGCCTTGTAAAACCCACATAGATCCAATGAAAACTTTCTATCTGTTATGTAGTTTGTTAAGATATCCTCAACTGTGTCCGGGAATCTTTTATCCTGTTTCAAAATAAATGTTTTTCTTTCATCTGAAATACTTGCACAGTGGAAAAAAAATAGTGAGATATTTCGGAGTTCATTTTTAATCATGAAATTTTCAGATTATCAAATTTCTGGCGATTCTCTACCAAACTCTGTAACGGTGAAGCCATGTACATAGAGAAACCTGGAGACAACTATGTGTAACAACCATTCTATTGCTACGTATGTTACTGTAACCAGCTACTGGAAATATATTCTTCCAATTCAAAAGGACAAACATGACAACATCTATATTACCTATCTGTTGATAGTGGATCTCAATAATTACTTCTCTTTCTAGAACATAAATCTACTTAATTGAAGTTACAAAAATAAGAAACATAAATTACTAAATGAAAAACAATAAAAAAAATAAAAGATAAGTGGGTCAGGTGTTGATATTAAAAATAAAAAAGGCATCTCCTGACCACGAGCACATGTGCTTTTTAGATGGCAGAGCGCCATCCAGTGGAGCAAAAATAAACTAAACGTTTATTTAGCTTGCTCCGTGATATTTGGCCAACCCAATTTCTTGATAAATCAAGAAAAGCCATCCACGAACGCGTTTCGCGCTGTTGGAGCTCGTCAGCGTGGAGAAGGCTGTAACCACTGCGACCAAAAATTTTTTTTTGGTCCCAATGGCTTCCCGAAAAATCAAGAAATGGGTATTTAAGGCCAAATTTGCGTAAAGACGCTTAACACATGAAAAAACAATAGAAAAAAAAAAAAGATAAGCACATGTGCTCGTGGTCAGGAGATGCCTTCTTTATTTTTAATATCAACACCTGACCCACTTATCTTTTATTTTTTCTATCGTTTTTTTCATGTGTTAAGCGTCTTTACGCAAATTTGGCCTTAAATACCCATTTCTTGATTTTTCGGGAAGCCATTGGGACCAAAAAATCTTTTTGGTCGCAGTGGTTACAGCCTTCTCCACGCTGACGAGCTCCAACAGCGCGAAACGCGTTCGTGGATGGCTTTTCTTGATTTATCAAGAAATTGGGTTGGCCAAATATCACGGAGCAAGCTAAATAAACGTTTAGTTTATTTTTGCTCCACTAGATGGCGCTCTGCCATCTAAAAAGCACATGTGCTCGTGGTCAGGAGATGCCTTCTTTATTTTTAAATCACTAAATATATCTAATTAAACATTACTAATACAATAACATCTCTCCAACCACATATCTCTATTAACCTTTACCTATATATAATTGTTGCATCATGATTAATGCGCGTATTTATAAAATTATTCATAATATTATTTTTAATATATTTAAAATTTAAATTATATATTTATTTTTATAAAACAGAATATTATTATGAAATAATATGTACTATTGTCGTTGTATATTTATATTTTAATTATATAATATAACTAGATGGGTAACCCGGGCTTCGCCCCGGGATTGACCCGTGTGCATATCTACCCGAGTGATATATATTTAGATAAGATTTTTTAAAATTGTTTGTTATTAGTATTATCTATTTGTTTGCATCAGCATAATATGATCTAATCTTTGATAGAGGGCGCTGTTCGTGAGCTAAGTAGAATAATTTGAATATATAGTTTTAATAATTGAATTATATATATTTTAAAATAGCCTATCGTCTTCCCCGTATTTTTTACCTATGTATGGAAATTTCGGTTTGAATAAGTGAACTACTGCGAATTTGTATACAGGACATACAAACATACAAACATGGATTTATATATATATATAGATATATTAATATAATAATAATATTAAATCCACAGATTCTGCGATATATTGTATATATAACATAATATATAATTTATCATCATATAATTCGATTGTTAACTTGTAATTCTTAAGCTTGTATCTAATACGGTGTAATATAATAAAAGCCATTTAAATAAATAAAGCCTAAAATATATTTCTACTTTTAAATCACCCTAAATACACCACAACTATAAAATCATTTGAATTTTGATACACTGAAGATACCCAACCTGCTTTAAACTTTGATGTGATAAATAAAGAGATATTCTAGGTGTTACCTAAATATATAGTTGTCTATTTATTGACTGGTTTAACCTTGTAGAATGGTTGAGACACGTTCTGGGAAGATGTAAGACGTGTCTGAGGAGAGAATCAAGACTGAAGAATGTGTCAAACCGCAGCATGGTGCAAGGTTCCAAATAACCTTATTAGGTGCCACCGCTCAAAAAGCGCAACCTAGATCATCATATTTACAATATACTGTGGGGGATGTACAGGGTTTGTTCATTTACAATTATAATTTATATTGATGTCGTTGGGTTCTCAGGTCCTTGGAGATATTGTTCTTGAGAAGGTTTTTTCTGGCTTGTTTGATATTCAAGGTGGGTTTACTTTTCCTTAATTTCCACTTTTCGTCATTCTGGCTTAATTGATGGAGAATTTGTCTAGGTTTTAAATTTCTTATTTTCCTTTTTCCGCATTTGTAGTTTGTGGCTTCCTTAAAGGATCCTGGTGTAACAATATACATTCCTAACACCACAGAATTTAAGTCACAGATTATTACAATCATAGAATAATATTTGATAATAACATCCAACACCATCTGCTGGTATTGAACCAAGAAAGTCAGAGATCTACCTTAGATATAACCAATCATCTTCACTGGTCTAACTACACATTTGATGGTCACGCTATCTTCCAATCTACCCACACCTCATCAATAAGTTTCACATCACATTATCATCTCTCTCATCTATAGTTTCACTTTAGCTCAATTGTATATCCCTATACACAACCTAACTCTTTCATAAAACATTATATTCTTGTGTACGTATGTTTTATTAATATATATAAATGTGAAAAAATAGTACAAATGTAATATTGTACTGGGATAAGGTGCATAAATTATGAAAAAAGGCATCTTCTTATCGTGAAACTGAAAGGTGCTGATGGCTTGCGCCATATACCGGAATAAATATCAACTATTCTCGTTGATTTTTAATTATTCCAGAATT
This sequence comes from Cordylochernes scorpioides, assembly GCA_030710605.1. Taxonomy (NCBI): domain Eukaryota; kingdom Metazoa; phylum Arthropoda; class Arachnida; order Pseudoscorpiones; family Chernetidae; genus Cordylochernes; species Cordylochernes scorpioides. The sequence goes on along the minus strand of CP092863.1, from coordinate 68,781,419 downwards.
GGCCAAATACCCATTCTTGATTAATCAAGAAAAGCTAACAACGGACGCGTTTTGGGCTGTTGGCCCTCATCAGTGTGGTGAAAGCTGTACCTCAACGACCAAAATGACTTTTTCTTAACATATTTTATATTATTTTTTTTATATTGTTTTTCATGTGTTAAGCGTCTTTACGCAAATTTGGCCTTAAATACCCATTTCTTGATTTCTCGGGTAGCCATTGGGTCCAAAAAATATTTTTGGTCGCAATGGTTACAGCCTTCTCCACGCTGACGAGCGCCAACAGCGCGAAACGCGTTCGTGGATGGCTTTTCTTGATTTATCAAGAAATTGGGTTGGCCAAATATCTCGGAGTAAGCTAAATAAACGTTTAGTTTATTTTTACTCCACTAGATGGCGCTCTGCCATCTAAAAAGCACATGTGCTTGTGGTCAGGAGATGCCTTCTTTATTTTTAATATAAATGTGTGTTTCAGGTAAATTGATCACTTTTTAAAATAGTATATATATTTTATAATTATATTTTATAATACAAAGCAATAACGTGCCATCTATATATAACAAATGAAAATATTAAGACCCGAATGTTTCTTTTAAAAAGACCCTCCCAATATTTTTTTGATCGCAGTAAGGAAAGTTGAAGTTTGATTTATTTGTGAAAAGAAACATTCACGTCTTAGTGTTTTCATTTGTTATATATAGATGGCGTGTTATTGCTTTGTATTAATTTATGTCTAACTGGCCTTCTCCTTATTGTTTGTGGAAGACCATTGCTCGAAGCAAATATTTAAACCAAAATATTTAAAGCAAATATTTAAAGCAAATATTAAAATATTTAAATTTATGTCCATAATTTGGTTAAATAAAATTACTAAGATTCAATCCTTCAGTATAACATATATAAACAGAATGATCCAATACAGTATTAGAGATATAAAGACGCGGTCTGGTAGATTAAATTGGCAAAACTTCTGGGAGAGTTCACCACTGATATGCTAACCCTTCCCAATATTTTTACATCACAGTAAGGACAGTGAAGGTTTGATTTATTTGTGAAAAGAAACATTCGCGTCTTAATGTTTTCATTTGTTATAATTATATATGTTTTTGTTTTAAGTGTGTTTATGTTACTAAAGGTTAGGGAGAATCTATTTAGTGAAGAGGAAAATATTCTTAATCTCGTGTCATATTTTCAAATATGTCCAAATGGAATATCGAATGCAAAATGTCATCATATATAGATCTTATGTGAATATATGTCTCAATATAATGTATTAAAAATACCTAAATATAATATGAGATAGTCGTCAAAATACCATTTTTTACCGTCGAAAAAAAATCCATATTTACACAATATATAATATGATACATTGGCGCGCGATCTGGTTACGATAATTCGAAACTATTATAGATTGTGTATTATTATTTATCAAAATCTATTTAGTGGTGGAATTAGATTTTTCGACTTTTTATCCATATTTATTTATTTATTTCAACACACAAACCACGATATCCCGGCTAGGAATAATTGAGTCGTTTTACATTTTTTTAAACAGAAACAGTTATAAACACATATTATGCAAGAAAAAGTAATCACAAATAAAAAGAGAAACAATAATATATATTAGGAACCTGAACCTTTCAGGTTTGAAAAATAATCATAAATATATTAACAAAAATAGTTAAATTTGTGATAATTCTCTCTGCTATTTACAAATTGATATAGATCTACAACATTATTTATTGTCTGTTGTTTAGCGGTGAAGAAGAGTGGGCATTTGTTACACAAATTCTCAATTGTATATTAATGGAAAGAGAGCATTAAAGGGTTCTATTATCAAATTATTTGACAAAAATAAGCAGTTTAAGCTTATCAGTTATGTGGAAAGAATCTTGTTTAGTTTAACTGATCTCTCTGATGTTATGATGACCTCTCATGGCAGATTCCACTGTGTGTGTTGTGTTGTTGTTGTGTGTTGAAGAACATCACATCTCGGTATAGAAAACCTACAAACTAAGAATATTAAAAACAAATGTAGGAAATGAAAGATAAGAATTTCCAGTCAGTGAATCAGATGATTGGGTTATCCGCCAGTCTTATCCCAGTTTCTTATCACAACATACGGTAGACATGGGCAATTATATCACTTGTCGTCAAATCATATCGAGATAGCTAATTTATCGGTTTTGATACCAATTACATCTTTCCCACACTTTTATGAAGCTAGCCACTATGTAACCTAAGTTATACAATGACAATTATCTATTAAGAAGCAACCCCTGGAGGTGGTGGTGTGTCTGGTTCATGGAGTAGATCAGATCGGTCCATGCACCCTGATCACAATACCGGCCAACTGAGGTGGTGGTGTGTCTTGTCCATGGGGTAGATCAGATCGGTCCATGCACCCTGATAACAATATCGGCCAACTGAGGTGGTGGTGGTGTCTTGTCCATGGAGTATATCAGATCGGTCCATGCACCCTGATCACAATATCGGCCAACTGAGGTGGTGGTGGTGTCTTGTCCATGGAGTATATCAGATCGGTCCATGCACCCTGATCACAATACCGGCCAACTGAGGTGGTGGTGGTGTCTTGTCCATGCACCCTGATCACAATACCGGCCAACTGAGGTGGTGGTGGTGTCTTGTCCATGGAGTATATCAGATCGGTCCATGCACCCTGATCACAATACCGGCCAACTGAGGTGGTGGTGGTGTCTTGTCCATGGAGTATATCGGATCGGTCCATGCACCCTGATCACAATACCGGCCAACTGAGGTGGTGGTGGTGTCTTGTCCATGGAGTATATCGGATCGGTCCATGCACCCTGATCACAATACCGGCCAACTGAGGTGGTGGTGGTGTCTTGTCCATGGAGTATATCAGATCGGTCCATGTACCCTGATCACAATACCGGCCAACTGAGGTGGTGGTGGTGTCTTGTCCATGGAGTATATCGGATCGGTCCATGCACCCTGATCACAATACCGGCCAACTGAGGTGGTGGTGGTGTCTTGTCCATGGAGCAGATCAGATCGGTCCATGCACCCTGATCACAATATCGGCCAACTGAGGTGGTGGTGGTGTCTTGTCCATGGAGTATATCGGATCGGTCCATGCACCCTGATCACAATACCGGCCAACTGAGGTGGTGGTGTCTTGTCCATGGAGTATATCGGATCGGTCCATGCACCCTGATCACAATACCGGCCAACTGAGGTGGTGGTGGTGTCTTGCCCATGGAGTATATCGGATCGGTCCATGCACCCTGATCACAATACCGGCCAACTGAGGTGGTGGTGGTGTCTTGTCCATGGAGTATATCGAATCGGTCCATGCACCCTGATCACAATACCGGCCAACTGAGGTGGTGGTGGTGTCTTGTCCATGCACCCTGATCACAATACCGGCCAACTGAGGTAGTGGTGGTGTCTTGTCCATGGAGTATATCAGATCGGTCCATGCACCCTGATCACAATACCGGCCAACTGAGGTGGTGGTGGTGTCTTGTCCATGGAGTATATCGGATCGGTCCATGCACCCTGATCACAATACCGGCCAACTGAGGTGGTGGTGGTGTCTTGTCCATGGAGTATATCAGATCGGTCCATGCACCCTGATCACAATACCGGCCAACTGAGGTGGTGGTGGTGTCTTGTCCATGGAGCAGATCAGATCGGTCCATGCACCCTGATCACAATACCGGCCAACTGAGGTGGTGGTGGTGTCTTGTCCATGGAGTAGATCAGATCGGTCCATGCACCCTGATCACAATACCGGCCAATGAGGTGGTGGTGGTGTCTTTTCCATAGAGCAGCTCAGATAGGTCCGTGCATCCTGATCACAATACCGGCCAACTGAGGTGCCTTGTCCGTATGGATGTCTTCTTCTGGATTGATGGTGGTGGTAGTGTCTTGTCCATGGAGTAGATCAGATCGGTCCATGCACCCTGATCACAATACCGGCCAACTGAGGTATCTTGTCCGTATGAATGTTCTCTTCTGGATTGATGTCTGTCATATAAAGGTAGCATATTTCCTACTGATTCCACAGACTGCAGGCACCATCGTGTTGGCTTTCTCGGACGCAGTAGCATGTACCGTCAATTTCCCCTACAGATAGACTGCGATAGTTCTTTCCTACAGAGTTGGCAGGTCGATATGATGGCTGGTGTTACCTAACTCAAGACCAAGATGGTTTGGAATAATCTCTTCATTCAAAGAGCTCAAATATCTCCCTGTCTCCTCTTATAAACGAGACCACATCTGTTTCAACAAGACAAAAACGTTTTAAAACGCAAATAAAAAATATCAACATTAAAAAGACCAAGATGGTACATGTAGATGGTAGTCTTCACTACACTTGTCGAATTTATTTAGAGAGAGATTGAGATTGAAAATGATTTATTCCAATGTTCATATCTATATATATATAAATGAATGTTTGTATGTTTGTTTGTTTGTATGTCCGGTATACAAATTCGCAGTAGTTCACTAATTCAAACCAAAATTTCCATACATAGGTAAAAAAAATACGGGGAAGACGATAGGCTATTTAAAAAAAATATATAAATCAATTATTAAAACTATATATTCAAATTATTCTACTTAGCTCACGAACAGCGCCCTCTATCAAAGATTAGATTAAATTATGCTGATGCAAACAGATAATGCTAATAACAAACAATTATAAAAAAAATCTTATCTAAATATATATCAACGAGAATCACGAAATTTCTCTTAATGAATTGTAAAAAGCTATAAAACGAAGAGAATTTTTTTTATTAAAATGCATAGGCTACTAGCTTTCGGGCTCCAAGCCCTTCAACGGGTACAACATATTGAGAGAAAATAACGCTATTTATAGTATCGATATGTGAAGAATCTGCATATATAACCATGTATGAGATAAAGATATCAGGTTAAGTTATGGAAATAAGGCTTTTTTAGAAATATTTGACGAAAATAGGATATGATATTAGTTAAAAAATTATGACAGATTTAGCATAACACAAATAAGACTATTGCAATTAATAAGAGAACACATGATTATCTCTGGATGACAATCAACTTTAAATCAACGTGATGCTAAAGTAAAAAACCTAATAACAGTGAGGGAATTATGGTATGGCCCGCCATCAGCGTAATCATCGGACTATGAAAAAATAGGGGTCGGTGTTCGGGTGGGGGGTGGGGAGTTTGTTTGCGGTGGGATTAATGGCAAGATCAGGGAAGAGAAGTAAACGGCCTAAAGGTTATTACATATATCTAGGTACTGCAATGGTATGTCGATGTGTCTGTTAATGCTATGGTTACTGATGGATAATATAGCTTCAATAATCAACCTTTGATACTTGGTGTTGACATTAGAGTATAGGGTGGTAGGGGAGTAAAGGTTGAATGAATGGCCGGTGGTGTTAATATGGTTGAATATAAGCGATCTATTGTCTTTGCTAGATGCATTGCTAACATGCTGGTATAGGACCGCGTGCAATACTTCAGAGAGAGAGAGCGTGCACTCATTCCAAATACAGATCCATGTTAGATTCCCATGTTGTTTTTTGTCACCACCTCCCCGTGCCGGGATAAAAAAATCCTAATGCAGGATTGAATCCCTGGTAGTTGAAGAGGTGGTGATTGAAGATACAGTCCTCTAAAGGTAAACGCTATACGGCTTCTAATTCATTAAGGGACAAAGGAACCTCAATATTTGATTAATAATTCATTTTGGGGAGATATTGAAACTTTAGAAATAGACTAAAATATTAAGCGCGTATGATAATGATAATTTAAGATTTTCGCTACTAGATAGGACAAGGTGTGACAATGACAATGAAAAACACATTTATTGACAGCTTAGTCAATTGTTACACTCCGGAGAGTTAGGCAGTTTAAATATTTACAATTTAAAGATTCACATCAGGAGGTGCCCCTGCCAAGGGTAGTCTGGACTCCGTCAGGGGAGTAACATCCTCCTGAGCGCGTACAAGCCCTCACGTACAAAGGGATCTGTGTCCCGAGCGCGCTCAATTGCAGCACTGATGATTTCGGTGATAAGGTTTTTCTTCTGGGTGGAACAGGTCCTGAGGAGAGGCTCCCTGTCCTCGGGGTATATGACCGCATCCGTGATGTCACCCTCTGTGATTCCCAAATCAGTCAAGGGCCCCGAGTAGCGGTCATTGCACAATTTATATATTATATCAGCTGCTTCATCCCAGCGCTTCGACGTCAGATCCTCCTCCACTTGAAACAGTGGAGATGGAGATGTCGCCATGGCCGGTGTTGTCATTTTCCCATGGGGTGCGGGTGGTGTTGGCTCGGCAGGCCGAGGTGCAGGCAGTGGGGGGTGTTGGAGACACTGCAGCTGGTGTTGTCCTCAGCTCAGCTTTGACTTGCCCGAGGACTTTGTAGAGGTTGCTGGCTGCTCCGGGCCTCAGATCCAATATTTGCCTGATCAGGCCGGCGAGGGCGTCGCACTGCGGAGGCGACAGGAGGGGTCCTTTCCTCTGCGCCTTGGTCCTCGAGGTGTGTGTGAAGTAAAACGTGATTCTCCCTGCAGACTTTAAGAATAACGCGGGTCATCGCCGGACAGAATGGTGTCACACAGCTTCATTAGGGTTCCAAAGTTGGACGACAGAAGACATGTCACCTTCATTAGCGACACTCCTGTCATGTCATTGTCTAAGCGCATTCTGATTGGTCCGTTGTCTGCATACATCACCTCTGTTGTCATCCCTTCTGTGTGTATATTGTCTGTGGACTCGGCCATGGTGGGCTACAGTACATCTCATGTTTACACATGTGGTACCAGGCCATGGTGGGCTGTGGCTACAGTACATCTCATGTTTACACATGTGGTACCAGGCCATGGTGGGCTGTGGCTACAGTACATCTCATGTTTCAACATGTAGTACCAGGCCATGGTGGGCTGTGGCTACAGTACATCTCATGTTTACACATGTGGTACCAGGCCATGGTGGGCTGTGGCTACAGTACATCTCATGTTTACACATGTGGTACCAGGCCATGGTGGGCTGTGGCTACAGTACATCTCATGTTTACACATGTGGTACCAGGCCATGGTGGGCTGTGGCTACAGTACATCTCATGTTTACACATGTGGTACCAGGCCATGGTGGGCTGTGGCTACAGTACATCTCATGTTTACACATGTGGTACCAGGCCATGGTGGGCTGTGGCTACAGTACATCTCATGTTTACACATGTAGTACCAGGCCATGGTGGGCTGTGGCTACAGTACATCTCATGTTTACACATGTAGTACCAGGCCATGGTGGGCTGTGGCTACAGTACATCTCATGTTTACACATGTAGTACCAGGCCATGGTGGGCTGTGGCTACAGCCCCAACACCGGACGTGGAGATGTCCATCGTGGAGGAGACCCTTGCGTCCTTCACTTCATCGGCAAAAAAACGCAACGAGAGTCGACCTCGATGCGTTCATCGAGGGGCACCCCAGCGTGTCCTTCGCTAAGACGGACGCCCTTGGTCTTGGGCGGGAGGAGGTCCTGGACCTCCTCTCCTCGAGGACCAAGGCGCAGAGGAAGGGACCCCTCCTGTCGCCTCCGCAGTGCGACGCCCTCGTCGGCCTGATCGGGCAAATCCTGGACCTGAGACCCGGAGCAGCCAGCAACCTGTACAAAGTCCTCGGACAAGTCAAGGCCGAGCTCAGGACAACACCAGCAGTGCCTCCAACACCCACACTGCCTGCGCCTTGGCCTTCTAAGACAACACCACCCGCTCTCCACGGGAAAAAGACGTCGCCGGACATCGCGACACCTCCACCTCCACTGTCTACCGAATTCATTGATGCCTGCTACGACCAGGCAAATGACATAATATATGAATTAAGCGATGAGCGCTACTCGGAGCCTTTATCCGATATAGGAGTCACAGAGGGTGACATCGTAGAGGCAATTATTTTCCCCGACGATAGGGAACCTCTCCTCAGGCGCCTCTCCACTCAGAAGAGAACCACTCTTGCCGGGATCGTCAGCGCTGCATCTGAGCGTGAGGGCCTGCGCATACTCAGCGAAATGCTCCCCCCCCCCCAATCTGTAAATCCCATTAATTCTTGATTGAATGTAACTATTGACGAGTGTCAATAAAGTATGTTTTAATTGTCAAATTGTCACATGTCTACACATGTAGTACCAGGCCATGGTGGGTAGTGACAGCTTGTACTGTAAGTACACCACTTGTCTACATATGTAGTACCAGGCCATGGTGGGTAGTGACAGCTTGTACTGTAAGTACACCACTTGTCTACATATGTAGTGCCAGGCCATGGTTACGGCTGAGAATAAGCCCTATAGAAACCAAGATTCTAAGAAACATAACAAAGATAGATAGTGAAGGGCGCTCAACTCCAGTCACAGCTTTGGTAGCGACCCGTGTCTACCTCTTCTATCTATCAAGTCAGTGAACGATTTTGTTGACATTTCATTTTTTAACTTCAATTCAAGTAAATCTAAAGTCTTTCCAAACTTAAAGTAAACAACCAAAGTGTGTAAAAGAGAATATATCTATGCGCAGATATTGTAAATATATACAGTAGAACCTCCATGAGAGTCACTCACGCTATGATAGTCACGATAAACGGGAATATTCCTCCACCACAATGATCCATCATTGTCAACAACAGCTCTCCAATGTCCATACCTCACACAACCATGACAACACATTTCCACCCACTTACACGCATGCCCACACTTTTCACCATACAACAACCCCAGAAACAATCCCTCACGCTAGAGAACAACTCTCTATAAAGGACAGTTTTCATTTGCCAAATCACCATTTTTACTATTCAGCAACTCTCCGAATAGTGTACACCTCTCCCTAAAGGATACTGATGTAAATGGACTTAGAGTTACGCAGACGTATAAAAATAATTAAATTGTATATATTTATTTATTGGGTTTTGACTAGAGACTAGAGTAAATACATTCTGTCGAGAGATATGTAAATCAGCATTGTTTAATTTTGAGATGAAATTTGTTTTGTTAAATTGCTTCTATATAAATATTTTTAAAGAAGGAAAATAAACTTCTTTTTTTAAAAATAAGTTCTGAAATTTTTTTTTAATAGCTAGAGGGATACATCTTCAAAAAAATAACAAATACCTTGACTCTACAATTAGGTGTCCTTTACAGGGAGGTTATACTGTATATACCAATATATTAAATTTAATTTTAACAAAATGTGTCAAAAGAAGTTAGTTAGATCTTTAATAGATGTTTTTAGCAAAGAATATCCTATTAGAAATTTCTCTACTGATGAGCAAAGCTTTACCAAATATTTTTCATTCTAATTTAACTAATTGTAGAGATTCGTCCTGTTTGGTTGAAAGATTAACGCGAATAAGGAAAACTAGGTTTTGGGAATCAAGAAATTTGATGAGAAAAAAAATGTTATATTAATAAAAAGATGAAATTTTCTGCTTGAATTTAGATTATGTTGAGGATTATACCATGGAGTTATTTGCTGGTTCTTTTTAGTACTAAATGGTATTGGTGATGCAGTCGTGGCAAGAATCTTGAAATTAAAATAATAAAACTAGTAAAGATTATAAATTGCTTTAATTGAGCTTATAAGATATATAAAAACATAATTTGATAAAAGTACTGCCTGGCTTAAGGCGTAAGAATAAAAAAGAAAAGCTTATTTACATAATGTACAAAAGTTTTGAGCTGGCCCATTGGGATAAAACAACAACGAGTTTTTATAGGGGGAGAGTGACCTCTGGCGGTCGATTTAGCAGTGTATTTGAATCTATGAAATTATAATTTTGAATAAAATAATATTTTTATATAACATATATATAGGAAATGAAAAAAAAAACATTAAAGAACGAATGTTTCATTTACACATACATCAAACTTCTACTGTCCTCATTGCGATGAAAAATTATTGGAAGGACTTGGTTCATCTGTGGTAAATACCCCCAGCGGTTTCGCTAATTAACGCTAATTTAATATATTGCCCCTACATCGTAATCAACTGTCACGAATGGAAATATATTCCTTTCAAATCATACATAGTTATAAATATACATCACACAATCTTACTAAACACTTACATCCCAGTTTATTCTATAAATTCCTCATCAAATATCCAGGCTAGGATTTAGTACCGACAATATTATGGTATTTTAGTAGATAACATCAACAACAATAACACAACAAACGTTACGTATGGAAATATATTCCATTCAAATCATACATAGTTATAAAACTCCATCACACAATATCACTAAACACTTTAATCCCAGTTTATTCTATAAATTCCTCATTAAATATCCAGGCTAGGATTTAATACCGACAATATTATAGTAAAGGCATCTCCTTATCGTGCAACTGAAAGTTGCTGATGGCTTGCGCCATCTAACTACGCGTCCGTGGTTAGCTTTTCTTGATTAATCAAGAATGGGTATTTGGCCAATAGGGGAATAATTAAAAATCAACGAGAATAATTGATATTTATACCGATAGATGGCGCAAGACATCAGCAACTTTCAGTTGCACGATAAGGAGATGCCATCTTTCATAATTTATGCACCTTATCCCAGTACAATATCACATTTGTACTATTTTTTCACATAATTATAGTAGTTAAGTGGATAAAAATCAACACAAATAAAACGACAATACCAAAAACCTTAGTTTATAATATTATATAATATAGCATTAGTGTGAAAAGAGAAAAATAGGCTAATTTTAAAAGTGATTTTTATTATCAGTATAGCTCCTTTCCTTTAGAGTGCTCAAGGTAGAATTTATTACTTTAAACTGCTCATAGATGGAGCCATTTATTTTCCACTAATCTCATTTTTATTTTACAAATTACTTTGTCAGCTTAACCCCCGTCTTTTTATCGTCTGTTACTTTTAGCAAGTAGTTTCGATCCATTTTTCACATTTCATCGTTTGATATATAGCGAGTCAAAAATAATTATTTAGAAAATTCTTTAAGTAGAATTGTAATGTTGAATATATTTTTATGATGCATTAGCGCGCCATCTGTTAATAAAATTAGAAACTATTTTAGACACGTAAGATTCTTTTTGAAATTAAAAACAATAATAAAATATAATATAATGCGGCTTGTGATTATAAAACGACACTTGAAAAAACCATCCCGCATGAGTTTCTTTTCAGCTAAAAATCAAAAGTAGATTTAAGGAGATCATAAAGGAGATTTAAAATAAATTTTATGTCGTTTTAAACAATAAAAACAGCGGTATGGTAGATTAAACTGGCGAAACCGCTGGGAGGGTTCACCACTGATGAACCAGGCCCTTCCATTAATTTTTCCATTGCAGTAAGGACAGTAGAAATTGTTTAAATTCGAAAAGAATCTTACGCGTCTAAAATTAGTTTCAAATTTTCATAAAATATAATTTTGGATATAGAGTCGAACTTTAATAAATCAAAGCACAAGAGACCAAAAAAATAATAATAATAACAAAGACACTTATGTAAAATTGAATAATTTGTGTAAATTCATTTTAGATTTTCTCTTCTGTTTGAGAATACCATCGTTTCAGTTTTAATGGTTTTTTTAGTTCGGATATTGAATTGTATATAATGAATTGTATATAGGTTGTTTAAATGTATTTAGGCACAAGTATCCCGAGCTGGGATATCGTGTTCGATATGTCAATTGAAAAAGAAAAAAATATAAAAAAATTCGAATTAAAAACGTAAATTCTATTTATAGGAAATTCTAGGGACCATGATAAATATTTGAATTAAAGAAGTTTGAATTATCCAAGTTCTACTGTAATTTATTTGTTGGGAAAAAGTTTCTAGATTCGTAGAAGACAAAGAAAGCTGATATTTACAAAGATCCTTTTATTACTTAAATGTATTTATAAACAATAAGGAAGGACAAGAGATATAATTATATGTACACCGACACATTATTGACTGTATTGACTCATCCATTGCTGAGCTCTACTCTTCTCCAGCAGACACCATCAAAAGTCTCAATCTCTACAATCTTGATACCTTAATATGATTGAGTGGAGATAATAAAGAAGAAGACACATCCCCAGCAGACACCATCAGAAGTCTCAATCTCTACAAGCTTGATACCTTAATATGATTAAGTGGAGATAAGAAAGAAGAAGACACATCCCCAGCAGACACCATCAACAAACTCTACAAGCTTGATACCTTAATATGATTGAGTGGAGATAAGAAATAAGAGGACACATCCCCAGCAGACACCATCAACAAACTCTACAGGCTTGATACCTTGATATGATTGAGTGGAGATAAGAAAGAAGAAGACACATCCCCAGCAGACACCATCAAAAGTCTCAATCTCTACAAGCTTGATACCTTAATATGATTAAGTGGAGATAAGAAAGAAGAAGACACATCCCCAGCAGACACCATCAACAAACTCTACAGGCTTGATACTCTGATATGATTGAGTAGAGATAAGAAAGAAGAAGACACATCCCCAGCAGACACCATCAACAAACTCTACAGGCTTGATACTCTGATATGATTGAGTAGAGATAAGAAAGAAGAAGACACATCCCCAGCAGACACCATCAACAAACTCTACAGGCTTGATACTCTGATATGATTGAGTAGAGATAAGAAAGAAGAAGACACATCCCCAGCAGACACCATCAACAAACTCTACAGGCTTGATACTCTGATATGATTGAGTAGAGATAAGAAAGAAGAAGACACATCCCCAGCAGACACCATCAACAAACTCTACAGGCTTGATACTCTGATATGATTGAGTAGAGATAAGAAAGAAGAAGACACATCCCCAGCAGACACCATCAACAAACTCTACAGGCTTGATACTCTGATATGATTGAGTAGAGATAAGAAAGAAGATACATCCTCAGCAGACACCATCAATAAGCTCTACAAGCTTGATACCCTGATTTGATTGAGTGGAGATAAGGAAGAAGAAGAAGACACATCCCCAGCAGACACCATCAACAAGCTCTACAGACTTGAGGAAAATTACGAAAAATATATAAAATTATGAAAGAAAAACTTTCCAAATAATTAATTTAAAAGACCATTTATTTGTGACAGATAGAATCCTGATATAAATAAAATTTAATAACAAAACAGAATATCAGCACGATAACAAAACAAATAAACGGACGGACACTATTAGAAAAAGAGCATCTGGCACCACTGCTCGATAAGAAGCCAGTGTGGCCAAATCAATAGTACCTCACCTGTTCCATTCCTGACGTCACAAGCCACGTCATCAGGCCAACAGGTGAACTAGCTGATGGACCACGTCATCTTGGGCCATGACGCTCATTGCCGCTCTCCATCAAACAGCTAGCCAATAACCTTTCAGTAAGAAATAAGGACAGTACTAAGTTGGCCTTTCGAAAAATTAAGTTCACTCATGGACAAAACTTAAGGAAGTTGTACCTTTCAGCATGTATATCGGGATTCAGATAATAACTCTGAAAGATATTACAGTGACATTTATTGAAGACAAACTCATGGACAAAACTCAAGGAAGTTGTACCTTTCAGCATGTATATCGGGATTCAGACAATAACTCTGAAAGATATTACAGTGACATTTATTGAAGACAAACTCATGGACAAAACTTAAGGAAGTTGTACCTTTCAGCATGTATATCGGGATTCAGACAATAACTCTGAAAGATATTACAGTGACCTTTATTGAAGACACACGAGATAACCAAGTATGAACAAAATTGCCTCTGTCTCCTTCAAAAAAAGTTTGGTTACTACAAAGACTTTCTACTTCCTTAAGTTTTAGTTACGAGTGTATTTAAACTATTTAAATAAAGGATGGTTACTTACAAATTTGTCTCTTCTACTAAATCTATAGAAAAGCGATTTTTGATAGGATTTTAGCAGTTCCAAAAATAACATCCAAACATAATCATCGTGAAAAATCACGTTTTATTCTTTAAACATATTTGGATTTTTACCTGAATCTAGTGTTCTCTCGAAGAAAATAGAAAAAATCCCTTACGAGTGACCCTTCTAACAAGCAATTCCTCGGCCAGTAAATCTTTTTATTATCTCGACGTTTTGACAAAAATCTTTTGTACTCGTTAGGAGCAAACAAAAATTAAAACATTTGGCAAGGCGTTAGAATTAATTCTCATATAGAATAATTTTTAACGCCTTACCAAATGTTTTAAATTTTGTTTGCTCCTGACGAGGACAAAAGATATTTGTCGAAACGTCGAGACAATAAAAAGATTTACTGGTCGAAGAATCTTTAATTTTAAGAACTATAATTACCGGCCAGGCAGCCTCTATCTTTACGTTAAACAATTCCAACCCATCTTCATTATATAACATATAGATTGACCTTATATTATATTTCAACCTCCAATAAGAGACTAATACCTCCAGAAGAGACTATAAATAATCATGTTTAAATGTCTCTCATGAAAAAGGGGGCTGTGTTATACTAAAAAAAATAATAATAATAAAAATAAAGTTTTAGGCTTAAAACGTCACTAATGGCTTAGTAATGAAGGAAACAGTTTAAGATAATAGGTCAATATTGGTCAAATTTGCATATTAAAAGCCCTGTCAAATATTTGGAGAAGATTAACAAAGAGGACATTGTTGAGCCGAGCAGTTAAACCGCTCCATTCTTACAGAAATCTTTTTCAAACAATGTTTAATGTAGGTGCTTAGTGAAAACTAATACGATATTTAGATGGGATTGAACTTTCTAAATGATCCATCTTTATCTTCCAATAATTATATTATCAATATATAGGTTTTTAACTTTTAATTAGACAATTTTCATTTTTATTTAGACATTTTTCATTTTAGTTTAGACACACGGACTTTTTATAGAAAAGTCGATGTGTCTAAATTAAAATGAAAAATGTCTAAATTAAAATGAAAAATATCGAAATATAATTTTAAATTGTCTAATTAAAAGTTAAAAACCTATATATTGAAATATCTATATATATATAAATCAATGTTTGTATGTTTGTTTGTTTGTTTGTATGTCCGGTATACAAATTCGCAGTAGTACACTAATTCAAACCAAAATTTCCATACATAGGCAAAAATATACGGGGAAGACGATAGGCTATTTAAAAAAATATATATAAATCAATTATTAAAACTATATATTTAAATTATTCTACTTAGCTCACGAACAGCGCCCTCTATCAAAGATTAGATTAAATTATGCTGATGCAAACAAATAGATAATGCTAATAACAAACAATTATAAAAAAAATCTTATCTAAATATATATCACTCGGGTAGATATGCACACGGGTCAATCCCGGGGCGAAGCCACCCGTTTAGTAAAATATAATAATACAACAGAACTTAAATAATTCGAACGTATTAAATCCGAATATTTATCTATGTCCCTAGAATTTCCTATAAAGGAAAACCTCCCTTTAGCGGACACCCCGCTAGCTGAAAAAAAAAAGAATGGGTTTAAAAATTTTAATCAAAACACCGAAAAATCCAAAAAAAAAAATAATAATTTGAATTTAAATAAATATTTGAAAAATATCTGAATTTCTATATAAAAGAAACTCTGCAAATATTTTTATATTCATTTAAATTCAATTATAACTATTTGTAACTATAATTCTCAAAGATATTAATTTATCGGCAAGAAATTTATAAATAAAATTAGGTATAGTGTTATATATAATAAAAGTTATTCAGAAAAATCTTATGAAATTTTTGAATAAATATACACACATAATATAAATAATTAGCAGATATTTTAAAACTATCGTATGATTAAATATAAATTATATAGTTTAAAAAACTCAAAAGTTAATAAAATAAGATCAAAAGATATTTTCAAATATTTTTTTGATCAAAAGAATTTAATGCTTCAATAAAATTGAATTTGAAAAAAATGTAGAAAAAAAATAAAATTTTTATATCTCTTTGAATAAAAAGCAATTCAAAATATAGAGGTTATTCAAAGATTTCAAAGCATACGAAAAAATATCTTAAATCTCAATGTATTGTTTTCTTGGCCTCTTTCCAACTTGGCGCCAAAATGGTTCTGAAAAATATATAGATATGATTTTTATTGACTTTATATTTATTCCTATACGTAATGTAAAAAATAATAATAACTAGAAACCGGAGGATTTCAAATAAAGAAATTTCTTAACAATTTCTTTAAGGAGATTTTTAACTTTTTCAACACAAAGAAATTTTGTGAGTAAAAAAGGCATTATATTTTAATGGCTTCTGTGAATATAAAAAATATGGAAATATATGTCGTCTTTTATATAACTCTAAATATATAAAGATATTAAAATGATTAAAAATAGACTACAATTTATATGAAAAGATATATTTTAAATATTTCAATTATAAAAATTGTTAACGATATGGTTTTATTTTATATGTATGCTGTTTAACTGTTCTGTATTACAAATATAGAAGAAAGATAAAATATCTTACTTATTTTTGAATGAATTTATTATCCATTTTTACGTTATTCTTTGCGACCACATCTTTTTAAGGGCCACCTCAAGTTAGAAACGTTTTTCTTTCCTTCTTATTTATAAATTAATATGCTAAATGACTGACAACTTTCATTTCTACCATCCACCCTGACGTGAATTCTAATGTTAAAAATTTTCTTTTAGAAATAGGCTTAAATATCAATTAAAGAGACAAAGAGCGCTTTTTGAATAAAGAAATATACCCTCTTTGTAATTTCAAAACATCTCGTTTTGTTTTCTATTTCTCAAATAATAGGCTATTCACTTTGAAAAATTCAATCTTTATTTTATAATTTATTAAATTAAATTATGAATATAAAAGTTTATATTTTTTTCTATTTCTCAAATGATAGGTTATTCACTTGGGAAATTAAATCTTCATTTTTAAATTTTATTTCAATTTAAAACGCTATGTCCCCCTAGGGACACTTGCGCTGTCATACATGTATGTCTTTACACATTTGTCTATACATATATATATATATATATACAATAATAATAGGCCGTGAATAGAATAGTCATATGATGTTAACAATTAGAAAGAGAAAAAAAAAGAACTGTGTACAAAGAAAGAAATGTCTGGCAATATGTACAATAAGCATAATATAAATTATCAGTTTCTTAAAAGATATTTGTTGCTATAAATTTAAAATATATCTACAAAAGGTATTGAATTTAATATACATTTCTTTACTGGAAATTAAAATACTTGAATCTGTTATTATTAAATTATTGTCACTTCTATAGCCCAGAAAAACAGGACAATCTAGTAAAAGATGTATTGAGGTTTCAATTTATAATTTATTTTAAATTATGATTATATAAAGGTTTATAACTTCTTTTTTAATTTAAAGAGATAGCGCCTTTATCACTATTGCCTATTAAAATAAGTATAACCCTGTTTATAAAAAAGTGGTAAATGGTGATGAGGATTTATTAATTATGAGGAGTAATTACCTTAATAATTATTGTTTCACTAAAGGCTATTATTTTGATCTTTAGTATCTCTATTTAATGAGGCTCATTTTTTTATAAATAATTTTTTAAAAAATGATTGAATTTAACTAATAAAACAATTATATATTTAGAAATTATAATGTTATATTAAAATATGCAGAAATTAAACCTAATAATAATAATACCTAAACCTAAAAAAATAATAGTTTGACCATAAACTTGAAATGCGAAAAAATTGTTTTTATATGAATATACTAGCGGATGTACCCGGCTTCGCCCAGGTTTTTCTCGAGGGAATGTTTGTAGTCTAGTAATAAGAAAATATACTACACCTAAAAACTATCAGAGAAAAGAGAAACCACGGAAGGTGAACAGAAAAATGCTTACAATTGATGTTATGTTTACGATATCAAGTTAAATAAAAACAAAGATAAAATTTGCATATGTTGGTCACTATAAATTTGTATATTTGTTAGGCGAAATTAGAAACATGATAAAACAATTGGGTATTTAAAAACAAATGTAGAAATAAAAGTTGAAGTATAATAAACAATGTTAAAGATTAGTTTTAATTATTAATCAAGATTGTGTGTGAATATGTGAGAAAGATGTAATATCGTTGTTGTTTTCTTGGCCGACTGTTTTACATATGGTGTTATCTTAAAATTGCTTGTTTTGAATATTTTTTAGATTGAGATTATTAGCTAGTATGTAAAAAAATTAACTCTGTTGAAATTTAATTTTGTATTTATATATAAATAAAATTAACTCTGTTGATTTTTTTGTATTTAATTGATAACAGCGAAGTTACGCATGTTAATGTTAGGAAATATATTTTGATGTTAAGCAAAACCTGCTCCATCTCGTTTTACATAAATGTTGAAAATTTGGTTGAAATTGATGCATTGTAACGAAAGTTTTTAGTGATGTCCACTTATGAAATTTCCATTTTATTAATATAGATGATATAAACTGCAAATACTAGTAAAATGAAAAATGTAAAAGCGTTAGATATATATTTTAAACAAAATAATATATATTTGACAACATTTTCAAAACTGAAAACAGACATACAATTACGATAAAAATAAAATGAGACAAATAATAATTTTCTACAACAGATTTCCTTTTTTTTTTAAATTAATTATACATAAGTTAATTACAAAAATATTATGTAATTTCTACTTTTCAATTATAAAACAATTAGGAAAATTAATTTATTTAATTACAAATTGATAGCGACAAGATTTGATTAAAATAAATCGCTTGGATATCTCATCTATTTTAGTAAAGCCAAAAGAATTTTCCAAATTAAATTTGGGCCACTTGACCTGAAGGGAAAGTAAAAAAAAAAAGTAAGAATTTTATCTCAATTTTTATTATTGTTGAGGGGGATTCTATAATTGGTTTGAAGAGTTAATCAATAATTAGTTAGGCAATTAACTTAAGATGGCATGAATATTACAATAAATGATTATTGATTACATCGTCTGTTATCACGCGTTTGTTATTTATTTAGAATATTCGTTTGGTTTTCAATATTTTCAAAGAGAATCAATATTGATACCATTTTACTTCTAAGTCAAATGTTTAAATAAATTGACACAATTATATCGATATTTTTTTAATTATAATTTTTGTAAATGTATGTGTAACGTTTCCTATTTAGAAATAAGGGATAGTCACAATACTTTGTGTTTTAATAATTAATTTAATTACAATAAGGTTAATTAAAATATATAAACAAAACAAAATTATGCAAAATTACAAAAAAAAAAAAGAAATACAGTGTGTTGCCGACTGACTAACTATGAAGAAAAATCAAATAATTTTTTTTTCACATTGATTTGCGTTTTCATGCAATTCTGGCCTTAACTACCAGTTTCGTGATTTTTCAGGATGCCCGAATGACCTGTTTTTTGGTCGTTGAGATACAGCTTGCAACAGGTTGATGAGAGCTTACAGCCCGAAATGGGTATGTGTTTAGATTTTCTTGATTAATCAAGAATGGGTATTGTCTAATTCTGGAATAATTAAAAATTCAACGAATAGTTGATATTTATTCCGATAGATAGTGCAAGCCATCAGTAACTTTCAGTTGCATGATAAGAATATGTGTTTTCCTTTTCTTTTTTTATTTGTTTTATTTTGGAAATAAACATCAGCATGGTAATGACATAATGAATTACTTTCTGCGAAATAAACTCTGAGAGAAAAATTAAAATAATCATAAGAAGACTCAGAACAAAACACTATAAAGGAATGACAATACATCCAGATGGCACAAGAACCTATAGGACATGTAACAATTGTCCTGGTGTGGAACTAACACCTACTCACATATTCTCATGTCCAGCAATGGCCGCAGCCTTGCAGAAAATTGACATGGATCCAGAACAGCAACTTTACACACCCAAGATAGAGGACATTGCTGTGATAGAGATGTATGGAGACATCTAAGGCTCTTCATTGGACACGACAACTACAACAGCAGCTTTACACACCCAAGATCGTGGACATTGCTGCTGCTGTGATAGAAATGCATGGAGACATCTGAGGCTCTTCATTGGAAACGAAAACAGCAGCTTTACACATCCAAGATAGTGGACATTACGACTGCTGTGATAGAGATGTATGGCGACATCTGAGGCTCTTCATTGGACACGACAACAACAACAGCAGCTTTACACACCCAAGATAATGGACATTGCTGCTGTGATAGAGATGCATGGAGACATCTGAGGCTCTTCATTGGACACGACAACTACAACAGCAGCTTTACACACCCAAGATCGTGGACATTGCTGCTGCTGTGATAGAGATGCATGGAGACATCTGAGGCTCTTCATTGGAAACGAAAACAGCAGCTTTACACATCCAAGATAGTGGACATTACGACTGCTGTGATAGAGATGTATGGAGACATCTGAGGCTCTTCATTGGACACGACAACAACAACAGCAGCTTTACACACCCAAGATAGTGGAAATTGCTGCTGCTGTGATAGAGATGCATGGAGACATCTGAGGCTCTTGATTGGATACGAAAACAGCAGCTTTGCACATCCAAGATAGTGGACATTGCGACTGCTGTGATAGAGATGTATGGAGACATCTGAGGCCTTTCATTGGACACAACAACAATAATGAACTTTTTTGTAATCCCGATTGTCTTCAAGTTGTGATAAAGTTTCTTCTGCACTTCCTATTAATAGTCATATTGAAAGAAAGGGTTTTTGGAACAAAATCAAAATTGGTATTAAATCTCGTCATACCATAATACCACCACATGGTGAATATTCTAGAAAAAACAATTTTATAATAAGTTTCAGTTGTCTATGAATCAATCATTTTAACTTATTAAAAGGAAAATAGAATGTTTCGAAAATATTATATTTCACAACAACTAAATAAATTATTTACAGTGTACTCCGCTTATAACAAAGTCGGTTATAGCGAAATTCCGCATATAGCGAATGAAATTGTCTGCACGAAAGAAAAGAAGGGCTTAAACCATTAAAAGAACTCTGGATATTGCGAAGTCGGATATAAAGAATTTTCGCTTATAACGAAGTGATTTGCATGTATAAATTTTTATTTTATCCGTTTATAACGAAGTTTTCTCATTTACCATTATAATTGACTAATATATTATGCATAATATATATCAAATTACAACGTGTGAATGACACAAATTTAATGATACACAACAAATAAGTTAATAATATACAATTTTAAAATATGCAAACATATTATAAGTATTTTTTTTTACATTATTTAAACAAAATTAAATTGTTTAATAAACGCTTATATTTTATTAACGTTTACCATGGCAGGAGAAGGAAAACAAACAAGAAACTCACTATCTCTGTCAGTCAAGCTGCAAATCCTAAGAGAGATTGAAGTGGAGATGAAGAAAAAGACAGATGTTGCCCAGAAACATAATATCCCACAGTCGTCGCTCAGCACCATAATAAAGAACTCTGAGAAGATCCACCAACAAGCTCTGCATGCGGGAGAAAGCAGTCGGAAACGAGCACGTGGATCTACATATGCTGATGAGGCTCTGCTGCAGTGGTTCAAGCAGGCAAGAAGTGCAGCGCTTCCAGTTAATGGTCCATTGCTTTCCGAAAAGGCGAAGACCCTGGCTCTTGAATTTGGATTAAAGGATTTTACTGGGAGTGGTGGATGGATCGAGCGTTGGAAGGCAAGGCATGGCATCAAGCTGCGCAACATTTGTGGAGAATCAGCTGATGTCAATCGTGAGACAATGACGAACTGGTTGACCGATGTAATGCCTAATATAATTAGTAACTATGCTTGCAAAGACATCTTCAAAGCCGATGAAACCGGTCTCTTCTGGTGTCTTCTTCCTGACAAGACACTTCACTTTAAGGGAGAAACTTGCACCGGCGGAAAGGCTAGTAAGGAACGGATCACAATCTTTCTATGCTGCAATATGGATGGTTCTGAAAAGATGCAACCTTTGGTCATTGGAAAGGCGAAACAGCCGAGATGCTTCCGAGGAATCAAGCACCTTCCTGTTCAGTACGAAGCAAATCAGAAGGCCTGGATGACTGGACTACTCTTCGAATCCTGGGTTCGGCACATCGACAAGAAGATGGCTGGACAACATCGACAAATTATCCTCCTGCTTGACAATTGCGGCCTCATCCCCCAGACATGCAGGGCCTCACAAATACTCGTATATCATTCTTGCCGCCAAATACCACTTCAATGCTGCAACCATGCGACCAAGGCATTATTCGCAATTTCAAGATGATTTATCGAACGCGTTTAATGAGGAAATATTTGACGGCATACGATGCTGGAACAGCATTAACAATCAATCTTAAGCAAGCTGTGGATATTATATCTGTAGCATGGAATGATGTGCTTCCAGCGAAAATTTCCAACTGTTGGCATCATAGTGGAATTATTAAGTCCGATGTCAGTTCTCCATTGGATACACCACAGCCTGCAACACAAATGTGGGAGCAACAAAGCCTCTTCGATCGCATGAAAGAAGTTTTAAAAATACCGTTAGAGATGGATTTCGATTCTTATGCTGACGCTGACAATGACGTCGTTACAAATGCCATGTTATCCGATGTAGTGATTGTCGAGAGCATTCTTCAAGCAAAAGAAGAAGAAGAAACGGACCAAGTTGATGAAGAAGTAGACCCAATTGTCCACATTCCGCATCCAAAAGAGGTCTTGGAGAGCATTCAAACTCTGCGATTGTTTCTTCAATGTCAGGATGAGTCCAAGTCTCTTCATAGGCATCTGTCAGACTTGGACAACATCGAAAAGAGTGTTCAGCGCTTGTTACTGACTTCTAAATGTCAAAAGAAAATCACAAACTACTTCTCCAAAAACACCTGATGAGGTTGTTATTGATCTTTGTGTTGCTCTTTTGAGTTGAATAGTAAATAAAATTATTGGTACAAAACATTTTTTTTTCCAACTGCGGATATAACAAACTTCGGATATAACAAAGTGATTGTCATGGATAATGCGACTTCGTTATAAGCGGAGTACACTGTATATATTTTCTGATATAATTTGTCTTTACTTTGGTCTGTCGGTATTTTATTGTCTGTTTAGATTTTGTCCCTGTAGGTATTTTTGTATGTCAGGATTTTTTATCAGTAAGTATTTTGTCACTGTAGGGAAATTGGTATGTCAAGATTTTGTCTCTGTAAGGATTTTGTCTCTTTAGGGAATTCGTTATGTCGGGATTTTGTCCCTGTAGGGATTTTGCATCTGTAAGGATTTTGTCACTGCAGGGATTTTGGTATGTCAGGATTTTGCATCTGTAAGGATTTTGTCACTGTAGGGATTTTGCATCTGCAAGGATTTTGTCACTGTAGGGATTTTGGTATGTCAGGATTTTGTCTCTGTAAGGATTTTGTCTCTTTAGGGAATTCGGTATGTCGGGATTTTGTCCCTGTAGGGATTTTGCATCTGTAAGGATTTTGTCACTGTAGGGATTTTGCATCTGCAAGGATTTTGTCACTGTAGGGATTTTGGTATGTCAGGATTTTGTTTCTGTAAGGATTTTGTCTCTTTAGGGAATTCGGTATGTCGGGATTTTGTCCCTGTAGGGATTTTGCATCTGTAAGGATTTTGTCACTGTAGGGATTTTCCATCTGCAAGGATTTTGTCACTGTAGGGATTTTGGTATGTCAGGATTTTGTCTCTGTAAGGATTTTGTCTCTTTAGGGAATTCGGTATGTCGGAATTTTGTCCCTGTAGGGATTTTGCATCTGTAAGGATTTTGTCACTGTAGGGATTTTGGTATGTCAAGATTTTGTCTCTGTAAGGATTTTGTCTCTTTAGGGAATTCGGTATGTCGGGATTTTGTCCCTGTAGGGATTTTGCATCTGTAAGGATTTTGTCACCGTAGGGAATTTGGTATGCCAGGATTTTGTCTCTGTAAGGATTTTGTCTCTTTAGGGAATTTGGTAGTCAGGATTTTGTCCCTGTAGGGATTTTGGTATGTCAGGATTTTGTCACTGTAGGGATTTTGTCCCTTTAGGGATTTTGGTATGTCAGGATTTTGTATCTGTAAGGATTTTGTCACTGTAGAGAATTTGGTAGTCAGGATTTTGTCCCTGTAGGGATTTTGGTATGTCAGGATTTTGTCACTGTAGAGATTTTGGTATGTCAGGATTTTGTCCCTGTAGGGATTTTGGAATGTCAGGATTTTGTCCCTGTAGGGAATTTGGTATGTCAGGATTTTGTCCCTGTAGGGAATTTGGTATGTCAGGATTTTGTCACTGTAGGGAATTTGGTATGTCAGGATTTTGTCCCTGTAGGGATTTTGGTATGTCAGGATTTTGCCCCTGTAGGATTTTCTTTCTGTAAGGATTTTGGTCAGTCGGGATTTTAGTTTGTCTAGATTTTATCCCTGTCGAGTTTTTAATCAGTCAGGATTTTGTCCCTGTAGGGATTTTGATTTGTCAGGAATTTTACCTTGTGTTCCTAACCTATAATACAAATTGAACCTTATCGTGTTTTAATTCATTTATAAAGGGAGAGGTGTACATTTATGATATAGATATATATAATATACATTGAAAATAGAAAAAATATTTTAAAACTATATATTATATTAATTGAGATAGAGAGATAGCAAACGATATCAAATATTTTCCCCAAAACTTTTCTCCTTTTTTTTTTCGGAAAAAGAAATAAATTGATTTTTATTGATTTTTCCTCTCTCTCATAGAAAAAAAAACTATTATTAGTTTTCTAATATTTATTTTAATGCAACTTTGGAACATTTTTATTTTTGAGAAATTTTTTTTTTTTTTACTAAAAAGGAATAAACATTTGCAATTTAAACTTATATCGAGATAATAAATTATTTGTTTTGGAAGTAAATGATTTGAAATTTCATGTTTGAACAGATTTCTGCTTCGATATACATCTCATTGAGAATAAATGGTTTGAATACTTTCTATTTATTTAGAATATATTTCCATTTGATGATATTAAAGAAGGATATTTGAGTTAAAATGAGTATCATATACAGCTAAACCTGTCTATATCGCCCCCCTCTAAATAGCGCCTCCCTCTCTATAGCGTCTGATTTTAAATTCGTAGTACGATGCGATTTACATTAAAAGTGACCTGTCTATAGCACCCTATTTTGGTGAGTCCCAAGAGGGGGCGCTATAGACAGGTTTAACTGTATATATATTTATTATTTTATTTCACATTAAAAAGCGTACAGTTAAAACCTTGTCTATAGCGCCCCCTCTTGGGACTCACCAAAATAGGATGCTATAGAGAGGGGGTGCTATAGACAGGTCACTTTTAATGTGAAATATTTACAATTTAATGTTTAAAATTGTCGCTATAGAGAGGAAGGCGCTATTCAGAGGGGCCGCTATAGACAGGTTTAACTGTACTTACGCAAGTTTGGCCTTAACTACCCATTTCTTGATTTCTAAAGAAGCCTCTGGGACCAAATTTTGGTTGTAGAAGTACAGTCTGCACCACGCTGACGAGGGCCAACAGCGCGAAACGCGTTCGTGGTTAGCTTTTCTTGATTTATCAAGAAATTGGGTTGGCCAAATATAACGGAACAAGTTAAATAAACGTTTAGTTTATTTTTGTTCCACTAGATGGCGCTCTGCCATCACATATTATTCATTGTTACAAATATCATAAAATAGATTACTCTTTTTGCGTGGTACCTAATAAAGTGATTTTGGAACAGAACAGAAGTAGCATTAAAAAGAGTCGGTGGACGATTGAAAAAAAAACCCTCGATTCCTGACAGCCATAAACCGGGATTGAATCCCGTATTGGTTGTTTTAATATATGAATAACCTTCACATAATATTCATTGTTGTAAATATCATAATTTTAGTTGCTCTTTTTGAGCGGTACCTAATAAAATGATTTTGGAATAAAGTTACATTGCAATCGATAATGAGAAAGTGAAAATAAAAGCTGAATTGGTCAAATTTAAATAATTATATAAAATTATTTATTTTATTAATATAGGTTTTTAAATTTTAATTAAACAATTTTAATTTATATTTAGACATTTTCAATTTTAATTTAGACATTTTTCATTTTAATTTAGATATTTTCATTTATTTTAGACACGTAGACTTTTCTATAAAAAGTCCATGTGTCTAAAATAAATGAAAATATCTAAATAAAAATGAAAAATGTCTAAATTGAAATAAAAATGTCTAAATAAAAATGAAAGTGTCTAAATAAAAATAAAAAATGTCTAAATATAAATGAAAAATGTCTAATTAAAAGTTAAAAACTTATATATGACCAAATAAAAATGAGGATTTTGTGAGTTACGGAACTCATTTATGTATTTTGAGAGAATAGGTAAAGAATTTAGGGAAACATTATAGCTAGCTAATCATTTCCGTACATTAATACACATAGATACAAACCAATAACGCGCCATCTATATATATAAAATGAAAACCTTAAGACGCAAATGTTTCTTTTCACAAATAAATCAAAATTCTACTGTCCTTACTGGGATGAAAAAATATTGGTAGGGCTTAGCTCATCAGTGGTGAATCCTCCCAGCGGTTTCACCAATTTAATCAACCAGACATCTTCTATAGAGCTCTAATATTGTATTGGATCATTCTGGTTTTATATACTTTTTATTATAAATAGACAGCTTCATGCAGCTTGAGGAACTACTATGCGACTTGATTTACATCAATGTAAATAATTAATAAGTTACTTTAGAATATAACTCATTGTAAAATGACTTAACTTGATCAACTTTCTTTCTCCACGATACTAATTATTACAGATAACTTCATTAACTTCCATCACTGCTTAACATTCTGTAAATAACTACCTTGCGATTTCTTCTATCTATTTGTGTTGTTCCTTATTTGTTTAAAGTATATGTTTATTTAATGCTCTTTTTCTTAATTGTTTATTTTTGATAATTCTGTTACCTACTCTACTACAATTATTGTAAATAGTTTCACGCGCAATTATACAGATCGGATATAGCGTGTCTTGTTTGCAACTGGTAATAAATAAAGAAAATTCTGATTATATATGCTACACTGAAGGGTGGAATCTCAGAAATGGTATTCAAGTAAACTAATGAATATTGACAGTCAATACACATTGAGTTCAAAATATATTAGAAATACGTTCTTACATATATACAGGGTGATCCAAAAGTCCCGCACTATTTTAAAAATTAATAACTCCGCGAATATTTGCGCTAGAGCAATGCGGTAAACACCATTGTGTTCAGGATGCAATGGGATTT
Organism: Cordylochernes scorpioides; assembly: GCA_030710605.1. Lineage (NCBI taxonomy): Eukaryota > Metazoa > Arthropoda > Arachnida > Pseudoscorpiones > Chernetidae > Cordylochernes > Cordylochernes scorpioides. The sequence continues at coordinate 68,754,162 of CP092863.1, read as the reverse complement.
TTTATGGCAAATAATGAAAAATTCGAAATTGATTTTAGTTACAATTTTATTCGCCAGATGGCGCTCTACCAGAATCAGAGATTCAGCGGCCAAATTGTTTGATAAATTGAAAAATATAACTGATCGACATGTATTTTTCCTTTTTGAATACCAGGAAAGAACCCTAATAAAATCAAATAACAAATTAATAAAACACCACTTCGCCAAAAGTATGAAGAATTGGTTAACGATTTTCAAATACAATCAGAGATATGTAAAATAGGTAAATGCAAATTAAAACATGTAGCAAAAAGAAAATTGATATTTTAGATACGGTTTGTTTCCGAAGATTTAATTCATTTGAAAAATATGTATCTATCTCTGATAATTTATTTTACTCTGGAATGCCGTTGTTGTTGTCGTGTCCAATAAAGAGCCTCAGATGTATCCATGTATCTCCATCACAACAGCAGCAATGTCCACTATCTTGGATGTGTAAAGCTGCTGCTCAGGGTCTATGTCTAATTTCTGCAAGGCTGCGGCCATTGCTGGCTATGAGAATATGTGGGTAGATGTAAGTTCCACACCAGGACAATTGTTGCATGCTCTATAGGTTCTTGTGCCATCTGGATGTATTGTCATTCCTTTATAGTGTTTTGTTCTAAGTCTTGTTATGTTTTTGTCATTTTTCTCTCAGAGTTTATTTCGCATTTTGATCTTTTCTTATTTTTTCGTTTAATTATCTTGTATTTTGACAAAGAATCAGCGTCAAATAATGACATTTGTTCTTTCCATTGGCTCAACTTTCTGGCTTCCTTTGCCAATTCGAATGCCATTTCATTACCCCTGATCCCAGCATGGGCAGGGATTCATTGTAGAATGCAGTTATTCTCCAATGGTTCCAGTTGGGTAAGTAACGAGTGTATTTTCTGTGTGATTTTAGTATTGCCCTTCTGAATTGCTTCTAGAGTGGATATGGAGTCGCTGTATATTAAAATTCCTTCTGCTTGATGCAGGGATGGTTGGTTAAGGCATACATCAAGGGCTTTCCAGATAGCTGTCAGTTCACAAGTGAAGTTTGACGAAATCTGTCCTGCTCCTTCTTTGATTTTGATGTTTGTTCCATCTTGCAGTATTATGTTAATTCCGGCCCCTCCATTACTCAGGGTAAGGTCTGAAGATCCATCTGTATATGCTGTTGAAGGGCGTGGCCTAGCAATTTTAATCAAGAATTTGTACTATGAGGACATAGCCGTTAATATTACAAACACATTAGACCTCGAAGCCCAAGGTATCAAAGTCTACCTCAATCAAAACAAAGCCATCCACATATACAATATGTATCACCCTCCAAACAATACATTTATTGACGATGGAACAATGGCTCAATTTCTTACAGACAACACTATTATTGTAGGTGACCTTAATTCCAAACATCAACTATGGGGATGTTCTACGCCAAACCCAAGAGGCAAAATACTATCAAACATATTTGACGACAATGCCTTCATGTGCTTAAATGATGGGAATCCTACCCATCATTCCTACAAGCTATAATACTGCACAAGCCCTTGATATAAGTTTTTACTATCCTGACATTTTCCAAAAATGCAAATAGAAAATATTAAAAAGTTTTGGAAGTGATCATTTGCCTAATTTGATAGAAATTAGCACCAAGACCAAAACTAGCTCAATTAAGAAAAATTCTGGAACTTCAAAAAGGCTAATATGATATCTTTCGAAAACACCATTATTAAAGCAGCCAAAGTTTCAATACCAAGAGGTAATATTAAGAAATGGATTCCAAATTATACACACCAGGCAAAAAATATTCAAAGACTTATAACTAAAAGAAATGAACTACAAAAAAGTGCACCCAAAACCAAAAAAAAATGTAGAACTGAACTGAACATTGTGATTGCAAAACTAAAAAAAGATTATACGTAAATGTGAAAATGGAAAATGAAAACAAACTTGTGAAAACCTGAACCCAAGAAACCCAAATACAAAACTTTGGAATTGGGCAAAACAAATTGACAGAGTCCAGCCACAAACTGAAAACACAAATATGTTTAAGATTACAGATGGTACACCAGCAACTGATGACAAAATTGCTGCCAATCTTTTAGGTAATTCATATCAAATAAGTAGTAAAATCAAGGTTGAAAAAAGGCCCGAAAGATTATTCATGACTGTAAAAAATGTCACCAGCACTCATAATATTTTCCATGAAAAAAATCAATATGAAAGAGCTAGCTTATGTATTAGAAAACACTGACCTAAACAAGACTCTTGGGCCAGATGGAATCCATGGCCGAATGATATCAAACTTGGGAAAAATTGGCAAAGAAAGACTTCTTAATATTTTCAATAACTCCTGGAAAACTGGAAAATTGCCTCAAGACTGTAAAAATGCAACAATAATTCCCATTAAAAAACTTGACAAATCTGCTGATGACCCAAAAAACTACCGACCTATCTCCCTCACAAATATTTGCTGCAAATTAATGGGAAAAATTATACTCAGACGACTCACCTACCACCCCGACACAAGAAATCTCTTACCAGAAGAACAATATGGATTTAGGAAAGGTCATGGGACAATAGACCAACTCTTATTTTTCACACAAAAGGTAAAAGATGCACAAAACAAAAAACCAACTAACCACACCATAGCTGCTTTTTAGACCTTACACAAGCTTTTGATAAGGTATGGAAAAACAAGTTAATTACAAAATTATACAAGCATTTCAAAATTGATGGAAAAGCTATCACTTAGATAAATGATTCTCTTAAAAATATATAAATCAGGATCAAATATAATGGCACTCTATCTAAAACCTTCAAATTGTACCAAGGATTACCACAAGGATCAGTCCTTAGCCCAACTCTCTTCACCCTATTTATTGCAGGTATAGAAGAAAAAATTTCACATAAAACCAATATTGGACTTTTCGCTGATGACATTATTCTATGGAGCAGCAGCACTAACTGGAAAAAAGCTCAAAGACATTTGAACAAGACTCTTCTCCACCTAGAAAAATTTGCTAATAAACATAAATTAGAATTTAACCCCCAAAAATCTGAAACCTGTCTTTTTACTACCGATAAGAAACTATACAAAATAAGACCAAATATTATTCTGAAAGAACAACAATTACAATATAATAAACATCCTAAATATCTCTGCTACACCCTGGATCCAGAAATTAACTCCAGTAGCATATTGAAGGAGTTGTTAGAAAAGGAAGAGACCGACTAAAAATCTTGAAATATATTTCAGGAAGAGTGGGGAGCTGAAGCAACAACAATAAAATTAACTTACACATCTCTAATGAGACCTATCCTGGAATATGGATATCAAATCTATGGTACAGCATCTGAAACAAATCTAAAATCACTGGAAAGGATACAACTAAGTGCAGCTAGAATTAATACAGGTCTTCGAAAAACCTGCCCTAATGATATTGTACTTTACGAGGCAGACATTATGCCCTTAAAGAATAGAATAAGCTACAATCTGCTAAAATATATAAACAAAATCAAGAGTTATGAAAACAAACACAGAACTTTCAATTACATACTTAATTGGGAATCCAATATAAGACTCAAAAAAGAAGGCCCTCTCCACCTGGCCAAAAGAAATGGATTTTTAAAATATAAGTGGAAAAATATTATTTAGCTGAAAAAATATCTCCATGCGAACCACTAACAAAATGTTATTTTTAATGCCACTTTAAATGAAACCACCAACAGACAATACCAAATTCCAGAATACTTAAAACAATTATCATTAGAAATAATTAATAAAATTCCTAAAAATGCAATAACTATCTATACCGATGATAGCAGAGATGAGTTGGGACACACTGGCAGTGGCTCTCTCATTAAAACCACAAATGGCATTGAGAAAATAAACAGAAGAAACCCAGAATTTTGCTCAGTCTTCAGATCAGAGTTTATAGCCATCAAAGAAGTCTTAAAATCCATCATAAACATTAAACATCACGATATATGGATTCTTACTGATAGTAGAAGTGCCATACAACACTTGAGTCACACAGGGGAACGTAGAGACAAAGTAAGCAGGAACATAATTGGCTATCTCCAAAAACTCTCAATACCTCAAAAATTCACCTTCAATGGATACTCTTACATGTTAGCATTGAAGGCAATGAAGCTGCTGATGCGCTAGCGAAAAAAGGCACAAAAGAACCCTTGCTACAGAAAAATAAACTTACTTTTAAAGAAATAGAAACAGTAGCCAAAATAAACAAGAACTGGAGGATCCCACCTAAGCACAGTTGGTATACCCTAGAAGCAGATGGCCACCCAGACCTTTCGGTCCACAAGCCGGCATGCGAAGCATGCCCTTCGCTGCTATTCTGTTCAACTCATAAGCCAAGTAACGGTTTCCAAGCTAGTAATTGGACATTGTACCTTGAAACACCCCCTCCCAGACAACGCGTCTGGAAGGATTTTTATACCGGTGGCCTTTAATCACAGCAAAATAGGAAACTATCCACTGTGTCCAGCAGGGACCGCGGGGAGGCAGACCCCGGTCGACTCTGTTCACTCACAGCTGTGGAAAAGCTCAGCTGCCACGTCGTGGGCTTTCTCAAGAAGCTTGCTGTGATTTCTCAGCAGCTCACTCTCGATCGCGCTTCTCGCCCTCCTTCTCTCTTCCTGCACACCCACTACCCTTGGACAATCCAAGACGTAGTAGCGTGCATTCACATCCCTTTCTCCATAGACGCAATCAGGGTTTCTCTTAATTTTAAATCTGTGGAGACTTGGGGAAGAGCCCATGTCCCGAACTACCCTAATGAGTTTGTGGGACATTACCTTACAGAGGTACTTGGGTGTTGTTACCCCATTGAATACCTCTCTCCCCTCCACAATGTTCCTCGATCTGTCCAACCATAAGTCCTGGACGTGCCCCCTGATCCTCCTATAAACTTCTTTCTTGGTCACTGTGGTCCTCAGTGATCTACCTCTTAAGCATCCTGCCTTAGCGATCCTGTCTGCGAACTCATTACCTTCGATGAGGCTGTGTCTCCTAAACCAAGGGAGCTCCGGAGCCCGCGTCATCATATCCAGCTCCTGGATTATTTGATGCGCGAGTTGCCCTTTCTCCAGATTGATGGCGACGAGGGCCGACATACAATCTGAATAGAGGCGGTCCGGGCTGAAGTTCTCGGCACACACTCTGCGGGCTACCCTGATCGCAACCAGCTCGGCTGAAAAGACCAATTCGTCCACTCTGAGTGTTAAACTTTCTTGGAAGATCAGCTCTCCATTAGTGAAAATCACTACTCCAGCTCCAGTATTGGTTCCAGACTTACTCCCATCAGTGAAAACCTCCGTGTCAATCCCTGTCGGCTCTCCAGGACTCCAATTCCACTTTAGCAACCACTGCGGAGGCTTTCTTGGGTCCCTCTTCCATTCCAGGGCACCCGCTTCAAGTCCCAGGGCATCTTCCCTGTTCTCCCAGATCTTCTGTCTGATGGTCTCCTCCTCTAGTTTCAACCCCAGGGGAATAAGACCAGCTAGGACCAATAAGGCCGCACTGCTGGTAGTGCGTTATCCCCCTGTGATTCTGAGTGCCGCCGTCCTCTGCACTCTCTCTAGAGTAGTCGCCACCTTCTGATCCCTGTTTCGGCGCCACCAAGCCCTGGAAGCATATAGCAGGATTGGCTCGACACAGGAGAGGCAGAGGTTCCTAAAAATAGTACCCTACTTCTCCCCCCCCCCCCCTGTTGAGAGCCAACCAGGACAGGCCTGCACAACGCCTCCCTGCCTCTCGCCACCATCTCCTCCGCCTGGTATTGCCAACCCATCTTGTCATCAATGACCACCCCCAGGATGGTCATCCTATTGACCAACGCTACCCTCCGTCCTTCGATCCGGATAGCCGGCTTGTGTTCCCATTTGATCCCTTTCCTTTTAGTTCTTATGTCCCTAGGCTTAAAGCTGAGGGCCTTAGTTTTGGAGACATTGAACTTAAGGCCAGAGTCATGGGCCCAGTTCGAGAGAATTTGGAGAGAAGTTTCAACACACTTCTCAGCCTTCGCTCTCGAAGCAGCCTCAATGATGAAGAACTGGTCGTCAGCATAGAGAACCAGCCTGGCTCCCTCAGGGAGCTCCTCCTGGAAAACTGAGGCTAATCCGTCTATCCCTCAGGAAGTCACGAACCAAGCTGCACAAATTATCAGGACAACCCATTTCCATCAAATTTCTGATCAGCTTGTTCCAGCTCATGGAGTTGAACGCGCCATCAATATCCAGGGCCACCAAAAGAACCCAAGCACCCATATTTAAGCCCATCTCAAACCCCTCTAACACCTCGTTCAGAGCTGTGGTTGTGGACTTCCCTTCCCTAAAACCATGTTGGAAAGAGGAAAGGAGCTCATTACTTTCTAGCCAGTGCTTCAGTCGCTGAGCTAGTAGGCTAACCAGCACTTACCTAGACACGCTAGTAAAGAAAGCATACGATAATCATTAGGAGAATTACCTTTTTTACCAGACTTTTCGAGAAGCACTACTCGGGCAACCTTCCATGCCTCAGGATATGTATCAGTGTCCAGGCACCTATTGAATAACCTGAAAAGAAGCGATGGGTGCATCCTTACCAGGGCTTTCACGACCGTGTTATCGATCCCTTCGGGACCAGGAGATTTCCTTTTCCTGAACTTGAAAGCCGTCAGTTTCACCTCATTCTCAGAAAAGGGCGGATCTACCAAACCACAAGTGGTCAGAGAGATCTCGTCCTTTGGTTCCTCGTTTCCGAAGTGCCGATCCAAGTTGTTTTTATTTTGTCTTCTGCTTTCGAGCGAGTAGATCTAGAACACATTCTCTCTGAATTTTCTCATTGTTGGTGGATGAAACAGCACCAGTGATTAATTTGACCGCTTTTGTTTGAACACTGTCTAGTCTTACTTTTAGCGATGAGCTTGAGGGAGCCCAGACCGGTGTTGCATATTCCATTATCGGCCTTATTAAGGTGGTATATGTTGTTCTGAGAATTCTGGGTTTTGCTCCCCAATTTGTTCCGCATAGCCTTCTCAGAATGTTTAGTTTTCTGATAGTTCTATTTGAGGTGCTAATTATGTGTTCTGAAAATTCCAATTCCTCATTAATAATAATTAAAATAATTTTGTTGAACATCTTGTCAATACATGCACAGTCTGCACTATTAAAAAAAGATAATATGCATTATATACACTATGTACCATGAATATGGCGCCTCTTCCAGTGCTGCAGAGTTTGTGGAGAATCGCCAGTGGGTCTCCAGCGACACCACGCATTTTGCGATCTACGATGAATACGTAGATCGCGTACTTTGCCGCTTAGGAGATGGTGATGGCGTGGTCCTCGAGACCAACTTGAAAGATACAGGACTGCAGTATCACACCTAGGTATTATGGATTTCTAATTTTATCAATTATTTGTTTGTTTATGCTTATTTTTTTGTTATATTTATGCTTTTTCCCCTGTGAGTGGAAAAGACGCATAGGTTTGGTTTTATTGGGTTTATGGTCATTTGGAGTTCCATTGCCCACTTCTCCAGTCCTCTCATTGATGTGTTCAGTATTTTTTACGATTTTTCTAGGCTGCTACTTGTGTACCATATGGCTATATCATCTGCATAACAGGCAATCTTTGTGTCTTCAGTGAGGTAAGGATGGATGTCGTTAATATATAGCAGATAGAGTAGACTGAGCACCGATCTCTGAGTTACACCAGCCCATGTTCTTCCTTCCTTGGAAAATTCTCCATTGACCCGAACCTTTAACCTTCTTCCCCTTAAGAAGTCTGCAATCCAGATTAAGGTTTTTCTCTTACTCCGATGTTGTGCAGCTTTTCACGTAATTTCTCCCTCCACACTCGATCAAAAGCTGAGGTCATATCAAGGAATATAGCCGTGGTCTTCTTTGGCGGTTTTTCCTGGAAAGAATCTATTATTGATTGACAGAAGTAGAACAGTTGATCAGTCGTACAGTGCTGGGATCTATAGGCAGTTTGGTAGAGGTTTATTTTATTATTGTTAGTGAGCCAGACTATGAGCCTAGAGTGGATAATTCGTTCTGGTATTTTACAAAGTTTGCTGATGAGAGCAATTGGCCGATAGTTCTTGTATTCCTTGGCATCTTTGTTTGGCTTCAGTATTGGCACTATAATTGATATCTTCCAATTCTTTGGTAGTTTGCCAGTTTGCCATGAAATGTTCAGTATTCGTAGTAGTTGATTATTAGCTTTGTCTTCAAAGTGTTTAATCATTTGACCAAAGATTAGATTATCTCTTGGTGACCTCTTGGATTTTTTTATTGATAAGTTTAGCTCATTCAGTGTGAAGTCTATCGAGAAAATATCTTGTTGATGGAAGTTTCTTGCTTGTTTAACTAACTGGTTTATATTATTTTTAGAGTCCTGTCTTCATTCGTATAGTTGAGTATGGAAGTGCTTGAAAGATATTCAGCAATTATGTCAGCCATCTGTTTGTTCTCGTTCGCGCTGTTCTATTCATATCGGTTAGAGAATTGGAGGATTGGTGCTGGTTTTGATTGTTCTCTAACACTCTAATCATATTCCAGTGTTGGCTGTCCTTTCTTGGATCCATTTTTTCGCAGAATTCTGCCATTTTTCTTGTTTGCATATCCAAATTTCTTGTTTTATTTTGTGACTAATTTCAATGAGTTCCTTTCTGTTTTCTTCTGTTTTATTTTTTTAAGAAGTTCATTGATATTGTCTCTCTTTCTGAAATCACTGCCTCGATGTTGTGGTCCTTCCAGTAAGGTATCCACAGGTCTTTACGTCTACCTCTAGGTATCGATGTTTTTGCAGATTTTGAAATGTTCGAAGAGAATTTTTCCAAGTTTTTGTCAAGCGTTCTGTAATTCAATTTTTCGTTGCACAGTTCTTCAAGCTTTTCTGTGAATTTTTTTCAAGTCGGCTTTCCCAAAGTTCCATGTTCTTTTATTCTAATGGACGTTCTCAATTTTGAAGTTTAGGGTTGTTAAAATTGGTCTGTGGTCACTGATTGCACCTCTCATGATTTTCCATTGTGTTGTGGGTGCGATGTTGTAATTTATCGCTGTGATGTCTATTGCGGATTCTGTGCCTGTGGACTTAGATAGGTAGGTGTTCTCTCCGTTATTTAACGGTGTAAGGTCGAGGTCAGTTAGCATGTCCTCAACCTGCTGACTTTTGTTATCCAGGACAGGTGATCCCCAAATTGAACTTTTGGCGTTAATTTCGCCGAGTATGATTGTGATATCCGAAGACGCTTCACTTAATGTCTCTATTGTGCGTACCCATACAAAATTCAAAGATTTCACGAGCTGAAAGTTGGCGATTTTGAGATGCGTCAAGAATTCGCTGCATGGGTTTTCCGGCAAATTGATATTGATGAAAACTGGCTGTCGAATGTTCTGAGGACAGATGATGCTCACTTTTCTCTAAACGGAGAATTTAACATTCAAAACAGCCGCATTTGGGCAACAGACAACCCTAGGATTTTTACAGAAATGCCACTTTACCAGCCTAGAGTTACAGTTTTGTGTGGGTTCACTTCTTTTATTATTGGGCCATTTTTCTTTGTAAAATCAATGGAAGAACTTTTAAAACCGTTTTTTTAACTGATGAACGTTATGTCCAACTTTTGAGAGAAAAGGGTATTCCCATATTGCAGGGCAAAAGCACTAAGCGAAATAACATTCATGAAAGATGGAGAACCTCCTCATATCTCCCGAGGTGCCAAACAATTGCTGAAGGATACGTTCTGTGAAAATCGTGTGATAAGTCGCCACTTTATATACCAGTGGCCTCCAAGATCACCAGACTTGACGCCTTGCGATTTTAGTTTATGGGGGTACATTAAATCGTGTGTTTATCGATGCTGGCCTACCACATTGGCCATGTTGAAGGCGTCTATCAGATGGCACGTTTTATCAATTTCAACAGATATGTTATTTAATGCTGTCCATTCTGTCATTTATCGTCTGCAGGCGGTGATTGAGAATGAAGGGTGCCACATTGAGCAAGGATTGTGACCTAATACAAGAGAGAAGGCAGTTACCTCATGTGTTATATAAGCCGCCATGTATTATATTATCTACCAATATTTTGCAGCTCTTTGGGTTGGGATATGGGGATAATAAATGCTGTCCTCACATCTTGACTATCTTTTTTTATTTGTGAACAGTAATTTTTTGTTTGTCATTTGCTCACATATTATGTCGTGCAAGCCAGAGTGTTATAACTTCTCGAATAACACTGGTAAACACAATTTTTCCCCTTATGTTTAGTTTTCGCTTTTCGCTCATTAGAAGAAATAGCATAAGGAATATTTTCTGTATACCAATAACTTTAGAAATTTTGTGAAAAAAAAATAATACAAAATGATTTTACTACCACGTTTTTCAACGCAAAAGGTCGATTTAAAAATTATTTTTTTTTGAGGGGAAACATTTTTTAAAATTGTGTACAGTATAATAAACAATGATAACATTTGACAAGCCCATAGGATATTTGGAATAAAGTACGACAAATATATTTTGTCACCCCCCTCTATATTTTATTTGTTGGATCATGACAAATATCCAGTTAAATAGTCAAGGGTCTCCAATTAGTCAAGAAACTACACATTTATTATAGCAAGAAATCCTATTAATAGTGCCATCATAATTTTTGGTACTATATTAACATATCAAAAATTCGTGTATTGATATCAGCAGTATTTTTCAAACATTCAATCTATTTCACAAAACCCCATATAAAATATAAATATTTTTGCTACATGTTTTAATTTGCATTTGCCTATTTTACATATCTCTGATTGTATTTGAAAATCGTTAACCAATTCTTCATACTTTTGGCGAAGTGGTGTTTTATTAATTTGTTATTTGATATTATTAGGGTTCTTTCCTGGTATTCAAAAAGGAAAAATACGTGTCGATCAGTTATATTTTTCAATTTATCAAACAATTTGGCCGCTGAATCTCTGAATCTGGTAGAGCGCCATCTGGTGAATAAAATTGTAACTAAAATCAATTTCGAATTTTTCATTATTTGCCATAAAAAATCCCATTGCATCCTGAACACAATGGTGTTTACCGCATTGCTCTAGCGCATATATTCGCGGAGTTATTAATTTTTAAAGTTGTGCGGGACTTTTGGATCACCCTGTATTTAAAAATATTTATTATGGTTGCACAAAGTTCAAACTTTGGCATTTCCTTTCGGTTGAAAGGCGATTATGGTTTGAAATTTTGCATTTTAAATGATAAAAAAGATCCTCTCATTGAGAAAAAATATATATTTTGATTTTAAGAATACATCTGTTGAAATATTTTTAGTATCGTTATTCAATATAGTTATGGGAAAATTCGAAACTATTATAGACGTGTATGATTATTTTAAAAATTAAACAATTTCTTCTGTTCTTACTGCAATGGAAAAATTAATGGGAGGGTCTGGCTCATCATAGGTGAAATGGGAGGGTTCAACATTGATGGGGGGTCGGTGGAAGGATGGTCTAAACCGTTGGTTTTCGACTGCTACGACCTGGGTTAGATTCCCGCATTGGACACTATAGTGGCTACAGACCATATTGAGAATACCTTGGCATTTTTAAAGAACTTTCACCACCTCTTAAAATTCACAACTGAAAATGAGTCCAATGGATTCCTACCCTTTTTAGATATACTTTTCGAAAAGAAATTAAATTATCTTCAAACCACTGTTTTTAGAAAACCTAGTCACTCACCAGTATACCTCCATGCCAACTCCTTTGGTCCTATCTCCCATAAAATTTCCCTTGTAAAAACTCTCACCAAGCGTGCCTTCACACATTGCTCCACTGATAAACTTAAATATATAGAATTGAACACTATCCAGGAAGAATTAATATCGAATGGATATACGAAGGAATTTATCAATAAACATTCATATAGAATTAATAGCATTCATAGTAAAAAAGATCTGAAAAATAAATGTATAATGTCATATGGAGCAGGAGCTGAGAAAATAGCTCATATTTAAAAAATTCCGTAATAACCACTGTTTTCAAAAATGCACCATCTTTAAAGACTATAGTCCGAAATACAATAACAAAGCAGAAAGTGGAGATAGGGAACACAAAGGACGTTGTGTATAGGATCCCATGTAAAAGCTGCAATGTATCCTACATTGGAGAGACAGGCCGTTTCCTTGGGACCAGACTCCAAAAACACAAATCTTCTTGGAAGTATGCAAAGGAAAGGTTTGCCATGGTGGAGCATGGTCTCCGATCGGAACATCAACCAGATGGGGAAAATACTTCCACTATTTACAGGGGCATCTCACACCAGAGGAAGTTCCTGGAGGCCATAGCATCAATGAAGGCTAGTGTAAACAGATATGAAGAAATACCCGAACCTTATGTGTCTCTTTTAACTTAATTTTTTTTCTAATAATCACATTCAACTTCATTTGTTTCATATTTTTATTTCCTAACATTTTGTTTCAAAAACATTATATAAAATACTGCATTACTAAAAAGCCTTTAATTTTCAAAAGATTTTATTATATTATTACTATTTTTATGAAATAATTTAATGTATTATTATCAATAATTGTTTTTGACCAATGACAAATTTGTTTCCATGTGATCTACAAGAATTTGTAAATTAAATTCACTGTACAATAAATTGATAAAGAGGGAGAAATCTCTCGAAATATTTTGAGAACGAATTGTTTTTTTTTTTTCTTTACAGAAGATCCAGGTACGTCCTTTTATATAATCTTAATTGATCGTCTTTGACTCAAACCTTTTTTCCTGATTAAAAAAAAAAAAGCTCCAATCATCTAAAATTGTTCTCAGAATTTTTAAAACAATTTTTAACGCTTTGCCAAATGCTTTATTTATGTTTATTTCTCCTTACATAGACAAAAGATTGAAAAGTTGAGAAAATAAAACTTTTAACTGGCCGAAGTGTCTATTTTTTAGAGAAATATGAATGCCGGTCAGGCAACCTTTATCCTCAATATATCTGTTTATAATATAATGCGGCTTATGATTGTAGAACGACATTTGAAAATTATCCCGCATGAGTTTCTTTTCAACGAAAAATTGAAATTTATTTTAAGGAGAAATAACCATTATTTCTAATCTTAGGGATGAAGTATGAAAGGATGAATTGTGAAGAGTAATGATAAATAAAGTATCCAGGGATGGGAATCGAACCCACAGTGTTCCGCTTACCGGGGCAGATGCCATGTTCACTAGGCTACCCTGGACATATTTTTCCGTTCGTAAATATTATATAAAGTAATATCCTGTTCTATGTTTTTTTGCTAATCCCTAGTACACGTGGTACAGGCCATGATAATCATGGTGGGTAGTTAGCGACTGTTTTTACTGTAAGTGCACCACATGTCTACACATATGAAAAACAGTTCGACTTTGAGCTTACAAATGTGCCAGATCTCCGTTTGGTTACTTGCACTTGCTGGTGGGGTTGGACTTTTCAAGAATCGGGGGCCATTGGAGCATTTTTCAAATCAGAAAAAAGTTCCCAATGCGGGAATCGAAACCGGGTCGTAGTGATCGAAAACCAACGGTTTAGACCATCCTTCCACCGACCCCCCTTCCTGTTCTATTTGAAACTGTCGAATGTTCCATCTGGAGAACAGATTCGAGTTCACTCACAGTCCTCAGCAAAATCCTTACAAGTTGTCACATTAGCCTTGTCCCAAATGACATGTCCCCGGACCTAGTGACGTCAGAGCCAATGACGTCACTATCCATTGATCGAATGACCCATTTGAAAGTCCAAAAAAAGTCCCATAGCGATTGAATTATGATGAAGTGGAGACATGACTTATTTATGGTCCTCTAGGTAAATTGAATTTGTCTTTTTCTCTAAGTGGGCTCATGTAGTTATATTGAAAGTGTTTTCTATTTATATTTAAAGACAATTTGACTATTAAAATAATTTCATTGATATCTTATTAATACATGTAAAAGTGCACAGTCTGCACTATTTATAATTATAAATATATATACATGATACTATTAAAAATAAAGAAAGCATATCCTTACCACGATCACATGTGCTTTTTAGATGGCAGAGCACCATCTAGTGGAGCAAAAATAAACTAAACGTTTATTTAACTTGCTCCGTGATATTTGACCAACCCAATTTCTTGATAAATCAAGAAAAGCCATCCACGAACACGTTTAGCGCTGTTGGCGCTCGTCAGTATACTGAATATGGCGCCTCTACCAGCGCTGCAAAGTTTGGTGGAGAATCGCCAGCAGGTCTCCAGCGACACCACGTATTTCGTGATCTACGAAGTATACGTAGATTGCGCGTTTCACTGCTGAGGAGATGGTGATGACGTGGTCCTCGAGACCAACTGGAAAGATCCAGGACTGCAGGTCCGGTCGATGATGGAGAACATCTATCGGATGACAGGACGCTGCAGAACCAGTAGCGGTGGACAGGTCGCTGGAACCGTAGGCGATGCATACAGGCTGACTCGACGCCAGATGCTTCGGATGTGATAGGACTTGCAGCTCCATTGCGATGTCCGCCACATTTCCCCCGAAGAAGCAGTGACGAAGAGATGAAAAGAGGACATGGAAAGAGGGAACGTATATATTAATATAGAATTATCATGATGATAAACAACACTGCCTTCATCCATATTTGCATATTAGTATTATGACCCATCGTATTTACCTCGTGCTATTTGCCGAAAGACAATCTTACTGATTAAAACTACACAAGAGCTAGTTCTTTCAAATTTTCTGATAGTTTTTAAAAATGTTTTTATTTGAGAAAATATAAACAAAAATACATAAACACGTTAAACAATACGATTTTATATAGAATAAGAAATACAAGTAAAAATGTAGAGATTATTTATATGAGACGATGATGGTACAAGAGAAAAAGAGAATATGGTTGATTAATAACCAAAATGTATGATATTTGAGCCAAAAATGAATATAGCAATCAAACAAACCACAATACACTATATCAAAGTACCAAGGTGCTTCACGCCACCAAGGTTACTCACAAAAGGTTAGATTCCCCAGGCCAGGAAAGATAGAAGAAATACAGCTGTTGATTAGATAAGAAGATTAGATAAAGCGGGAATGATTCAATACAAGTGCTGAGAAAAGATAATACTGGTCAACAACATTTTTGCCCAAGAGAACCTGATGGTGTTTCTAGTGTAACTTTTCATGCTGAACTCAAAAATCTAATTAGAAAATTTCCCGTAGTACTCGAGTACTCGTGTAGAGAGAATATGGTTGACTACTAACCAAAGTGTATGAAATTTGAGCCCAAAAATGGATATAGCAAGCAGACAAACCACAACACACTGTAGCAAAGTACTAAGGTGCTGCACGCCACCAAGGTTGTTAAAAAAAAGGCTAGATTCCCCAGAGTACTCGTATAGAGGGAATATGGATTTACGGGATATTACCCAGAGTGTATGAATTTCAAGCCCAAAAATGGATATAGCAAGCAGACAAACCGCAACACACTGTAGCAAAGTATCAAGGTGCTGCACTACACCAAGGTTGTTCAAAAAAGGTTAGATTCATCAGAGTACTAGTATAGAGGGAATATGGTTTCACGGGATATTAACCAGAGTGTATGAATTTCAAGCCCAAAAATGGATGTAGCAAGTACACAAGCTGTAATCTACTGAATCAAAGTATCAAGATGCTTAATGGCCAATTTAAAACAACAATGGGTTTATATAGTATAGAGCCGTGCTATCTGGCGGTCTACTTCATAATATATATTTTTCAGAATAATATTTTTTAACATATATTTTATTTATTTAACAGTTGGGAGAGACACGCCATAAACACAATTAGGATAATTGCGTGTATATCTGAAATTATATACAATTAACACAATTGAACGTTTCGCATATAGTAATTAGAAATAGTAGCTTGAAATATGTACAGTCAACACTTTCGCCTTGAAATATACAGCCTGCAGAATCTATTAAACATATATTGTTGTTGTAACTGGACAAAAACACCACCATCACATGTTGTAATGTTTAATTAAAAAGGCATATATTGTATCAAAATATTATACGCCTTGCAAAGTAAATCTTATATATATATAAATCAATGTTTGTATGTATGTATGTATGTATGTTTGTTTGTTTGTCCGGTATACAAATTCGCAGTAGTTCACTAATTCAAATCAAAATTTCCATACATAGGTAAAAAAATACGGGGAAGACGATGGGATATTTTAAAATCAATTATTAAAACTATATATTCAAATTATTCTACTTAGCTCACGAACAGCGCCCTCTATATAAAAGTGGATATTTTTATTTCAGTACAATTTAGATTAAATTATGCTGATGCAAACAAATAGATAATGCTAATAACAAACAATTATAAAAAAAATCTTATCTAAATATATATCACTCGGGTAGATATGCACACGGGTCAATCCCGGGGCGAAGCCCGGGTCACCCGTCTAGTAAATAATATTTTAACCCAATATATGCCTATTTAATTAAAGATTTATTTATGGATCGCTTTATTTTCAAAATGTTGTAATGTAGTTTTATCCTCTAGGATAACTGTAATGTGACATTTTAGTTAAATGCAGTCGTTGTGGACACAATGTTCAGAGTGTGTTCAGGTGTGGAATTGGGATTACACAAAAGGACGAGACATGTTGGATGTCACCACAGAGATGGCGAGAGAGTAAGTGAAGCCGACACCGGTCAGAGGAGATCTGTTGAGAGGGGTCTGTCAATCATCGTGTCTCAAAACGAACTGATCTGTTTGAACCAAAGGGGACACACCTGGTAACCTGACTTTGTTTTCCGGAGACCTTTCTTCTGTCTGGCACCGAATGTCACTCAATAGAATTTTATTTTGATAAGGCACAATTTGGATTATAGATTATAAACACAAGGTAATAAGACCAAATCCAAATAAATAATTAGTGTGGGACATTTCGGTAACAGTGTTGTTACCATCTTCAGACAAAAGTACGGAATGAATCAGTACTTTTGTCTGAAGATGGTAACAACGCTGTTACCGAAACGTCACACACTATTTATTTATTTGGATTTGGTCTTATTACCTTGGGTTTAGAATTTTATTTTTGTCGTTTTGGTAATTATAATATAACTATATAACACATAGAATATAAGTATATATTAGAATATATTACAACATATATATGTCTAATTTTAATTTATTTTATCATTTATCAAAATAAAAAACGAATCTCTTTTGTTTTAACTCTTTACTATACACTTATACATATATAAAAAAAGGAGGAGGGGGAGCAGTAACAAGCTCGCTAAAAAACCTGGGCTCAGCTGATAGTACCCTGTAAGGGCTCCTAATCCAGGGATACAGGATGAGCAGCTTTTGTACTCCATGTTAGGAGCGGCTGCATCTGATGTCTGTTTCTCATGTCAGAGTCAGCCATTTCTTTTGGAGCTAAGTCGGTCTGTCACTGAGTAGTGCTCCCAGTCTTAATGAAAAAAGGCAGATGCATTCTACTTCATACAGTCATGATGGTTGTCAAGTCTCAAGCTCTACAAGCTTGATACCCTGATATGATTGAGTGGAGATAAGAAAGAAGAATATACACTTAATATTTAAAATAGTAATTTTATTTCCAACCCAGAGATGGCGCTGCAGACAGGATGTGTGGGACAGAATGTCCACTACACTAACGACGTCACATGGGAGGAGCTCGACATTGTGGCGCCCTGTGTTTATAAACACTCGGCGCCCAGATAACATCAAGGTTGTCGGGTGTCTAGACACTACATGTGTAGACATGTGGTGTACTTACAGTACAAACAGTCACTACCCACCGTGGCCTGGTACTACATGTGTAGACATGTGGTGTACTTACAGTACAAACAGTCACTACCCACCGTGGCCTGGTACTACATGTGTAGACATGTGGTGTACTTACAGTACAAACAGTCACTACCCACCGTGGCCTGGTACTACATGTGTAGACATGTGGTGTACTTACAGTACAAACAGTCACTACCCACCGTGGCCTGGTACTACATGTGTAGACATGTGACAATTGACAATTAAATTTTTTTTTTTATTGACTGTTAGTCAATGTTACAACTCAACCAGGAGGGTGAAAAGAAATATTTACATTTATAAGTTGTCAGGAATCAAGGCATCGCCGCCTAAGTGTGTCCATATCGGTGCCAACATCGTGATGGTAGCCCCGAGCCAGTTCTATGGCCGCGCCGAGGAATTCAGCGAGGACCCCCTTCAGCGCAGGTGAAAGTCTCGTCATGAGGGACGCTCTGTCTTCGGTGAATAAAATGGCGTCCTTGAGGTCATTAACATCGATCCCTGTATCATATAAGGGCCTCAGGCAGGTCATGTGCTTCAGTTTTCTGAAGATTTTAAAAACCATGACATCCTCTTGCTCTTCTGTCATCTGTTCCTCGTGGGGAACGGGCGGTGTCGGCCCAGCAGGCCGAGGCGCAGGCAGTGGGGGTGTAGGTGCTGCGGCTGGTGTTTTCGTTAGCTCAGCTCTAACCTGACCAAGGACCTTATATAAATTAGAGGTGTGTCCGGGCTTCAGGTCCAGAATTTGACCGATCAGGCCGACGAGGGCGTCGCACTGCGGAGGCGACAGGAGGGGTCCATTCCTCTGGGCCTTGGTCCTCGAGGAGAGGAGGTCCAGGACCTCCTCCCGCCCAAGACCAAGGGCGTCCGTCCTAGAAAAGGACACGCTGGGGTTTCCTTCTATGAACGCCACGAGGTCATCCCCCGTTGCGTTTCTTGTTGATGACGCGGAGGACGCAGTGGTCTCCTCCACGATGGACATCTCCACGTCCTGTGTTGGGGCTGCAGGCCCGAGGGTCTCCTGGATGGGCGGAGGGCCACGCGGGGCAGCGAAGTCAGGTCGAGCGGGAGGCGTCGGCTCTGGATGACGCGGCGTCGCCGAGCGAGGGTCCACGGGATTCTTGGGTACCTGCAGGGACGGAGCAGGGATCACAGGTGGAGGGGCAGAAGGCGTCTCCTCCATAGGTAAGGCTGGGGCCGCTGGTGGAGATGGCCGAGGTGCGGATGGATGGAGCACAGCTCGGGCCAAGGGAGGAGCGCTGCAAACCTCCATGGCTAGATTGGAGGGAGCTGGCGCAGGAGGCTGGGCTGCTGACCGCTGAGGCGGTGCAGAGGTGGTCGGTGGTGGGACGCCAGCAGGAGTGGTTGGTGGGGCCATTCTGGTGTTGTTGGCCAGCCCTGCAAGCAGGGGGCAGATGGCCCTCCGATGCCCTTGTCCGTGGCACCTGGAACACCTGATGCCCGAGGATAGGTACGCAGGCCAGGCTTGGCCTTTGATGTTGATGTCGAGGCGGGTTGGAAGCCTCTCTATGGTGATCCCCTCATGTAGGGTGATGAAGACGTCACGCCGGCCATCGACGTAGACGTAGGGGCCCGCCTTCATCTGCTTAGGGGCGATGGACGTAACCCGCCCAAATGGAGAGAGGGCGGTGATGACAGCAGAGTCCGCTACAAAGAAGGGGAGGTTACCCACTGTAATCCTTTCCGCTCTTTTGCGGAAAGGGAATGCCCTGAGGAGTGTTCCCTCAACCTCGAGGCCCTCACTTATGAGGCGCTCGGCCAGGCCTCTGTTGGTTAGTCCCAGTAGCTGGTGGCCGTTCACCTTGGTGATCTGGATGACTCCGGCGGTTCCTCCGAGTTTCCTATCCAAAGCCCTAAGGTAGTGGAAGGGCTCAAGTTCGGGGCTGTGTTCGATGTACACACAGTGTTCCTCGGAAGAGGACGCCTGCCGCGCCCTGGCATCCGCGATGTGAGCCCTGGTGGCTCTGATTTCTTGGGCTCGGGGCACTGATCCCGCCGATGATTGAGGTCGGCGAATGGTCCTGGAAGCTCCCGCATTGGAGGAGGGTGCAGCCGTCGTAGGTGAATTCCCCGAGCCACGGCGCCTCTTCCTACCCTGGACGAGGGTAAATCCTTCCTCAGCTCCAGGATTCACCTCTTCTGTGATGTCAGCCCAGTTTCTCCGGACTTGAGCAGCGGCGTTAGCTACATGTGTAGACATGTGGTATACTTACAGTACAAGCAGTCACTACCCACCATGGCCTGGTACTACATATGTAGACATGTGGTGTACTTACAGTACAAACAATCAAGAACAAGAGGTTTCCTTACTTAAAGAACAATAATTAGTAGAATTGACAGAAATATATATAGCTATCAGATATCTGTACAGTTTTATACATGGATGGATCAAAGGTAGAAGGTTGCCTAAAGTCGGAATATGAAGTCCTAATGGTTGCTTCATTAATCCATTGAGCCAGTTGTTCAGTAGAAGACACCGGATTTATTAAGTTATTCCAATATCAATCGCAGCTTTATAAAATTTAAAATATTCAAAAGTAAAGTCAGCCAGCGCAATATTTAGCCAGATGGACATTTGTTGAGAGTTGGTTTGGAACATAAGGGAATCGCCCAGAAATTCTTCTCTCTATTCCATCCTGAGAGGGCAGTAGGTGCTGTTAGGTGTGTAATTTCATCTTGTATTATACCTATGAATAAGTGACAAGTTGTGGGGCAATCAGCTATCCAATTTTTGAAAAGATTTGACCAAAATATTCAGAAGAGTCTGAATAATTCTATGAAACGTTTAATTTTGAATTGCAATGTAGAACCTTTATTATACATAATATACTAATTTATATATTTATATTTGAAACTATTTTAAAGGCGTAAGATTCTTTTTGATATTAAACAATTTCTACTGCCTTTACTGCAATGGAAAAATTAATGAGAGGGCCTGGCTCATCAGTGGTGAACCCTCCCAGCGGTTTTATAGTTATATTAGTATATAATCAAAGCTTTTGTCCATAGTTCTTCTAAAATACCCATTCAAAGAATCTATCAAGAGTATCACTATAAAAGGAAGTTCCAAAAATGCAATATAACAGCGGTATGGTAGATTAAACTGGCGAAACTGCTGAGAGGGTTCACCACTGATGAGCCAGGCCCTCTCATTAATTTTTCCATTGCAGTAAGGGCAGTAGAAATTGTTTAATATCAAAAAGAATCTTACGTCTTTAAAATAGTTTCAAATATCGATAACAGATGGCGCGCTAGTGCATCATATTTATATTTAAAATATAAATTGCATATCCTGACCAGGCTCACATGAGCATTTCTAGATGGCGCTCAAATCGGTTTAAAAGTCGTTAGATGTGATAAGAAAATGATCAGTTCTCACCGAGGTGGTCTGTATGTAAGATAAGTCCCCTAGGGGAGAATGAAGACACTTGTTTACCAAGGGGGTTGTTTTAACCCGGTTATCTTCCCTTGTACTCCCACACAGGCCATTTCATTCATATATTTCCGAATATTATGACATATATATATATGTGATATCTTGGGACCTCTGGGACCAGTGTTACCTGATGCTAGATGAACCTCGATGTCAACTCTACCGTGCAGTCGTGGTGGAAGGCGACACAGCTGGGCCAAAGGTGAAATAAACAAACCTAGATTCCACTAAAAGCGTCTGACGTCAAGAAGGAATGGGGTGAGGAGAGAGGGAGATCTTTAGAGCAAGTGTTACCTTGTTGAGAGCCAAGCGTATACTGACAATTCTTGCTTCTCGATTTAACACCAAGACTTAGCTTCTTTCCTATTGGTCGAGGGATGGAACGTGCCCGTTTCTCTATTGGTTGACCTATTTAGGGGATACTTTCTAATTGGTTCTGCGGCTTTCTTTGGTGGAAGATACCGCCGATCTTGTCAGGAAGTATTGGGTGTTAGTTCGACTCTTCGGACTTCCGCGGTTATCAGATACGGCCGGTCCTGCTCCGGAAATATTGGGCGTCTCTCGACTTTTATAACTTCTGCGGTCACCAGACACGTCCGGTCCTGTCAGGAAGTATTGACTGTACAAGTTATTTATAATTGGGCCCGCTTTAAGCCTACTTCCTAGGTCTTACTTCAACTCTCATCTAAGCCTGATTAGTTTTAACCTTAACTTTCTCCTGTTAGTCTCCATTCCTTCTATCTGTACAGTTGCGATACTTTATTAGATTCTTACGCGGTACAGATTGATGTTAGTTGAGGTTTTCTATGTGCAGTACATAAGAAGTTATATACAGTCATGGGGTGGAACATGTGGTAGTAGATATCTAGACTATTTACAACAATTCCATGGTCTTAAATCATCACATATATATATATGTGATAATCTGTATATAGGAATATGTAACCCCACCACAATCTATGTAAAATGTATCGTCAAAAGGTTCAATAAAATTTAAGCCTCGCGAGTTGGGAAAAGAACAATTAACAGGATTGCATCATCCAGGAAGTAAAGGTCACTACCCTGAACCCATAAAACTTAAGGTCAAAGGCCTTCTTCTTCCTGGAGGATTGCAATCATGACGACAATGGAGGTACTAAGCCTATCACCTTTAAGCATGACCAATTGATAGCGAATCATCAGAGAGCACATGGAAGGATCACCACCAATGAGAAGTCGAGAGAGTTAATGACGATGATCTCGGACAAGAAGTTAGAAAGAAGGGAGGTGACCGTGCTACGAGCTAGGTGTGCTTAACATAGGCTCCAACCAAGGTAGTGTCCGCTCCATCATGTGAAAGGCCAAATACCTCCAATCGCCACCCTTCCCTCTCAAAGGTCTTTTCTAATCCATCCAGGTGTGCTCGTTCTTCCCCTGTGTAAAACCCTACCATTCGATCAAGACTGCGCCATCAATCCAATCATATCCACCCAACCATACAATCCGACAGGATTCTACAGTGAGTCCAGAGCAATCCCACATTAAGCCAACACCCCAATTCGACAGTGAGTCGACGGGATACGACATATATATATATTTGAAAACAACAAAATCTATCTTTATTAGGTCATCTAAACGTCGTTACAGGTTTTAAATGTTAGTGGAGGACAATTGAAATCAATATCTACATAAAATTATATATGTGGCAATATAATAATAAGGTGGGGAAAGAGAAATAATCACACCACAAGTTGGAAGGTGAACCCAGACAACCAGAGAGAGAAGGGGAGAGCGCCGGGCCCGGCAACAGCCGGACCGTTCGTGTCAAACACAATTCCCCAACTGCTTTAATGGTCCTGAGGTTCCAAGTAAAGGCCCCTGTGGTCGCCTCTTGGAATATCGCTGATGTCTAAAGTGACCGGACTTTAGCTGCCTGTCTCTCTCTGGGTTGACTGTAGGTTTGCTTTATTATTCCAGGAAGAGTATATATTATGACATATATATATTGTATTTTGTCTTATTTAAAACACGAAGTAATCTTTTCCTTGTCGAAGATGAAGTTAAGAGAGCTGAACCTGTATAGGGGTCGGTTCTTTGACAGTCTTCTTTAGCTTTGTTGATAAAACGTTTCTCAACTGGACAATCGAGGTAGCGGTGTTGGATATCAGGCGGTCCTTGGCATGCAGTGCAGGTAGTTTTGCCTATTCTTATTGGGTATGGTATGGCTCCGATTCTAATTCTCCAAGAAATATCATCATATATTCGAAACTATTTTAAACGCGTAAGATTCTTTCTGAAATTAAACGATTTTTACTGCCCTTACTGCAATGGAAAAATTAATGGGAGGGCCTGGCTAATCAGTGGTGAACCTTCCCAGCGGTTTCGCCAGTTTAATCTACCATACCGCTGTTATATTGCATTTTTTAACACTTCCTTTTATAGTGATACTGATGCTTGACTCTTTGAATATCACTATTTATATATGGTTTATTTTATAGTATCACTATAAAAGGAAGTTCCAAAAAATGCAATATAACAGCGGTATGGTAGATTAAACTGACGAAACCGCTGGGAGGGTTCACCACTGATGAGACAGGCCCTCCCATTGATTTTCCATTGCATTAAGGGCAGTAAAAATCGTTTAATTTCAAAAAAGAAACTTACGCGTTTAAAATAGTTTCTAATTTTGATAACAAATGGCGTGCATCATAACATCATAAATATTAATGCCTTTATGCCAGCTTGGCGCGGTATCGAATGTCCATTTTTCTGATTTTTTATATATATATTTGTTATTGTGTTAATCAATAAGATAATCGAATTCAGTTTTCAATGTCTAAATACTTGCTGATATGAAAAGTCAATTCGTCTTCTAACTTTCCCTAACACCAAATAAAAATGTCCCAAGTGATAAATACACAATGTCGTCTGTTACGTTAAATTGAATTCCAAATGTTTTAGGCCTAACGGAGAAATAAAAGCAGAAGATGTCTGTTCTCGGCATCATTCCAAACTCTTAAAAGCATTTACTTTGGTTTTACTCTAGTTTCTACAGCTTGTATCTCGCCTTTCTTTTAAAGGTATTATGTTTTCTTTATTCCTTTGTATAGTGAAACTTTTCACTAAATACCACTATCTGAACAAATATAGTTTTTTTATTAAGGCGTGATCTCTAATTGAGCGTGGTCGTTAATGAAATATGTGGTCTTTATTGGAGCAATTATTCCACCCTAATTGACCCCACTATACATAACTCTCTTGCACATTTTAAATATAAAAATAGGCTTTAATATTAATACCTTACCTAATACACTCATAGACAAAACTTAAGGAAGTTGTACCTTTTGGCATGTATATTGGGATTCAGACAATAACTCTGAAAGATATTACAGTGACCTTTATTAAAGACACACTCATGGACAAAACTTCAGGAAGCTGTACCTTTTAGCATGTTTATCGGGATTCAGACAATAACTCTGAAAGATATTACAGTGATCTTTATTGAATACATACTCATGGACAAAACTTAAGGAAGGTGTACCTTTTAGCATGTATATCGGGATTCAGACAATATCTCTGAAATATATTACAGTGATCTTTATTGAATACATACTCATGGACAAAACTTAAGGAAGTTGTACCTTTTAGCATGTATATCGGGATTCAGACAATAACTCTGAAAGATATTACAGTGACCTTTATTGAAGACACACTCATGGGCAAAACTTAAGGAAGTTGTACCTTTCAGCATGTATATCGGGATTCAGACAATAACTCTGAAAGATATTACAGTGACCTTTATTGAAGACACACTCATGGACAAAACTTGAGGAAGTTGCACCTTTCAGCATGTATATCGGGATTCAGACAGTAACTCTGAAAGATATTACAGTGACCTTTATTGAAGACACACTCATGGACAAAACTTGAGGAAGTTGCACCTTTCAGCATGTATATCGGGATTCAGACAGTAACTCTGAAAGATATTACAGTGACCTTTATTGAAGACACACTCATGGACAAAACTTGAGGAAGTTGCACCTTTCAGCATGTATATCGGGATTCAGACAGTAACTCTGAAAGATATTACAGTGACCTTTATTGAAGACATGCGAGATAACCAGATGTGAACAACCTCTGTCTCCTTCAATAAACAGACGACCGGCGACATAAAAGACGTTAAACTTCCTTATGTTTTGT
The DNA here is from genome assembly GCA_030710605.1 of Cordylochernes scorpioides. Taxonomy (NCBI): domain Eukaryota; kingdom Metazoa; phylum Arthropoda; class Arachnida; order Pseudoscorpiones; family Chernetidae; genus Cordylochernes; species Cordylochernes scorpioides. Next base: position 68,728,672 of record CP092863.1, on the reverse strand, counting down.
CCATGAAGGTATTATCTTTCTTATCTTTTTGATATTAATTTTTTTAATCATATTTTATTAGATAGCCTTTCCCTCAATAGGTTAGTGAGAAGTCTGTGGCTCACCTGTAAAGAATACACGATTTGCTGCGTTAAAAAACAACAAAAATAATAAAACCTTCGTAAAAAATGATGATTAGATTCATCGATATACTGTAAGAATAAAACATAATTACTAAATTCAAAAAACATTCTAACTTTAAAGCGGTTTATATTGCCACGTGGAAAATTTGGAAAGACAAACTTCAGAATGACACAGCAATTTATTTAAGACAAGAACAAACTATGAATGGTAAAAGATAAGCAATGAGGGAAGTTTATAGAATAGCAAAATATTGTTGCACCAAGTTGCAGCTTTGTAGCGTCATCGACCTTGGTTCCTTCCTTCTTGGTGTTATACACCACAAGCGGGTTTCCAAAGTCAAAGAAAATAAATAAAAGTAAAAGTGAGTAAATAAATAAAAGTAAATGAATATGAATTACCTTTCTACGTTATCGTGTTTATTTATTCGTTGTCTTCCTCGTAGGTCGCGATCCGCAGTCTTCGTCTAGGTCCTCTCTCGCTCCAATAACCAATCAAGATATATGTACAATAACAATATTACAAAAGGAATGAAACTATAAAAAGGAATGATGATAATCTAAATAATCTGTTTTAAATAAATATTAAATATCATAGAATATTTTGAATAAATGTAAGGCGCATTAAAATTGATGTAACAATATAAAGATAAAAAATGATTCTCTATTAATAAAATAATAAATACTTTGCTACAATATTGTTCGCGAAAGATATAGCAATCCATGTGAGAAATATTAATTATGAAACGGTACTACCTTGTATCAATATCTCATATTCCTTATTAAAATATTCCAATATTAGCATGCCAGACGAGTTCCAGTAGCTAGATGCGAAGTTATCTTAAATTAACCGTGTCGAATTATTGGAAGATTTTCATAAAGAACTTTAGATGAGGCAATAACGCGCTATCTATTTACTATCATGGACAGAACTTAAGGAATTGGAGTCTTTGATATTGTCAGTCGTTGTTTGTTTTTTTAAGGAGACAGAGGCAATTTTGTCATACTTGTTTATCTCGTGTATCTTCAATAAAGGTCGCTGATTATCAAATATCTTTCAGAGTTTAAATTCCGATATACATCTATCATGGACAAAACTAAAGAAATTGGAGTCTTTGATATTGCCAGTCTTCTGTTTGTTTTTAAGGAGACAAGGAATGTTCACACTTGGTTATCTCGTGTGTCTTCAATAAAGGTCACTGATGTATATAGTTGTTTATTTGTTTTGCATAATATTTCTTTTATAAATTAATCTCATAATTTAGTCTGTGAAAATAAAAATATTGGACTCGTGACCAAATAAACTGTTAATAAATAGCTTAATGTTATATAGTTATGATATATAATTAAATGTGATGTTTATGTAATATTGATCTTCATTGAATAAAATATATAAAGTTTAAATGTGTTTTAATCTTTAATAACAAGCACAAAACAGTCACTGTAATCAAATATCTTTCAAAGTTATGGTCTGAATCCTGATATACATGCTAAAAGGTACAACTTCCTTAAGTTTTGTCCATGAGTGTGTCTTCAATAAAGGTCACTGTGTATCAAATATCTTTCAAAGTTATTGTCTGAATCCTGATATACATGCTAAAAGGTACAACTTCCTTAAGTTTTGTCCATGAGTGTGTCTTCAATAAAGGTCACTGTAATATATTTCAGAGTTATTGTCTGAATACCGATATACATGCTAAAAGGTACAACTTCCTTAAGTTTTGTCCATGAGTGTGTCTTCAATAAAGGTCACTGTAATATATTTCAGAGTTATTGTCTGAATCTAAATATACATGCTAAAAGGTACAACTTCCTTAAGTTTTGTCCATGGATATATCTTTAATTAAGGTCACTGTAATATCTTTCAGAGTTATTGTTTGAATCCCGATATATATGTTAAAAGGTACAACTTCCTTAAGTTTTGTCCATGAGTATGTCTTCAATAAAGGTCACTGTAATATCTTTCAGAGTTATTGTTCAAATCCCGATATATATGTTAAAAGGTACAACTTCCTTTAGGTTTGTCCATGAATATGTCTTTAATTAAGGTCACTGTAATATATTTCAGAGTTTTTATCTGAATCCCGATATACCTGCTGAGATGTACAACTTCCTTAAGTTTTGTCCATGAAGGGTATACACAAAGCAATAACGCGCCATCTATACATATAAAATAAAAGGATTTAAAAGCGCGAATGTTTCCTTTATACATAAAACGAACTTCTACTGTCCTTACTGCGATGAAAAATATATTGGGAGGGCTTGGCTCATCAGTGGTGAACCCTCCCAGCGGTTTCGCCAATTTAATACACCAGACCGCTTCTCGGAGCTCTAATTCTGTATTGGATCATTCTGCTTTTATATGCTACAATGGTCTTGTCTTTATAGTTTGCTGAATAGCATTGCTCGAAGCAAATATTTGAATATAATTCTACTGTCCTATAAGCTTATGTCCATAGTTTACTTGAAAACCATTTCTAAGATTCCATCCTTCAGTGTAGCATAAAAGCAGAATGATCCAATACAGAATTAGAGCTCCGAGAAGCGGTCTGGTGTATTAAATTGGCGAAACCGCTGGGAGGGTTCACCACTGATGAGCCAAGCCCTCCCAATATATTTTTCATCGCAGTAAGGACAGTAGAAGTTCGTTTTATGTATAAAGGAAACATTCGCGCTTTTAAATCCTTTTATTTTACATGAAGGGTATATTTTAGAAGAAAATTAGAGTTATAAAAATGGTTATAATTTTAAACGATAGAGAGTACTGAGTTAACAATGATATAATACCATTTTATTTTTAAGTTTTCAATAATTTGAATTTTTTCTATGGGGTTCCACCACAACCTAATATGTATAAACTGATGTAAAAAAGCACACAAAATAATTATAATCCTTCCCTATTTTTCATTTTCTTTTAAATAGAATTTTTAAAATTCTATTAAAAATAAATCCGATTTTATTATATATAAAAATAGGAAAAATTTATTTTTATATATGTTTAGAATTACTTTGTTATTTAATATTCAAATTTTTCATTTAAATCACATTTTGAAAATGTTTTTATTTTATAAAGTTTATTTAATAAATATATATTTTGATATTCATTCAAATTTAAAATAAAATAGTTTTAAATTTTTTTTATTATAGTCAAAAATAAATAAATCATAATTTTTACGTTTTTATAAATATATAATTATTCACTAATACAAATATTTATGATAAGTTACTAATATATTTACTGATTTTAAAATGTATTACTTGCCTTAAAATGCTTAAATTAATATTTAAGCTTGTTTCATTTATTGTTTTTCCGTATGTTTGCATTTTTATTTTTATTTATTTACCAGTTGCAAATAAGACTTGCTATATCCGATCTGGATAATTGCGCGTGAAACTATTTACAATAATTCATATTGTAGTAGAGTAGATAACAGAATTATCAAAAAGAAAATAAACAATTGAGAAAATATAATTTTTATAATACTCAATTTGTTACAAACCACGGAAATTTCAAAAGTATTTTTAAATAGAATAAAGGCAGTGGAGGATTCAAGTTGCTTTTGTGGTATTGAGGAACAAACCTCAAGACATCTACTGATCGATTGCCCAGCATTTCAAGATTATAAAATGAAGAATGAACTAGTTGTTTGTGAACTTACCGATTTGATTTCCGATAAAAAATCATATTTAAAGTTCAATTCATTTTGTAAATACATTCTGAAATTTCTACAAAATCTGGATCTCTAATGTTTTCATGCGTTGAATAATGTAAATAACTTATGTAAATAAACCTTTCTCCTTGTTTGGCGCAAGTAACCCTTGCGGGATATAGCGCTTTGGAAATAAAATAATTGTATTTATAATTGTAATAGCATTAAATAAACATATACATTAAACAAATAAGCAACAACATAAGCAGATAGAAGAAATCGCAAGGTAGGTATCTATTTACAATAATCAAATTAAGAAATAAATAATATCAAACGATATTATCTAATGGAGTCTCGTTTATTATTTATTACCTTCTCAAGAAGCAAGAGTGGAAAAGCTAAAATATCGTTACCACTACTTTACCAGATAAAACTTGAAGATGTATCTGGCAACAGGGTCATTTATTCAGTGATAAATGGTCATCTAGTCCTTGAGCAATTACATTTACTGTCGTTACCCCCCTCTAACTTTGGAGTGGGAGAAAATAATGGTGGTCAAATACGAAAAAATAGACACAGAAAATATATTTTTGATACTCATAGAGAAAAAGGATGGTTATTTGAACTATTATCTATATATATATTATGACAAAGAAATAATTTATTATTTAATTTAATTATTCAATGAAAATATTTGAAACAGATTTATTATTTTGAAAATAGAGCAATCCATAATTAAATCTTTAATTAAAAAGTCATATATTGGATCAAAATATCATTTATTTTACCAATATTTCAGTTGGCTGAACGCCAACCTTTATCAAGATGTTATAACATTTTAAAGTGTGTCAACAACAAACTCAGCGCCACATAACCTCAACAGCATTAAGTTTTAAAAATATTTTGTTATATTCAATGGGGATAAAAAATTTTGATATATATATTTATATTATGTGGCGCTGAGTTTGTTATTGACATACATTAAAATGTTATAATACCTTGATAAAGGTTGGCGTTCAGCAAACTGAAATATTGGTAAAATAAATGATATTTTGATCCAATATATGCCTTTTTAATTAAAAATTTATTATTATATATTTGTAAAATCATCATTTAGTTACCTAGCTTGTTTGCTCGATATTCTCTAACTGTAGATAGTTTGGTTGGTTTGTTAATATTTGTCGACTGGTCGCCGTGACGTCATCAATAAATACTTTCACATCTTCAGATATACAAAGACTTGAATTCTAAGCTACAATATATAGGAGAGAGTTTTATATTAAATTATAAATTTTCTAATTAAATAATTTTGCATTTAAATTTAGATTTTTGATATCAAAAATGGTACAAGTTATATATTAAATTAATACAAACCAAGATGTTGTGAGTATAATACAAATCAAGTATAAAGAGAAATGTAAACACACACACTGGAGACTTACAAGCTAAATATCAATATACAAGTATTAATATATTATGAAAAAAGGCATCTCCTTTTCGTGCAACTGAATATTGCTGATGACTTGCGCCATCTATAGGATAGGTGGCGATAGATAGATGGCGCAAGCCATCAGCAACATTCAGTTGCACGATAAGGAGATGCCTTTTTTCATAATTATGCACCTTATCCCAGTACAATATCACAAGTATTAATATACTTACTCTTTAAAACACCTTCTGGAGATTTAGCAACCCACTGAAGACGCTGAGAACTATTTCAGAAAAGATAAATATAGCAATAGAACTCTTTAATTTCTACAGATCAATTGTAAATAGATTCATACACAAAAGAGGTAGTGAGGAATGTTTTAGAACAGATGTGTAAATAAATCCCTTTTCAAACAAAGGCTCACGTGCATATGGTGAAAGAGAGGAAAAAATTACTGTATTATTTTGTTGTTGTGTGGCGAATCCATACAGGGCAATGGGCCCTAATAAAAGCCTTTTTGTTGTTGTTGTTGTATTAATATACTTGTAATACAAACCAAGGATGTGAAAATACAAATCAAATATAGAGAAATAGAAACAGGAAGACTTATAAGCCACAAATATTCAATTAATAGAAATTAAGGATGTGAAAATAAAAATCAAATATAGAGAAATGGAAACAGGAAGATTTATAAACCACAAATATTTAATTAATAGAAACTAAGGATGTGAAAATAATAAAAAAAAACAAATATAGAGAAATAGAAACAGACACGCAGGGGGTACTTAAAGTTAAATATTAATTTAATACAAACCAAAGATGTGAAAATAATACAAATAAAATATAGAGAAATAGAAACAGGAAGACTTACAAACCACAAATGTTCAATTAATAGAAACAAAGGATGTGAAAATAATAAAAATCAAATAAAGAGAAAAGAGAACATTGTGTGTAATATTAACAAGATAAATATTAAATTAATACAAGCCAAGGATGTGAACATATTAAAAAAATAAAAAAGGAAATCTTTTATAAGCCAGATATTCAATATATCAATGCACATCCAAGAAGTGTGAACTTCTAAAGATCAAATATATAGAGAAAAGAAAAAAAAAGATGCTTTCTAAACACCATATATTGACCCAATATAAACCAAGGATATGAAACCAAAAAAAAAAAAAAATCAAGAATAGAGATATGAAAACCATATGCTTTAGAAACCACATATTAAACCAATATAAACCAGGGACATATAGCTAGAAAAATCCAATATACAAAAAAAAAACAAGATACTTTACAAACCACATTATTTATTTATTACCAGTTGCAAATAAGACACGCCATATCCAATCTGGATAATTGCTCGTGAAACTATTTACAATAATTGTAGTAGAGTATATAACAGAATTATCAAAAATAAAATAAACAATTAAGAAAAAGAGCATTGAATAAACATATACATTAAACAAATAAGCAACAACATAAGCAGATAGACCGCAAGGTAGTTATTTACAGTATGTTAAGCAATGATGGAAGTTGATTTAATGAAGTTATCTGTAATAAATAGAATCCACACCACATATTAACCAATACAAACCAGGGACATTTAGCTAAAATATCAAATAGGGAACTAATAAACCAATATGTTTACCAAAAACGCCCCATATTAAACTAATAAAAACCAAAGATATGAAACCAAGTAATCAAATATAGAGAAAATAAAACAAGATGCTTTAAAAACCACATATTAAACCAATATAAACCAAGGATATATGAAACAAAAATATATCAAATAAAGAGAAATGAAAACAGTATGCCCAAAACTACATATTAAACCAATACAAACCAGGGACATAGAGCTAGAAAAATCAAATATAGAGATATGAAAACAATATGCTTTAGAAACAACATATTACACCTATGCAAACCAGGAAAATTTAGCTAAAATATCAAATGGGGAATAAATAAACCAAGATGTTTACCAAAAAGGCCACATATTAAACTAATAAAAACCAAGGATATGAAACCAAGTAAATCAAATATAGAGAAATGGAAACAAGATACTTTACAAACCACATATTAAACTAATGCAAACCATGGATATGTGAAACCAAAAAAACAAATATAGGGAAATGAAAACAAGATACTTTACAAGCCACATATTGAACCAATAAAAACTAAGAAATGGAACCAGAAAATCAAATTAAGAGAAAAGATGCTTTCCAAAAAAAACCCACATATTAAACTAATACAAACAAGGATATGAGAAACCAAATACACAAATATAGATAAATGAAAACAGAAAGTCTTACATCAACCAAAGAGAAGCTAATAGAGACAACAAATTAGAACCAACAACAAACCAGAAATATAATTACAAACCAGAGTTAAGCCAATTCTCCATAGACAATACAAAGTAATCTTAAAATTAAAATAAAAACATAAAGCCTCCAGGGAAAAGTTTCTTTTAAAAATATTTTTTATATAAAAAATATCTCGAGCTTTCGGGCAAATAAGCCCTTCTACGGGAGAAAATGCTTTACATGATTAATACGCCAATAAAATATGATTTAAAATTAAATAAAGTCCATTCACTGTTTACATTTGTTTTAAGGCATAATCAACGCGGGCTTCTGTTGCGCGTGCTTCACTTGGGGGCTATGGGGTGGGCTCAGGGAATATTATGTTATAAATTTCCGGAATATCTATTCTTCTGTTAATGCTATTGTGCTTTCTGGATATGATGGATTATATTATAAGTCCCTGTAGTCTATTGGGGATGTTGGAGTAATGGGTCTTTGGTTCTGAGAGGGAGAAGGATATCTACAAACCAAATACCAGAGATCAATATAATGGTTATTACATAACACCAAGTTTTAATATAGACGGTATATTTCTTAAGGAACTCCTTTTCTCCATTATTCATCAACTTGGGTTATTCAATATACATTTCCTACAAAGAAATCTATTGATTTTCTCTAAATAGAGTTCTAATAAACTGGTATAGAAGCAGCTGTCGGGAAAATAATATGTTAATCTTCTCTTCAGTATAGATTTCTATCTTTTGAAACTATGTAAATTTAATTGATTGTTAAATTTGTCATATGTAAATACGAAGGGAAAAATATGTCCAGGGTAGCCTAGTGGACATGGCATCTGCCCGGTAAGCGGAACACTGTGGGTTCGATTCCCAACCCTGGACACTTTTATTTTCCGTTTATCATTACTCTTCACAATTCACCCTTTCATACCTCTCATCCAAAAGGTTATAAATAATCGTTATTTCTCCTTGAAATAAATTTTGAATTTTCGTTGAAAAGAAACTCATGCGGGATGGTTTTTAAATGTCGTAATACTTATATGTATTCGTGACTAGAGAGAGAGAGTTGTTGTAGTTCAATGAGTTGTTGCTTGACTTGTTCGAGATCATTGCCAGATACCTGCCCTAGAGACAACGGAATTCCGCAGTTTTTTCTTGGAGTTGCTCATCCCTACATAGAAATAGGTTGGTGTTCTCCACCCCGGGACCTGAAATAGAGACTTTGGGTGTCTAGGCAAAATAGAGCCTGGACACTGCACCGCTGAACGCGACCGAAGCTATATACCGCCTACTGGCTTGATCTTCTCTATTGTGGTGGTGGGGGTGCATATCTCCATGGTTAAACCAATTCCTGAAGTCCACTCCTTTCCAATTTTGTGATGGTAGGTATAGGCCTGGAAAATAGGTCCTCTATTGTCAGTTCTGAACATGATATGTTCCGGAGAAGCTTCCCCACTATTGTATTTCAAGTATTACTATATAGTCCTGGCTTATCAGTGGTGGTGGTGCTTATCTCCATGGTTAAACCAATTCCTGAAGTCCACTCCTCTCCAATTTTGTGATGGTAGTTATAGGCCTGGAAAATAGGTTCTCTATTGTCAGTTCTGAGCATATGTTCCGGAGAAGCTTCCGCACTATTGCATTTCAAGTAGTTATTAAAGTTTTTTTTTTCTATTTTTAAATTTTAACGTAGTTAAGGTCAGAATTACGTGAGAACGCGAAACAATGTGGAATAAAAATAGTACAAATGTGATATTGTACTGGGATAAGGTGCATAAATTATGATAAAGACACTCCTTAGACAACTTTCAGCTTTAATAACGAAAGTGTATTAATTTTCATTAACACAAAGCAATAACGCGCCATCTATACATATAAAATTTCATCACAGTAAGGACAGTAGAAGTTCGTTTTATGTATAAAAGAAACATTAGCGCTTTTAGGTCCTTTTATTTTATATGTATAGATGGCGCGTTATTGCTTTGTGTTAATTTATTCCTAACTGGCCTTGTCTTTATAGTTTGCTGAAGAGCATTGCTCGAAGCAAATATTTGAATGTAATTCTACTGTCCTATAAGCTTATGTCCATAGTTTACTTGAAAACCATTTCTAAGATTCCATCCTTCAGTGTAGCATATAAAAGCAGAATGATCCAATACAGTATTAAGAGCTCTGAGAAGCGGTCTGGTGGATTAAATTGGCGAAACCGCTGGGAGGGTTCACCACTGATGAGCCAAGCCCTCCCAATATATTAATTTTCATGTAAATAAAAAAACTTTCTAACAAAAAATTGTTATGATATAGCGATAACTGCATTTTAATTGGCTAAACAAGTATCTAGTTACGGGGCGGAAACATAATATCAACTTCCATATATATATATAGAGCCAGATTCTTTGATAAAAATTGTTACAAGGCCCGGCTCATCACTCGAGAACACTACATCTATTTTATCAATCCAAACTTTGAACATATTGAAGAAAATATAAAGACGTGATAACGATTTATAAGTAGCTTTCAACGTGTTAAGTACATTTCTTCTGCAACATAAAAGGAAAGATTTTGCAATTTCCAGGTTTCGAAATGCCTGGCTCATCACGCAAGAACACTACATCTATTTATCAAACGCAAACCTTGGACATATTGAAAAAAAAATCCTGATATCAATTTGGAAGTAGTTTTCAACGTGTTAAATACATTCCTTCTGCAAAAGAAAAGGAAGGATTTAGAAATTTCCTGGTTTCGAAAGGCCTGGCTCATCTCGCAAGAACACTACATCTATTCTATCAACGCATATTTGGACATATTGAAAAAAAGATAAATCCTGATATCAATTTGGAAGTAGTTTTCAACGTGTTAAGTACGTTTATTCTGCAAGAGAAAAGGAAAGATTTCGCAATCTCCTGTTTTCGAAAGGCTTGGCTCATCACGCAAGAACACTACATCTATATTATCAATGCAAACTTTGAACATATTGATGAAAATATAAAAATCATAAAACGATCTAGGACTAGCTTTCAATTTGCTAAGTACATTTCTTCAGCAAGAGAAAAAGGAAATATTTAGAAATCTTCTGGTCTTGAAAAGCCTGGCTCATCAATCAAGAAACACTACATTATTTAACAACACAAAATTTTGACATATTGAGAAAAAGATGAAACCTGATAGCAATTTGGAACTAGTTTTCAACGTGTTAAGTACATTTCATCTGCAAAAGAAAAGAAAAGATTTCCCAATCTCCTGGTTTCTAAAGGCCTGACTCATCACGCAAGAACACTACATCTGTTTTTATCAATTTCTAATTATGGACATATTAGAGATTAGTTAAAAAAACCTATAGCGATTTAGAATTAGCTTTAAGCAACAACAACAACAACAAACAACAAAAGCCTTTATTTAGGGCATTCCGCCCCATACAGGATTCGCTGTATTTACACGTCAACAAGAGGAGAGGGAAGAGGAAACATTTACAACAAAATAAAGTTTGTCTCACATTCAGTTACCAATTTACAGATAGGTCATCCTCCAGTATCCTTTGTCCTGCATTCTTTCTTATGCGCCCAGCTTCTGTGCAGAACTTAAAGTATCTAACAATCAGTAATTCATCATTCAGAGCTGAAGAGAGAAGTTGACATATGCGATGGTATCTAAATTGACCAGAGTTAGGGCTTGGGAAAATTTCAGTACGTTTTTCTGTTAATAGAGGGCATTGGAAGAAATAGTGAACCAAATTATCATCCATGAGATCCTTACAAAGTAAACAGTTCCGGCCATTTTCTTTCCAGAAGTCTTTTCTTTCTTCCCTGAAAAATTGCCATAAAACTCTATGTTGTGCAACTAGTCTTTTGTTGGGAAGCGAGATATTTAATCGTAGGTACTCCTCTGTCATGAATGATTCACTCAAAAATTTGTAGTGAGCAAAGTGGGTTGAATCAGTGATTTTCATCTGATCGTTTTGTATTAGTTGGTCTTTGGTGGTTCTAATTATGCCTGGCAATTCTTTCTGTATGGCTAAGTAGTCTTCGCAGCCCTTAAGAAAGGAATATCCCTTAGAGTCTAGAATTTTTATTAAATTTTGAGTAAAACTGTTTTCTATTTCCTTTTTCGCGGTGACTTTCCAGAGATAGTTTAAGCAAGCATGTGGTAATCTGCTCGTCTCCATTTTTAAAATCCTGACCCAAAACTTGAATGTGAGTTTTACTAGCTTTAAGCATTTTATGTATATTTCTTCATCAAGATAAAATGAAAGATTTCGCAATTTCCTGGTTTCGAAAGGCCTGGCTCATCACTCAAAAACACTACATCTATTTTATCAATGAAAACTATCAAAATATTGAAGAAATGACACAAAAAACCTATAGCGAAAATTTAGCTTTAGGCATTTTAATTATATTTCTTCATCTAGCTAAAAGGAAAGATTTCAGATTCTCGTAAATACAGAAGTTCTGTTAGATTTCTATCTGGGTTGATCATCCCTAGAGGAATTCTAAAATGGGATATCCCAAGAGGGGCATAACTCTTTTGCTTGTCAGCACTCAGTAAAAATATTTACGTTCATAGAGGTTTTTGTGGTTCCCTCTCTCTCCTTTGGTGAGGAATATTATGCTTCCGCTTTAGACCTTTTATCAGAGCGTTTGTGTCTGAATTGACAGAGTGTAGAATGTGTTGATTATTTTCCATTGTTTATAGATGGTGGTGAATAATTTGTGATTTGTAGGAATCTGTATATGGCCTATTGGTGATTTCAGGTATACACACTGTACTGGGTGAATGGATAATTTGGTTCCAATGTGTGTAGACAGGTGGTGTACTTACAGTACAAGCAGTCACTACCCACCATGGCCTGGTACTACATGTGTAGACATGTGACAATTGACAATTAAAACATACTTTATTGACACTCGTCAATAGTTACATTCAATCAAGAATTAATGGGATTTACAGATTAGGGGGGGGGGAGCATTTCGCTGAGTATGCGCAGGCCCTCACGCACAAAGGGATCCGAGCTCCGAGCGCGCTCAGATGCAGCGCTGACGATCCCGGCAAGAGTGGTTCTCTTCTGAGTGGAGAGGCGCCTGAGGAGAGGTTCCCTATCGTCGGGGAAAATAATTGCCTCTACGATGTCACCCTCAGTGACTCCGATATCGGATAAAGTCTCCAAGTAGCGCTCATCGCTTAATTCATAAATTATGTCATTTGCCTGGTCGTAGCAGGCATCAATAAATTCGGTAGACAGTGGAGGTGGAGGTGTCGCGATGTCCGGCGACGTCTTTTCCCCGTGGAGAGCGGGTGGTGTTGGCTTAGCAGGCCAAGGCGCAGGCAGTGTGGGTGTTGGAGGCACTGCTGGTG